>OU862929.1:24106839-25306839 GCA_917880885.1 Limnephilus marmoratus
TACTGCAATTTTTTTTACATTGACTCCATACCCCATACTCCATAGCAAAATAATTATTTTTATAAAGTCTTTTTGTGGAAAGGAAGGAGTGAATCTGGGTCTTGAAGAGACCACGTCGTAGAGGGAAGGAAATACAGAGGCTGGCAAATTGTTCTACAGCCGAGTTGTTGAACTCAAGAAGGAGTCGTAGAAGCGACTCATTCTCGTTTGACAAAGTCTTCCGTATACAAATGTTGGACTGTGCACCGGTGCCGAAGGAATCAATGACGCTAGTTCCTCAGAGCATCTTCCATTGAACCACCAGTAGAATAAGGACAGCCTGTGATCTAAAGTTTGCAATCCGTTTGTTATTTTTTCAGCTGTGTTGCCAATAATTTGATGGTTCTAATTAGTTTTAGCAGCGGTTATTATGGTTGATTGGCTTTCTACTGCATTCTAATAGATAAGTTAATCTTATAGGATTAGAAAATCACATTTTTATTGCAAATCCGAAAAGAAACAATAAATAAACGGCACAACAACTAGAGGAATATTAAAAATACTGAATTTTAGCCATAAATAGGGTACGTACATGTTTTCATATTAATTTGTATTGCTAAGTGAATTAATACTGTTTTAAATATTGTTATTCGTGAACCAGTTACTGAAGATTGTAACACAGTTTTACAACATTTAGTTTTATTTACAGTTACAGGACAACAGTTATTCACAAGATAGTACTTCCACAACCTTTTTATCGATTATGTTAGCACATTCACAATAAATCACATGATTTGTTTTGATTAATAATGTCATTGTCGAATTTCAGATCAATATTTTTCTGTTTTTAATATTTAAGTCACCTAGTATTATTTCAATCTTTCATTTTACCCGGTTGAAAATGTTTTAACGGTGTAATGTTATGCATGTGACAAATTTTTTTATTTAAAATTTATTCCAAACATGTTGGAGTATTTTTAGGTTATGTTTATAATGGAGAGTGAGGTTAGGTTAATTTTAAGAATGGGCGGGATTATAGTGTAAAGAATTGACAAGACATGGACATAAGAATCTAGATCCTCACTGTTCTTCGTACAGTCAATACTGAGGATCATTTACAATCTACATGATTGCATTTCAATGGGAAGAAAAGGCATAAGGGCTTGAAATTTGGACGTAAGATGATGCACAAATGTTACAAAAAATGGCTTTTTATTCTTAGACAGAAAGAAAGATATTAACAGATGTGTAAAATTTAAATGATTTGCCAAATAATATGGCTTCATGGAGTGGAAACATTTGAATTTGTGATTCATAAATGAGTCATGTTGCTGGTCACTACGTCTCATATTTGAGTCAATAGCGGGTAAACGGTTAAACAATTTTTGGACTTGTAAATATTTTCTTTGGAGTATGTAGTTTACCATTATTCTTCAAGAACACAATATGCATTGCGGATAAAGGGACAGATAGATATTTTTTCAGCATTATATATTATGTACATAAGTAGCTTAAGTTAAAATGGAAATTAGACGAGTAATTCACAACCATAGCTAATCTGTACATGGAATCGATGATTGCAATCCTGTCATCATTCGATAAGCAAATAAATTGATTAAAATTCATTCATTTTTTTCTTTTAAAAATTAAGCTGTGTATTTGTAAAAAATGACATGACAAACATGTAGACGCGTTATTATCTCACAAAATAAACATGAATGTGGCAAGTAACAAATGCTTTTATCCACTGGTGGGTTTTTGGCCATTTTGCAATTCACTCGAGCGTCCGCTGGCCAAAATGTGGCCAATTTGAAGAGTTGTTTTAAATCATTTATTGAAATTATTTCAAAGGTTCCCACCATTGTAATCTTCGATTATGCACAAAAATAACTATTTTTTGTGATAAGTAATTTGGTGGTATTTTTTTTTTTTTTTAAAGAAAGACAAACATTCCCGGGTTACAAGTAACCCGACAATATTTGAAAATCTCCTAATACCACCACAGTAAACAGAAAATGTTGCTTGTGTCGTGATGGAGGACTTGGCCAGCCGAGGAATCGAGCACGGGATGCCTGGATGGGATCCAAACGCGATGCCAACTCAGCCTCTGACCATCTATCTTCTATATAAATAAAAATGAATCGCCGAAATGTATGTACGCTCATAACTTCCGAACGACTGCACCAAATTGGATAATTCTTTTTTTGTTGTGTTCGTTATGGTCAGGACAAGGTTTGTATAAAACTACTGTTGAGCTCTGACATTACGAAATTTGTATAAAAAATTGCAATAGGTGGCACGCGAGCTGTTTGAAAACTGAATATACCGGGACTGAATAAATGGAATGCGGGAGGGTGGAACTCGGGGGGAGAGTTCGCGGGACGGGGGAAGCAGGCGAGGGGAGTGGGGAGAGGGAAGGCGGTGTGGGAACGCAAGAGGGGGAAAGGGACGCGGGAGAGGAAAGGGAGGCAGAAGGGTAAAGGGACGAATGGGAAAGGACACGCAGGGAGAAACAATTTCTTTATTAAATGGCATAGCAACGCATGCCGGGGACCAGCTATTTCAGCTATTTATGAATAAAATGTGATTCCTTGGCTTTTTGATGCGTAATGGGTTTCTTGTTCTTCTTTTGTATGGTGGGGGGTTAGAAGAGGACATCCAAGTCTGCGACCTGGTCTAGGGCATCAACTGTAATTGTTCCTTGATATTTACCTACACGCGCCGAAACAATATAGGTGCATGCCGGCGATATCACGAACAGCGCAGCGGACAAAACCTTTGCGTGCTGCAGTTGGCACACTATTCACCATGGAAACACTTCATTATCATACATGTGGGCATTTTCGTCCTCATTTATGCAATTCGGTTAGAAACAGTACACGACCACACGCGATACATGACAATTTAGTACTAAACCAAAAGGACGACAATTACTGTATCTTTTACTTGCCCACTTAGAGATCTTTACAACGTGTCTATAAGTTTTGTAATGTCATTGATTAACTCCTCAGTACAGATGTTTTCAGTAAGCACAGCTTGAAAAGAGAATAAGAGAGTTCCCATTGCGGGATTTGAACTCAATCCATCATCCCACCCTCACACATTCCATTGTAATTCAGATGTAAATTTTTTTTTCCAAATCGTAATATTGCTTGCCGAAAAATGACATTTCTCATTGCTTGCATAAAAATTATTCATCATAAATTTGACTTCATAATATTATATTTAATTAGGTATCTGATTTGTACAAAAAAATCCTTGAATTAAAATAAAAACTTTCTTACAAAATAATAAGTCAACCAAACTTATGCAAAACGAAACTTTAGAATAAGTAAAGTGCTTCAAGTGGAGAAGAAAAATCGAATTAGAGATACATTTTATGAAGACTGTTAAAAACTTATTTGAAAGTTGATTAAATTTTTAACAATATGAAAAATTTTATGATGATTTTTACCTTTGAGGCCACAATTATCACAAAATGCATTCATTTCACTTCATACTCTTTAAAACCAATTTTTTTTATCAAATTTCTTAATTTAAGTATGTTTTAAATTATCTAAAAGAGTTTTGGGGAGAAGATGCAAATGATTTAAAGGAACTTAAAAAAAACTTGAAATAAGAAATCAGCCAATGACAATATTATATTAGCCAATAGTTTCCCAAATGTGTCTTTAAAGGTAAACTTAAAATAATTCATTATGTGCTCTTTCATAGATGGCGCTAATTTAATTACTGAGAAAAACACTTTTTGCAGGATTATAAGGCGAATTAATTATTTGCGCCTGTATATAAGCATTATGAATAGAATAAATAGTTTTCTCCATGAAAAAACTCAATTCTTTCATGAAAGGCAAATACAATGTTGGATTAAATCATCGATACAGTGCTGTATTAGTACACTTTTCTTGAAAAAATCGAGTTTTAATACGGACAAAACTATTTATATATATTTATTTTGCGTATGTAGGGGCACAAACAAATAATTCATCTTAATTTTGTAAAGCATAACTTGTAAAAAGTGTTTTATCCTAAAATAATTAAATTAGCGCTGTCTATGGAAGAGCACATCTAATTTACTTTTAAGTATACCATTAAATAACTTAAATTAATAACATTAATTAATATCTATGTATTGGAGACATACTAGTATATTGCACAACGCACATAATGTTTCAAATGATCACAGGCTTGTAAAAATTGTAAAATGTTTTCAACAATAATTTTCGCACAAGCAAGGCGTCTTAAGAGTAATTCTTACATCGACTTTATAAACAAGCACAGTATATTATTTATTACACACATTTTAAATGAATGTTGAGGTGTTGGTGACACGACAAAATGATGTGATGACGTATTTCTTACTTTATGTATACACCAATTAGTGATATTATGACATATTTCTTAAATACGTAAGGAGATGTCAATAAGTGATATTATGACATATTTCTTATATTGGTGAAATAATTACACATTTCTTTGTCTCTGGTGATATGGTGATGGTTTAATTATTCACAGCAGAGCCAGAATCAAGAGTTTGCTATAACATATTCACAACAGAGGATCAAGACTTTGCCATAATATATTCATAGCAGAGCCAGGGTCAAGCATTTGCTTGAGTATGTTCACAGGATCAAGAATTAGCTGCAATATATTCACAACAGAGCCAGGTTCAAGAATTTGCTGCAATATATGTATTCACAACAGAGCCAGGACCAAGAATTCGCTGCAATATATATATTCGCAACAGAGCCAGGACCAAGAATTTGCTATAATATAATATGTTCCCTACAGAGCAAGGATCAAGAATTTGCTGCAATATATGTATTCACAACAGAGCCAGGACCAAGAATTTGCTGCAATTTATGTATTCATAACAAAGCCAGGACCAAGAATTCGCTATAATATATTTGCATATTTTTCTAACAGAGCCAGGACCAAGAATTTGTTATAATATATTCACAACAGAGCCAGTATCACGAATTTGCTGCAATATATACAAAATAGAGCCAGGATCAAGAATTTGCTACAATATATTCAAAACAGAGCCAGGATCAAGAATTTGCTGCAAAATATTCAAAACAGAGCCAGGATCATAAATTTGCTGCAAAATATTCAAAACAGAGCCAGGATCATGAATTTCTGCAATATATTCAAAACAGAGCCAGGATCAAGAATTTGCTGCAAAATATTCAAAACAGAGCCAGGATCATAAATTTGCTGCAAAATATTCAAAACAGAGCCAGGATCATGAATTTCTGCAATATATTCAAAACAGAGCCAGGATCAAGAATTTGCTGCAAAATATTCAAAACAGAGCCAGGATCATAAATTTGCTGCAATATATTCACAATAGAGCCATGACCAAGAATTTGCTGCAAAATATTCTCAACAGAGCCAGGATCATGAATTTGCTGCAATACATTCACAACAGAGCTAGGACCAAGAACTTTCTATAATATATTCACAGCAGAGCCAGGATCAAGAATTTGCTATAATATAATAAATTCCCCATTCAAAAAACTCTCCCTCCACATTATCATTAATTTCAACCTAAATACTTTCAAGAATAGAATATATAACATTTTCTCATTCTTTTAAAATGGGTGACTTCTTTGCTTTCTAAACAATCAGATGTTTACGATGAATGCAAATTCTGGTATCAATGAACTCGAATGTTTGTGTGTTTGCCCAAACCTTGTCCCGGCTCTGTCTTATGAAAGATCAATCTATCAAAGTTATTTTTATGTGTGCTGCTGATTTTCAAAAAATTCCAGTACCATTTTTACAAGACACATGTATTAATTTTAAACTATTTCGACATTAATTTAAATCGAACACAAACTAAAATAAAATAAGAGTATTCGTAAAAATACATCAAACATTGATTTATTATTCTATGTTTTGACCCTTTATCTTGGAGTGTATTCATTCACATGTTTGTAGGACTTAAGCGTACACTTATTATTCATAAAATTTATCAACAACATTGAACATTTCTCCCAAAACTGTCACACGCTTTTGGTAAAAACTAAATAATCAATAAAAGGGTAAATTTTAATATGCAGCAATGCAATTAATTGTTACATATTTTCATCCTTAACTTTCTAAAAACTGCGTTCCATTCCAATACAAATTTGCAATAATTAAATACATGAATGTTGTGAGATTTAAAAGTGTGTAAAAATAATACAATGAAATGCAGGCAGTCCCCTGTTTAAATAAATGTGAAGATTTTTCTATTATTTTCACAGCATTTCCGATGCATACAGACATGCTACATTTACACAAGTTCCTTATAAAACGAATGGAATCATATTATATATACGACCCGGTCACAGATTATTTGTATCATAATGCAATGGGTTAAAATTTAATTAAATATTTTTATGGCAGTAATAATTTAGAAAACTTCAAACTCTTGCAAGTTTTTAATGAATATTTTTCATTGGTTCGTTGTTAAATTAAAGTCTAAATGTGTATTAAATATTCAAAGAGTACTTTAATTTCATTGTCAGGGGACTACAAGCAAAACATCTTCCTTTGCTAATAGATTAAGATGTGAAAAAGTGAATAAATATGTTTGTATAGTATTTATCATTATACATTTAAACTTACACATTAAGAATATTTATATTTAATTGTGTTTTGTTAGAATTATGATGACATTTGGAATGGACTGCTTCACAATGTTTATTTTATTAGAACTTAACTATTGCAGTAAAAAGGTTATTTCTACTTAAAAGAGATGGGAATGTAATACATAGTTACTTTATTGGACACTTTGGCGCTGCTTGTCATACATGGCGTTTTAAACCAAGCTAGCTTAGAATTTCAAACACAGATGGCGCCGGTTAATGTGATCACCTACTTGTCTCGGCCATACTGAATATGTAGCAAAATAGAGTGCACACGGATACGAATTTCAGATGGGATTTGAGAGATTTGTGTGTAAGTAGATCGTTGATATAATTATAATTTATTATCAATAGGGAACAAGGAAAAACTTTCGTACGATTCTCTATTCTAAGTGTTTGATTCTAACATATCTTAGATTATAGCAATTTGTTTTATATATCTATTTATATAAATAAAAGTGTCTGCGGTGGGCTTGCGGGTGAAGTGAATTTCATTTTTACAAATCTACAGTTTTATTCCGAGATTAATGAAATTTTGCACACTTGACCTTGTTACGATGCACGAATACGCCCCTGCAAATTACTCGGCCCCCCTTTCAAGTTGTAGCGCATGCCACTGTATAGAAAACAGTTTCGCTCCCTCTCCGCTAGCTTACGGCGCGCCAACAGTGGTTGTAGCAGCCGGCCGCCGGCATTCTTCCCCAGCGCCTGCCTTGTGCGCACGTATAATGTGTGGACCGTTCCGCGCCCATTCTGGAAAGTTCCACGCGGGAACAATGAAACGTGTTTTGCCTAGTGATACACGAGGACACCAAGAATGGCTATATTCATTCCCGTCACCGAATCTACAAGAGTTCAGCCCCCAGCTGTGAGTACCTGAACCAATTTAACTCCCCTTAAATGCGTGTGTTCCACGTAAATTCAATGCGGAGATAATAACCCCTCCCAGAGAGATTGTAGGGCCAAATTCCTCCGATTTAGACAGAATTACTGTTGCTGCCCTGTACTACTCTGTTTGAATTGTTGTAATATTGTGTTTACGCAAGTATTTTACCCAATACAACTGTTATTTACCGTAGCCACTTATTTCACTGCCTCTCCCCTGCCCGTAGGATTTGAGCTTATTTCAGGGATACGCCACAAACGCCTCAGAGATCCTACCACCCCGATGATGGTGTCCCCCGCTCTGCTGACTATCCTGAGCTAGTCTGTTGGCAGAAGTTAGTCACCCCAGGTAGGTACCTAACAACCTTCAAGCCAAAAGGAAGGTCACTGTTTAGGTTTGGTTTCGAAAAACTCTGTGAATATATTAATGGGATGCCAGGCCTACTTTATTATAAACTTTTTACTGCAATAGCTCTTATTCTGTATTACATTATATTATTTAATTAAAATAAAGATGGACTTGATTTCTTTTAATCTTATACAACTGACATTAAAAATTAATTGTGAATTTAATGCAACAAACAGATTTGTGATAAATTTTCTCACAGGCACACAATACATCCATATTACATAATAATATCTCATAATAACTGAAGAAAATCCAGTCCAAGAAATAAACTGAAATAAGTCATTATTCGCATGATTTTTATACAGAGGTACATTATGCTTCTAGCTCTAAAATAAGTACTTACCGCTTATAAAATAAGTGTGTATTTGCAGTGTCCATCACTTAAATAATTACTGTAGTACTTAAAAATAAGTGCAACACAATAATTTGAAAGCACGCAACCAATTTATTACATTCACATCAATGCATATTGTATAGAAGGACTCCGTCAAATTGTCAATTGTAATTTTAACTTTTATTTATGTTATTCGATTTGCACATTGGAAAAATTGTCATTTAACTCGTTTGAAAACTGGATTTTTTTCACATTTCATTTAGGTTTTGCTAAAGCGCAAGATAATACTAAAAACCAATATAACTTGGTCCTTTATTAACATCGGAATCAAATTTTTTTTTATTATTTATTCTTGTTTTTACAAAGTGCAGCTGCTGCGCTTTTGCGTTTTTTTTTTATGTAGCAGGTTATTGCAAAAGAAAGGGGTTATAATATATTATTTTAATGCATTGCAAATATTTAGGAATAAAATTTAAAGGAGTTAAATTGAATAGAAATGTTGGAATTTATTTCAATGTTTATTTGCCGCCATTTTGATTTCAAATATTTGATTTAATTTTTTGTGGATTCTTTTTTCATTACTGTTTTATTTGTTTGCTTTCACAAAATCTTTCTTGTGGTTGTTTGACTGGTCACAGTTGATGTTTATCTCATTGACATGTAACAGTTATATGTAGTCAGGGATGTTACAGTTAATGTTAACTTAACTTGTTAAAGCTGATGTTGATGTCATGTCTCTGGTAACAAGCCATGGCTAGACATTTTTGTAATAGGCGATATTTGTCTCATTGACTTGAGTCAGACGAATTACAGCCAATCTAGACTTGAGTCAGCCACGTTGCAGTTAATCTTGCAGATTGAATCAGACATGTTACAGCCAATCTGTACATGAGTCAGCCACGTTTGCAGCTAATCTTGCAGATTGAGTCAGGCGTGTTGCAGCCAATCTGTACATAAGTCAGCCAAGTTGCAGCTAATCTTGCAGATTGAGTCAGGCATGTTACATCCAATCTGTACATGAGTCAGCCACGTTGCAGCGAATCTTGCAGATTGAGTCAGACATGTTACAGCCACGTTGCAGCGAATCTTGCAGATTGAGTCAGGCGTGTTGCAGCCAATCTAGACTTGAGTCAGCCACGTTGCAGTTAATCTTGCAGATTGAGTCAGACATGTTACAGCCAATCTGTACATGAGTCAGCCACGTTGCAGCGAATCTTGCAGATTGAGTCAGGCGTGTTGCAGCCAATCTGTACATAAGTCAGCCACGTTGCAGCTAATGTTGCAGTTGAGTCAGACGTGTTACAGCCAATCTGTGCATAAGTCAGCCACGTGGAGCTAATCTTGCAGATTGAGTCAGACATGTTATAGCCAATCTGTACATGAGTCAGCCACGTTGCAGCTAATGTTGCAGTTGAGTCAGACATGTTACAGCCAATCTGTGCATAAGTCAGCCACGTTGCAGCTAATCTTGCAGTTGAGTCAGACATGTTACAGCCAATCTGTAGATGAGTCAGCAATGTTGCAGCTAATCTGCAGACTTAAGTCAGACATGTTATAGCCAATCTAGACTTATCCTTGTTACAGCAATAGTTCTTTTAGTCACAGTAGTTGTAGTAACAGTGAGCACTATCTGTGTAACGCTGGGGGGCCCGTGTCCCAGCGAGACAGGGAGAGGGAGAGGGAGAGAGGCGGGGCTCCGAGCCCCCACTACCTGTGGAAGGAGCGCGAGTGCGGGGGCGGCGGCAGGGCAGGGGCGGCGGGGGGCGGGGGCTCACTGGCCGAGCGCTGGACGGTGCAAGGACGCAGCCCTGTTTTGATATTCTGCAAAGGAAATAAATCAATTTACTCTGGGCCTGTGGGTTTATGGTCCTGCTGCTGAGAACACAATTGTAACCTCTCACGTAAGTTCTTTATGAGAAAGAGGAACATATTACAAAGGAGCTATCAACGGCATGCAAACATATTTAGATGCATATATTAAATAGAGATGAAACGGATAAATGTTTTTCCGAATACCAGATACCGAATATCCGGCCAACTTTGAAGCCGGATATCCAGCCGCCGAATATCTGGCCGAACATAGCCGACTGGCGACTCATTACACGAGTGAACCGCACGAACAATCAGGTGGACACAGGTGAGTTCGGGCCCTTTCTTTTATGAGCGAAGCTAGGGTTTCATCGTCTTATTGAATTGATTGCAAACACGATCATTTGAGGTTACGAAAAAACGTGCTGTTGTAGTTCGAGTTTGAGTTTGACGTGATTTTATTAGTGTTTCTTTCTATAAATTCAAAGAGATTCAATTATTAAAAGTAATAATTATTAGCCTGAAACACTCATCTACATTGAAAAAATCTCCTGCGAAAAGATACATGCCGCCGACGGACTCGAACCCGCGTATCTTGTATCTTTTCTCGGGAGATTTTTTTCAATGTAGACGAGTGTTTCAGGCTAATAATTATTACTTATAATAATTGTTACCCTTTGCGCTATGCATAAAAATCTTGTCTTAAACATTAGTTTATCAATTAAAAAATAATAATCAAAGAGATTCAGTTACCGAAGAAAAATGACTTCAGTAAAGAAAAGTTCACCTTTATGGAAATATTTTGATATAAAAAGTGACGATCAAAAATTTGCTATTTGTTCGTTAAGTAATGTTAAAATTTCCCATTGTGGGAAAGGAAAAAATGTAGGTATGTACCAAACAAAAATAGCTTATCTCTTTTCTTCTGTTTGGAATTTATCGCTGAACGAACGATTTATCTTTTGAATGTTATGATTAGGTAAATAGGTGTAACTGGTGTAAGTACAATTCAAAAAATGCTTCAAAAATGCATTCTTCAGTTTGAACCGTTAGTTAAATCTGGTATCCGGCCGGATACTTGTTTATTATTCGGTATGCAGTCCGATTTTAAATTTAGACCGGATACCGGATAGTTACCGAATATCCGTTTAATCTCTAATATTAACACACTTCAGGCAGGCCCACAGATAATAGAAACAAAGGGGCAGGCCCAACAAGGAACCCGTTCAAGAAAATGGAATTTGTTTAAAACCGATATACCTATCTTTGAAAATAATTTGCACATTTGAATGAATATTTTTATATAATACTCACCACACCCCAACTATAAAAGTATTGTCCAAAATTGTAGTCCAATTTGCAATAGGACTCCATAAACAGAAGTTAAAGTCAGTTTTGGGCATTTAGTGACATTTTATGTGCAAAAAATCTAATATTCCCGCATGAAATTATTCAAGTTCAATGAACTCCAATTTGCGTTGAATTTAAGTGTCATTTTCAAAATTGGAACAACTGTTGTAAAGAATAATTCAAAAAAGCGGTAAGGATTGATGGCCTCCGTGGTCGCGGGATGGCAATTTTTCAGCATTTGAGGGTTTTTGACGATTTTAGCGCTAGATGGCAGTTTATAACCATTTTGGACATTTTTGGCGCTAAATGGCAATTTTTTAGCATTTTTAAGGTTTTTTGACGATTTTATTACAAGATAGCAGTTTGTAAACATTTTGGACGTTTTTGGCACTAAATGGCAGTTTTTCTAGATTTTGAGGTTTTTTGACGGTTTTAAGCGGTATAGATTGATGGCCTCCGTGGTCGCGGGATGGCAATTTTTCAGCATGTTGAGGTTTTTTGACGATTTTAGCGCTAGATGGCAGTTTATAACCATTTTGGACATTTTTGGCGCTAAATGGCAATTTTTCAGCATTTTTAAGGTTTTTTGACGATTTTATCGCAAGATAGCAGTTTTTAAACATTTTGGACGTTTTTGGCGCTAAATGGCAGTTTTTCCAGATTTTGAGGTTTTTTGACGGTTTTAGGCAATCCGAACGAAGGTCGCAAGATCGAATTCCGGCGTGCGCAAATAAATTTTATTTGATTAATTTGTGTTATTTCACAATTAATTCATTAAAAATAATATATAGTGTATTTGTGGTACATTCCAGAGTTGAAGATACTCTCAGTATCGCCCTGGTGTAAGATCACCATTCAGAATTGAAATATTGCTTAAATGGCTTTGGCCGCATTTGGTGACCATATCTGAATAGCCTAGAACCCTACCTTCCTCTTCCCCGTTTCCTTCCCCTTCCCACTTCCTTCAGCGTCACAACATACCCCAATTGGGGATGCTATAGTCACACTGGCTCCAGATGGGAGCAGCTGGGACTCTTATGAGTTATTCACAAAAAAAGAAGGTACCTACAATATAATATTTTAACTCAAAATTATTTTAATTGTCATTTTCAAAATCAGAATTATCATATTGTGTGATTCTTCACGGGTCTGCGCCAATACAGAAGATAATCTTTTTCGTTATTTGTTTTTGGGGTGTTATGCCGTGTTGCGCTACCTCCTTCTTTAGCCAACGTTTCGGACATCGTTGCAGTATCCATCATCAAGGCAGATCCGGCAGATCCGGTAGTGTGGTAAACCATTTGAATTTATATTGACTAAATTCGCTTTAACCATTGTAATTCTATTTCTTAAATTCTTACCATTGTGATTTCTAATTTTAGAATTCATTAAGAGATGGAGCCACTTCGGTCGGCGTCTCGCAAACGGACTTGCCCCTGACTAGCATAAATACCATGTTTTAATGAACTTTCTATTCCGTTCCGCGGCGATGAGGCCACTGCTTGTCACGATTATTTTGTACTGGTGAAAGTTAACCATTGTAATTTTTTTTTTTTTTTTAATTTTTACCATTATTTTTATTTTAGATTTCATTAAGAGATGGAGCCACTTCCGTCGGCATCTCGCAAACGGACTGGCTAGCATAAATACCTGGCTAGCATAAATACCATGTTTTAATGAACTTTCTATTCCGTTCCGCGGCGATGACGCCACTGCTTGTCACGATTATTTTGTACTGGTGAAAGTTAGTGGTGCTGGCGACACGGTATCGCTTCGAAGTAAATAAGCACACACTTCACGACTAAAAATTACACATCTACCGGATCTGCCCTGATGATGGTCACTGCAACGATGTCTGAAACGTTGGCTAAAGAAGGAGGTAGCGCAACACGGCATAACACCTTAAAAACAAATAACGAAAATGCTTTTGGCCGTGAAAATCTTAAAACTTATCAGAAGATAATCTAGTTGATTTTAGAATAGTAACTAGTGCAGACCCGTGTAAAATCATTAGATATTATACTTACATTTTTAGAAATAGCAATTAAAATAATTATTTGTTAAATAAATTATATTCTATAATTAATTCAATTAAATTATATTTTATTAACGCTTATCTAAATTATTCACAGAAGAATCAGTTCCAATTTTGAAAATGACACCAAAAATTCAAAGCAAATGTGAGTTCATTGAATTTTAATAATTTCAGACAGGAATATTGCACATCATAGGCCAACAAAATTAGAATGTTTCTCTCAGAAAAACAAAAAACATTATCGTACTGGGTCATGGTCTGCAGGAACTGCTATCGAACTCGAAGTCGTCACAAATTCAGTCTCCGAAGAAGCGGCTGGACTTGTCTTCTCCAACAGGGACAAGATCCTCTTGATATCGGCTGCGACTCCTCGCTCCAGCGAAGCCAGTCTGACGGACACCTCGTCAAGCTTCTCCATCAGCCCCGCGCTGACGTCTGTACCCCCACATCGGCACACCGCAGTGCTGGTGGGCAGGTTCTGATACTGCGGGGACACGTCCTGCACCAGGATGGTGTGGCTGAGACCCTTCAGCGGGGGCGCCTCGCCGGTGTCGTAGTTCAGGTTGCGCGGGAAGTTGCGCACGTGGATGGAGCGAGAGGGTAGTAAGGGGACTGCAGGGAAGGCGGGAAAGCTGTCCTGACCGCCATCTTCGGACGAACGGGCGCGCGCTGCGTGCAATCTGGAATTGATTTAGCAGATTTTAAGCAAAATAAAATACATTATACAGCAGAATCAACAATATTTTTATTATAAGTAGTAAAAAAAGAGAGTGAAATCGTATCTCTTATTTAAAATAATAATGTTTTCGTATCTTATTTTAAAGTGGTCGTACTCTTCCAATTCTAGTTTGGCAAATAATGTTTGCTCCTACACTTTCTTTTAGTATCTATTGCCGAATATTGTCCTCTGAAGAATCGAAAAGATTCAATGCAGTCCAATAAATTATATCAAAATCCATCGATATTGTTATTTCACTTGAATATTCAGACATATTTATGAAGAATGGTATGTACCATATTTTTCAACTTTTAAAAAGTTTTAGTTTTAGCAAAATATCCTTAAATTTGTCCATTTTGATGGTTATTAGTTGGACAATTATTCTACAGTGAAAAATATCTTAAAATTTGTCAATATGAACTTCTATTCTGAACAGTTCTTTTTGAAAATTATAGATGGCAGCACTTCTGTTTGTAGTTAATACATGGAGCGAGTGCAGTGCACAGGATAGTTTAGTAGACCTTAAAGGACGGCTACGAAAAACAGCAAAATAAACCATTTTTTCAACACCATATATTTTAAACTTATGATGAAAGAGAAAGGGGCCTTTTTGGCCCCGAGCTCTGTATGCCAGTAAATCAAAAAGCATTGTACAGTAGACATTATAGTTAATAGTAATAAAGAGCTTGGTTGATTTGTTACATTTCTTTTCCAAGGTGTTTTGTCATGTTATTTGTGTACTTTAAAATCACTGTATGTGAAATATATTTGAAAAGTCAGTTGAACTTCGATAATCTAATATAGATATTCAATTTTTTTATAACTTTTGAAGGTTATTCCCATCAATGTAATTTATCATTGAAGAAGAATATAACACTAATAATCTAAACGAAAATATGAATGAGAACAAGACACAGAAAAATAAAAAGATAACAGTCGCAACTGGGACTCGAACCCAGAACCTTTTGTTCCGGTAAGACGAAAGGTTCTGGGTTTTTGTTTTTTTTTTAATGTGAATACATCATAAGAGTCCCAGCTGCTCCCGTCTGGAGCCAGTGAGACTATGACATCTCCATTGGGATGTGTCGTGAGGCTGAAAGTAGTGGGGAGAGGAAGGGGGTGGGGATGAGGAAGGTAGGGTAATACCTGGCTATTCAGATCTGGTCACCAAACACGGCTAAAGCCGTTTCAAGCAACGTTTCAATTCTGAATGGTGGTCACCGGTTTGAGTCCCAATTGCAACCATTATCGTTTTATTTTTCTGTGTCTTGTTCTCTTTCATATTTTAATTTAGATTATTAGTGTTATCTTCTTCTTCAATGATAATATAGATATGTTTAGTCGAAAATGTTTAATAACTCTAATGATTTCAAAATTATGTTGTTATATCACAATGGACTTGGAATATATATTTTTTCATTTTGTTTTTTTTAATAATTTTTTATTATTTTGTCAATATTAAAACTAACCTGTGCAGCGTATTAACTGAATGTGGCTGTGAGCGTGACTGCGTCAGCCCCCCGACATTGCAGTAAACGTGAACATCCCTTCCATTAGTGCTAGCACGGGGGCTGTCTTCAGTCTCCGGGATGTCCGACACCTGCGGGCTGAGCCCTGGGGGGCTCGGCGGACAGTCCGTGAGGGGGCCCACTGAAGACTGTCTTCGGACACCCGCTCGACGGGAGGAACCAGTTTGCGGCGTGGATTGCGCTAGACAAACGATAACGAAAGATTGATTGATTAAAAAGTTAGGTTAAGTTGATGGTAGTTGAGTGTATTTAGTTTTGATACAGTGGTGAGACTTTGATGGTGTTTTTTTTACATACGTGATGGTGTGGTCCCTTATTCGGCACATTATTTAATCGATAAAATTAGTGCCACAAGCCAAAACTGACAGAAATATGTTCTTAGCTTGTTTTTGTATGCATAAAGAAATTTAACATGTCTTGTTAATTTAAAAAAAAGGTTAAGAATTACATTCAGTATTATGTACATTAACCCATTGAGTACTCTTTAAAATTTTCTCCACCACAAATACAACACAAGAGACCCTGAGGGTTTGTGTCATGTTTGGAGATGATGTGAAAGGAATGAAAGGATGAAAGGAATCACATCCTTTTAAGGATAGGATGGGGTGATTTGGGTTTGAAAAGACCTAGGCGAGAGGAAAAACAGAAGCTGGAAAATCATTTCCAAAAAAATGGCCCAATCTCAAGTAACAAATTTCTTCCAACTGATTTGTTATTAGTTTTAATTTATTTCAAATGCTCTTATTCTCATGGGGTTTTTTGAAATCTAATATAGACAGTGACCTTCATCTTGTTTTGAAGGTTAAGTGTGGAAGATTTCATTAGTCTCGAATAAAACTGGACATTTGTATACAAATCAAATCCCCACCGCCCGCCCGGTGTCCGCCACAGACAATCCTATTTGTATAAATTTAATAGATGCATCTAAAATAATCAATAGAACTATATCTTGACATCTAATCACAAAACAGAGACAGAGTTGATACACAATGGGTTAGAATTTTGCAAAAGAATTTCACGAGGTTTACAAAGTTATTAGAATTTTTGGTGTTTGAAAATAGACGTTAAATCCAATTTATTGTTGCGTCATGAACAATGTTACCCTTTCGTCCTGCTTTTTTCAAAATTTGAAGCAATGTATATATATATGTTGTCCAAGAATTAAAGACCTTTACTCATTTTCGGCGACACGGATGTCACATCTCAAAATTTGGTGGCATTAGCACATATCTCAGACTTTCTCCTACAAAACAAGCTGTGATCCGTTTGGTAGCTGCTTCAGTGCGATCTTTGCGTCCGTTTGAGATGGACGCTCCCCTGTCAAATCCCGCCGCCTGCGAAGTGCGTTCAATTATTCTTAACCAGGAGGAATTCCGCCCTGTTGAAGTCCTTGAACTCGCAATTTTGATCTCAGATGTCAGTGAGTTGACCATATAAATGATTTTCAGGGAAAAATTGGCATATGCAAATTGTGTGCTCGTTGGGTGCCCAAAATTCAGAGGAGCAAAATCGTGTGGATAGCGCTCGGGTCTTTTTGAATAATTTTTCCAAGTAAGGTGAGGCTTTTATGGGTTGAAACATGGGTTCGCCACCTAACCCAGAATCGAAAAGGGAATCAATGACATGATTTCCATCTTATTCTTCACCTGAAGCAACATTCTATGGAGACCGGCAAGGACGATAAGGGAATGAAGGACCTAGTGTAGGGTCCCGGAGAAAATTCCTGACATTCGATATCAAACTATTATTAAAGATTCGGAAGTGTTGAACAATATTTCTGGGAGCATTAATTATCAGAAGTGATGTTTTTACTTTGATTTGTAATAAAAATAATTTGGTTTATTTCATTTTTTATATCAAACTCCACATAATTGTGGAAATTCCGGACTGTTTAGAATTCCCCTCGCATTCCGGACAAAGACCTATATTTCCAGACTTGTCCAGAAAATTCCGGACATATGGCAACCCTAACCTAGTGCCACAACCCACAATGTGCATCAATCATAATGAGGACCATGTCGAAAAATAGTGGAGATATGTACCTAAAAGGCCATATCCTTTTTTTGAAAAAATTAAATATTCAGAAGTTTTTAAATAATAAAGGTCTTTAATTCTAGGACAACTTTCGTATCCGATTTTTATATTGCATACTTAATAATGTCAATCAAAGATTAAAAGCATCTTTTTCAGACATTGTGTGACATTGCATTTTTTATGTTCTCAAATATTTTATGTATATCACTTTATGAATTAAAGCAATGAATGGAAGTGAGACAAGAGTGACTAGACGGTACACCAATCAATTCAGAACATCGACACAGCTTACCACAGGTAGGACACAACATTGAAAGCGTAGACCTACCTAGCAACAAATAGTGACAGTAAAACATATTCATTTAGCACACAAATGTAACAAAAATGGGACGAGAGGTGAGACATAAAAATTGATAGTACAGTTAAAGCAAATAGTGATTTTTAAAATTATAACCAATTGTATTTGGCATTCTGAAATAGGTGCTAAAAAATATTCAGTCAAAAATTTAATAATTAAAAGAATTAAATATTATTATCAAAACTAGCTAACTCCATTTTTGATAAAATTATTTAAAAATCAAATTTTGAAGAATTTATCACCCTAAACATGTGATATACAAGGTGTAACAGCAATGAAGGATTTTAACTAGCGATTCCTGAGCATATTTGGATTAAAAAATGTATACCTACGTCATTTTGCTGTCAGATGATATTTTTTTCAATTAAAAACAATAAAAATATGTTTAAATTACACGTCGCAACTAAGTATATAGCATAGTGGCGGGTCATGTGATAAGCACTCCATTCCAGCAGCTAGGTAAAACATGTATCAGTGATCCAATCAAGACGTATAGGGGTGGGATCAGTGGCGACGTGTGATTGAAAAATTTGTCATCAAAAAAATGATGTGTACATTTTGTACTCCAAATATGCCCAGGATTCGCTGGTTAAAATCATTCGGGTACATGCTGTTACACCCTGAATATTACATTTTTTGATTAGGTTGGTATCTACCTTAAAAACGAAGATTAATTTTTGGGGATAACTGGCAACGGTTAATATGCACTTTTTTTTAAAAAAACCTTTTGATTCACCTTAATTACATTAAAAGGCAACTATTTGCATTGGGGGAAGTGGAAAATATTTCATTCTAAATTTCATTACGTAAAATTAAAATTAGCTTTTGTCTTGTGAGATTGTACGCCAGAATCACAAACCATGTTACACAAACCTAGCGTAGCCGCTAAACTACTTGAAAACTGGGATGTTTTTCTTGCCTTGACGCGAGTAGGCGTTATAAAGGGGCACTTTCTTTTGTATCACAAACCATGTTACACAAAAATATTTTCCACTTCCCCCAATTCAAATAGTTGTCTTTTAATGTAATTAAGGTGAATCAAAAGATTTTTTCAAAAAAAAAGTGCGTATTAACCGTTGCCAGCGATCCCCAAAATTTACCAAACGAAGATTGTTTTTTCAAAATCTGTTTATTTTTTGAAAAGTTGAGAAATGGAGTTATCTGGTTTTGCAGAATGAGCCATTGAATTTTTATAATATATAAGGGAAGTGTTCGCATAAAAATGCCATTTCCTGTTTCCTTTATTCATAATATTCTGTAGAAGTATATTGTGGACAAATAAGCTGGAAGTAAGCTAAGTTTTCCATTACTTCTTAGCTTTAATTGTTGAAGAAGCTTTTAGATTAGCCAAGAACAAAAAAACCAGGTACAAACGTATCCAAACATTTTTCCATATAAACAAACAGGATTTAGTATTTCTATGGGAAATCTGTCCCGTATATATAACATATTCAAATTAGTTTTTCTCGAACACCTATTCATTTTTATAATCATTTTTTTTTTTGTTTTAAGCAATTCAATAGATTCCAAAGAGGTCATAAAAAATTAATACTAGAGGGAAACATAAATATAATTAAAAATACTCAATGAATCATTAACATTGTGCGCAAGGGTTAATTAATTTTTACAGCATTTAATGGTTAACATTATTGGTAGGTAGGAGCTGTATTTTACGGGACATTTGCATTTTATGTTCATTTAATATTTTTCTTATGTCATCGTTAAACAGAAAATATCTCAAAATATGTACTCTACTTTGTTAGACATGATATGAGATTTTCGCAGCCGAATGTATCATTGTAATTTTTTTTTTGGGGGTGTTATGCCTAGCTGCGTTACCTCTCTTTTAGGCCATGTTTCGGATAGCGTTACAGTCACCATCATTAGAGCAGAAGTGTAATCTACACTGTAACCGTGTGTCCTAATCGTTGACTAAAGCAGGAGGTAGCGCAACATGACATAATACCCCAAAAATAAATCACAATGGGTTGGTTTATTTTAAGTAATATTATGGTAAGTAGACAATATATAAATGGCGTATTAAAATTAACGTAAGCAATTTAAAAAGATATTTTTTGTTTTGCGTTAATTTTAAAGAAATGCAGACATATTCTTTATGGGTTTGGCAAAATGTATGCAGCAAAATGCATTAATACTACAAAAAATAATTCAAAGTCTACTCTTCACAGTGACTCTTGCACTTTGTGCAAGTAGTGCATCAAAATATTAAGATGAATTAATTGTTTGCACCTTTACAAACGTTGTACGAATATGAATAAATAATTTTGTCCATTAAACAAACTCAAATCTTTCAAGAGAGGCATACAAATACAATATTCTATCGGTGATTTAATCCAATATTGTATTTGTTTGCCTTTTTTGAAAGAATTGAGTTTGTTTATGGTCAAAACTATTTATTTGTATTCGTATTGCGTACATACATACGGGTGCAAACAATTGATTTGTCTTAATAATTTATAAATAATTGAACAAGCGCCATTTATAAAAGAGCAGAACATGAATTGTTTTATATATAATCTTAAATGCACAAGGACTTTTTCTAGTTTGTAAAAGGTAATTTAAAAAAATATGTCCACATATCTCGGAAATATTTTACAGGGAAGTCAACCAAAAAGGATGATTATTGTCAAAATACATTCAGGGATTAATAATATGTCATCCTTTTCAGTGTAAAAGATAAAAAAGACATAATAACTGATTATGTACAATAACTAAATAGCGCCATGGACTTGACCATAAAAATACTGGTAACTTATTAGAGAGCTCTCTCATATTGTTGTTTGCACATTCAAACTGCTTCAAGCGAAAGTATTTGATGCAGTTAAAACAATTGGAAAAATATTGTATTTAGTAGTTATTTTTGTTATACCCAACATTACAAAAAAAAAATTGCAAGTTTATTCCGATAAACAAAAAACTCAATTCATAACTAAACATAAAGATGTTATGATTTGTTTGAACTCAAAATTATGCAGTAAAAACAATGCCCTGAGCAATTTTGTATAGAACGTATTAAATAGTGATAAATTAAATATTTCAATTGACTGCAATGTTTAAAGTTTTATGAATATTTAATATTGTACCATTTTAAATATGATACAAATCTTACGATGACATTGGTATCACGGGTGGTTTGATATATTTATGAAATGATAGTTGAATAAAACTCTCTCTCTGGACTCTGGACCAGTGTTGCCAACTTAACAGATTTCCCATCATATCTGGCGGATTGGAGTGTCCCGAAATGGGAGAATTTCGTGTCTAACGGAATTTACAGGATAACGGATTTTCTGGCGGATTCGAAAAAGTAACAAATTATATACTTTTATAGTCTATATTTATTGATTTACATAGGAATTTTGAGCCCTGAAATTTTCTAGCCGACCCCCCCCCAGGATGGACGCAAATATGGGTGTCTGACTGTTACCAGTTGATCCGTCACGATTTAGCGGGAATGGGGATTTCAAGTTGGCAACACTGCTCTGGTCGTAGAAATGTTTCCATGTAAAGGTGTAATCAGCCTAGTGTAAGTGAGCAGAATTATACTTTGTGTAATACACTAATTATTTAGATGTATTAGTGTCCGTTACACGCTGATTGGTCTTAGACGGATGGTAACTGATTCTGACTCTAAAGCGTCGGTGACACGTGGCGAGTTTACAAGCTACTATGTACTATGTTTAAAAGCGGGTAAATCGGCGAGTGAAATTGTCATGATGACACACAAAACTGTCCACTCGCTCAGAAGCGTAGAAAACTGAGGCCGCTGCTAGCGCTAGTAACAAGAATAACAACGCCTGCGTGAACTAATTCTTTAGATGTTTGACAGTCGAAATCAGCTGTTTATCGGAAGCCATGTTGGAAACATAAATAAACAAATCACGAGCAAGCGTGTGGGCGAGTAAAGTTGACGACCTTTCAACTTTTTTTCGTAGATTGTCAACAATCTGCTAGTCACTGCTAGTTAGCAAGTAACACGATGACACTGGGCGAGTTTACTAACAGATAGTGAATTTCTCAGATAGTAGCTTGTAAACTCGCCACGTGTCATCGACGCTTAAAACACTGTTTTTTGCACTAAGGAATTTGTATCCCTAAAACAGTTCTAACATAAACCGCAGAACCATTTTAGTCTGCTGTCTAACATAATATTCTTTAAACATAGGTACGTGACGTTATTTACCATTTTTTATAAAATTGGTAAAGGTATATCGCAGATAGCTAAGTTTTAAACTCCTTCTTTCTCGCAATATATGATGTATGTAACAGAAAAGCGAGGTTAGAGGTAAGGGCACACTGGGCCCATGTACGCAATGTAATCATTACATTAAGTTCTCAGGCCGACGTGCACACTTGTCCTACGTACGCAATGCAAATTTGAATTGTAGTATTGCAATGTTTAACCACTCAGAGGGGGCACACATTAATTACGTGAGCAGTTTTTCTTCCAATCTAGACCCCTCCCCCCCCACCCCCTTGGTGAGATAAATTTGGCCCACTTCGTATATTCTTTTCAATTAAGGGAACGTACCCATACTACGTGACACGTTTAGGGGGGGGGGAGGGGTCTTCAAAATGTCACGCTCCATACAAATGAGCGGCGGGTTGCTTAGGATTTTGGTCACCGGGGGGGGGGGGGGGGGGTTAAAAATCGCAAAAAGTTGGTCACGTAGTATGGGTACGTTCCCTAATGTGAGATTTTGCTGCACCCCCCTCCCTCTTTTGAGCTCACGTAATTAATGTATGCCCCCAGACCCATAAGCTTGTTTTCATGATAATATGTATGACGTATGAGGCGTACCTGACTTATTAATGGATTTTACTTTGTATATCACTTTGTAACATTGTTTATCTCCCATTTTAACAACAAAATGAGCCATAAATGTTAGTAAATGCCAAACGCTAAAACTAACATAACTTTAAACATCAAATCAACTCATCAGAAGGCCTCCCACCATAGCCATTTTTTTTCCACACGTCCCACGCAGATCTGGACTTCGCAAATTGGTGTTGCATGGGGTGTATAGGATAGCGTTGCATATGACAAGTGTGTTTCTAAATCATCTATTTTCATAGAAAATGTACGGAAGTTGTCCAGAGGTCTTGATGCATTGCGTATGTGGGCTCAGTGTGCTCTTATCTTACAATGGAGCTGTCAGCGGTAGAACCATTCCATAGATGATGGCTTTAAAAGATTTGTAACATTGCAGTAAATTAGCTAGTTCTGTGGAATAAACAAAGAACAATATAGAAGAGAGATCATAGAGATATTTCTATGGTTATAATTCAAAGGGCCACTTGTTACAGTCCGTACTCACAGTATGTATTATGCAACGGCTGGTGGGTTTTGTGGTGAAGATCAGGGAAGCTCCGTTTCAACTGAGCAATCATGCCTGTGGGTCAGTTATGGAAAAAAGAAAAACACTTGCACTCGGGGGCCACTCACTTGTGTCAGCTTCAAGCCAATGTTAGAATGTGTCGCCAACAAACATTGCCATTGAAGTTTCCATATTTCTTAATTAAATACAGCAGAACTAGGGAAAGGAGGGTGGGAAATGGAAAGTTGTAAAGTACCTGGATATAGGAGATAGTCAATAGATATAGCTGAAATAATTTTAAGCAAAGCCTCGATTCTGATTGATATTCTTTCAACAAGAACAAAGCATAAAATTCTTATTCTGCATTTTTTTTTAGTATGACTTATTTTATCTTTTGCTGCACTTAGTAACAACAATATTATTTCTGGCCTTTACTTGTTGCCATGATCGCAAATTCAGTTGGTCTTATGTACCGAATCGCTTTGGTGGGTGTGAGGTGACGCAGCTGGCCGGTGCCACTTCAACGTGTCAGAAAATGAGCACAGGGTCCTCTCCGCAAAATGACTGCCTGTCGTTCCCAACGAATTGAATGCTATGCTACCCACATACCAACATCAACAATCTTACAACGTTTATTCTTGGGGCTTCACATTGGTTTCACAATCACATGGTTTGCACTCAAATAGTTAGGGTTTTATCACAGACATATGTATAATTTGTATGAGACGGAATCTTGAACTGTGAGGCTGTGGTTGACTCATGCAAAGGCGATAGCTAACTTCAACTTTATAGTCCACTGGTTGTTCACGGCGGACGTCAAAAATTAAATAACTATTGACTATTTCATGGCGGGCTCGGCGGATATGTAAAGTGTTTTGTAATGGTGATAATCCTTAGTGGCCAATAACACACGATATAAGAATGTTAAAATATTAAAAAAACATTTGTAAGTAGGTACTCTAAATAGATAATTTATGTCATACTATACGTTAATAAAATAAACAAATGTGGGATGGATTTTACAAAAAGAGACAAGTACTTAAAACATTTAAAAGTACTGAGACTCTTTAAATGGTACTCCATACTTGTTTAAACAGGATTCATGGCGTGAATGAAAGAAGTCTACCTATGAAGAGGCTTGTAATTAATAAACCTGCAGGGTGAAGGTGTGTTGGGAGTCCTAAGCTTAGGACATTGGATGGTGTGGAAGCAAAAATCCCAGCTTTAGGGGTAAGGAATTAGAGGGAAATAGCAGGTACAGGAGTGGTTTTCTAAAGGCACCTAAGACTTTTCGATGGTTGTAGCATAAATGATGTATAATTTGTAACCTATGTTATCCTTTTTTGTATATTATTGTATTCTTAACATGCCTATATTTAATTTTGAAATGGAAAAATCTTCAATAGAAATGCTGAGACATTTATTTTAGTCATGGGACATTTTTGTTAGAAAAGCAAAATGTCACTGAATAAAATCAAACTCAATTGAAAAAAACTTCAATCCACAGTAGTTATTATAATATTAATGAGACAATTTTGTTCTGACAAGAGTTGGACCTCAATATACAGGTGGCCAATAAAAATGGGCATATACAAAAGTTAAACATAAAAGACAGATGAAGAGGGATAATAAATCTATTCTACAAGTCTATCAAATGGACCGATCGATCCAGACAATACCTAAGAAGTAGAAAAAAGTAAGTATAGAGATTTGCACACATTGTAATCAACGGGGATTTCAATATTTAGCCTTGAAGCACTATCATACTCCATTAAACATTGACGTGATCAAGCCAATTTAAGTATAATAGTTCCAGCAAGGCGACATTTAAATTCTAAATAAAGTGGGGGGTCTAAATTATTAGTACTTAATTACTGGACATTGGGCTACGAGACAGATCTAATAATATTTTTTTCTATGGAATTGACTAAAAAAAAACAAAATGGCGTCTCCAAATGATAACAGCTGATTAAATTGACAGATGTTTTTAAGCCATTTGAAATAATTCCACTTTAATGCAATTAACATAATTTCTGACTTCTTTTTTATACAATATCTATTAATAATTGATGGACAAAGAGTTATATTGATTTTCTAGTGATCTATTGTCTATTTTATATTAAAGTGAGTGACATTTATAATATTTAAAGCTATGGACCTAAGAATCTAGTAGCCCTGGGAAGATAATATAATTTAATCAGTGAAGACAATATAAGCGATTCTCAAAAGAAAAATTTGAAAACATATTATTTCATTTGAGAGTCGCTAATATTGTTTTCAATGATTTACTATTATATTTTGAGGTTTTACTCATTAGGTTATTTCAAAAGTAAATAAGATAATATTATAAGTATCTAAGACTAATGACAGATTAAATGTTGCTATGCGAAGAAAATCGAAATGGAAAACATTAACAGAATAAGAAATTAGGAAATAATTTTGACAAATTTAAGAGTAGAAGAATGATAGATTTTGTTTAATGAAGCCAATTATGAATTTTGAAAAATAGTTACCTCTTCACTAAGGCATTCAGAGCATGCACGCTATTAAAATTTTGTAAATTGGAAATCTAATTTCTCATTCCTTAAACATAAAGTCAAATCAAATATAGTACAGGCTCCTGTTGAAAAAACACATATTAAACATAATAAACATTTATAAAAAAAAACTGTTTTGAAAATTAAAATTATATTTTAACACATGAAAAATTATGAAAAAAACAAATCATTTTGTGAAAAAATTAGATAAATGAAATAAGGATGTTAAAATTTTGAAATATGATTGAAGCTCCGATCTATGTGAACGGAAAGAGGAAAGAATTTTTTAAATAAAATTTACTTCGGTAGAATTTGTAGGAATACAAGTGATTTTTTGCATATTCACTATATTTGAGCACCTCTATGTCTTATAGGTGATTATCAAAGTATGCCAGTATGACAGCCTGTCAAAAATATGACATTTTTTTAACTTAAAGCCTCGATTACGTTAAGCAAGTTTAGCCTGCGTATTCACTATCTGCTAGTGAACTTCTTCAGTGTAAAATCTGATAGTTAGCTAGTAATATGATTACACTGAGCGAGTTCACTAGCAGATGATGAATATGCCGGCTAGTAGCTTGTAAACTTGCTCAATATAATCGAGGCTTAAACCGATTCAAGCTATTTAATTATCTTTCCCCCGAACCATTCACATAGCTTGGAATATACCACACTGAGTTAGTTGCAAGCTTGATGGACAAGTGCAAGCAATATTGGTCTTACCCGTGATGGACTGAAGAGTGGTACTTCTCTGCTTCTCCTGGCCAAACTGCAAGTTCATAGGGGTTACGTCCTGACCTGCTTTGTCCGGACAGAATTCCAGAATCCCTCGTCCGGATTCTGATTCGTCGCTGCTGTTAGAATCCTGGAATAACGAAGTTGCTTTGTGAGGTTAAGTTTTAAACCAGGTTTAACCTACCGTCCCCTAACAGAATATTATGAATATTTAAAAATTTCCGAGTGCTCAAGTCAAAATCGATTATATTGCGGAACGCTCTAGTGGTCATGCAGGTACTTAGTTTTTTTGACAAAATTCTAACGAAATAATCATTCTGGCAACACCACTATAGTGGCAGCCATTTTGGTGGACGTCAGTTTGAATCAGGATTAGTATATTTATGGTTTGTATTCTGTCACCGCGGATTGTACATGTGTTATTGACTTTGGATTTGCAAATAATGATGTACATAAAGTAATTGCTGAATTTAACTTCAAATAAGTTATTCCACTTTCGAAAAGAAACTTCCAGTGAAATTGAAATAAACGTTTGTCTTCGATAGCAATATTTTTTTTTTTTTACTTTACATGAGAAAAATAATTTTCCCGTCGTGTTATCTTTGGGGATGCTGTGTGGAGGTTTTTTTAAGGAAAGGAAGGAGAGGAAGATCTGGGAAGGAAACAGGTATGAGTTGGAACATGGGGGTCATTGTGTCTGGGAGTGACGGACGTTTGAATTCATACCTACTATTAAATTATTGATGGAAAAAAAAATGGAATCATGATCCATAAATGTAAAAAAATTCGCCTGAAAATAAGATTTAGAGGAAAATTGAGGCTGGCTTTAATAAATTATCAGGGGACTGTATGTTAAAAGATTACAATACACATATTAAAGCGATATTAAATTACAATATGTGGTTTTTAGCAATTAAGAGTGCAATCAAATAATTAGTAAAACTGTTAGATGTGATACAAGATTTTCACGGTCGATAATATTGTTAGCGGAAATTTGAAATACTGTAAAGGAAAATAAATAAAAAAATGAGTTTTTTTTCTCTCTTTCGATCTGGGTCGTCAAAATATTTCTAGGAAAATAAGGGCATCTTTTACGATGTGCAATTTAAGAGGATTTTTCTAAAAAATTAAATACTGTTATTAAAGAAATTTACTTAAATTTTTTTTTTTCAATGCTATTTTATAATAAAAAATCATAATTATAAGTCCACAAAAGCAGTAGATATGATTTTTTGAAAAAGTAAAAATTTAACTTTTGCTCTCATGGACAACTAACATTTTGTCCATTACAGCATTTCAAATTTCCGTGATCGATATGGTTTTCTCATGTTGGTTACATTGGGCTGTTAAAATTGATGATTTCTGTTCTGATGAACAAAAATGTTGTCTCAAGACAATCCTGAAAATAACGAACAAAAAAAAAGAACAACACTTATTCTAGCATCGAGAAAAACTCTGCATTAGTATGTTGAAGATTGATTAAGAACCAAAAACTCCAGATTGATTTGATGAACACAAGCGTAAACAAACAACATAGCTTATTGTGTAGATTCTTTTTTATTGTCGCAGCTGTATGGCGCTTTAGCCATTTTTCCTTTCCAGCGTCAATATTATTATGAAACATTGTATCTCCTCGATGTAATATTTAACATACAATGTAGATTACAATACAATTTTTGTGTAGAAAAAAAAAGTTTTAACAAACTTGAAGTGAAAACTTCTTTAGCACCGTTGTGATTTGAAATTCAATTAAACGAAAATTAGCGACACTAAAAAGAGACCAACGCATATATCTGTAGAATTTAGCCTGTGAGAGTATGAGATAATATAATCGGTCTCCTCTTCGTGCGGTGCTTCATAGCCTCTCCACTCTTGTCTACTTTAGTTTTCTGAAGGTTTCACTTCTATCGTGTGTGAATTGCACACTCTGATATATATTTTTTAAGATATTAAGTATGAAAATGGGTATTCTAATACAGCATGACAACACAGAGTTTGTATAAAGATTGATTCAGTGTACCTACCGACAACAAATCTATAATAACCTGTCTATCCGCCAGACTGTCCCCTCGGCTGTGCGCCGGGCGCCCCTCCTTGGGGGCCCTCACTCGGCGGGGCCGCGCCATCACTCCGGGCTGCGTGTCCTGGAACACAGAGGATTCGTTGTTTTTAGTATCATAAATAATTCAAAGTATTTATTTTGGGAAAGATGATCACTTTCATGAAACCTTGGTCTTACATTCATCTTGTGCATTAATAAATGACGGTTTTGAAGAAGAATTGCAGACTGAACATGTAAAAGATTTTTCTCTGGTGAGAGTAAGCGTGTGATCTTTTAAATTTACATTTCGCAAAAAAAATAGTTGCATTGGATACAACAAAAAGGTTTTCTTTAACCTTGATTTGTACGAGCAGGAATGGTCGCATTTGGAACACGTTAGTTTTTTTTCACAGGACACTTCTTTAGGTTTTTAATTAAATCTGAAAAAGAAAATGAAGAAAGCTTCACAGCCACCTTCACGCAAGTGAACAACTGATCGCTGATTGTGGTCATAAAGTCCAACAGTCGTAAGTCGCATAGGTCGTAAGTCGACGAATATCTGTATTAGATATTAGTAAGAGGTAGATACTAGATATTAGTTTAAGTGGTTACCCATTGATGGCACATCGTCGCCTCAGTTCTTATTTGTCCAACAGACCATTTTAAATTTTGTTCAATCTCCATTTTAAAATTAAAAATTAAGTATAAAAAATGAAAGTTAATCATTTAACTAAGAACTATTTAAACTAATGAGACCTTTACCTTTACAGAAATAACTTTATCGTATACACCTACCATAATGTTTCATTGAAATAATGAGAGAAAACCTTCTCGTGTAAAATTTTCTAATGGTCTGTTGGACAAATACGAACTAAAGCGACGACATAGCTATCCTAGATAGCTATGTGCCATCTATATCTGGTCAAAAGGTTACCCACAGACGACGCATAGCTGTCGATAATGCAGGGATTGAGACTAGAATAAATGCTGTTGCAACCTCCTGCTAAATAAGCCATCAGAGCTAATTGTTATCTATCATAAATATAGTCCAAGTGTTTTTTTGACCCCGGAGTTTTTATAAAGTTTGTGAGACAAACTCAGAGATACAAAAATCACTACGTACTATTATTACTCTTGTGCTTACATCTCTAAGGTCAAAGGACAACTCTAGATTTCTGGTGAAGTTATGGCAGAACTCGGGGTACAGTTCCAGCACGTCGGTGAGGTCATCCCTCAGCACGCGGTGCAGGTCACAGTAGGTCAGGGCGCGCACCCGGCATGCCGAGCGACCCATGGACTGGTGGACGCACGGGTTTTCGCCGAATATGTCATCCTTGCCTGAAAATTAATGAGGGAAATATGAAAAAGAGTGCAATACAAGAATTGAAAAATCTTTGTTGGGCGAAGTTCTTGATTCTGAACCCCAGTGTAACCATTAGAACTAAAATATGATGTGAAATTTTTTACTTCATTCTAGAGTGAAAGATATTCTGAGTCATATAATTTCAATACCTGCTATATCCGATTTTTGACAAAATGATCTGAGTATGACATCTTGTTCACATTTAAGCGAGGAATAAGACTAATCTAAAATTGAGTTTCAAAACCTCCTTTATCACGACCAAAAACCATGTTAAAACTGCAAGTGAGAAACAAAACCCGCTAAATCATTCAAGAAGTTACTATCAAAACCCGCTATATTGGAATTCAACCAATCACGAGCAATTATTTTGCCGTGATGGCGGGTGTAAAAACACGCCCCTCAGGTCAGTTGAGTTTCAAAAGCCTCTATATTCCATACAAATCACAAAGTGAGTATCAAAATCCGCTATATCAATTTTATTTATCCAAATTACTTAAATATTTCTAGACATACATTGAAAAATGAACACTTTTTGAATGTATATTACTCCAATTCATTATATAAAAATATAAAAAGCAATTTTTTAATTTACGCTAGAGATTTGACAGTTTTTGCGGTTTTCTCCGAATCACTGAAAATTGATATAGCGTATATAGAAATTGAACGACTCTTCTCATACCATCGGAAAATTTGTGATAATAATATTGAGCAACGGTGAGCTATCGAGTTTTGTTTCAGACCTAGGCATAGCGCAACAAAAACTTTTGTGAAACTTCAAACTTGTGATTCAAATACCGATCAATCTAACCATCAACCGATGATCAGAATGCATAAGATCCCCGATTCTTTGGAAATTTGGATCAGTTCTTGCAATTGAAGGTCTTCTGCTGTGCGTTTCATCTTCAATCGAATTTGAATGTGAGAATTCATTTATCCTCTAAAAAACCTGGGTTTTCGACAAAACACCGTCTTCTTAATTTCCAAGTTTTTGTTTCACTGTACCTGTAAAAAACTTGATAGAACAGCTTTCTAGATATTTTTAACAGACTTTTCAGAACACACCAGAAAACACTGGTTCATGGAAACAATCGCTACGGACCGTTGTTTGTACTTGCTAGAGTCATTTGGTGGTCTAAACTTCTAAAATTTACAATATTCAAAATTGGGTGGTCACCTTCCCATTTCAATACGTTACATTGAATTCAAAGTATTACAAATCTAAAAATAAGTCATACCAGAGAGGAACTTTTTTTATACGTCATAATAATAATAACATTTTATTTTTACTGCAAAATAATTAACGAATAAGTATATAATTATTGTTAAATGACTACCTTATCCTTGGCGAATTTTATTACATAGTTTCACGAAATAAAGCATTTAATTTTTTTTGCTTGTTTTTATAACTGGCAATACCATAAGAATTATGAAATTCGAAAGAAAGATACTTTTGTGAAATGTCTATAGGAATATCTTCTTCTTTGTGTGCCATATCAGGTCCCCCCGACGTTTCGACGAGGTCCACATTTCTAATGCCGGTCCACTCTCGTATATTACGCAGCCAAGACATTTGTCTCCTACCAGGCCCTCGGCTACCCTCTATCTTGCCTTTCAATATTAAATGGAGCAAGTGATACTTCTCCCCTCGAAGTATATGACCCAGATATGAAATTTTCCTGATTTTTATTAATGTAAGCAGTTCTCTATCTGCTCTAGCCCGCCTGAGAATTTCTGTGTTGGTGATCATGTCGGTCCATGGGACCTTGAGCATTCTCCGGTGAAGCCACATTTCAAAAACCTCTAACCTCTTCATGGTGTTTACTTTCAAAGTCCATGTTTCACATCCATAAAGCAAGACCGACCACACATAACATTTTAGCATTCACTGCCTTAGTTTTAAGCTGATATTGTCATTGCAGAAGAGGGATTTCATTTTAATGAACGCAGTTCTTGCTGCTTCAATTCTGCATCTGACCTCTACATCTGGGTCAAAAGTCTCCGTGAGAATATAGGAATATGTTTAAAGACATTCAACAACTAGTATTTTCTATCTTTTTCGTTTTTATGCAAGATGTGTGAGAAGGAAGATTTTTATGAACGGTTTTTAAGACGATTGTCGATGACGTGCATACAATCTCTCCCTGGGACTAGTATGGTTCATACATCAATGTCTGCATAGCTCCTGTAAGCACTGAGACCATAGTCCATTCTGATCCCATGTTTTAATACCATGCTCCCAAGTTAATCATGGTTGTCATTGGGTCGTTTTCCCAGCTTTCCGTACTAATACAGAAATAACATAAATTAATCTACCAACAATGACGATAAACACAAGAAGAATGTAGAACTTCACTCACCTAAGATGGCCATCACAATGTCATCTCTAACTATTTCTATGGATCCTCTGGCTATGAAGTAGAGGGAGGCGAGAGCATCTCCTCTGTGGACCAAGGTCTCTCCAGGAGGTGCGTGTGTTGTCCGAAACCTTAATGATAATGCTCTGAAATATAAAAGTCGTACATAAATTAGATTTTATCAGATTTCATGGAGAATTCTTTACCAGCACACGTTTTTAGGCTACGTCTTACGGTACATGTAACATTATAAACTTTCTGGACTTCTTTTGAAAGTGTTGTCGGTGAGTGGTGGATTTGTGTCACCTCTGATCTGGAGCCTTTATATCCAGATAACACCATTAACTCGGATATACGCAACGTGGTTTACACCTAGATTCCTTTATCATATCATATATTTATTTATTTTATTCAGGTTCTCCATAAAACAGTTATACATTAAAAAATTATGGAGAAGATTACAATTTTTTTTTATAAGTGCACGGGGGCAGTTTAACTGTGTTGTGACGTATGTCAAGAGGTAGTTACTGAATTCTCTGTAGGTGACATTGAAAATGTCGATGCTCAACGCAGTCGTTTATCCGAGTCATATGGGAATACTTTGCTATAAGTAATTATTAATTGTAATATTATTTTTATATTTTATTACTGCTTGATATGCTTGGTGTAATTCTAAGTGACCAGCTCAGACACAGGGACTACATAGAATCCAGAGTTAAGTTAGCCACTCGGAAGCTGGGAGTACTATAGAGGGCCCGCTGATGCTTTAATAGTAATAATATTAATATTTGGCTGATTTATAAAGCGCCGTTTTCATGAAAAATCATCTCAAGGGCGCTGAAACACAACTGCTAACCCTGTACAAATCGCAAGTGCGCTCCACGGTTGAATTTAGCAGCTACCTCTGGTCTGGAACCCCAACATGCATGAAAAAAACCGTGACTCTGTTAAGAAACTGGTGGTTCATTTGATAGGATAGATTTCCCTAACTTAACAAGCAGATTGCAATCTTTAGAGCATAGACGTCAGGTACAAGGGCGGATCCAGCTTTGGCGCCAGGGGGGGGGGGGGGGGAGGGGGTCACACAGCCGTGGTCAAGTCACAAGAAGTTATAATTTAATTTGGATAATAACAGATACAAGTAAAAAGTAGGTAGGTAATTTTGATAATAATAGATACAAAAAATATATAAAAAACATTACGTTTAACAATTTTAATCAGTGGTCCACCTAGGTCCTGGATCCGCCCTTGGGTGGGATCCAAACGCGGTGCCATCTTAGCCACCGACCGGTCAAATTATTATTATTACGTAAGAATGTAAGAGTGTGTGATTTTTCCCTCGATAATTTATTGGTAAAAATCAGTCACCATTAAAACATCAAGAATGGGTACAAGGGCAGATCAAGCTTTGGCGCCAGGGGGGGTCACATAGCGCCAGGGGGGGGGGGGGGGGTCACATAGTCGTGGTCAAGCCACATGAAGTTATAATTTAATTTTGATAATAATAGATACAGGTAAAAATTAGGTAGGTAATTTTGATAATAATAGATACAAAAAATATATAAAAACATTATGTTTAACAATTTTAATTAGTGGTCCACCTAGGTCCTTGACCCACCCCAGGGGGGGGGGGTTCATGACCCCCATGACCCCCCCCCCCTGGATCCGCCCTTGGTCAGGTAGATATGCTGTCCTTGTTCTACCGATATTATGTAGGTTTCATACCATCTCTTTTTTCAGCATGATTCCCGTGTAGAGACCAAAGACAAAATTTTCCGCTTTATGCGATCGCTATTTTCATATCTATGATTTTAGTTGGCATCACTGCAGACAACATGGTTCATGTGTTGTTTGCAGTGATGCCAATTGAAATCGTAGATATGAAAATAGGGATGAAAATAGCGATTGCGTAAAGCGAAAATTTTTGTCTTTGGTCTCTATACGGGAGTCGAGCTGAAAAAAGAGATGGTGTAAAACCTACATTACAATGGAAATGCTTCGAGGAACTAGCGTTATGGATCCCTTCGGGACCGATGAATAGTCGGGAAACATGTCGATTGCGCACCATCGCGCCAATATATGTACACGGTTGATATTTGTCACACACCATCTCTTGAGCTCAACAGCTCAGCTGAGCTTTGCCGAGGAACGATTTGCCGGCCTCTGTGTTTCCTTCCTTCCACAACACGGGTCTCTTCAAGACCCATGTTCACTCCTCCTGTCCTTAACAAGACCTCCTTACAGCATTTTCAAAAATTACGTAGGCCCTGAGGGAAATTATTTACATACTCCTGATAGTAGTGTCAACTTGAAACCTTATAATTATTGATTATAGACCGCCTTAGAAATAAAAACATTGATTTGCAGTCAAAATATGCGACCACAGGGATACTAACCTCAGGCAGCCAGGGCTAGCCCCATCAAAGGCTGAGCACTTAGTCAAAAGGTTCCTGTTCAGGTGAAGGCAGATGTCCGCCTGGAGGCACTCGGGGAACCCTTTTAGCACGGAGCTCGTATCTATACCGTTGGTATAGGCCCAAGCATGCTGAAAATACTCCTCCAAACGTTGTCTGAGAGGGTTGGGTATCTAGAAAAGAAATTTTAAAAAATTATGTATTGATGTCAGAAATTTCAGTTGCTCTTCACACACTGACTACCATTCCAAATAGTTAAAAGGAAAATAAACGCTAGAAATATTTCGAATCTCATGCCTGCAAAATTTTAAAATTGAGCGTCTTATTTGCACGAGGCAAGTCAGCGAAAAAGTGGTTTTTTATTTATTTTTATAAGAACGAAAAAAAGTTAGAACATACAAAACCTCAAAAATAGTCTTAGCCATAAAGGGGTATTTTAAAAAAAATGTTTCTAGTATCACTTCATAGTTAAGTCATGGAAAAACATTTTTTTTGTGGTTTACGCTTATATTTTTTGTTACGTAAATAATAATTTTATTGTAATTCCAATACATAGAAAAGCTAGTAAAAGCTTCGATTTAGCCGTAGCATATTTTTTGGGGTTTATACTGTAAGCCAATTCGTCGTAAAGATTAATCAAAATAGTATCTAAATAGGATTTCACGTATAACTTAATAAACACACAGACAACATGTGTTGTCAATTTGTACTCCTTGAGACGGTGAGTCGGCAGCCAGTCGATCAGCGCTGACTCAGCACATTCGACACAACAATGATTTTTAAGAGTCGACCGAGATCGCGGTCTCGGTCTCGGTCTCGGCATTCTCGGCTACAAATTCTACCAAGAACTCTGTCTCGGTTCTCGGCGAAAAATCGCCGAGATTCTCGGCCATAACCGAGACCGTTGTAAGTAGCCCGGTAGGAAAATGGGATTCAAATCTAGCGCGCGCGTCCACATTCGTCACTTGGTGTCAGTGCGTGAGAGAGCTATCGATTGTGATTGGTCGGCTAAGGTTTATTAGGGTGTGTTATTTCGATTTAATGTGTTTACTAAGTAGGTACAATGTTTTATTGTTGCTATACTATGAAAAAATAACGCATTTTCATTTTTTACTCAATTTATCTATTCTCGGTCTCGGCGAGATTTTAATTTATTCTCGGTCTCGGTCTCGGTCTCGGCCGAGACTGAGAATAAAAAACCTGTCTCGGTCGACCCTTAATGATTTTATACCTAATTTATTCTATCTGTATTATATAAAAATCAAAATGTGTTTGTTTCTGTCTACGTATGCTATGCGTTGCTAAACCTTTCATCTGATTGCGATGAAACTTTGGGAAATTGATGTGCGCATGTCCGCAATGGTTTCTATATACAATAGTGATTTCTGGCATCATGAAATTATGCGTTTCTAACCATTCATCCGATTGCGATGAAACTTTGGGGATTTGATGTGTGCATGCCAGTGATGGTTTCTATATTATATTGGTGAGCTCTGGCATTAAAAATTTGTATAAAAAAAATGCAAAAGGTGGCACGCGAGCTGTTTGAAAACTGAATGTACCGGAACTGAATGTATGGAATGCGGGAGGGGGGAGGGGAACTTGGGGGAGGGGGTCGCGGGACGGGGGAAGCGGGAGAGGGGAGGGGGGAGAGAGAAAGCGGAGTGGGAACGCTTGAGGGGAAGGGGACGCTGGAGAGAAATGGGAGGCGAAGGAGAACGGGGCGAATGGGAAAGGACATACAGGGAGAAAGAATATCGTTATTAAGTGGGGTAGCAAGTAGCAACGCATGCCGGGAACTTGCTAGTGTGTGATAAAAACCTAATGAATTTTCAGCCACATTTTAAACAACTCAAATAAAACATGCCCATAAATTTTGAAAGTGTGTTTGCCTCTTGGAGTTAATGTACACACCTAATATTAAAAATTTAATTAAAGAAAGCGGATTCAGGCAATTTTATTTTAATTTATAATATTCTGTAGATATTTTACCTGGTGAAATCGTATAAATTCTCTGACTCTGAGAATCTGCGTGTGATATCGCGCAGTCCCCGAATACAAGCGCTGGATGATCGCCGAAACGTTGCCGAATATACTGGCGTACATGAGAGCTGAAATGAAACAATAAAATATGCCATCACAGAGTAAAGAAGATCACCAAAGATAACCGTAATAATATACAGGACAAGAAAAGTATATATAATGTGACAAGAAAAATACATAATGTACCAAAAATAATTGGCTCCTATTTTGTTACGTGGAAAAACGTACTGATCAACACCGTAAAAATATTGACCTTTTTTTTACGCATGTTTTTGATATTACTTAAACTACCAATATTGTAGCTGTGTAAAAAAAAACATTACATTTTTGTGTTGTTTTGTTCTATTAGTGATGTATTATACAGTCGATAGACTTACTTGACTTACTGACCTGTGATTTCTGACATTATTTGGAGTAAAAAATGTAAACGAAATTTTGGTCTCCGGTGACTTTTTCCATGACTTTTTTAAAATTTTTTTTTTTTACATTAACCTTCCAGGCCCTGAGGAAAATAATTTCCTTCATGACCTATGTCATCTTTGGGGATGCAATGTGGAGGGTCTTTATAAGGAAAGGCAGGAGAGGAAAAGGTATGAGGGGTGGGTAGGAGTCTAGGGATCAGTGTGTTCAGGAGTGACGGATGTACGAATCCATTCCTCCCGCTGCGGTGCAGGAACAGCTACAGAGGTCATAAGGTCTCCGCAAACCGGCTTCTTCTGCACCACGCAGCTTCTGCACCGGCTTCTTAAGCACACACCTCACTTGGGGTGACCTATGGCAGAGGTTTTGATTATCCAATAAATGGTTCCCGGGGCGGCGGTACCCATACCTTCCTCCTTAATTATTTCTTCAAAATCAAACAAACAAAAAATTCTTCCGCATGTCGTCACTGGTCATTCAGCCGAGTAATAGCCTAATCTCATAACTCGCTCCAACTGTCCAAAACTTACTTTTTTAAAACGTTTTTGTAGAAAAAACAAACAAAATTTCACCGGATATCAAAATTCGTTAACATTTTTATTCCAATTAATGTCAGGAATCCCTGGTTAAAGTAAGTCACGTACGATCCTTGACATCCTGTATATAATTTTAGGTATATTATTTATTAAACGTAACACAGGGTTACAACCCTTTTCCACAAAAATTGATCCAATTTTATTTTTTTAATATCCAGAATTGTATTTAAAAAAATACATGTTTTATAAAAATTATCATAAAAATATTGTAGTTTTACAAATATCATTTTTCCAATAAATGCTTACAACTAACTACATTATTTGTTTTCCAAAATTGTTTTCTTTGATGGTTAGAACGCTATTCCTGGAGACCCCTTAATTAGTTTTCTTCCATTATTGGTCTTAGAGGAGCGCGACCTTTTTCATACAAATCTTAAATTTGCGTTGAAGGCCAAAATATCCAAACCAACAGAATAAAATATTTTTTTAAATCGAAAGGTATAAAGGATTTTGAAGGAAATTTTGGCATTTTTTTTCCAATTACAATTATATTTATTAAAATTGGCAATTACAAAAATAATAATCTTTCACTACCTACAGAGATAATATAATGAAAAAAAAAATAACATCATAAAAATACATTTATTTGTGTAGAATATTTAATTTGTATACAATAAATTTATGTTCATAATGTAAATCGGTAATTGTTTGTAATTTCAATTTACTCACATCAACATGCTTTTTATAATAATAATAATTTTTATTTTAGTAATTTGTACATTGAAGTTTACAAATTTCTAATTGATTAAAATATTTCATATTCACTATATTTTTTTAAGTTTTATGTAGCTCTTACAATACATCTTGAACTTTCCAATTGGTGTGGACTTTAAAGTTTCTGGTAGTGTGTTATACAACTTCATTCCCTTGTACAGTAGACTGTTCTGCGTATTCGCTTTGTCCTTTTTTTGTAGCCTAATTTCCTTGCACGTCCTTGTGTTATATCTGTGAATGTCTTTATTGTATAGAATTTTATTTGAGAAGTATTTTGGTAACGTGTTGTTCAATATTTTGTGGATAAATACCATCGTGTTCAAGGTCAGCATCTGTTTCACGGTCAACCAATTTAGTTCCTTTAACATTTTAATTATTTTTGAAAATCTGTTTCGTCGAAGAATTATTCTCATAGCCCTGTTTTGGAGAATTTGTAACTTATTTTGTTCTCTTTCGTTACATAGGAAAAGTATACTTGAGCAGTAGTTGAAGTGTGGAGCAATAATTGAATTGTATATGGTGATTGCAGTTTTTCTAGAAATTTTTGGCCGAATTCTTCCAAAAAAATATATCTTTTTGCCAATTTTCTTTTGGGTGTATTCAGCATGTCTATTGAAATTTAGTTTGGAATCTAATATAACTCCTAAGTATTTCATTTCAGTAACATTTTCAATAATTTCACCATCAATTTTAATTTTGCTTTTACTGGATGTCTTCTTGTATCCGATCACCATACATTTTGTATTTTTTTTGTATTTAATTTAAGCTTATTTATTTTTAGCCATCTTGATACATCATTTAGTTCATTATTTAAAATGTGTATTAGTTCTTCATAGTTATCTCCAATTAAGTATATTAGTGTATCATCGGCAAAAAGTCGTACTTTGCATTTTGAAAATATTTTCACCATGTCATTAATATAGAGTATGAACAATAGAGGTCCAAGGACCGATCCCTGTGGTACTCCTAACTTATTTTCCATTGGTTTTGAAAATTGATTATATATTTTTGTTACCTGCTTTCTGTCTCTCAATTAAAATATCATTTCAATTTTAAAATTCATCATAGATATTTATACAGGGTGTTAAGGGACGTACTTGACTTACTTTAACCAGTGATTCCTGACATTATTTGGAGTAAAAAATGTAAATGAAATTTTGGTCTCCGGTGACATTTTTGACGTTTTTTTTTTCTACAAAAACAAAAAAATGGTAGTTGTTGAACAGTTGGAGGCGGGGTAAGGGGTTCGTTGGACACCAAGCTGAGTGAACAGTGACGACATGCGGAAGAATTTTTTTTTGTTTGATTGAGAAGAAAAAATTTTTGAAAAAAAAAAAAATCGTCAAAAAAAGTCACCGGAGACCAAAATTTCATTTACATTTTTTACTCCAAATAATGTCAGGAATCACTGGTTAAAGTAAGTCAAGTACGTCCCTTAACACCCTGTATAGTTAATAACGTAAAATTATTTTTGTAAATAATTATCGTTAACTCACAACTAATTTCCAAATTTGCCTCTAAAATCAGGAAAAATTGATTTCTTTAACTACGCATATTATATAATTTAAAACACAAATATATAAAATAGCACATATCTGTACTAGTTATTTGCAATACCTATTGATTAAAAAAAATTCACACGCGGTAGAAGTGAAACCTCCAGAAAACTAAAGTAGACAAGAGTGGGGAGGCTATGAAGCACCGCACAAAGAGGAGCCCTATTATCTCATTCTCTCGCAGGCTAAATCCAGTTTGATATGTTTGTCACACTGGTGCTAAAGAAGTTTTCACTTCAAAAATATTTTCTCAGTTTGTTTAAGTATTTTCAGCCTCAAATCCAAAAATAAGTTTTGTATGAAAAGGGCTGGGTAGACGTTCCCTTTAAGCCGCCGCTACCTGAATTTCTACCGATTTCTTACATATCCCCCTTAAACATTTGAAGTTTTAAGCTCTTAAAAAAATATATGTTATTTTTGGAGATAATATCTATACATGAAACGCCAAAACGCAAATTATATGAAATTCAATCGATAGAAAAAAATCGCAAAGTATGCTCCGAAAATAATTATATTCACGTCGGATTCAGTTATTTTACAAGTTATACGCATGAAAAAATTCACAGTGTTTTTTTAAATGCTGTTTTAGACAGTCTAGAAGAGATATTTGCTCTATTTTAAACGAGTCGTGTTTTATTTAACATTTTCACAATTTTCACATCGATTTTATCGCTTTAAATATTAGCGCGATCCTCTAACATCCGTAATTACATATCTCTCCATCTTCTTCTTTTTGAGCGCGGTTTTGGCGCCTTAACACGAAATAATATCCAAATGGAAGTTAGTTCAACGGGAGCTGTTCCTTTAAATTAACAGTTAATTAAAATGAATCTCAGTTATACTCCCAGTGTTGTGTTTTCCAAAAGAAAACATAACCCAAGTTAATTTACGCTGCGCAGGGCGGACAAAGCTTTGCCCCAAGGGATATCAACTTTTATTGGACTCGTATATAATATTATCTACAAGTAAAACATTTGATCTATGGTCTAACTACAATTATTCGATCAGTGTGGGGACGAAACGCGGGCCGCATTTTGTCCATACAAATGCATTCTGTCGTAGGCAAATCGTAAAATATCGTAATTTAGACACATTTATTATGTTATATAAAACCCTTGTCAGATGCCAACTTGAATATAACTCTACGTTATGGTCTCCCTTTTACAACATTCATTCAGACAACATTGAAAAGATTCAATGGAAGTTTCCAAGGTTTATAAACTATAAATTGCATATTCCTATACTAAACATTGATTACAATTATCTCCTGGATAAAACGTCTCTATTGAAACTTTCAGAAAGAAGAATAAGCACAGATTTAATACTATTACATAAAATACTGCATTACAAAATTGACTGTTCTGAATTACCTACTTCAATTTATCAATATCCATGTTCCCCAAAAATCAACACCAGGACACTAGCTTATCAAAATTCTCCGTTTCCGAGACTTCACAGTCTCGGAAATAAATATTCTAATCTAGGTGATATATTTCATCTTAAAACTAATCAGTATAAACGTTGTATATTCTATCACTTTTATTCTTCTAGGCACAAATAGATTTACATAATTTCTTCAATTTTTGTTTATATTGAATATGAGACTTCTTATCATTTTTACATAATATGTATTTTTATTTTATTATTTGTTTTGTTGTTACACTGTTTTGTATATTTTCTTTTCTCATTGTATTATATTTTCTTCATTGTTTGTTACTCAACTTATAAATTATAATGTAAAAGCCCATCAGGGCGTGTAATAAATAAATAAATAAATAAATAAAATCAGGCCGATCATTATGCGCCTGAGACAATTTACGATCTGCCGCCAGGCACTTCACGAAGTAGTTAGGCGCATCATGACCTGCCTGATTTTACAATCGGCCACCGACATATTCTCCTGTTTCCTCTCTGGATTTGGACACTAGTGCAAAAATTTATTTTACATAATATAAATATTAACCATAGTCTCTAAGTGTGGCTTTTTAGATGTGAAAACTTCTTTAGCACCCGTTGTCATTTGAAACTCGATAAAACGAAAAATAGCGCCACTAAAAAAAGAGCGACACATACATCTATAGGATTTAGCCTGCGAGATAATAAAAACCCCAAGGGCGCTGTATTATGTATTAGGTTAGGTATTATTCTATTTGGAAGGCGGGTGTAGGTACCGCCTCCCAGGGAACCATTTATTAGACAACCCACATCCCAGCCGTAGGTTACCCCAAATGGTTCGCTACGTTTTGTGATTTGCAGGGTTGCCCGGGGTTTTGTCTTAGAACTTGGCGGCGAATGCGTTTGCCCACCTAGTGTGTCGCAGCTATATCAGGAGAGACTGACTGAGGGAGACCTACCCAAGATCTTTCCAGCCGGACCTATCTCGACCCATCGTCTTGCACCTCAATGGGAGGGATGGATTCTTACTTCCGTCACTCCTGGACAAAATATTATAAGGACAAAACATCCCTCGACAAGGAAGGAAGGAAGGAGATAGCGTAAGGAACTTACAGTTTCGATTTAAATTTCGAATTTGGCACCGAAAGGTTTTGTTGGGTTAGGTTAGGCTTTGTTGGGTTAGTTTAGGTTAGGTTAGCTTAGGATATTTTGTCAGGGATATTTTGTCCGTAGGATATTTTGTCGGGGGATGTTTTGTATATTTTGGATATTTTGTCGTGGATATTTTGTCCGTATAATATTTTGTCGGGGGATATTTTGTCCGTAGGATATTTTGTCCGTAGGATATTTTGTCGGGGATATTTTGTCGGGGATATTTTGTCGGGGACATTTTGTCGGAGGATATTTTGTCGGGGATATTTTGTCGGGGATATTTTGTCCGTAGGATATTTTGTCGGGGATATTTTGTCGGGGATATTTTGTCGGGGACATTTTGTCGGAGGATATTTTGTCGGGGATATTTTGTCGTGGATATTTTGTCCGTATAATATTTTGTCGGGGGATATTTTGTCCGTAGGATATTTTGTCCGTAGGATATTTTGTCCGTAGGATATTTTGTCGGGGATATTTTGTCGGGGATATTTTGTCGGGGACATTTTGTCGGAGGATATTTTGTCGGGGATATTTTGTCGGGGATATTTTGTCCGTAGGATATTTTGTCGGGGATATTTTGTCGGGGGATATTTTGTCGGGGGATATTTTGTCGGGGGATATTTTGTCGGGGGATATTTTGTCGTTGGATGAAAAGTCGCGGAACCGGCCTCCTGTGTAAAAAAAAATTGTGTAATGTAAAAAAAAAATATTCAGCGCCTTGACTTCTTGGTGCCTTGGCACCTTGGTGCCCAGAGCAGAATGCTCGAATTGCGTCTTTACAAGGCCGGCCTTGAATGAGGGACATACCGAAGAAGAAATGGGTTATTATTTTAATACTTACATCCCACTAGCATGACGAACACAGTAAATCCTTTCTCGGCGTCCGTGTTTGGCGCCACGTTCCCGAATCCCACGCTGGTGAGCGAAGTGCAGGTGAAATAGAGCGCTGTGATATAGCGGGAGCGGATGGTAGGCCCGCCGCCCGTCATGTTGGGGTAATACTCCATGTCCATATCCCGTGCCAAACTGTCCAGCCAGCCGATGCGGGATGTGAGTTGGGGTCGCTCGAAGTTGCCTATCGCGTACCTGCAAACAATCAAGGAACGATTCAAGTACTCAAACTGTCTTTAGTCTTCATCCGCCGTCACCAGAATTTCTACCGCTTTCTTACATATCTCCCATAAACAATTGAAGTTTTTAAGCTCTTAAAAAATGTACGTTATTTTTTAAGATAATATCTATACATTCCCCACGTCGAAACGCAAATTATATGAAATTCCCTCGATAGAAAAAAATCGAAAAGTATGCTCCGAAAATTATTATAAACACGTTTGTTTCTCTTATTTAACAAGTTATATGAATGAAAAAATCACAGTGTTTCTTTAAATGCTGTTTTAGACAGCCCCCAACAGATTTTTGCTCTATTTTAAACGAATCGTGTTTTATTAAACATGTTAACAATTTTCGCTTCAGTTTTATCGTTTTAAATATTAGCGCGCTCTCTACAACATTCGTAATTACATAGCTCTCCATCGTCTTCTTTTTGGGCGAGGATACGGTACCTTAAGGGTCAGTGATGCCAAGTCCCGTAAATAAATATAAAAAAACATGTTTCAGGAGTAAAAATATCATGTTTTACCATTTTCATAAGCTTTTTACCGCGAATTATATAAGAAAACCATGGTACCTTAGTAAAATATCAATAATTCTCAATTAAAAATAATAATTTTCCTTTGATTAAAAGCAAAGGAATTGTTTTTGAAAAAACACAAAACAAAAAAAAAAATATTTTTGATTTTATTTTTTAACTGTCACCAAGCTTTATTTTGTAGATTTCCTTTTTTAATTAAATAATTTAAAAATAAACTTTCCTCAGAATCATCAGAAGGAATGACGGAGAAGAAATTTTCCCACAATCCCAATAATTTATTTTTTCTATATTTTAAATTACCTAATTAAAATTCCATGATATATTAAAATTTTATGAATGTTTTCATATTATTAATAGCCAAAGATAATAATTGATATAGAGATATTGTGAAAGCGTACTGAAGTTGGTTCAAAAACTCCAGAATTCCCCCTTCCGCTAAAAAATCGCATCTCACTCAAAAGTATTCAAAGTAGGTACATATTGTTGGTTGTTTTAAAAGAAAAAAAACCATGGAGGTATAAATGACTCAAAAAAATTACGAAAACAGGATAAACACCAAACATCTGGCAACACTGTTAAGAATATTCTTAAAATTATTCATAATCATGATAATTCATTGATAGTGCTGATTTAATTATTTTAGGAAAAAAAACACCCTTTGCAAGCATGCTTTAAATATTAAGTTAAATTTTATTGCAATATGGATATATGAATATGTATAAATAGTTTTAAAAAAGGCATACAAATACAACATTGTATCGGTGATTCAATCCAATATTGGATATTTAGGTACTTGAAGGAATTTACTTTGTTTACAGACAAAACTATTTATTCACATATCGTTTCCTGCGATACTTAGAATTTCGCACCGATCGTCCCCACTACCAGAAATATGTTATTTTTACAGATTTCTACAAAAAAATATAAATGGATTTCGAAAGATTGTTCTTTTATTTAGCATTCGCATGTTTTGAATTTTGAGAAAAATCTTTATTTTTAGTATAATTACGTTCTATAATCATGCAGTAAAATAAATCAATACATTATCTGGGTATTGCCTGTTTTAGAATTTTAATTTTGGTTTCAATAAAATCATTAAAAAATATATAAGTACATGTGTGTTTCTTGACGAAAATTGGTCCGTTTGTGTATTTATTTGCGCACTTACAAACCAATATATTTCAATTTTTTTTACATTCTTATTTAACTTAGATATTATGAAAAATGATAAATAATTATAATCAAAAAATAATTACAAATAGTACATTACTTAAATAGTTTTATCATCACGCCTTTCAGCATTTTTAGATGTTTGTCTAAATTAAAACAAATTTGGAGTGAAATAAAATCAATATTAAGTTATAATTTTAAAAAGCTGGTACGGAGAATAATTAATCTTTTTCATTGTAACCGCCCTGCACGATCGTAAGAACAACTTTTGACGAAATGTGGATTTTCGGTCGCTGGCTGGTTAAACGCTCTTAAATCGCCAAGATTCGGCCGCGTACTTCAATATGTTATCACTGGAGGATCGAAGAAGCTCGGCTGATGTACTTTTTCTACAGAAAATATCTAGGTCTGTCGTAGATTTCCCGGAATTCGTACAACGAATCCAACTACAACTTCCCAACAAGCGAACTAGATCAGACAAAATTCTTAGCCACCCTCGGTGCAACACCAATTCTAAGCAAAACTCCCTCACTTATCGTGCATCACAATTTTCAAACCAAAATCACTTGATTTTGCAATGCTTAGTAGTGCATCATCTTAAGGCGCCGTATCCGCGCTCAAAAAAAGAAGATGGAGAGATATGTAATTAAATTAAAAATGTTAGGGGAGCGCGCTAATATTTAAAGCGATGAAATCGAGGCGAAAATTGTGTAAATGTTTAATAAAATACGACCCATTTAAAATAGAGCAAAAATCTCGCGGAGGTTATCTTAAAAAGCATTTAAAGAAATACTGTGATTTTTTTCATACATATAACTTGAAAAATAACTGAATTAAACCTGTTTATAATAATTTTTGGAGCATACTTTGCGATTTTTTTCTATCCAGGGAAATTTATATAATTTGCGTTTCGGCGCGGGGAATGTCTAGATTCTAGATATTATCTTTAAGAATAACATATATATTTTAAAGAGCTTTAAAACTTAAAGGGTTTAAGGGAGATCTGTAAGAAATCGGTAGAAATTCGGGTGGCGGCGATATATCGGATTTATTTAAAGCAATGTAGGCCTTTTTCGTACAAAATTTAAATTTGGATTTGAGACTAAAATACAACCAAACTGAATTGAACAAAAGCATTCGAGCAAATATTTAGTACAGATATATGCTATATTATATAAAATATGTACATTTTCGGGTTTATTATTTTATAAGTCGTTTAGGAGCGATTCCAGTTCTAAGGATAAGGAATTGGGTTAGCGAATTGGGTGACGACCCCGGTTCTATTTAAAGATAACGAATAATGAATTTGTGGCTAGGGATATACTTAAAAGAATTTATAATCTACTCTTTCATAGATGGCGTTAATTTCCTTATTTTAGGGAAAAAACGATTTTTCTAGTTACGCATTAAAAATTAAAATTAATTATATTTTTACGCCAGCATTTTTTTTGAGACCAATAGTTTAAGATGGAGCATAATGATATCTAAGCTTCATTCATTTTACCATTTAAAGGATTCGATATGGTTATAAGTGAGAATTATGATAATTAATGATTTAAATTAATAGATGACAATAGAGAACTCCAGTCCAATTTTTTAAATGAATAATGACCTTCTAACTTAATTAACTGCATTTTTATTTTTATTTTAGAGTTAGTTTTAATAGTTAAAATAATTGTCAAGGTTTTAATTTTTCAAGATTTATCGAAAATCACCGTATGTATGGTGAATCGTGTCATCACTCCTGAAAAGTTACCATAGGATCGGGCAATCAGCTGATCATCTGCCGCCATTTTGAATTTCGTTGTTCGAAGTATTCTCCCTAGAAGTGGCATTACTATTTTTTTTGTGCAGTAGTTTTTGCATATTTTTAATAATAGAGATAAACTAATAAGAGATACTTTTATTTTTGAAACATTATTTAGACCTAAATAATGTTTCAATAAACACAACAACTAAATCTCTATAAATAGTATGTAAATAAACGAATAAATTAATACGACGGCTTGTGTCATACCTATATTCCCATACAATGACTTTACGGTGACGTCACGACATGACGAACAGTGACGTCACCATTAAACATTTCAATAATGCCAACTTGACGGCGTGTTTTTATGACCCGATTAAAAATGGACTTTTTAATATTTTTTTAAAAACTCTGCATTTAATATTATTAAATAAAACGTGTATATTAAGAATCAGCGTTTATTGGTCTATATGAAAATATTTTTTAAAGCCATAATATTTTTCACTGGAGTTCCTTATTAAGGAAGCTTACATAACAAATTGTTTGAATGGGAAAAGTGAAGGGGGTAGGATAAAGTTGAAGTTTAGTGTAGAAGGGCGATACGTAAGAAATCGGTAGTTCGGGTAACGGCGGCTTAACACCTTAACACCCTGCATGTTGTTGATAAATTTAAATGCAAAATATATTCCGTAGGAATATATTAGGTCCTTACATGTGAAATTGGCGTTTTGCCGTACTGGCAACTTTGATATCAAATACCTTCTCGTTGGTTGAAATTCCAAATTTAAATTTAGACAGCTATTTACTCATGTATTTGTGTTTCGAAAACTATAATTCATTTGTTTTTTTCTTTGCGTCACTTAGTTTACAAAATGGAAAACTTGAAATATCGCGTCATTTACGAGTACGAGTTCCACCGTGGCACCAGTACTGCAGAAACGGCTCGAAGGATTAATGATGTGTATGGCGACGGTGCCGCAAAAGAAAACATAGTGCGTTTTTGTTTCCAATGTTTTCGTTCTGGAAATTTCGACCTGCAGAACAAGCCCCGTGGATGGCCGGAGACCAAAGTTGATAATGAAGAATTGAAGGCTATTGTGGAAGCGGATCCATCGCAAACCACGTCCGAGTTAGCTGCAGGCTGCGGTGTTAGTGATAAAACTGTTTTAATCCACTGGAAGCAAATTGGGAAGGTGAAAAAGCTTGAAAGGGGGGGGGGGGTTAACCTCACGAATTGAGTGAAGCAAATCAACAAACGCGCATTAGAACGCTAGACCACACACTGCCCAACAGACGGCTAACAAATTAGAGGAGCTTCAAATGGAATGTCTAAGACATCCACCGTACTCTCCGGACCTTGCCCCAACAGATTACCATTTTTTCGAAATTTGGATAACTTCTTGCAAGAAAAAAAAATTCAACTCCGATGGGGCAGTCCAAACCGCCTTCAAAGATTTTATTTATTCCCGTCCGAATGGTTTTTAGTAAAGGGATCGATGAACTACCTATGAGATGGCAAAAGTGCACAGATAGCAATGGTACATACTTTGATTAAATAAATATATTATATTGAAAAAATCGACTTTATGTTCCTCTCATACAAAACGCCAATTTCATATGTAAGGACCTAATATTTCCTTCATGATTATTGCTACCGTCAGTCCATACTCCCGTTGCAAACGATAATGCGCGTTTACATCCCGCGACAAAATACCCTTCGATAAAACAAAACATTCTCCAGCAAAATATATACTAAAACTTAACTCAACCTAACCCAACCTAATAAAAATGGAACAAAAATAATACAGACAATAAATTAAAGACAATAAATTATTGTTAAGAAATAGTAAAATTGGTCAAAAATAATACAGATAACAATCCGCAGGTTATTACTGCTAGACCCTGCGGGCGGATTTTGGTTCGGCTTCGCCCAGTTAGTTTTGTGATCATTTTATAAATCCAATAGGAACTGGTTCCAAAATTAGCCCGTTCCTCGTATCCACTGTCAACGTGTCAACCAGTGATGGCTAGACACCGCGACAAAGTAACCGGGGCGGGCGATGACGTCATATGCAATATACAGCCGCTTGATACAACTGACTATTACCGTCAATATTTCGAAATCTGGGAGATTCTCCAGGTTCAGGAATTCGTAGAACTTATACCTAGGAAGGACACGTCCCTATGCGTCTTGCTGACGAAAGTGCCGACATCTTGTGACGAATTCTTGAATTAAAAACCGAGTTACAACGGTAGTTTTACCTGAAAATCCACGTACACAGATATTATTTGTGGCGCGGCGTGTAAGGCGTGGCATCGGACATGCAATCGAAACCGGGTTCTGAAATTTAACCACGCAGAGGCTACGGTATTAATAACGATCGATTGTTTTTATAGGATGTTTGTGTTATTTTTGTCAATTTTTTGTTAGGTTAGGTTAGGTTAGATTAGGTTAGATTAGGTTAGATTAGGTTTGATTAGGTTAGGTTTTAGTAGATATTTTGTTGGGGGATGTTTAGTCCGAAGGATATTTTGTCGGAGGATATTTTGTCGGGGATATTTTGTCGGGGGATAAAAAGTCGCAGAACCGCTGCAAACGGATGTTTCACGAACATGGAATTAAAACAGAATAAATTTACATTTAAAGAGGATTATTATTATATTTGTAATTTAATTCTCGGCAGCGAAGCACTCACTATTGCCTGATATTTTATTTATAAAAACTTTTAATGGAATCAACCCGACTGTGGACGGAAAATAAAAATACAATAATAAAAAATCTGCTTTTATTTGCATTTATTTACGAGGGTAGAAAAGCGCCACTGGTATCAGATTTCACGTTTCAATCACAGAAAGAAAATATTGCATAAGAAAACAAAAAGTTTTTCATTAGGTACTTCTATGGTTTCCATACCAATGAAATAGTGATTAATTTAACGTTGTTTTAGATTTTTTTTTATTATGAATATCGCACAAGCACTCCTGTCTGGAGCCATTGAGACCATGGCATCCCCAATTGGGGTATGTTGTGCGGGTGAAGGTAGTCGGCAGGGGATATCTAAGAGAAGGGCTAAAACCATTTCAAACAACGCACGTTTCAATTTTGAATGGTGGTGATACTGATAGTATATTCTTTTCTTTAACTCTTCAGGTATTTTACCTCTATTATTCAACTAACTTTCTTTGAGGCTTCACTGGGTGGTTGGCTTGGTAAGGGATACGGATGCTGGGTGTGGTTTATATCAGGTTGAATGCAATTTACATTTATATTGGTACTTGCCAAATGATTTGAGACTTAATTGTTTATCGTATGTTCTCTATCTATTTGTACAGGTGCTTCCAGGGTTCTTCACATGATGCAATGCTACCCCATGAGCTTCTTTAATGAGTTTTATATTGCTATAAATATTTTGTTGCTTGTATTTCTAACCTGATTTGTGGTATTATGTTTTATTTTCCTGTTAAGCACTTGCATACTTCTTTATAACAATATATGCAGGGACACTGGAGGTCTAGATTCGTTCAAAATAAATAAATGTAGCTTAGTTTTACAAAAAAATTAAAATCTTGCGAGAACCTTGATGGAGTAAGCATCTGTTACTTATACCAGAGCGGATAAGTGGTGGATAACCTCCACTGATAGTAACTTTCAATCTGGAACGTGCGCAAATGTTAAATATTCACCGGTCAGTGGCTGAGTGGACATCACGTTTGGGTCCCACCCGGGCGTCGCGTGTTCGATTTTTCGGTTGGCTAAGTCCTTCATCACGACACAAGTAACATTTTCCGCATATTGTGGTGGTAGTAGGAGATTTTCAAACATTGTTGGGTTATTCGTAATCCGGAATTGTTTGTCATTCTTAAAAAAAAATATTACACTAAAAAAATCTCGACTCATGCATAAACGGGCGGTCTGTTTGATGACAAAGGGATTTCAAATTTTAGAGTACAGGCGTCAGGTCGGAATGCTGTCCTTGTTCTACCGGTATTTCAATGGAATATGCTCGGAGAAACTAGCTGATTCCCTCAGCACCGGTGCCCAGTCGGAATACATGCAAAACGCGTGCCCAACATTCGCACACAGTCATAGTCAGACCTCCATAGTCCAGTGGCTAAGACTCTTGACTCACATTCCGGAGGTCGCGGGTTCGAACCCGGCATGCGCAAATAAATTTTATTTGATTAATTTGTGTTATTTCACAATTAATTCATTTAAAATAATATATAGTATATTTGCGGCATGTTCCAGAGTGGAAGATACTATTAGTATCGCCCTGGTGTAAGACCACCATTCAGAATTGAAACGTTGCTTGAAAATGGCTTTAGCCGTGTTTAGTGACCAGATCTGAATAGCCAGGTACTTCCCAACCTTCCTCATCCCCACTTCCTTCCCCTCCCCACTACCTTCAGCCTCACAACATACCCCAATTGGGGATGCCATAGTCTCACTGGCTCCAGACGGGAGCAGTTGAGATTCTTGTGCGGTATTCACTGTAAAAAAAAAAAAAAAAAAAATGTGAGAAAGGATCGTTTCTACGACTCGTTCTTGAGTTTAACAGCTCGGTTGTGGAACGATTTGCCGGCCTCTGTGTTTCCTCCCTCCTACAATATGGATCACTTCAAGACCCATGAACACTCCTTCCTCTTCTCAATAAGACCCTCCACACAGCATCTTCAAAAAGCCCTGAGGGAAATTATTTTCCTCAAGGCTTCTGTGTGGAATGAAAGAAAAAAAATCCGTAAAGCAATCTACGTATGTATCTTCTGTATATATATATACAGAATATATATATTTATATATATCTTAGTCGTAAGTCACTAGCTATAAGTCTTAGATGTAAGTCACTAGTTATAATTGTAAACCTTAGTTGTAAGCCAGTAATATAAGTCACTAGTTATAAGTCTTAGATGTAAGACACTAGTTATAATTGTAAATCTTAGTTATATGCCAGTAATATTAATTCTTTGATATATTTATTTGTACAGCGCCATTTCGGTGATTTTCCACAAAAACGGCGTTATATAAATTAGCCAATATTTTTAAAATTATTTTCATATAAATAATTGTCCCGGTGTGGGTTTGTGTTAAAAAAATTATGAAATTTTCCACACTGTATGTTCAAACTAGGAGGAAACACTGTCTAAACCGGATTTCGAAAAACCACCATACGCCTTTCTCCTCCCTTCAAAATTGAGTTCGAATTTGACGTTCAAAATTAGAGGAAAATTATTACTGTCGTCATCTGATTTCGAAAATATTACAACGTCAATAAAAAAACTATCCAACGCTGTCCGAAACGTTGGCTAAAAAAGGAGGTAGCGCAACACGGCATAACACCCCAAAAACAAATAACGAAAAAACGTAAATAAGAAAATTCACCAAAATTCGCCTACAGCAGCGCTTACTAACCTTTTTGAGTCACGGACCCCTAGGAAATCAAGTACAATTTTCAAAGACCCCCTTAATAAAAAAACCAGCAATACATTTCATAGGTACCATTTATTTTAGTATTACAAATATAAAAAAATACGTTAATAATTAACGTGCAACAGAAACACCAACATTCACATTTAACGGTAAATTAATGTGAAGGTTGGTGTTGCCCTTTTGCAACTAAATTAGTGATATTCGGGTTGATGTTACTACTAAATTGTAATTTTAAATCGGATTCCACTTGTAATCTTTTTCTTTATTTGTTTTTAGTACCTATATACAAGAGCATTTTTCTTTTAACAGAGGTATGTGGTTGAGAAAAGCAGTCAATGTTTCAGTGCTTCTTCTGATATTTCCTTATAATATTTCTTTACATTCACCTAAAAACTTGATAAAGAAGATTCTTTGAAATTACGTTCCAAAATTGATTTTTAAATTTTATATTTTTTTTTACTGAAATTTTTTGATACAATACATATAATAGATACATAAAATATTGAAAAGTATATAAAAAAGCTTAATATAATAAATGTTTGAACAAAAAAATCCCATAAAGACAATGCCTGTGCGTGGGTATAATATTGGTTTTTACTTTTATTTTTATTTCTATGGTTATGGTGAATATTTATACATGATATTTCAATTAATTGGTTTCCCGCACGCACTTATTTCACTTCAGTCAGTCTCGCAAACCGCCCGCTGTCACATGTTCGCTATGCTAAGTAAGGGTAGCGATTACGAGACTTTTGGTGGCATTTATTTATTATTGTTAAATGGCCCAGAAATGAGACTGCGGACCCCCAAACACATATTTGTGAACCCCCAGGGACCCGCGGACCACAGGTTGAGAAACACTGGCCTACGGGATTCCGAACTATTACAACGAGGGTAAAACAAGAAGGTTAAACGTAATGTACGTTATAATCTACACATTCACATATGGCGTCAATTTAATTATTTTAGGTTGAAACACTTTTGCAAGTTATGCTTAAAATATTAAGATTAATTAGTTGCTTGCGCCCGTGTATACGAAACATGAATAGGAATAAATAGTTTTATCCGTAAATAAACCCAAATCATTCAAGAAAGGCTAACAAATACAATATTGGATAGAGTCACCGAAATAGAATTGTATTTGTTAGCCTTTCTTGAAAGATTTGAGTTTATTTATGGATATTTTCTTATTGCGTTTGTACGGGCGCAAATAAATAATGCTTTTTAATTTTTAAAACTTCTTGAAAAAATAGTTTTTTCCTAAAATAATTAAATTATCGCCGTCTATGAAAGAGCAGATTTAGCCCGGTAGTACCAGCTCAAAAAAAGAAGGAGAGATATGTTTATACGAATGTTAGAGGGGGCGCGCTAATATGCGAAAATTGTGAAAATGTTTGATAATAATACGACTCATTTAAAATAGAGCAAAAATCTCTTAGGGATTGTCTAAAATAGAATTTAAAGAAACACAGAGAATTTTTTCATACGATATAACTCGTAAAACAACTGAAAATTACGTTGTTATAATAAATTTTCGAAGCATGCTTTGCGATTTTTTTCTATCGAAGGAATTTCATATAATTAACGTTTCGGCGTGAAGAATGTGTAGATATTATCTTCATGAATAACATTTATTTTTTATGAGCTTTAAAACTTGTTTAAGGAAAGAAACTACTACCCACTACTACTTCCCCTACCCACTCACTCTACACTAATACCTACCCACCCAATGTACATTAATAACTAGCAACGGCTCCACCCCTACCATAATAAAACATTGTTCGAAACTGTCAAATTAGTATAAGCTTTCCCTGACGAAGGAACGTTTGTTCCGAAACCGGTCGGATTTGAGCATTCATATAAGTGGTTTATACAAAGTTGAATTATTTCATTTTTCTAAAGAAAAAAGTGTTTAAGACGACAATATATCCTAAAATATATTCAGAATCTTAACGACGTAAGTAAAGAAGCCGTGTATTCAAATTGCGACTCGCGACCCATGTATTGGACAGACCTACTGTCGAAGACTGTCAAAGAAAAGAAGAAGAAGACTAATAATGTCGGAATCTTAACGATGTAAGTAAAGAAAGCGTGTAAACAAATATGCGCCCGCGGCACGGCGTATTGGACGGACGTACGGTCGAATTCACCCTAGCAGACCTGGAGATTCGTCCTTTCCGCCGCGTTCATTTTAATTAATTCTGAAGAACGTGTTACAAATATTTAAAATGTGTCTCCATGTCGCACTTCTGAAGTTATAATTCATAGTCTAGAAAAATAAAATCTGGTGCTCGCCGCTAACTTTATAATTGAAAAACGGGTTATAAAGTTTTAAAATCGTTGTATTTAAATTATATTAATGGTAAGGTATTGTTTTTATTAATCTTAAATACAAAGAACTTGCGTCCCCAGTGTTCCGTTGGAATAAAAAAGTTATTATAGGTAGTTACGAATTCGCTGGAAATGATTAAAATGTGAGTTTTGAGCATACAAAAATTATTAGGTTTGTGTACCGGAAAAAATGTAGTAAATCGGTATAAATGGGGGAAGCCGGGCTTTAAGTCGGCAATAAATAACGTTTGCACGCTTAATTTTTAATGCACTCAACCATGGTCCTCGGAACTTCCACATTCCGCCACCCGCTGCAGTTAAGTGCTCCAAATTGTTTCAAGGATTTAGAATGGGACCACGTTCTAGTACCGGGGATTAGGAACAGGGTAAACTGAATATTCAAAGGGAAAATCCCAAATATTTAAGTAGCGTAAAGTTTAAATTCTCCACTAAGATTTGGCTGAACTTAGATAAGGTTGGAAAATATTGTTATTATAATAGCAGGAAAGAGTTTTAAGGAACCTCGTTTCGCTGTTCGTGATAATGACCTTCTGAAAGGTCACCAAAATCTTAGGTTATTTTATTTTCTGAAATTGATTGAGGTGGGTATAGGTAAAACAATTTAAGTTGGAAGCAATAAAAATGCTTATTGTATTAAAATGCTTGATGTATTGGTCTATCTGTGTGAACGTCAAGCGATGCCCACTAACCCGATAAGGCTCTCTGTCTTGCTTACGACCACTTATTGTAACTAGTTAGACTAGAGGCAAGTTTTACGACACATTTTGAAGCTGTACTTACAGGGTGTCCTATTCCGCCCCCCAGAGTCTACGCCCTGTGCCTGTGCACCGGTAGCACCGCCCTATTTACGGCACTGCGTGCACCTACATTTCGCAAGTGACAAATAATTACAATTTTTAAAATTTGAAATAATAAATAGTTTTCTAGTCCAGTAAAGGAAGGAGTTGTAGAGTGCGTGAGCAGGAACCTAAGCGATTCTTTCAGGACTTGTTTAGGGTGCTTAGGGTGTAAACATACTAAAAGTCCTGACGTCTAGGTGGTGAGCTAGGGGGGGGGGGGGGGAGGGGGGGGAAGGTCCCGATTTTCGGGTTTCCGTTTATATCTAAAAAACGGTGCGTCGCAGAGGAAAACTTTTTAAGAATAAGTTAAAGCTCATAAAATTATCTACAACTTTTATTCTATACGTAATTTTGGAAATCGAAGCCGTTTTTGAGTTATACGCTCCACAAATGTCAATATTTTCGAAAAAAATCATTTTACCTCACATTTTTCATCAAACATTCTTTCATATCGTCTAAAATATTCATCCAAGAAAGAAATTAATTTGAAAAAAGTTGTAGATAATTTAATTGCCTTTTAGAATATGTATACATATCTACATAAATCTCCAACCAGTAAATATTTACAGCAATTTTAAGTTTTTTCGTAAAATGTCGTCATTTTCAGAAAAAGCTGTTTTTTCTTACCAAATTATTAAGACGGGTTTTTTCTTCATGGGAAATTCCTTATTAATTTTTGCACGCAAGAAAGCAGGTAAATTGTTCTCGAACAGATGATTAGTGGAATTCATTTTATAATCATTATTATTGTGATGGGTGATTAGGTAAGTCGTCGGAGATGCTACAATAACGTGCTACGATGCTGTTCGAGTCGGTAAAAAGGCAATGATTGCGATAGTGGGCTTGACATTCTCATACATCAAGTTGTCCCGCAAAGATCACTACACTGCACTGCAGATACACTACTCTTCCAGACACAAGCTAACGCTTCCATGGAAGAGTGGTATTAACATATTTGAATATGAACATGTAAGCAAATTAATACATCATCTAAATGTACATTATATTTTATATGCTAAAAAAAAAAAAATAATAAATAATCTGTTATATTTTAGACTTTGTTATTTTTAGGGCTTGTGGATTATTTACTTTATAAAATAATATATAAGTATGAATATTATAATAAATTAATCTTTTTAAATAATACAATATTTTTTTAAACTTGTCGTTATTTATCAATACGCATTTGAATTCAATCCTGAAGATTATCACATTTAGTTAATAAACTTTATTTTTCTTCCTAAACCTTCAGTATTTCTATAAAAATGTTGTAAAACAACATTAGTTTTATGTTACCGATTTCAACACGCTTTGGATTCGAATTCTCAATTGTGAAATAATTATTGTTTTTTTGTTAAAAGCCTAAAACGAAACACGCTGTATGAAAGTTTTGCATCTGTGTGAGTACTGCGATGAAGTCAACTTAACTTGCGAGATCTATAAGTGGATATGGAAAAAATGGTGTCTGGAAATTAATTATTAATATTAATCTGCGTCATATATGGTGCCATTTTTTTCTGCATAAAATTGATGATGTTTGATTCCTCTGAACTCCTTAGGCTGATTAACTTTCATGTGCCTAGTACAACGGTTCATCCAAAGGTACCTTACCATTGTAACAATTCAGGTACCAATGCAGAACTAAACTCAGTAATGAACCGACTGCACAGTGCAGGGAATAAATATTACATGAACACTAACGGTACTGAATGTCTATCAGCCTATAAAAAACATTGTTTTTAAATCTGTATGTCTATCTTGATAGCTTTGAAATGTTTATAAATTTTCAATATGTATCGAAATTTATATGAATGCGCATCCTATATCTTACTCTGTTTGTGGTTTTTAAGTTAAAATTTTTATACTTGGTCATCATCATCATCTGTGGCTCTACAACCCAGGTCGGGTCTTGGCCTCCAGCAGAGCCTGCCTCCATGACTGTCGGTGTTGTGCTGCGTTGCGCCAGTTTCGGATGCCGATGGTGCTTGCATCCTTCACCACTCCATCCAGCCATCGAAGCTTTGGTCTTCCAACTCTTCTCCGACCCCCAGGTGCACCATCCATAATTCGCTTTGGGATATCTCCTTCGCTCAATTTCTGGATATGTCCAGCCCACCTGAGTCTTCCAGTTTTGATTTCCTTGGAGATATTAGGGTCCTCGTAAAGATCGTATAGCTCCTGGTTGTATCTGATACGCCATTCTCCATTATCACAGACTGGGCCGTAAATCCTTCGCAGCACCTTCCTTTCAAAACTTTCTAGGGCTCCTTCATCACTCTTACTGATTGTCCAGCATTCCGAACCATACATAAGAACAGGTCGTATAAGGGTCTTGTAAAGCAGGACTTTAGTTCTTCTGGTAAGGTGGCGAGATTTCATATGCTCTTTATACTTGGTACTCATTTGAATTGTTATATCTCTTAATTCTTCGATTATGTAAAATGTATTATTAATTTTATCATATGTAAAAGCCCTAATCGGGCGTGTACAAATAAATTTTACGAAATCGCTTTTTTGATATGAACTTAATGAACGAGTAAATCGTGTCCGAAGTTGGAATTCAGAGGAAAATAATTCCCCTCTGATGCTGCGTGGAGGGTCTTCTTAAAAAGGGAAGAAGGGGAAGTTCTGGGAAGGAAAAAGGTATGAGAGGTGGGTAGGAATCTGGGGTTCAGTATGTCCGGGAGTAACGCACATATGAATCTAACCTTCCCACTATGGTGCAAGGCGATGTTCCGAGAGTCCAGTCCGTGAGATCAAAAGTTCTCCCTCAACCAGACCCTCCCGATCTGGCTTGTCGCGCAGTAGGTGCCCAATAATAACTGCCGCCAAGACCTGGAAAAACATCACCCCTTCAACCCGAGCACCCCTGCTAAGTCTCTAAACGTAGCGAGCCCTCCTCCCTCCTTTCCTTAAAAAAACCCCCACACAGCATCCCCAAAGATGATATAGGCCCTGAATGTATGATCGTGTGAAAAATGTGGAAATCTGCAAAGAATGCAAGGCAGATGTAAGCGTAATGAGTTAGATTAAGAAAGGGACCCTCAGATGGTTTGGGCATGTATAGCAAATGAACAAAGAAAGTAGTGTAAAAAGAATATATGACGCAAATGTGAATGGTCGAAGAAGTCGGGGACGCCCGAGGAAAACATGGCACGATCAAGTGAATCAGATACTTGAGTCGGGCCATGTCAAGAGTCCGAATAATAGAAGATTGTATATGAGACAGTGTATGACAGACAATGTGAATGAGGTAAAGAGTGCGTGCCAAGACCGAGTTGTTTGGCGGTCAGTTCTCTCTGCCTAACCCTGCGGAGATACGGCATGATAGTTAGTTAGTTAGTAACTAACATCATAAATGCAAAAGTATGTTTGTTTGTCTTTTGACGACCCAGCGGTGAGATCCATCGACGTGATTTTTTGTGCGGGTATAGTTGAAGAACTAGAAAATGACACAGGCTACTTTTCGGAAAAACATTCGTTCCCGAGGAAAAATTCTTTGTACGTAATTTCCCTCTAATACCAAGCGAGCGAAGCCGAGGGTAAAATCTAGTATAACATAAAACATTTAGAAAACCGGAAATGTGTCATTATTAAATCAAATTTTAGACGTATTGACTCTTTTCCACAAAAAATTATAAATTAATTTCGCAAGTTCTTCTGTGTAGTAAAGGTATGTTTTAAATTTTGAGATTTTTTTATTTATTTTTAGAATAAGGTTATATCATAGACCGTTGGCAGATTTGTTAAATTTTCCAACTAAATTTTGTATCATACAACACATATTTCAAATCATATAATCATTATGCAGTAAAATAAAACGATAAATTAACAGGGATAGTTATGTTTCATAATTTTAATTTTAGTTTAAATTAAATCATTAAAAAAAAGATCCGTGCACTTGTATTGTGACGAAAATACTTTCAGTTTGTCTATTTATTTACGGTCTTACTAACTAATGTATTTTTTTTTAAATTCTTATTTTGCTTAGACATTATTGAAAAATTATAAATACTTTGATCAAAAAATAGTTACAAAAAGTACATAATTTTAATGGTTTTATATAAATTAAAGCAAATTTTGAATGAAATAAAATCGATATTGAGTTATAATTTAAAAAAGCTGACACGGAGAATAATAATAATATATACTTTTTAAATTTATTTTTTATTTAAAGAAAGACAAACATTCCCGGGCTACGAATAACCCAACAACATTTGAAATTTCCTACTACTACCACAGTAAGCCGAAAATGTTGCTTGAGTCGTGTTGGAGGACTTAGCCAGCCGAGGAATCGAACACGGAACGCCTGGGTGGGACCCAAACGCGATGCCCACTCAACCACTGACCGGTCAAATAATTGTACGATCGTAAAAACATCTTTAGACGAAATTTGGATTCTCGGCCGCTGGCTGGTTAAAGGCCCTTAAAGAGTTTTATATATTAATTTTTAAAATCGACATCAATCGCCTTTTACGATTTCCCGGCTAATTGCGCCTGTGATGTAACCAGTGCAACCACCATTGCCCTATTTTCGTGATTCCAAAATATTATTTTTAAAGACAAGGTATGTATTTGATTAACGACAATGACTATGATGATTCTAATTTCCTACGGTATCATTTATGGCATAAGGAAATACATGCTATCCTCTAATTATAGGGTCGATTATCATTTTCTTTCCCTGGCGTGCGTACGCATAATAAATCTCAGCTTTGCTAGGGTTTGCAAATGTTCTACAAGGTGATTGGCAATCTCAGAATGAAACCAACTCAGAAGCACCTCAGAAAGGTCATTAAGAGTGATGATAAAAAAATTGGTTAATTAGGATAAGTGAGGTAGGGTCACCGGCTATTCTAAAAGTATTTTTTCACAGCTTTTAATGACCTTTCTGAGGTGTTTCTGAGTTGGTTTCATTCTGAGTTGGCATGGAACCGTTCTACAACACCGCCACGAAACAGAAAATTCCTCTTTTTAGCTGTGAATGCCAATAGTCCAGTCAAGTTAAACATGAAAAGGGGGTTGTGCTTGCAAAAGGTCCAATCATTCTGAATTTTTTATGTGTTGTTAGGACCTAAACCAGTATTCAAAATAATTTATTTTACAAAATAAGTGACCATTTCGAAAAAATTTCACTTTTTGGAAAAAATGGCCTATTTTCGAAGAACTGTATCTTGGAAACCAATTGCTGTATATAGCTCGCTTTAGTCTCAAATTATAGCAAATTTAGTCTAATAAAAGTATGCATACTGACTATAACGGTCAGACCCTTCCTTCAATGAGATATTGAGCAAAAACTGAAAAAAATCCGAAAATTTCCTGATTTTTTGGGTCCACCGCCGCTCGCACAGCATTTTTAAGTTGCAAATTTTTTTTTAATACTGGTTTAGGTCCTAACAACATATAAAAAATTCGAAATGACTGGACCTTTTGCAAGCGCGGATGTACGTACATCTTGACTGGAGTACAAATCAATTGTAGGTATTTCTCCACATTTCTACATGGTGTGGAAACTTGGATACTTGAGCTAGCGAAAGAAAGTGGGTAGAGTAGACACCCTCGAAATTTGGCGCTCATACTCTGTTCATCCTAGATACGAGAGACTGTAGATCTTCCTTACCGTTAGAAATTAGCGCACAATCATCAGCATACAACAGGCAACATACTTTCAGATTACTCAATTTCGTGCTCAATCCCATCTCTTTCAATCTTGCATAAATTAACCATGTATAGAATGAATAACCACGGTGTCATAACGCAGCCTTGCTTAACACCTTTTGTAATGTCAAACCACCCAGTAAAATCTCCGTTCACCCTAATAATTTTAATATTTTCAAACGGTCATTTGGCAGGTCACTTCCGATAAACACAATTTTATTTGAAATTTTATGCTTGGACAAAATACGACTTTGAACGCAGTGGAAAACACTGAACATTGCGCATGATTTCACATTTTTACTTCCCTCAATTACTGGTTGAAAAAAATTGACATTACATTTAAGAGAAGATTAGTGGCAAAAGTAGAGTTAATATTTATTTTGAAAGACTGGAGAATTTAGGACTCTTTTGGACTGGAGATTTTTTATATAAATTTTCAAATGTGTGTGTGTGTTTCTTTTTTTTACATTAGCTCAACACACCCTCAAAGACCCTCAGGGTCTGTCACATTTTAGAGGATGCTGTTTGGAGGGTTTTTTAAGGAAAGAAACGAGAGAAAGTTCTGGGAAGGAAATAGGTATGAGGGGTGGATAGGAATCTGGAGTTCAGTGTGTCCAGAAGTGACGGACAAACGAATCCATCCCTCCTGCGATGCAAGATGCAAGACGCTGGGTCAAAGGAGAGGTCAAAAAACCTCCCTCATCGAGTCTCCCTCGATCCGGCCCGCCACGCTGCAGGTGAGCAGACGCATCGGTCGTCAAAAGTGTTGAAGTGTCAGTGTGTTGTGTTATCCGGTCTCCATTAAAATAATACTAAAATTCGCTTTAAAAAATACGCTCTTGCTTTACAAATCAAAAACCCTCGAAGGTATGCGTGAACCATTTATTTATGTTTTTTATGAATAATTTTGTTAAGAATTAAATAAATCGGAAAAAACACCACCACAATCCCAAACGTAATGTTTTGAGTTTTCTGTCCCCTTGGCAAAGCTAAATGTGAAATTACTATTTTGATTAATCTTAACTACGAATCAGTTTTGATTTTGAATTCCAAAAAATATGCTTTGGATAAATTGAAGCTTTTCCTACCGTTTCGCTCGAATAGAAATAAAATAAAATTGTTATTTACTTCACAAAAAATAATTGCGTCAACTGCTAAACTTATCTTAATTAAATTTTAAAATTTTTCATTCTAAATTTTAACATATTCTTTCATAATTTGCTTTGAAGAATATTATTTTATTTTGAAATACCTACGTTTAAAAGCAGTGAAATTATCAAATTTTTTCCGCGCAATATGCAACACCACCACGTGTTGTATTCACACAATAGAGATACCACTTGTTGTATTCACATAATAGAGATATATTAAAAAATTCAGAGGCTCTATGGATTAATTACAAGCATGAGAAAAAAAAGAAAATATTTTTTCAAAAATAATAATTTAGTTTGGCATTTATAAGTATAAAATAATAATATCTTTCTTTTTCATAGAAAAGCTAATAGTTCAGAAATGCACAAAATAATTTGGAATGCAGATAGAAACATTGCACCTTTAAATTTATATGACGAGAATGCCAACACTCTTATAAATACTAACCAGGAATAATTAGATTCCAGGTCAAATAAAATTATTCACGCAAAACACTTCAATTATCTCAACCAAACGTGTGTTGACAAACTTTCGTCAAGTATTGGAGAGTTGAGCGCAGAAATAGAAGGATTTATGCTTGCCATCCAAGGAGTCATTAATACTAAAAATTATAGGACGCATATAATTAAAGATACAAATCAAATTGATGATTTATGTAGAAAATGTTTTTCCGGAAACTATAGAACATATTATATGAGGATGTTCTGTATTAGCGCCGTCCGAGTATACATTTAGGCACAATCAGGTTTTAAAAATATGAACCAAATTCATTTTTAGAAAATGAATTTTATAAAATATATTATGATGAAACTCTACTAACAGACAGAACAATTAGTCATAATAGATCTGATATAGTTTTACATGACAAAATTAAAAAAAAATAACTTATATCATTGATGTCGCTATTCCAAATTCCTGTAATATGCGAAAACCTGTTTATGAAAAAATAAGAAAATATACAGATTTAGGAAATGAGATTAAAAGAATTTGGCATTCTCAGACCATAAAATATTAGCTCTCTCATTCAAAATATAGGCGTATTAGATTTGTCAAAGAATTTATATATAAAAATGCAAAAATTAGTCATTTTAAATACATGTAGGATTACAAAAGATTTTTTAAAATATTTATATTGAGGGATCAGTAGGATTTATAGGTCCAATTAGGAGTTCCACCGAGCCGAACCCTCTGATATGAAAATATCTGGAGTCGGTGAATTATTTTTCCAATTGGTCTCTTGGTAGGTTGACATGTTGTTCTTGTATTGTTTTGTATTTACTATACTTATATAGTGCAATTGCATAGCATGAATTGACTAGATGATCATTTGTGGAAACGTGTGTGAAAGGGTTTAGTTTTTCCTGTGGGGAAGATTAAATAAAATAAAATCTGAAGAAATGTTTTAATGACCTCCTTTTTTTAACAAGTAGAGAAAATGATATTCTCACTGGATATTCCGCGCTGAGGATTTCTTAGATATACTAAAATTTAATAGTATGAAGTAATTATGAATATATTATTACGTTTTTTTTTTGAAAGCATAGTGGAGGTTATCCACCTCTTACCCGACCTGGTATAAGTAACTGATGATTACTCCTTCAAGGCTCTCGCAAGATTCTGATTTTTTGATTAAACGAAGCTACATTTATTTATTTTGAACGAATCTAGACCTCCAGTGTCCATGCATTCGTTGTTAGTAAGCAGTATGCAAGTGCTTAACAGGAAAAACAAAATGCAAAAAATAGGTTAGTAAGACAAAGATAAATTAAACAGGGCAAAAGAAAAACTCATTCATGAGACTCCATGACGCGGCATTGCATCTGTTAAAAACCTGCAAGCACCTGGATAAAATAAAGAACATAAGAAATACAATAAATCTCAAATCAACTGGAAAGTACCAACAAAAAATGTGAATGGCTAATCTGAAAGCATAGTTGTAATTATTCCATGTATGTAGTATTTTTTAGTGCAATGGAGTGGTTTCGGTTTAAGTCTGTATTAAGGGGGAGTCTGGTCCAGCCGATCCAAAAAATCGACTTTTTTGTAGTCTAAAAATCTTCCTGTTCAGCGAGGAATGGATTCCCAAAGTTATAGCATCAAATTCAACCTTTAAATATTGTTACAAAACCATGCGTTTTAGTTGGCTGGAATCGTAGCTCATCGAATTTTCACCTGATTCACTTCAATTAATGTTTAATTAAAGAAAATAAAATTTATATGTAGATAAACCTCGACTTATGAAAAATATTATTATAGGACGAAGTTATTGCAATATTAATACCGTTGTTTTGCTTCAACAACTTTTTTTACAAACTGTGATTAATGCGCATTCTACGTTCATAATGTAACGATTTTTTGTTTAATTTTTTTGTTTAAAGGTCTCTGCCCACTACACCTTCCATACCATGACCGTAACAGTAGCGGCGCATGCAAAAAAATATTCTTTGTATCGATCAGTATGAAACGCTGCCCACCAGACCGTTCCGTCACCGACCAACACCGTCGCATACCATGACTGGACTGACGGCGAATTCTCGATGACAATATTTTGCAGGTGCCGGTCCGCTCTATGCCTCAGAGTAACATATATTGTTACTCTGAGCACTATGCATGGCACGCGACGGTGTTAGAACGGGGATCATACGCGTATGATCCCCGTTCTAACCGCGTTGCCACTCCGTCAGTTCGTGATTTGTGTTCAGTTCTACGAGACGTGCGTCAGCGGGTAGACAGACAATTTTAGAAAGACAGACAACCTAGACTTTCTTTTTCGGTTTTCAATTTCCACTTTCTCCTCCTTGTCCAAAATAATAGCAATCAACGCTAATTCTCTTACAGCTAATTTTCTAATAGCCATCTATTTATATCCAGGTATTTTAATGGTATGACAATAGCACTACGCTTCTCCTGACGCGTCAGTCCGACACGAAAACACAGGTAAAATGACTACAACCGGTAGAACGGGCACCGTACGCCTATTGAACGGGGATGCTACGGACACAACCCCGGTGTGTACGGGTATCATACGGTCACTAAACCCGTTACGTACGGGTATCATACGGTGTTAGCACGTTCTAGTGGGCATAGTAGGGCGTAGCGTGTTTATTTCGTGGCTGATACGTTCATAGTATGGTCATGGTATGGAACGGTGTAGAGGGCAGACTCGTTAAAATGATTTCCAAGGACTGCCGCACTCCAGCCGATTTCGTCGAACCCTCTACTTGCGACCGCTATATCTATATATGTATATATATTCAAATTAAACTCTCAATTGTGTTTTTTCTAGTTCAAATGTAGATTTACCTTTACAAGTAACAAAAGTTTCGGGAACGAAAATATATTTTATCATTGAAAACAAACGCATTGAAAAAATAACTCGGCTGGACCAGACTAGCCCTTAATTTGGTGATTGAATTTGGCGAAGTGTTTAAAAAAAAACTTCGTCTAGTGGCAAATTATGACAAAACTAAAAACATTTAGATAGATTTTGGCGATAGCACGCAGGCTAAGAATTTCAGGCTTTCCGCACGTATCTAGGATTATGCGCTTCTACCGCTAAGCCCTCACTCATCCTGGCTAATAGAACCGGGTCCCCGCTATCTCCAACATCAGCTAAATGGGATATGCACATCTCTAGTCTCTACAGTCCTAGATACTAGATACCCCTGAGAGTAAGGGGGGAAGAGAAGCATTGCGGTTTAATATAATATATTCCGCATATCGTGACCTATCTAACGTTATGGCATTTGCAATTGGATGATGTTTTGAGGCTGATGAAGTGTGGAGGAAAATGAGATAGGGAAGAATTCTCCCAACTAGTACCAACGTTTTAAACATTTTTTGAATGATATGAAGAACTCCATTTTACCAACTGAAAATGTTAAGCAATACGATTTCAATTAAACAATAACAACAAAAGATGGAATTAAAATGGGTTCCATGACAATTAATAATAATAATAATCAATTTATAATTAACAATTAATAATTAACAATTAATAATTAGCAATTAATAATTAACGAACAAGATTGGACAAGAACCTACAAGGAGGCGGAACATGGCCTGGCTGTACTTCAAAACTGGCTAAAAGTAAATTCCCTTACATTAAATGTTAATAAAACTAAATATCTAACTTCCTCCAAAAACAAAAGAGGACAACCGATGAATGAGCATAACCTCAAATTACATGAATGTCAAAATACTTTTCCACAATGTTCCTGCCCGTCTTTAACCCAAACAAAAAGTATTAAATATCTTGGGATAGAAATTGATGAAAAACTACAGTGGAATTCACACATTGATCTTACCTCAAAAAAGCTAACAAAACTCATCTACTTCTTCAAAAAATTACGAAACATCTTGTTAATGAGGGATTTAAAGAGAGTATATTATGCTTTTTGCCACTCTCGATTGGAATATGGAGTAATAGGATGGGGCTCAGCAGCATCTAATCACATAAAACAACTTAAGGGAACTCAGAATTGCATCATAAAGACCATACTGAAGGTCCCCATAAGGACGTCAACAACAGAAAATTTTAAACAGTTTGATGTTCCAAGCATACAGAAAATCTACGCCAAAAACATTCTAGAACATCACCAAAAAAATTTTTCAGAGGCAGACACCTCACATGCTCATAAAACCAGAGCCAAACAAACAGACACACTTAATATACCAAAGTGTAACTCTTCATTTGGACAAAGAAGTTCAGAATTTTTAGCAGTAAAGTTATATAACAAACTCCCACTTAGTACCAAACAAATTAAAACGAAAATAGCTACATTAAGGACATTAAATGTTGGCTGAAGGAACTATCGGAAAATGAACTTACTAGTATACTTAAAACATCGTCATAGAAGTTTCTGGAAAACCTTATCCAAACAATGAAGTTAAACCATAGAAGTCGCTAAAAACTTATTCAAAGCATAGTCCCCCTCAGTACAGGATCTCCTAGTGAGGAGGACTACGAATATATTTTATATATATATATACCTAACATGTTTCTTGTAAAAATGTAAAAAATAATAAATGTATAGTCACTAAATAAAAAAAAAAAAATTAACAATTAACAATTAATAACAAATAATAATAATCCTCTTTAACATCCCTTAGTAATATAAATGCATTAAACGTGATGAAAAAAATAGCTCGTAACCTAACCTAACGTAACCTATTTAACCGAGTTTTTTCCTTTACTTTTCATGACTTTAATAATAATAATAATCGTATAATTTGTAGAGCGCCGTTTTTTGAGAAAAATCATCTCAAGGGCGCTGCACAATTTATTGTGAGTTTCTAGGCTCTATCTAACTAACCATCACTACGTTTGTTAGGCAGAGGGGACGGACCGCCAAACAACTCGGTCTTGCCTCATTCACATTCGTACATCGTCTTGTACATTCTCTTCTATTTTTCTGACTCTTGACATGGCCTGATTCTGATTCACTAGTTCGTGCCATGTCTTCCTCGGGCGTCCCCGACTTCTACCATTCACATTTGCGTCATATATTCTCTTTACACTCCTTTCCTTCACTCTGCATGCCCATTCATTCACTCTGCATGCCCAAACCATCTGAGCGTCCATTTCTTAATCTTACTCTTACATTACACTTACATCAGCCTTACATTCTTCGTGGATCTCCACGTTTCTCACAGATCGTACATTTTGGTTTTACTACACGTACGCCGCAGGGATCTCATTTCTATAGCATTCAGTCCACTTTCATCCTTCCTCTACCAGTTTTATGCCTCGCTGCCATACATCAGGGGACTCCAGATACTAATATCTACAGCCTGTACGTCGGACGAATAGCTACAGCTCATATAATGGACTAATATCTACAAACTTCAGAGTGTTGACTATTAGGTATCTACAGAGCTAAGGTCGGACGAATATCTATGACGGTCCAAGTATTGACTAATATCTACAGTGCGTAGGTTGAAGTAATATCTACAGAGCGTAGGTTGGACTAATATCTACATAGGGCAGCTGAGCAAGAGGTTGTACGGAAAAGCATAAATCACTTCAATTACGTAATTACTAATTACGTAAAGGCTTAAACGTTTAAAGTATGTACATGAAGTTTTTGCATTATTACGTAATTTGCTGTTTACGAGGACAATAATTTATTGAACAAACATGGAGGTCACAATATAAAGATATTTATTTATTTCGAAATACACGCCACCACAACCTAACCTAACCTAACCTAACTGACATAGAAATGGTCATGGTAACAGACTAAATAATTTAGAAGCACTCGAAATAAAGAAAGCTGTTAAAACAAAAACCCAAATTCTTAAAATTCAGCTAAATGTGTCCAATAGTCCGATATTAAGGATTTTTACATACATTAAGTTTTTTAAACTGCATACGCAATATTACGTTATTCCAATATGCTATACATAACTGCAAATTCAACCTCTGCCAGTGCTGTAGATATTCGTCAACACTTTGGTTCTCATAGATATAAGTCAGCAGTTTGAGCTGTAGATATTCGTACGCACTTTGGTTCTCATAGATATTAGTCCGATTTTTTCAGTTTTTGGAATTGCTGTAGATATTAGTAGACGCCTCCCATCAGGGGAGGTACCATTATGGACAGCTAGCTTCGCTTCTTTGAACAGTTTTTTTTTTTGGCGCCAACGGCGTTCAGTCCTCTGTTAAGGGAGTTACCCACATTTATCCTTCTTTCAATATCTCTATCAGCCTTTCCATCTCTCGTAAAAATATTACCCAGATACACAAACTCATCCATCTGCTCCAAGTATTTAATACTTGTAATGTAGATATAGCGGTCGCAAGCGTAGCGGAGGGTTCAACCAAATCGGCTGGAGTCCTTGGAAATCATTTTAAACAAAAAAAAATAACAAAAAATCGTTATAGTATGAATGTAGAATGCGCATGAACCACAGTTTGCAAAAAAAGTCGTTGATTGCAAAAATTGCGGACATGAAATGAAAAATGACGAAAAAAAACCCTTCTTAATTTTGCATTAACTTTGTCCTTTAATAATAATTTTTCGTAAGTATAGGTTCATCCACAACATATACATTTAATTTTCTTTAATTTAAACTTTGAATGATATGAATCGGATAAAAATTTGATGAGCTGCGATTCCATCCTACATGAATAGCGTGGTTTTAAGAAAAACGCGTTAAAGTTTTCGCTTGTAACCGGGCCGGTACGTTTTCCGGTCTACCTGCTTAGCGCGTACTAGGGATGGACATTCAAAAAATACATCGATGTTTTTTCCGATGTAATGCATCGAACGGTTGCATCGATGTCAATACGATGTATTGAGAAATACATCGATGTTTCCAATACATCGATGTATTTCTGATTTCTTATGTGAAATTCCCTATATTTCGGTGGTACAAATCAAATCGCGTCGGGGGGGGGGGGGGGGGGGTTGTCGAAGTTTGAAACAATGGAAGAAGTGCTTCTTATTAAACAAACAGCCCCGTATTTTGCGTATCGCTTGTTGGAATATAACAAACCGCGTACTGGCAACGTAATAATGAGTACCACAATGAATAAAGAAAAGTAAAAAAAAAAACTTTTCGTATTCGATGCATCGAATAAAAAACATCGATATATATTCGATGTTGAAGTATTAACAATACATCGCTTCAATACGATGCATCGTTACAATACATCGAGTGTTTATAATACATCGATGTATATCGTCCATCCCTAGCGCGTACCGCTCCTAACTATATTTAAAGGTTGAATTTGATGCTATAACTTTGGGAATGTATCTTCCACATATATAGGAAGATTTTTAGGCAACAAAAATCAATTTTTTGAATCGGCTGGACCAGACTCCCCCCTTAATTCAGACTGAAACCGAAACCACTCCACTGTACTAAAAATACTACATACCTACATGGAATAATTACAATAAATTATGCTTTCAGAACGGTCTCGATGCCCTTCCGTCCCCCCTCCGATAACCCGACGCTCATCTTTTCCTCAAGGTCTTCAAAAACTTCCCCTTTTCTCCCAAGGAGGCAAAATCGGGGAGCCGGCTAAGGGGCGTGGACTTCGAGCATCGTCTGCGGTTGGGCCGATAGCTATACGCATTCTCATTGGGACTGCCCGGTGGTCTATGGAATACTCTGGCTTTTCTTTTCTTTTTATGTATTTTATTTTTTTTCTGCTATTATAGTAATTACTTACATTATAACATAATCATATAACTGTTTATTTCCTCATTTCTTATTTTATTTTCAGAAGGTTTCTTCGACTGGTTATAGCCGTTATTTTTCTTTTTCTTTTACTAACGCTATTATCTCTTTTTTATGTTATCTATTTCAGAAGAATTTTTCCACGGGCTGCTAAGTAGTCTATTTATTTTTTGTATAATGTTAATGTAAGTACTTGCATACTGCTTACTAACCCCGTATGCATGGACATTGGAGGGTCTAAGGTCGTTCAAATAAATGTAGCTTCGTTAAATAAAATAAATAGAGTCTTGACGTGTGCGGTGAAGGAGGAAACCATGTTTCCTTATAACGCGCACCGTTGGGAAAGTGGGGAGGTCCCCTCCAATATGCTTTCACAAAAATAACTAAATAATATATTTATAATTACTTTATAATATTAAATTTTAGTATGTCCTCAGCACGGAATATCCCAGTGAGAATATCATTAAGAGGAATATAAATGCTAGAAATATTTCGAATCTCATGCCTGCAAAATTTTAAAATCGGAGTTTTTTTGCACGAGGCTAGTAAGCGAAAAAGTGGTTTTAATTTATTTTGTGCATAATTTTATAAGAACGAAAAAAAGTGAGAACATGGAAAACCTCAAAAATAGTCTTAGTCATAAAGGGGTATTTTTTAAAAATTGTTTCTTGTATTACTTCATAGTTAAGTCATGAAAAAACATTTTTTTTGGTGGTTTACGCTTATATTTTTTCTTACGTAAATAATAATTTTATTGTAATTCCAATACATAGAAACGCTAGTAAAAGCTTCGATTTATCCGTAGCATATTTTTTGATGTTCATACTGTAAGCCGATTCGTCGTAAAGATTATCAAAATAGTATCTTAATAGGATTTCACTTTTATATTCATCTTAACTCTACTTGTTAAAAAAGGAGGATATTAAAACGTTTATTTTTGTTAGATATTATTATTAAAATATTATTATTTTATGTTATCAAAAGCCAAACTAAAGTGTTATTTTTGAACAACTATTTCCGATATTTTCTTATGTTTATATTTAACCCCTAGAGCCTCTGACATTTTGCAATATATTTCTATTACGTGAACTATTCACGTTACTTTACGTTACGTTATTTTACATTAGCTCCGCACAGGAGGCCTTGAGGAAAATAATTCCCCTCAGGGCCTATGTCATCTTTGCGGATGCTGTGTGCAGGGCCGGATTAACCATGTCGGGGCCCCTAGGCAATGCACGTCTCGGGGCCCCTTACAAGGCTTTTGGGGGGGGGGGTAAAGTTTTAAAACTTTTTTCTGAATGTAAAACATGTCAGTACCTATATTGAGTATTGTGTCAAAATTTCAAGTAAATCGGAGCAAAACTAACGAAGGAACGGCGTTTCAAGCGACCGGCCCTCACTCATGCTCGATTCAAGTATATTTCGAGTATAAAAAATTTTAAATCGGTTTTCTCGCAAACAACATTTCTGAAGTTTGTGAACATCATCAAAATCTTGACTTGACTTGAGCGATGCTTTTGAAATTTTGTACACTATTTCTACACATAAATCAGGTAGTCAGAGGTAGTTTTTTTTTACCATTTTATAATAACGAATTCACCGAATTTTTTTTAGCAATAATCGCGTTTTTCACTTCAAAATGCTGGCAAAAATCGAAAAAAACTCCCTCTGACCTAGGAAAACATATTACCTTTTAAACGCATTTCGATTTTTTATTGCAAATGATCCAAGGACGAGTTATGATGTTCATATTACTAATTGAAGCAAGTCATTTTTTCTCGGGACGCGGGGCCCCTAGCCGATGCGGGGCCCCTAGGCAGTTGCCTACTCTGCCTTAGGGATAATCCGGTACTGGCTGTGTGGAGGTTTTTTTGGGGAAAGGAAGGAGAAGAAGTTCTGGGAAGGAAAAGGATACGAGGGGTGGGTAGGAATCTGGTCCTGGTAGGAAGTGTTTCCAGGAGTGACGGACATATGAATACATCCCTTCCAGTACGGTGCAAGGCGATATTCCGAGAGAGTAGGCAGAGAGGCAGACGCATCCGCCGCCAAGAACCGGACAAATCTCACCCCATGAACCCGGGCACCCCTGAAGTCACCAAATGCTGCAAACCACTTGGGGCGACCTATGGCAGAGGTGTTGGTTATCCAATAATGTTTCCCGGGGCGGCGGCAACCATACCCCCCTCCCAAATTGAAAGCAAATGATGAAAGAAAATGTTAAAATTTAGAATAATAACACTTAAAACACAGTTTTAAAATCCAATTAAGATAAGTTTTAGAAGTTGACGCAAATATTTTTTCTAAAGTAATTAACAATTTTATTTTATTTCTATTCAAGCTAAACTATAGGAAAAGTTTCAATTTATCCAAAGCATATTTTTTGGTATTCATAATCAAAACCGATTGGTAGTAAAGATTAATCGAAAATAGTAAATTTCCATTAAGCTTCGCCAAGGAACAGAAAACTCCAACAGCTCGGAAGACTTTGTAGTAGAGAACGGCGGTTACCCACCTTGAGAGGGTTTTGTGGTAAGAATAACCCCGTTAAATATTATGTTTCAAAGGCACGATCAAGTCTAATTATGACTAAAAGGGATTGAAATGAGAATTTAGTCTCCTTCAACGGAAGCAATCTTCCCAACACGCCTTCCATTGATATGCTTGGTGTAAATGTTCGAACGTAAAAAAACAGGATACATGATTTTAAACTCAACCCATAAAATAATTCCTCCTCGTGTACCCTTATAAATTGAAGATAAATGATGAAAAATCTATCTAATAATAATAACAAAAAATATTTTGGGATTGTGAATAGTAGCAATTAACATAAACAGCACATACAAAATATTGTAGATAAAACCACCCCTTTAATCAGAGTATTTAGCCGGTTATCACGTCTGTTACCACATAAATTTAAAAATGGTTTATGTCATAGTCTCGTACATTCACATTTAAATTACCTGATTGAAATATGAGGAAACGCACGTGAAAAACACATAAATGAATTAAGGAAAAAAGCCTAATCTAAAAACTATTTCACTACAGATCCAGAACTTCCATAAAAAAATGATATATGTAAACAAAACTGTTAACATTAAGAAAACTATATAAATAGAGTATATGTCTCGTGTTATATATAAAATAAATAATAAACTCATATATACAAACACAGAATTCATTAAAACCATCCCGAGTACACACAAGCTTTACACGACAACCCGATAACATACATTTAAATACCATACATACTAACTATTAAGACCGTTTAACCAGCCAGTGGACGAAAATCCACATTTCATCGAAAGTTGTTCTTACGATCGTGCAGGGCGGTTACAATGAGAAAGATTAATTATTCTCTGTACCAGCTTTTTAAAATTATAACTCAATATCGAATTTATTTCAATCCAAATTAGCTTTAATTTATACCTTCATCCAAAAATGCTGAAAGGCGTGATGATAAAACTATTAAAATAATGTACTTTTTGTAATTATTTTTTGATTATAAGTATTTATCATTTTTCAATAATGTCTAAATTTAATAAGAATGTTAAAAAAATCTGAAATATATTAGTCTGTAAGTGTGCAAATAAATACACAAATGGACCAATTTTCGTCAAGAAACACATGTACGTACATATTTTTTAATGATTTTATTGAAACTAAAACTAAAATTCTAAAACATGCGTTTGCTTGATAATGTATTGATTTATTTTACTGCATGATTATATTATTTGAAATGGGTGTGGTATAATACAAAATCTTTTTTTAAAATTTAATAAATCTCCCAACGACCTATGGAATAACCTTATTATACTAAAAATTAAAAAAATTTCTCAAAATTTATTACATGCCAATGCTAGATAAAAGAACAATCTTTCGAAATCCATTTATAATTTTTTGTGGAAAAGAGTCAATACGTCTAAGATCTGATTTGAAAATGACATATTTCTGGTTTTCTCTGGTAATGCCCTCTTAAGTAAGTAACTATGATAAGCAATCCATTGGTTACGAGGGGGGCAATTTATTATCATTAAAATGAGCAAAATATGGGTATATAAGTTAACCTCTCAGAAGCTAGGCGTACTGCAAAAGGGCCCGCAGATAATTTAATGGTGCACAACTGCTAACCTTGCACAAATCGCAATTTGGCAGCCATCTCCAGTCGGAGTCCCAAAACACCAGATAAAACTCCCGACTGTGCAGAAACGGGGGATCCATTTGATAGATTGTCCTATTTAAACAAACGGATTGCGATCTTCAGAGCACAGGCGTCAGGTCAGAGTGCTGACCTTGTTCTACCGATATTTCATTTGGACACGGTTGACATTTGACGGGTCGTTTTACGAACCGTTCTTGAGTTCAACAGCTCGGCTATGAAATGATTTGTCGCCTCTGTGTTTCTTCTCTCCTACAACATGGGTCTCTTCAAGACCCAGGTCCACTCCTTCCTTTCCACAAAATGACTCTCCACACAACATTCCCAAATATGGCATAGAAACTGAAGGACATTATTTTCTTCAGAGTTAAATAGTCCTATGTGGAGTTAAAGCATTAAATTTTTTTTTTCGAATATGTTTGGTCAATTTTACCGGAAGTAAGGTAGAATTGGGCTTACTTTTGAAACATTGATCCGCCTGACACGCACTTCTACCGAAGCATCTCTTCCATGGGGGTTTGGTTTGATTTTAAAATTAATAATATGACTATTCAGGGTGTCATGGGATATACTTGACTTAACTTTAACCAGTAATTTCTGACATTATTTGGAGTAAAAATGTTAATGAAATTTTGGTCTCCGGCTGCATTTTTGACATTTTTTTTCAACTAAAAACATTTAAAAAAACCAGTTAGGAGTGGAGTGAGGGGATAGTCGTTTACTCTGCTAAGTGACCAATAACGACATGTGGAAGATTTTGAAAGTGAAACTTCTTTAGCGCCGTTAGTGACTCGAAATTCGGGTGAAACGGAAATGCGTCACAACTTAATTTGGGAGGCGGGTATGGGTACCGCCACCCCGGGAACCATTTATTGGACAGCCAACACCCCTGCCACAGGTCACCCCAAGTGGTTCGCTACGTTTGGTGACTTAGCAGGGGTGCCCGGGATCATGGGATGAGGTTTGTCTAGGTCTTGGTGGCGGATACGTTGCGTGGCGGGCTGGATCGGAGGAGACTGATTGAGGGAGGCCTTTTGACCTCTCCAGCCGGATTCTCCCGACCCTTCGCCCTGCACCGCAGTGTGAGGAATAGATTCATATATCCGTCACTCCTGGCCACACTGACCCCCAGATTCCTACCCACTCTTCACACCTTTTTCCTTCCCATATCTTCTTCTCCATCCTTTCCCTTAAAAAACCCTTCACACAGCATCCTCAAAGATGACATAGGCCCCTAGGGAAATTGTTTTCCTCGGTGCCTCCTGTGTGGAGCTAATGTAAAAAAAACTCAGTTCTACAAAAATACTCCGTTCTCATATAATGTGGTATATTCGCACCTCGGCGCGAGCCTTTCATAGCTTGGTAAGCAAGGTGCTTGACAAGTCTCAGTGGCCAGAGAGACAGACAACAAGCGAAAGGGGGTTCGAATCCTACGAAATCAAAAAAAAAAAAAAATTTATGAAATCAATATCCAATCTTCAAACCACTTTAAAAAACAAGCCAAAGAAAGAAAGCGACATTTAGCGACTTTCGAATTTCACTTCTACCGCGTATGAATTAGACACTCTGATTTTTTTTTTTTTGAAGAAAAAAAAATAATAAAAAATGACATCCAAATAATGTCAGGAGTCACTGGTTAATAAAGTAAGTCAAGTACCGTCACTTAACATGCTGTGTATTTTGGTTCCTTATTTATCCGTTTTGGGGAAGGAAAGGATGTTCCGAGAAGGAAAAGGATATGACAAGTGGGTGGGAATTTAGGGGTCAGTGTGTCCAGGAGTGACAGACGAATGAATCCATCCCTCCAGCTGCGGTACAAGACGATAGGTCGAGAGAGAGCAGCTGGAGATGTCAAAGGTTCACCAAACCTGCTTCTTACGATCCGGTCCACCACGCAGCTGCATCCACCGCCAAACAAATCTCACCCGATGAACCCTGCACCCCTGCTAAGTCATCAAACGTAACGAGCCACTTGGAGTGTCCTATGGCAGAGGTTATCCAATAAATGGTTTCTGAGAAGGGGACCTATAATCGCTTCCCAAATCTATGTATATTCCTAACGAAGATATTAGGGTTTGTTGGTTTAAAAAAAAAAACTTCAGTTTTATTCCAAAATTGATGAAATTTCGCACACATTAACCTTCAAAACAAGGAGAAAGTCACAGTTTTTAAAAGATTTTGAAAAACCACCCCGATTCCTCTTTTCCACCCTCCAAAGCAGACTTTTGATGCTCGAGATGAAATTTTGCACACTTGACGTTCAAATTAAGTAATTTATTTTGAATATAAAGAAAACTCCTAATTTAATTTATCAATGCAAATGTAGTGTTAAATGATGATATTAGGGGAAATTCCACTTAGGGTGAAATATGTATGAATAAAACCTACAATTTTCAGGAAAGCAGAGTTCGTATTTCTTTCCGGATATTTTGAGTTACCGAAGATTTCTATAATGTCCTAAAATAATACGATGGTGATGAATTGTGCAGCGGCGATGAAGACTGATCGAAACGTATTCAATTTCTTGCGAGTACTAGATATGCGTTGCAATACCAGTCAAAGAAAGCGTAATTTTAATTCTGTTTATTGAAGTGTATTTCAAATGTGCCCCCTGCTATCCCCTACAGCTACTATGCCTTCTTTGCAATCCATCCATGTGCCCCTTACTCGTCCCCACCCCTCCTCTGCATGTCCTTTCCCACGCGTCCCAGGTTCTGCACCCCGTTCCTATCCCGCCTCCCATTCACTTCACGCATTCCCTTCCCACCTTTCCCGCCTCTTTCGCATCCCCCAAAACCCTCCTACCCTCCAAAGTTCCTTCTCCCCCTCCCGCGTTCCCCTTCCACCATCCCTGCCTTCTCCCTACCACGTCCACTCTCCCGCGAACCTCTCCCCCTCCCGGAATCCCCTCCCTTTCCCTCTTTCTCTACCTGTCAATAAAATAAAAGAAATACAACCATTTTTCAAACAACTAGCGCTCCACCTATTTTTAAAATTTTTATTCAAATTTCATAACGCCAGAGCTCACTATTGTATATAGAAATATTCTCAGGCATACGCACCTCAACTCACCAACGTTTCAACGCAAATCGGATGAATGTTATATAAACGCATAAGCGACAAACAAAGAAACATCCATTTTTGTATATTTAAAAGATTTCATGGGAAAATTCATGCATCACAATGTTTTGCTCTCTGAAACGCGTCTCCAATCTGGGAGGAATGAGCCCTTTCAAAAATCGCATTTATAATAATAAACTATTTAATTGACACCCTATACCCCCCGGAGTGTTGTAAATTGTTCGTAGCGAACAACTACCACTAGCGTAGACCCCACGACCTTTTATATATTCCACATGGTAGAACAGATGTGCAGGCCCAGCATACAGATTTATTTATTTATTTATTATTAGTTTCAATAGCAAGGTTTGTACATGTATGTATAATGTATAGTATAAGTACAGATTCATTTTTTTTTTCACAGACCTCCTCAATAGGATTTCCTGTTCTGAGGTGGCTTGTAGTTTTTTAAAATATTTGTATTTGGTTATGGATTGTCTTTATATCGTCTTCATGATGTTTGTAATTTTATTATCACTTTGATCTCTCGGCCATGTTTTACTTTTGTTTTAAATATATTAATTTCTTTTATATTTTTGATTTGATCTGGTAGAGCATTGTATAATTTCATAACATGGAATTTATTTTTTCTCTGTCCAAAAGATGTGTTCAAACTGGGAGTAACCAGGATGTTATTGCTTACTGCCCTGGTTGAGTATTTATGTTGGGCAGTGGAGTATACATATGTGTTTTTTTTCAGTTTAAATAAAATATTTTTTGAATAAAGTTTCTGTACATTGAAGACTTGAAAGTTATTAAATATTTCTTCCGTCGGAGTTCTAAGTGGAACTTTCAGGATTGTCTTTAGTACTCCTTTTTGGGCTATATTGAGATCTCTTTAGATTTTCAACTTTGTCATTGGAGATTTCTAGAATCGATCCCATGACAACTCAGGATCATACAATTTCAATGAGTCCCTTTAAAAAGTCAATTCAAAATAGCCCATAACCTAACCTAACCTAACCTAACCTAACCTATTTAACAATTTTTAATTACTTTTATACTTTTCTGCATTCGATTGCAGCAATCTAAAAGAATAGCAAAATTATTTTGTTTTTTAATTGTTTCTTTATATAGTATTTTATTAACATTTCAATTTTTAACCCCACTAATACTTAATTTGAGGTTAATAATTTTATAAAATAATGAAAATAAACACAAAATAATATTTATTTTTATTTTTAACTTTATGAGTAAAACCTCAAATTGTAATATTTAGATTTTCGATTGAGTTTCGCTAATATTATCTTCATTTAATAAGATATTTCGAAATAATACGTTGAAAGTTTTTGTGAATTTGGTTACATTAATGTTCTAACAAATAATTTGTACTTACTAAGCAAAAAAAAAAACAAATATAATGTAGTAAACATGTAAGGGAACGTACCCAAACTACGTGACCAACTTTTTGCAATTTTTAACCCCCCCCCCCCCCCGGTGACCAAAATCCTAAGGAACCCGCCGCTCATTTGTATAGAGCGTGACCTTTTGAAGACCCCCCCCCCCCTAAAAGTGTCACGTAGTATGGGTACGTTCCCTAAGGTGACCAAGAGTTGCTCTGTTGGAAGATTTCCTAGTACTAATTAAATTGTTTTAGGTAAATGAAATAATCCACATATTCAATATAATTTTAAAATTATTATAAGTCAGCCACGTTTATTTAAAACTAGCAGACCCGACCAGACGTTGCTGGGGCTAACGAAACACAATGCCATTACCCAAACTTTATAACCAATGCTATCTGTCAATTTGTATAACACATAAAACACCGCCCGCTTGGCAGCCCGAATTGAATCTTTGAATTTATCGGCTTTTCTCTACTATAATATGCATATACTAAACATATAAACCTTCCTTTTGAATCACTCTATCTATTGGTGAAAACCGCACGAAAATCCGTTGCGTAGTTTAAAAGATCTAAGCGCACAGATAGCGGGAGCTGTATACTTCATTTTATACCATGTAAATATGATGTATCGACTGGAATTGCTAAAAAACATATTTAATTAGATAAAAATTGCCACATAAAAAACCGTATTATCGCCAAGATTGTATTAAATAATTTTCCAAAAATATAAACCAATGAAAAATGAAAAATGCGATAATGAAAGAAATGCCAGACGACGAGAAGCAACTTAGAGATAGATCGAGAAAGAGGAGCGTAGACTCGAGGTTTGGAGGTGAACGTGAGTCATTGGGGAGCAGAGAAGTAAAATCTCACTCTGGAATGTGCAGAGTGATGATGATTGATGATGGATGAAAGAGAAAAATAAGCAAAAAGGGTATGAGAAAAATAAGGAATGATAAAATGAAGTAACGAAAATAATGAAAAATTAAGAATTGAAAGGATGAAAGAAATGAAAGAATGTAGTGAAGAAATAATGGAAGAATAAAATTACGAAAGAATGAATTAATTATACAGATAAAATATTAATTAATAAAATAATTACATTATGAAATAATGCTTTTGAAGAATAAGACAAACAAGAAACACAGAGAAAATAAATTAATGAAGGATTGAAGCAATGTAATTAATAAGCAAATTGTAATTAATAAGCAAATTATTTTATTAATTACAATTTGGGAGGCGGGAATGGGTACCGTCGCCCCGGGAACCTTTATTGGATAACCAACACCTCTGCCATAGGTCACCCCAAGTGGTTCGCTACGTTTGGTGATTTAGCAGTAGTGCCCGGGTTCATGGGGAGAGGTTTGTCTAGGTCTTGGAGGCGGATGACCAGGACACACTGAACCCCAGATTAATACCCACCCCTTAAACCCTTTTCCTTCCCAGAATTCTCCTCCCCTTCCTTTCCTTAAAAAACCTCCACACAGCATCCCCAAAGATGACATAGGCCCTGAGGGAAATTCCTCAGGGCCTCCTGTGTGGGGCTCATGCAATAAAAAATAAATGAAAGTTTGAGGAATGGAATAACGAGGCATAGAGTGAAAGGGCGAAAGAATGGAAGAATGAAACAATGAAAGATATAGTGAGAGGACGAAGGAATTAGGGAATCAAACAATGCAAGATGGTTTGAAAGGACGAAGAGATGAAGAAATGAAACCATGAAAGATAGAGTGAAAGGACGAAGGGATGAAGGAATGAAACAATGTTAGATAGGGTGAAAGGATGATGGGATGAAGGAATGAAAATGAAAGATAGAGTGAAAAGACGAAGGTATGAAACAATGAAATATAGCGTAAAAGGACTAAGGAATGAAGGAATGAAACAATGATAGCTAGCGTGAAAGGACAAAGGGTTGAAGGGGTGAAATAATGAAAGATGGCGTGAAAGGACGAAGGGTTGAAGGAGTCAAACAATGAAAGATAGCGTGAAGGAATGAGGGAATAAAACACAATGCAAGATGGCGTGAAAGGGCTGAAAAAAGGGATGAAACACGAATGAATACAATGAAGATTGGGACTTACCATATGCAGGCCAGCCAATGCGCGATGAGCACGAAGGTCGCCATGAGCAGAAGCAGCACAGCGGTTCCATACTCCGAATAGCGGTCGATCTTGCGCGCCACTCTCACCAGACGCAGCAACCGAGCCGTCTTCAGCAGCCCGATCAGCGTCGTCGTCTGAAACAGGCCACAGTCGCCACGCTTGCTCACCACGCTCATTACTACACCATTACCACCTCATTACTACCTCATTACTAACAAACAACATGGCTAACGACACCAACATCAACTTCTTCCTACTGTCTTGGTAGACTGCTTTAGCGGCACAAGTACTATACTCGTATGTCGGTGCAGCGATTGCTTCATAATGACTTATGTGCTAGGTATTTATAATATTAAATTAAAATATGTATTAAAATCGATTTAAATATGACTAAATAATAACTGTTGCTTAGTGCTAAAAGTATTAAACTCGATTTAAAAAGTTTAAAAACAGAAAAACTTACAATCTGAATTCAGAAAAGCTTTAGTATGAATTAATATAAACTATAGCGGAAGGCAGCGAACGAATTGAATAGCCATATAAATGTTTTGTTGAACGGGCAACATTAGAAACCCGGCACTAGAACCACGGCAAACTCGCCTGTCATTCTGTTTCCACGGCCCGGTCGTCGAGTCGCATTTGCACGCTGCCTTCTACGTATATGTTTAATCCTTCTGATAAATGTAATTACAACCCGTGTCGGTTTTGTGTAAATAAATGCAAGTCAAACGTTCATCATATTATTTATTTAAATATACCGACCATCCTTTTGGCAAACGTGTTTGAAGTCCACGTAAGTATCCTGGCAGGACCGCCAAATATTTTAACATATACGTTAATTAATTACATTAATTAATACTTTGTTGCTTTTAGCATTAGGCTACCGTTAAAAATGTTTTTAATAACTGTGTCAATAAGAATAACAATGGTGTAACTCTAAATTATCAAAAGTAAAAAATCAGTGCTGAATCCAAAATTAGATTCAAGAAACTTTAAGAACCTAAATTAAAAATGGAAAACTTGGTGAATTTTAAGGTTAAACGGAATGTAAGTTGTATTTACGCGTTCACAGATGGCGCCAAAACAATTATTTTAGAAAAAAACACATTTTGCATTAAGCAATTATTTGTTTGCGCCCGTACAAGCGCAATATGAATACGAAAGAAGAGTTTTGTTCATAAAAAAACTCAAATCTTTCAAGAAAGGTTTACAAATACGATATTGTATCGGCATTGTCAATCCAACATTGTATTTGTTAGCCTTTCTTGAAAAATTTGAGTTTGATTATGGATAAAACTACTTATTCGTATTCATATTTAGTACGCAAGGGCGTAAACAATTATATCATCTTAATATTAAGCATGACTTGTAAAAAGCGTTTTTCCGTAAAATAATTATAGGCGCGCCATCTACGAAAGCATTTTTAGACTATCCTTCCGAGTCCCCATAAGTCTTTCCATTGATATTAATGATTTTCGATTGTTCCAAGATCATTTTACAAAACTTGTTTTTTTTTTAATCTCTACTGAAGTTACGCCACTGTTATTCCAAGAGCCACATTACTTTAAATGGTGTTTTTAAATGGTTAATAGAATAAAATTATTATACTTTCAATGATTTCAGAAATTTTACTATACCTACGTTAGTTATTTTGCGACATACGACGAAAATTTAGCGGTTTTTTTTCAAACTAACAATGCGAGGAATTATAAAAGCTTACAATAAGATAAGATTTTTTTAGAAAATGTAAGAAAATCTACCACTAAAGCATTAAAAGTTGTAGGATTCAGAAGAAAAGTTAAAGATAACATCTACCATCTTAAGTTACTTGACCTTCACATAAATTTTTAAACTGTGGATACTTGGATATTTGATAGAAAATTTCCCGAAAGATTTTGCTTTTGTATGGGCGGCATTACGCCTCTTAATAGCAACGGGAAAGAAGTAATAAAAGTTGAAAGTGTAGTTACGATTATTTTATTTTCATGTCGATTTTTCCAGTTCATCTTTAACCAAGCCTAACGAGACATTGTGATCAAATGACCATTCGACGCCATTTTGTTTTATGTGACATTTTAAAGGTCCCCGTTAAACACTGATTGTAAGTGTATTTCAGTTTTCTATCAAATTGTAATAAACTGACAAGCTTAACCACATGACAGCTGTCCTCTTATGCTAATCACAATTTGTTCAAACGCTGAAACGGATTTAGAATCGGCATTTAACGGGGACCTTTTAACTGTCAAAAAAAACAAAATGGCGATAATTTTAATTTGAATTTCTGTAATTATTTTTCGTGTGAATAAGGTACTTGAACCGTACCAATAAAATAATTTTAAAAAAGCAGTGTGTTTTCGTTAAACTTAAATTGAAGTGTACACGATGCACGCTATTTTTTTAAGTTAAAAAAATCCTAGCAGTATTATTTTTTAATGTTCTACGGATGTGGGGTAATTCGACATCTTTGTTTACGTACCCTGAAATGTATAAAGTTGAGAGTTAAGAATAATTTATTCCAATATTTATCTAAAAGTGATCAGTGTGTAATTATAATATATAATCATGATTAATGTAATGTGATAAAGCTAAAAAATGTTGTTTTTAAATGATAACCTACATATTTTATCCAATGCAAAGCTGTCGTATTAATAAGAATTAGTGTTGGGTGTCGAGTGAAAACTATCGTCTAGGTAACAGTTATGTGGTTTGTGGAATATATTTGTGAAGTAATTAGGAATATCGAATGTACAACATTAGTTTACAACAAATGTAATAGATACTATAACAGTGCAGTATATTTGTATAATATTTTATATGCAAAAAGCAGCAAGCGTTGTAAATTTTCAGATAGAAACCCGGAAAAACTCATTTTTTCTTTTCCAGATTTTTATCTGTATATTTCCACTGCAAGCAGCAAATGCTTTTGTAATGTTTAATATGAGTACAAAGCATAAACAGTGTGTTCTTTCCAGGTAAAGGCCTGTAAAGCAAGAACCTTTTAAATTTTTCCGTTTTCCAGGTTTTTGTCTGAAATTTTACTATAAACGACATCTGCTTTTAAATTGTGTAGTATGAGAGTGGAAAACGTTATGATATTTCCAAATAAAAGCCTGAAAATATGACACTGTGTGATCTTTCCAGGTAAAAGTTTGTAAAACAAGAACCTTTTAAATTTTTCCGTTTTCCAGGTTTTTGTCTGAAATTTTACTATAAACGACATCTGTTTTTAAATTCTATAGTATAACAGTGAAAAGCATTATGATATTTCCAAATAAAAACCTGAAAATAGAAAACTGTGTGATCTTTCCAGGTAAAAGCTTGTAAAACAAGAATCTTTTAAATTGTTAAAATTTTCCGGGTTTTTATCTGAAGTTTCACTAAAAATGACATCTGCTTATAAATTATATAGTGTAACAGTGGAAAGCATTATAATATTTCCAAATATAAGCCTGAAAATAGGAAACTGTGTGATCTTTCTAAGTAAAAGCTTGTAAAACAAGAATCTTTTAAATTGGTCATATTTTTCCAGGTTTTTACTTGAAATTTCACTATGAACGACATCTGCTTTTACATTGTGTAGTATAAGAGTGAAAAGCATTGTGATATTTCTAGATAAAAACCGGAAAACAGAAAGCTGTTACAAGGTTTTCTTTTCCAGGTTTTCATCTAAAAATTTTACTGCAAATGGCATATATTCTAATATTGTGTTGTACTTATAAGTAGAAAGCTGAAAGTATTGTTACTTTCCGGGTAAAAGCTTAAAAAACACAAATCTGTTACATAGTTCTCTTCCCAGGTTTTATCTGACAATTTCACTACGAACAATATCTTGTTTTTGTATTATGTGTCATCAGTAGATGTTTGTCTATCTATACTAGATTGCTAAGCTTTAATTTTGCTTTCAATAATTACCAAAATGAAATAACATTATTTCATAGAGAAGGAACCATATATTATATCTTCCTGGAATTGATCTGAAAATACGGTTGAAATGGAATTATTATTTCAACCTGTATTTTCAGAGTTTTACCCGGAAATTCCGCCTCCTTCAGGAAGAAAATATTACATAACAAATAGGTAAGCTGCGGTTTATTTAGCAGCACTTTCTACAACATTATTACTTTACTTGTAGCGTTCAAAAATAGTTACAATATTCAATTCAATTATAAGTTTAAGTAGGTACAAATCCATAGACGAAAGCATCGGAAATACATCCAGAAAACGCTAATAAGTAAGTCCTACCTACCTTTTTAATAAAATGTTTATTTTATTTATACTTTGCTGACATCTTTGGACTCTTAACTGAAGCAACAATAATAACAATATTGCTACATATTTATTTAAAAATACATGGTATCTTCTTTATATACATGTACTTCAAACTATAAACCAATTGGGTCTATCCATACCAATACTGTTTTCAAAACCATTTAGGCCAACATTCACACAATCATGAGCATAAAAAACTTTACTGTTTCACAAAAACATTTTTATTAATAAAAAATCAGTAATAAGTCATCAGTAATCGGTAATAGCAAATTAGTAATCGGTGATAAATAATTTAATCTGTAAACGGTCATCTAGTAATCACTTATCGGTAATCAGTAATCGGTAATCAGTAATCGGTGATCAGTAATCGATAATCAGTAATCGGTAATCAGTAATCGGTAATCTGAATTGGGTAATCAGTAAGCAATAAGCAGTAATCAGTAGTTAGTAATACGTACACCTACGTAATTTTAGGAAAATAATCGATAATAATCAATAATCAATAGACCGGGATATACATATCTAAACAATATAAAGGAAAATAATTGATCTCAATATGTATATTCACGTAATATATAGGAAAATAATCAATATCCAGTATTAAATAGACCGGGATATGTATATCTACGTTAAATTTAGGTAAATAACCGATACCCAGTAATCAGTTGACCGGAATGTGTATACCTACGTTAAATTTAGGTAAATAGTCGATATCCAGTAATCAGTTGACCGGAATGTGTATACCTACGTTAAATTTAAGTAAATAACCGATATCCAGTAATCAGTAGTCGGGAATATGTATACCTACGAAATATTTAGGTACATAATCGATATTCAGTAATCAGTCGACCGGAATGTGTATATTTACGTTAAATTTAGGATATCCAGTAATCAGTTGACCGGAATGTGTGTAACTACGTTAAATTCAGGTAAATAACCGATATCCAGTAATCAGTAGTCGGGAATATGTATACCTAGGTACGAAATACTTAGGTACATAATCTATATATTCAGTAGACCGGAATATGTCTACTACGTAATATTTAGGTAAATAATCGGCAAATTGTAATTGAGAACCTGTTATGTTAGTAATTGAGAACCCGTTATGTAAAATCTTGACAGAAATCGATAACAGACTTATTTATATATTCAGAAATCGGTAATTGATAATCGCTATTCTTTAATCAGTAATCGGTAACTGCTAATATTGATAATCGGCAAATGGGTATATGGGCGGCCTAATTTAATCGGCTTATACGTAATAATAATCCCCGAACAGATTTAGATTACGGTCCGGCAATTCCTTCGATAATTTAATTAATGTCTTTATTAATTTATACACGTAAATCCTACATATTCTAACAATGATCAGATGAAAATACATGTTATAAAACCAAGGAGAAAGCAAAAATTAAATGTGCTATGCTAAAAAAGTAATCACTAAACGTCATACAGAGCACAGGGTCATTTTTATTACAAATGACGTATTCAACCACCTCACTTTATATCACACCTGTATTATGTAACAAATGATACAAACATAATTTTATCATGCGAGTACCTTATTTGGCATGACACATTATCAGAGAATAGTGCCAACGTAATGCTATCTTTTCGTGGCAGGCCCGTCAGGTGGGAATTAAACCCTTTGTTGTCACTACTCGTCGTATTCAAAACATAACAAACACTAATAACGTAAGGGAGACTGTCGGCGACACGGTATTACATGATGACAAGGGCTAACAAAGGATTCCATTTCGCTAATGTTAGACGTAATTAAAAGTGGTTAATTGATGCAGGTTTTATAAAACAAGTAGACAATTTAGAGAAAATGTATGTATTTTGTTGTTTTTAACTCCTGGAGCATCTTGTATTTTGTAGATATCTTGTGTCTCCCTTATTGTGAGAATATTTTATTTTAATTTTTTATTATTAGTGTACAACAGAATAATTCCAATTACAGTACAATTTAGTTACCCTATCAGCATTTAGGCAAATGACTCTTCAATAATGTTTTTAAGGCATATAAAGAACAGTCACTTACTTACTTAATGGTTTGCAATTTCATTTAACAGCATATAATATGGTCTAAACGCTATCAGAAAGAGAAAACACCATGCTTTATATTCAAATTTAAAAATTAACCACATAAGAATTAAAATGGACGCCTTTATAAAAATCAATATTTTCGACACAATTTGAAAAAAATTATGAAACTTTTTTACTGCATATAATTATTTTTAAATATGGAACGACAAAAAGTTAGGTATTTTACGTAAGTAAACTGTCAAAATGCTGATTGCGCGATGTACGTTACATAAGACTCCAGATGACCTCGTTGTTGTACGCATTTCAAAATAAAATACAATTTTTGAAAGGATATGAAAGAAATGACATCAATTTGGGAGGCGTTTTTGGGTACCGCCGCCCCGGGAATCATTTATTGGATAACACCCTTGCTGTAGGTCACCTAAAGTGGTCCGCTATGTTTAGTGACTTAGCAGCGGTGCCCGGCCTTATCGGATTGGCGTATCTTGGGGGCGGACACGTTTTTCCACTTTTGTCTTCAATCGGATTCTCTCGACCCACCGCCTTGTACCGCAGTGAGAGAGATCGATTCATACGTTTATCACTTCTGGGCACCTTAACCACCAGATTCCTACGCATCATCTTTTCCAGAACTTCCTCTCCTTACCTTCCATAAAAGACCCTCCGCACCAAAAGGATTTTTTCCTCATATCCTCCTAAGTGGACCTTTTGTAAAGGCCCAGAAGGAAATTAGTTTCTTCCTTCCGTATGAAATTAATAATAAATAACGAATTAATAATATATAAAATCGATGTACTCGTACTTTTTAATATTTCTGTTTTTGAAACTGACAATTCATGTTGGAATTCCATTGTAATACATTAGGGAACGTACCCATACAACGTGACCTGTTCGGGGGGGGGGGGGTCTTCAAAAAGTCACGCTCGGTACAAATGAGCGGCGGCGGCCATAGGTTTTTGGTCACCGGGGGGGGGGGGTTAAAAATTTGCAAAAAGTTGGTCACGTTTGGTCACGTAGTATGGGTACGTTCCCTTATAATAAAACAAATATAAAACTTATTTCCACTTTAATTTATTTGACCGTAACTGGTTTTAGCGCGTTAAAGCCATTTTCAGACTAGTAAAATTATTCTTAGGCTACGGTTTATATACATAACTTATGGGGGAGGGGTGGTCTACAAGGATTTTAATCAATTATATTAATTACATTTGTTACTAAGTCGTCTTAGACTGACTAATTTCTAATTATTTTGATTATTCTAGTAGGCTAATTACCTCGGGTTTGTAGCTCACTTCAATATTTATTGTTCGGGAAAAACAAGTAATATGAATTGTTAATGACCTATTTTTATTGTTGTCAAATTGTTATTACATTTATTATGATATGGAATTTTTTTTATTGATTTTTGAAGGGATACACACGTTGCTAAGAATTACTTGCACCAGTCTGAAGATGGCTTTAACGAGCTGAAACCAGTTACGGTCAAATAAATTAAAGTGGAAATACGTTTTATATTTGCTTTATTATAATATCGATATGTACTGATTAAATCGTAGTTACAAATTGATTCACCTGTGTGAATCTATAACATATCAATACATACTGCCAGCATTATATTATATACAATGACACCAGATGTAAACATCAATATTATTTCGTTACGGTTGAATGAACGTCCGATACTCTAGAACCAGAAACCCATCAAATATTGATTCAAGTTTGATTATTAAAAGAGGTTTGCTCGCAGCTCGGGAATGTGTAAAGGTCCCATATCCATTTACGGATATTAAAGCAAGCGGTTGTATAATAATACCACTGGATAATGACGAGCAATTTACTTCGATCGATTCTGAAATAAATGACGAGTTTTCGAGTGCTCGTGAAAGCGCCATTGAGGTAATTTTCTCACGAAAATGGCGCTATAGAAATTACACAAATATTATTCTTATAACTCATCCAGGGGATGAAGCATTGAATTCCTCGACAGCTGATCACCCGGACATTTGATTTCTCGGAAAGTTGATCGCACGAACAGTTTTTCCTCATCGCAGTCGATCCCTTGGATAATTAATTGACCCCCAAAAGTTTCAAGTATTTATATTCGCACGTACTAGTATCTGCATAACCTAACCTAACATTCTTAACCCGGCGAGATAGGGGTGGAAAATTGTTACACGGAGGTGGGGGCCGGGTAATTGTTACCGGCATAGACATAAATTAATATTATTCGTTAAGAGCATTATGTTACTGTTATGAATGTAATAAAACACCAAAAAATCTTAGAAATAAACTTTTAATCAAAGGAACAAGGCTTTGAAACTTAATGACTAAAAAAACCGACAAATTTTGGCTTCTTCTAGCAAAATCAAAGTTAAATATAACAATTATCAGTCTTCAATTGTTTAAATGTTCCTTTTATGAATCTACTAACATAAACAATTACGTAAACAGTCGAAAACACTAATTAACATCATCATTATTGCTACAATCCTCACAGAAAGAAAAGTTACACCGAATACGGGCGTGGGTAATAATTACCTATTTCAAGTTTTGGTACGTGTAGCTCACAACGCGGCTAATGCCCGACTGATTTCGGGCCAGAAACTTATCGAGGCACTCATTAACTCCAGCTACTGAGAAAAGCGGTAACGTCGCAAAAATAGTTTTAAAATTATGGGCAAACTTAAAAGGTGCGGGTAATCTTGACCCAGCCCACCTTTCGCCGGGTTAAGACTAAATTTACCATTTATTGAGATATTTGCAGAGTTTCGGTGCGGCCAAAGGTTCGGCAGAAAATCTGCCGAAACCTTTTTTTTTGCCGAAACTCGCCGAAAAAAATGGAAACCGAAACCGAACCTTCGGTCGGTCACTAATTATTATTCCGATTATTAATATTATAAGTGATTAGAATACATTCATGTAACAAATAATTAATTTTCAATTAACTTGATTGAAATTAATATGTCATGATTCATTACGCGATCTAGTAATTAGTGGGGTTTATGTTTCAGCAGAAAATTAGTTAATACTTTAATTGGCTAATTTGTACAGTGTCGTTCTTGTGAAATATCTGAAACATGAATTATGGCTGCAATTTGTCAACGAGTTGAAACGCCTCTAATCTCTGAACCTTGAGCGATCAATTGAAATAGATTAAGCTGTGTTTAGTGATCGGATCCGAAATTGTAGGTCTCGACCTACCGCTGTCCAAATTTTTAAACTTTTACATTTAATTTTAACATTAACAATTAACTTTAACATTAACAATTAACTTTAACATTAACAATTAACTTTAACATTAACAATTAACTTTAACATTAACAATTAACTTTAACATTATCAATTAACTTTTACATTAGCAATTAACTTTAACATTAACAATTAATATTAACAATTGACTTTAACATTAATAATTAACTTTAACATTAACAATTAACTTTAACATTTAATTTGTAATTTAATCTCACGAGATTCCGCTTTACATCGGGATTGCGTTAGCCCCGCGGGCTCCGGGAAGTCGGCACTCTTGAGTGGTAGAAAATGGCATAAAACAATATGTCCTGACAGCCTTCAGGATATCTTTTTTCTCGTTGACAAATTGAAAGATATAGTACAAACGACAACCTACGTTCTTGAGTCGTCACGATCCTCTGATACGAATTTGGAGGTCGCGGGTTCAAATTTCAGCGTGCGCAGATCATTTTTTTGAAGTGAAACTTCTTTAGCTCCGTTAGAGTGATTTGAAATTCTGATGAAACGGAAATGACGCACTACGGCACCTGCGATACATAAAACTGCGCTCAAGGCTCCTATTTTTTAAGATGTAAAACGGAAACGACGATAGGCCTGCGCTGAATGGCCGTTTTGTTTTTTTACGGGTCGTCGGAATACAATACGGTAAATTCGCGCCTCGCCGTGCGCATCCCATAGCATAGCGGTATAGTGCGTCGCAAATCTCAGCGGCCAGAGAAATCCAGCGGACAGAGGTTCGAAACCTATGAAATCAAAAATAAATAAACATTGTTATTTTTGTAAAACCCAATCTTCAAACCACTTTAAAATAAAAAGTGCAAAAGAAAGCGACATCTAGCTACTTTCCAGTTTCAGTTCTATCGCGTGTGAATTACACACTCTAATTTAAAAAAAAATAATTTGTGTTATTTCAAGATTTAATAATTTGAAATGGTATTTATGTAGTATGTTTGCGGCACGTTTCATAATGGTAGATAGTTTCAGTATTTCCCTGTGGAAAGACCACCTTTCAGAATCTAAAAGTTGCTTGAAATGGCTTAAGCTGTGTTTGGTGACCAGATCTGAATAACCAGGTACATTCTCACCTCCTTTTTCCCATCTTCTTCTCCTCCCCACCTTGAGTAGTCGGGACTCTTGTGCGTTACTCACATAAAAAAATCTTAACAGATTGAATCATTGAAAGCTGCACAGCTCACAATGGAAATAACTTTGGTGAACTAAAAAAAATTGAGTTGACTTAGAAATTCTCTCTTCAATCATTCGCAGAATCAGAAAAACAAACAGATTTTCTATGCGTGAATATGATGGTGTTATTCTATTTTTATTTTTATGTGAATACCACGCAAGAGTTATTACAACTACTCCCAATCGCTTGGAGCAAGTGAGACTATCTTCTTCTCCTTCTTCGATGGCGCTACAGCCCATATCGAGCTTTGGCCTCCTGCAACATTCGCCTCCAACTCCTCCTGTCCTCAGCGGCTGACTTCCAATTTGGTACCTAGAGAAGTTGTGCTGCATCCCCTCTTACTTCGTCTTCCCACCTCAGTCTGGGTCTTCCCACTTTTCTCTTTCCACCTGGGTGTCCAGTCTTTTTGGGACGCGTGTATCCGGCATTCTCTGTACATGCCCAGCCCATCTCAGCCTGAGGAGTCTCATATGTGCTGAGATGCTAGGGGCCTTATATATATCATACAGTTCTGTATTGTGCCGGATGCGCCACTGTTCACTCTCTTTCACGGGTCCACATATTCTTCTCAGCACTTTTCTTTCATCATTCATATGCCAATACAGTTCTAACAATGGTCTTATATATGGTTATTTTGGTTTTTCTGTGGACACTACGTGACTTAAACACTGGCAGCAAAGAGAAGTATGTTTTGTTGGCTGCTGTGATTCTCCTTCTGATTTCTGCTGGATCCTCATTGTTCTCTGTCAGACTGGAGTCCAGGTAGGTGAATTGATCGAACACTTCGTATGAGTAGTTGTCTTTAAATTGTGCACTACTTCTTCTTCTGTGTGAAGGGTTCCTGCTCTCTTCTGTATCATCATTTTCGTTTTGTTAACATTAACCGGCAGTCCTACTTCCCGTGCCGCTGTTTCTAAAGGATCGAAGACCTCCTTAATGGCTGAAATTGATCTTCTGACAATGTTAATGTCATCCGCATATCCGACAACTTGACTGCTCTTGAAACAAATATTGGAGCCAGTGTCTATTAGTGTTTTTCTTATTACATGTTCGAGCACAATGCTGAAGTGAGACTATGGTATCCCCAATTGGGGTAGGTTGTGAGGCTGAAGGTATTGGAGAGAGTAAGGATAATTTTCAGATCTGGTCACTAACACGGCTGAAGCCATTTTAAGCAACGTTTCAAATCCGAATTAGGACGATACTGATAGCATGCTCCACTCTGGTAAAAGCGAAATGAAATGTTAAAATGTAAAAACTTCAAATGAAATGTTTATTTGAACATGAAAATCCTCCCGTATACATCTGCATGTGATTGGACCGGTAAGCGATGCAGAGGAATTGAAAATCCTCGATATAAAATACACATTCTGAATTCGCCTCCAGCATTCCATGACGTAAGTCCACATCTGGGTGAAATATTTACAAATGCACGTCGTACATCGTGGGGTTACTGCCAAAAGTTGCTAAGTCCAAATTTGAGATGAATTTTAGCGATGAATCGGGTCTCTCTTTACATGAATTTCTACGACTGGAAAAAGTTTGTAAGTCCCCCGATCGTGGGATGACAATTTTTCAGCTTATATTTTGTTTGAGGTCCAGTTTTTTTGGTTCCGCGACTTTTCATCCCGCGACAAAATATCCTCCGACAAAATATCCTCCGACAAAATATCCCCGACAAAATATCCTCCGACAAAATATCATCCGACAAAATATCCTCCGACAAAATCACTTCGACAAAATATCCCCCAACAGAATATCCTCCGACAAAATATCCTCCGACAAAATATCCTCCGACAAAATATCCTCCGACAAAATATCCCCGGCAAAATATCCTCCGACAAAATATCATCCGACAAAATATCCTCCGACAAAATATCATCCGACAAAATATCCTCCGACAAAATATCATCCGACAAAATATCCTCCGACAAAATCACTTCGACAAAATATCCCCCAACAGAATATCCTCCGACAAAATATCCTCCGACAAAATATCCTCCGACAAAATATCCTCCGACAAAATATCCCCGGCAAAATATCCTCCGACAAAATATCATCCGACAAAATATCCTCCGACAAAATATCATCCGACAAAATATCCTCCGACAAAATATCATCCGACAAAATATCCTCCGACAAAATATCCCCGGCAAAATATCCTCCGACAAAATATCCCCGGCAAAATATCCTCCGACAAAATATCATCCGACAAAATATCCTCCGACAAAATATCCCCGGCAAAATATCCTCCGACAAAATATCCTCCGACAAAATATCCTCCGACAAAATATCCTCCGACAAAATATCCTCCGACAAAATATCCCCGGCAAAATATCCTCCGACAAAATATCCCCGGCAAAATATCCTCCGACAAAATATCCCCGGCAAAATATCCTCCGACAAAATATCCTCCGACAAAATATCCCCGGCAAAATATCCTCCGACAAAATATCCCCGGCAAAATATCCTCCGACAAAATATCATCCGACAAAATATCCTCCGACAAAATCACTTCGACAAAATATCCCCCAACAGAATATCCTCCGACAAAATATCCTCCGACAAAATATCCTCCGACAAAATATCCTCCGACAAAATATCCCACGGACAAAATATCCCCCAACAAAATATCGACTAAAACCTAACCTAACCAAACCTAGCCTAACCTAACCCAACCTCACGAAACCTCACCTAACCTAACCTAACCTACCCTGTCCCGGGACAAAATATCCCCGACAAAATTTCATCCGACAAAATATCCTACGGACAAAACATCCCCCAACAAAATATCCACTAAAACCTATAACCTAACAAAAAAAATGGGACAAAAATAATACAGACAGCCCGTAAAGACAATCGAACAGTATTAATACTGTAGCGGCTGCGTGGTTGAATTTCAGAACCCAGCTACGAGTGTATATGGGACGCCACGCCATACGCGCCGCACCACAAATAACATCTATGTACGGAGAATTTCACACAAAGCTACTGTTATAATTCGGTTTCGAATTCAAGAATTCGACACAAGATGTCGCTACTTCCGTCAGCAGGTTGGACGGGGACGTCTCCCCCTAGGTATAACTGCTACGAATTTGTGAATATGTAGTATCTCTCCGGATATGAAAAGATTGACGGTAATACATGTTGTATCAAGTGCATATATATTACATATGGCATCATTGCTCTGTCTCGGTTACTTTGTCCCGGTGACTAGCTACAGTTGATCCGAGGAACGGGCCGCTTTTGGAATCAGTTCGTATTGGATTTTACTATTTTGGAACGATAATTTATTTATATTTCATGACAGATGCCACGCCATACGCCACAAATAACATTTGTGTACGCGCAATTTCAAACAAAGCTACCTGTGTAATTCGGTATCGAATTCAAGAATTAGGCGCTACTTCCGTTAGCAGGTCGCAAGGAGACGTGCCCCTGGCAGATTAAGTACTACGAATTAGTAAATTTGTAGTATCTCTCCGGATAAGGGAAGATTGACGGTAGTATTTAGTTATATCACGCGGCTATGTATTACCTATGACGTCATTGCCCGTCCCGGTTACTTTGTCCCGTTGACTAGCTATCACTGAATGACAGTGGATCCGAGGAACGGGCTATTTTTGGAACTAGTTCCTATTGGATTTATAAAATGGTCACCAACACTAAGCCGAACCAAAAGCCGCGCGCAGGGTTTAGCAGTAAAAACCTGCGGAGTTGGTTTTTAACTAAACTCTGTTTTAAATTTCTGCTTTATTTACTGGATCGTTTTTGGCCACATTTTGGCCAATTTTCAAACACCCTCGAGCGTTCAAAATACGGCGAATTTGAATTAATATTTTTAAAACATTTATTGGAATTATTTTACAAGTTTCCGCGCTTTGTAAACATCGATGAATCACAAAAATAACTTTGTAGTTTCACTTTTGAATAAGAGACGTCTCGCATCTCTTCTGAATTATTTGTCACTGATATTTTGCGAGTGGAAGCTCCATCGTGAACGGCTACCACACCGAGACTAAGTGTCGCAGAGAGCGCAGCGTGGTGGGGATTTGGCGCAGGGAAACTAAGCTACACCCAGTGTTGACGGATCTCGCGTAAAATTATTCCTCGAGACCGCAGCACCTTGGAGACCTTACTTTACGGACAGCCCTCGTACATTCAATAGCGCTCAATTAATTCAAATGATTCATAGAGAAGCATCTGATTTTTGCCAATGTTGGGATTTAAACCTGCGATCCCTGTTTTCGGAGTCGAGGAATTAACAACTCTGTTAAATTTGCAATATATTGCGAAAAACATCACAGATATTTAAAAAATGTCAATTAGGAAATGCTTCCACAATTTAGATATAAATTTGCAACCCTGCCAAAGCTTGGAATTTTCAGGGGCAAAAAAATCATCCTTTAAATTATGTGTAGGGGTTCGTTAAAGCGGCAAGTCACAAAGGGTGGAAATTCCACAGCCCATGTCCTTCATTAAGTCCACTTTTTCAGGTTTCGTCACAAAACGAAATCTGTAACAGAATAGAGAGATAATTATTTTGCATAATCCACAGGGAGCTTTTTCGTTAGTTTTTCGTGAAATTTCGGTTTTTCGTTTTTAAAGTTTTGATGTTGCAAAAGATTTTTAAAGATTTTTTTGACCATCAAGGACCATCGATACAGATCCCTGATAAGAACTGGTCCTGAAATGTTTAAAATCAATTTGTATTTGTGTACTAACTTGATCTGTTTTTTGACGGTTCAAAAAGATTTAAAAAAAGCGGAAAAATGACAAATTTAACTCATTTTTCGATTTTTTTTTATACAGCATTTCAAATTTCCGCTATCGATATATTATGTTTCACAATAACGCAAGTAGGTTTAAAAGTATATACTAACAACTCTTATGTTTTCAGAAGGAAGGAACCTTTAATTAATAAACGAAAATAAGTGAATGTTAGAAATGGTTCCATGACATTTCATCCTGCGACAATTCATCCGGCGACAGTTCATCCTGCGACAGTTCATCCGGCCGACAGTTCATCCTGCCGACAATTCATCCTGCCGACAGTTCATCACGCCGACAATTCAACCGGCGACAATTCATCCTGCCTGATCATTTAGAAGATTTTTTATTTAAGTAAGTATGCAAAGAGGATATACGGCCGCACAACCTAACCTAACCTAACCTAACGTAACCTAACCTCACCTAACCTATTTAGTAAAAATATTTTTACAGCGGATTTCCACTCAAGATGCCTTCAGATATAAGTATATCGATTTTGGTTGTACGGCCGTATATCCTCTTTGCATACTTACTTAATAAAAATATTCTAAATGATCAGGTAGGATGAATTGTCGCCGGATGAATTGTCGGCGGGATGAACTGTCGGCAGGATGAACTGTCGGCCGGATGAACTGTCGCAGGATGAACTGTCGCCGGATGAATGGTCGCAGGACGAATTGTCGGGTCACCGTTAGAAATATACTTTTTTGGAGGCGAGGTCAGAGATGCGCTGGTCTTCACAGAACTATTAGTACGTAACAAGGATTGATTTGTCTGTCTGTTACTGTTGCCATGATCAAAATATGTACCTCAGCACATGCTAGTAACCCGACAGTTCTTCCCTCGACAGTAGCCCCTCCGAAGTTATAAAAATTATAATTTTTTGAAGATTAGCATCGTTGCGATTTGAAACTCGATGAAACAAAAAATAGCGACACTAAAAAGAGACAAACACATACATCTATAGGATTTAGTCTGTGAGAATGAGATAGTATCGGTCTACTGTTCGTTCGGTGATTCGTAGCCTCCCCACTCTTGTCTACTTTAGTTATCTGAAGGCTTCACTTCTACCGCGTGTGAATTGCACTACTCAAATTTGTAAGATTTTTGGACGCATTGTTCAGATATGGGTGAAAAGCTACCAGCGCCGTTTTAAAAATTGATAACTGCTGTGGCACTCCAGGGCTATCCCTGGGTCATCTGTTATTCTTGACATGAAATTTGCAATTACACGTGGAAAGACGCAGAGAGCTTTTTGTCTCGCAATATGAACGGGTCATTTCATCAGAATATCCCTTGTAATCAGGTTGTTGAATAATATTAATCCAATAACAAACTGATGACCAGACAGTTGATCTCCGATTATTATAAAATTATCATTTTTTGTGCATTATTTAGCGATTTAGAACCAAAACTCGGCTTAAAAATTCGTTTAAAAATAAATTGGGGTGTACATCAAACGAATTTATTAACAGTGTCGATTTTTTGTACTTGTCCGTTGGTATATATGTACAGAATATAGACAAGTAGTTTTATCCTTGATGCATTTGAATGAAAATACGTTTTAGACTTTTGTGATTCAGCGGAACATCCTCTCTGCACATCCCTTCAGGGACAGTTAGTTATATTTTGTTTAAGTAGATGTGGGAGCTAACAATTTTTTTTTTTTTTTTTTTTTTTTTATTTTTATTTCATATATTTTTTATTAGTAACAGATATTTGGGTTTTTTTTGGCTACCACACTAGGCTAAGCCCGTGTTGTGGTAGTCGTACATTTAATATTTTAACATTTCAAAGAATATTAAGAAATACTTAAAACTAAAGAGAAAAAAAAGACCATATTTTAAAGAAAAGTAAAAATGAAAATTCAAATTCAAATTTTGAAATACAAAAATTAATAATGAAAATTAAATGTTAAGAACTTAAGTGTTCTGTATAAATTAAAACATATAATTATATAAATCAAAATTAAAAACATATATAAATTTAGTGAAAAACTAAGAGAAAAAAATAACAACATTTTAAAGTAAAATAGAAATACAAATGGAAATTAAAATTTTGAAATGCAAAAATTAATATTTAAAATGTAGTGTTAGAACTCATGAATTCTTTAAAGTGCGTTCGTCCCCTTTCAAAAATCCAATGTTGTACACGTGTTATAAAAAGAGAATTAGAATTACTTGACTTTATGTCAGTACTCAGAGCATTATATATTTTAGGAGCGATGAACCAGAATTGTCGTTGAGCGAATGAGGTGTTAGTTTTTGGGACCACGCAACCCAGGTTTGATGAAAAACGGGTGTGTGCTTGATGTTGTGGAGCAATTAATAGATTATTTTTTCGTATATAACAAATGCTTGTTTTAGTAAATAGCTGTCGAATATCTAAGACCCTGATTTTTGCAAAGAGTTCATTTGACGGATGGGTAGGTTGACATTTAAATATAATTCTCAGAATTAGTTTTTGAACTAAAATAATTGGTCTAATAATGGATTCAGCACAACCACCCCATCCCACTATACCGTATATTGCTATGGATTGGAAAAGGGCAAAGTATACGCTTCTTAGAGTCTGTAAATCTAAGATAGACCTAAGGGAGCAGAATATATGGCAGAGTTTACGAAGTTTTTTTACTGTGTCACCGATGTGAGCTTCCCAACGTAGTTGGTTGTCTATGATTATTCCCAAATATTTAACTATTTTTGATGATTTGAGGGTCGAACACGTACAATTAATATTAGATGTGGTTTCCGGATTGTCTAAATTGAGTGGACACGAGTGGATGATTGGTTTAGGGCAGTTGTTGGGTATATCGTATTTGCGTATGGAAAATGTCATATATTGTGTTTTGTCGATGTTAAGTGTGAGGAGGTTTGTGTCAAGCCAATGCTTTACTTTTATTAGAGCATTATTAGTTTTGTTAATAACTGATTGCCATGTTTCATCTTCGAATATTAAGACCGTGTCATCAGCAAATGATAATATTTTTCCACCAATATTCATGGCACATAGTGAGTTGATGTATATAAGAAATAGAATTGGTCCTAGTATGCTACCTTGGGGTACACCACAGGACACAGATAGTTTATTGCTTATATGTATTTTGTCAGATTGGATGAGAGTTTGTTGTGTTCGGTTTGATAGATAGTTTTCAAACCATGTGTAGGCTACTTCAGTTATTCCAATTTGCTGCAGTTTTTTTAGCAGTAATGAATGTGAGACCGTATCAAATGCTTTTGCGAGATCGAGAAAAACAGCAAGTGGTTTGCGACCAATGTCAAGATTATAGGAAACGATCTTTGTGAGGGCGGCTATTGCATCTGAAGTACTTCTACCTTTGCGAAAGCCATATTGATTGTCAGATAATATTTTGTTATCTTCAAGAAACTTACTGAGTCTATTTTTCGCCGCTTTTTCTACAACTTTAGATATTATGCTTAGTAAGGATATCGGTCGGTAGTTATTTACAAATAATTTGTCTCCCGCTTTAAAGATTGGAATTAATGTGGCCTGTTTTAGGGAGTTAGGAAAAATGCCAGTTTTGAAGCTTAAGTTGATTATGTGTTTAAGAGGGGATGCGATGTAATTTTGAATGTGTTTGATTATTTTTGTCGAGATATGATCAATTCCTGTGGAGTTACTGCTTTTAAGAGATGTTATTAATCCTATAATTTCAAGTTCAGTGGTGGGAGTGAAGTGAAACTGGTTATAGCTCAGACTATTGATAGGTATATTATTTGCAAGATCTTTCTCTGAGATGCTGTTTCTGTCTAAAATTTTTTTTGCTAAGTTGGGTCCAATGTTGGAGAAAAATTGATTGAAATGGTTAGATATTTTTTCAGGGTCAGAATTTACATGTATTGTTTGGTCTTCGATATTAATTTTAACAATAGGTGTGTCAGTTTTATTAATATTGGCTATATCTTTTATGATATTCCAAATTTTTTTTTTATCATCTGTAGCTTCATTGATTTTTTTTTTGTAATAATCCCTTTTAACATTGTCAATTATTTTTTTACAGTTGTTTCTATAACGTTTGTAGAATATGAGAGATGCATAGTCACTGGGGTTTTTTTTACAGAAGTTGTGAATCTTATCACGCTTTCTGATACATTGGAGAATACCATTAGTGATCCATGGTTTGAGTTTTGTGTCCGATCGTTTTATTTTACTTTTTATATATGATGTTGCATTGGCCAAGTGGTTATGTAAAGAATTTACAAACAATTCACATGCAGAGGTGGTATCAGTACAAGCGTAAATAAGTTCCCAATTTTCTTTCGATACAAGATTTAGGAGAGTTTCATAAGAAATTTTTTCTTGGGGTTGATTATTTTGGGGCGGTTTAAGAGTTTTTTTGTTGATGGAAGTAATGATTGCATAGTGGTCTGTAATAGTTGACTGATATACAATGGATTTATTTTCGAGTTTACTCTTAACAAAGACATGATCTATACAACTACTATCGTTTGAGTCTGATTCTCTTGTTGGAGCGGTGACAGTTGGCAGATATCCTAATAACGTTAATATATTTAGGTATTCATTGACCTGAGGATGCATTTTATTGATTATGTTTATGTTAAGGTCACCAATTAAATATGTGTTTTGGCAGTGTTCTATGTTTGTTAATATATCTTGCAGCGAATGTAAGAATGGGGTTATATTATGTGTGTTCGGTGATCTGTATATGGTAAGGATAGTAATGAAGTTATCAAGTTGAATTTGAAGACAGTTTGCGTTTATAATTCTGACTTCTTTGACTGAGTGTGCTAAGTGGTTTTTGATGAACACAATAACGCCATCATTTTGAGTTTGGTTATGTAGTGTGTTATAGTGATTGTAATTTTTTATCGTTTTAGGAATGAAATTTTTTTGGATCCAGCATTCGGTCAAGATAATTACATCAAAATCTAAGGCAAGTTCAGTAAGTAGAATTAATAGTTCATCAAAATTTTTGTTAATACTTCTTATATTCATAGAAAATATCGTGAGGGCGGAATTAACTAATAATGATTGACGTATTACTTCAGAATCGTTAGTTGAAAAACATGGGATGACTGTTGTGTCTTCTAATAAATCTATTAAGTCTTCCATTTTTTAATTTTTTGTTTAGTATTAATTATTAATAATAAAGATACAGTGACAGTTATATATTTGTTAATAATGTAAGGATTAAATTGTTGTGAGATAACATGAGTATATAATTTAAAGTGGGTCATTTTGAAATTAGGAGTATTACGGAAACAAGAATTGAAAGCAATGGTATTATGAATACGTAATACAAATGTAATTTGAAATAAAGATTTTGTGATAAAGATTTTGTTTATAGATAAAAATAAAGTAAGTTTAAGTATAGCTAGATATTTTTTTTTACAAAAATTAGTATTTTTGGCCAAACTAAAAACATTAAAATTTAAAAAGTTAATTTCACTCTTTATCGTAATTGTAGTAATATTGTATTTAAGAGTGATCGTATCAATATCTTGAATATTATTAAAATAAACTGTACCATAGATTTCAGTTGTTGGTAATGGTTGAGAAGGATTCTGACAGATATTCAAAATAACAATAATAGTAATAATAGTGAAAATGGAAATTATTACAGCAACACAATAAGTAATAACTGTGACCTTTGTAATAATTACAAAAATAAAATTCAGATACATGGAATCAGTATCAAAAATACAAGGTTTATGTTTGGTAATACTAAAATTATATGCAACGTTTGGTAGAATTTCTAACAACGATTTGATAGTAACAATAATGTTTGTTGATAAATATAAAGTAAAATTAACTAATGTATGGATAATATATTTCAAAAAGTTTCCATTTTTGACAAAACTAAAAACATTAAAATTAAAAAAGTTAATTTTACTATTGATAAAAATAAAACGAAAGATTATTAAAATAATGAAACTACATTTAACATTATCAGAAAATCTTATTATTTTAAGATTTAATGAAAATAAGTAAGTTTTAAAGTAATAAAGTTCTGTAAGTGAGCTCTTATGTATTATAAGAGCGAGAGAAGTTAATGATTTTATAATAATGTTAAAATTCGAAAAAGATAAAATAAAAACAAATAAATTAGTAACATTATTATTCATTAGTAACGTTATTTGGTGGGGGAAAGAGAAGGTGTTTATTTTTTTCAGTAATGAGTAGGACTGGCGTCCCAATCTCTTTACGCAAAATTTCAACAATGCCTCGTCACTACAGATATTGGCAGCTCGTACGCCAATAGTAAACACAGGCCTTTTACCATCAGCGACGCGGCAGACCAAGCTAAAAAGCGAACCATTCTGTTTCCGATTGCCGTCGACTCAACTGCTCGCGAATTGCTCCAGTATTCGCTTCCCACCTTCCGATAAATACTCTCCTATATAAGTATAAATTACGTTTTGAATTTTGTTAAATAAACCTGTAAGTACAAAGAATCGCATATTTGATTACCGATAATCGATTACTGATAATAGCATATTAACAATACCATCAAAATTGTTCGTATAACCATACAGGTTTACAGTATTTTCCATTAACCGACTGCATATTGTATTGTGGTGGCGAACAACGCAGCAATTTTGACTCGCAAATTCATTTCTATTGACTCCTCTCATGCCAATAACGATCTCACAATATTTTCATCATTTAGTTTACCGACAGCCGGCGGCGAACGAAAAAAAATAATATTTCTGTTCCTGATTGCCGACGACCCGACAGCTGGAAAATAGCAACGCGTTCGCTCCCCACTGTTCTGATACGATTATTGTCCAAATGTAAATTATGGTAGAGATGTAATTGTTTAAATAAACTTGTAAGTAAACTGTTAATGCTTATTTTATTTATACACATCATGTCCCCCCCTATCTATATAGATACATATATAAAAATCAAAAAATGCTTGCTTGGGTGTACATGAAATGTCCATGTCTTGCTAAACCATTCATCCGATTGCGGTGAAACTTTGGGGATTTGATATGCGCATGGCCGCGATGGTTTCTATATACAATAGTAAGCTCTGGTGTCATGAACTTATGCGTTGCTAACCATTCATTCGATTGCGATGAAACTTTGGGGATTTGATGTGTGCATGCCTGTGTGCGTGCATGGTTTCTATGTATAATAGTGAGCCCTGGCATTATTAAATTTGTACACAAAAATTGCAATAGGTGGTACGCGAGCTGTTTGAAAACTGAATGTACCGGGACTGAATGTATGGAATGGGGGAGGGGGGAGGGGAACTCGGGAGGAGGGTTCGCGGGACGAGGGAAGCCGGAGAGGGGAGGGGAGAGAGGGAACGCGGAGGGAGACGCGAGAGAGGAAGAAGAGGCGGAAGGAGAACGGGAAGAATGGAACTTGCTAGTAGTATATAAGTACACCGAGAGGGCAACTGTCGAAGGATCAAACCAAAACAAAGGTATCTGCATCCAGATACATCCAGATTCTGAATAAGGAGACTCTCTTTGTTAATAGCAACATTATTACGTTTAAAGATTATTAGCTGTATTGATATTCGAACCTTTTGTTAAACCAAATAGCGGTCGTAAAAGATCAGAGGAAAACGAAGAAGATTAATAAATTCTTGTGCGCTATTCTCATCTCCGGCGTTTTCAGACAGATATCTTTATGCCCGAAGGTATTACTCCAACCAACTTCTAGTTAAAGCTCGCAGAGGGAACTTTTGACGTGTCGGTTTTACGTAGAATGGATTATTTTTTTAATTTGCTTCTCAGGGATGAAAAATTATTATTATTATTATTAAGACTATTTTATCTAATACCAACAGGTATTTATGTAGGGTTTCCAATCTATTGGTCGCCGCCGGTCATATTTTTGAACATGTGAACTCGGCCATCCCGACAATCTGTTGGCATTTTTTTTTACCACAGCTCCACAAGGAGGCCCTGAGGGAAACCATTTCCCTCGAGACCTATATCATGTTTGGGGAAGCTATGTGAAGATTCTTTTTAGGGAAAGGAAGGAGAGGAAGTTCTGAGAAGGAAAAAGGTACGAGGGTGGGTAGGAATCTGAGGGTCAGTGTGTCCAGGAGTGACGAACGTTTGGATCCATTTCTCCCACTGTGTTGCATGACAATGGGTCGGGAGAGTCCGGCTGGAGAGTTCTAGGTTAGGTCTCCTTCAAACAGTCTCTCGCGATCTGGTCCGCCATCCAGTAGGTGGGCAAACGCATCCGCCGCCAAGACCTAGACAAACCTCAATTCATGATCCTGGCACCGCTGCTAAGTCACCAAACGTAGCAAATCGCTTGGGGCGACCTCTGGCAGGGGTGTTGGTTATCCAATAAATGGATCCCGGGGCAGCGGTACCACCCGCCTCCCAAATTGATGATGATCCTCCGACAGCCGATTTTCCCGGGAGTACATCCCTAAACCTGGATCTGTCAGACACCCTAAAGACCTTCAATGGACTAAGACAAGGAGATGCACTTGCCTGCATTTTATTCAATTTAGCGCTGGAAAAGGCCATCCGAAATGCAGGTATACAAACCACAGGCCATATTTTTAACAAGTCTGTTCAGCTCCTTGCTTATGCTGACGATATAGATATCATCGCACGCTCAGAATATGAACTAAAATCGGCGTTTAAAAGCTTAGCTACGTCGGCAAGGAACATGGGATTGGTCATCAACGAGGGGAAGACAAAATATATGCCCGTACATGGACGCCAGAAACCACCAAGTATACAGATAGATAATTATACATTTGAAACTGTCAACGAGTTTGTATATCTCGGTACTATGGTGACAAATGACAACAATGTATCCAGCGAAATCAAAAGAAGAATAGTAGCTGCAAATCGATACTACTTTGGGCTACAGAAGCATATGAAATCTCGCCACCTTACCAGAAGAACTAAAGTCCTGCTTTACAAGACCCTTATACGACCTGTTCTTATGTATGGTTCGGAATGCTGGACAATCAGTAAGGGTGATGAAGGAGCCCTAGAAAGTTTTGAAAGGAAGGTGCTGCGAAGGATTTACGGCCCAGTCTGTGATAATGGAGAATGGCGTATCAGATACAACCAGGAGCTATACGATCTTTACGAGGACCCTAATATCTCCAAGGAAATCAAAACTGGAAGACTCAGGTGGGCTGGACATATCCAGAGAATGAGCGAAGGAGATATCCCAAAGCGAATTATGGATGGTGCACCTGGGGGTCGGAGAAGAGTTGGAAGACCAAAGCTTCGATGGCTGGATGGAGTGGTGAAGGATGCAAGCACCATCGGCATCCGAAACTGGCGCAACGCAGCACAACACCGACAGTCATGGAGGCAGGCTCTGCTGGAGGCCAAGACCCGACCTGGGTTGTAGAGCCACAGATGATGATGATGATGACATCCCTAGACCTAGACAAACCTTGACAAACCTCACCCCATGAACCTCTGCTAAGTCACCAAACGTAGTGAACCACTTGGGGTGACCTATGGCAGGGGTGTTGGTTGTCCAATAAATGATTCCCGGGCGGCAGTACCCATACCCGCCTCACAAATGGAAACTGGCTGTTGTTTTGAATTTGTTCCTGAAGTCTTGTGAAGACCCAAAACGCATGGAACACGCCTAATTACGAAGGCAATTTAAATTCACAAAAAAACAATTAACAATGATAAAGACATCGGGCCTAAGTTCAAAGGTTCTTGATATCCGGTAATTAACGGCTACACCAAAACTAAACGCAGAAAATCATTTTAAATTATACTGTAATACCAGCTCTTGGGGGTTGGAGCATCTATGTATACACCTGCCCGATGATGGATACTTAACTGTAATTCTGTCAGAAACGTTGGCCTAAGTAGTAGCGCAACACGGCACAATCACCCAAAAATAAATCACGATAATACTTTTGACTGTAAAAATCTCAAATCATACCCAAAGTTACATTATATTGAAAAATCTATTTTCGATGTATTTACTTTATTATTATTATAGTTTATTGCTTGTCTGAGAAACACACACGATACTAAACACCGAGTTTTAGAATTCATTGAATCGGAGTTTCAGACAGGCTTCCGTGGTCCAGGGGCAAGGCTCTTGACTGATGGTCGCGGTATTGAATCCCGGTGTGCGCAAATAAATACTAATTAATTAAATTGTGTCATTTCACAATTAATAAATTTAAAACAACGTAAGATACTCTCAGTATCGTCCTGGTGTAAGACCACCATTCAGAATTTGAAATGTTGTTTGAAATGGCTTTAGCCGCGGTTTAGATACCAGATCTGAATAGCCAGGTAGGTACTTCCCCACCATTGTCTTCCCTATCTCCTTCCCCTCTCCCCTACCTTCAGCTCAATATACCCCAATTGGGGATGTCATAGTCTCACTGGCTCCAGACGGTAACAGCTGGGACTTTTGTGAGGTATTCACATAAAAAAGTCGAGCGATATTAGTGTTTTTATAATATAAAACTCAGTTCCTTTTTTATTAATAACAAGCAGTTAAAAACCCGCTCCGTAGGTTTTTGCTGCTAGGCCCTGCGGGCGACTTATAGTTCCCCTACCCGCTCCCAAGTTCCCCTTCTACCTCTTCCCTCCGCACCCTTCCAAGTTCCCCTCTTCCGGGTTCCCATATTCACCTTCCCCCTCTCCCCTTTCCCTCCCCAATTCCACTCCACCTCCCCCCACCCCCTACATCCTCTCCCTTCCCACCACCCTCCCCCCCAACCTCCTCCACCCCCTCCTCACCCCCTCCCCACTCCCCGCTTCACTATCCCCACTCCCCCCTCCCCACTCCACCCTCCCGCTCCCCCTCCCCACTCCTTCCTACAAATCCCCAAATTTTAATCACGATCGGATGAAAGGTTTAGCAATGCATAATTTAATGATGCCAGAGTTCGCTATTATATACAGAAACCATCGCGGTCATGCACACATCAAATCCCTAAAGTTTCATCGCAATAGGATGAACGGTTTAGCAATTCGTAATTTCATGATGCCAGAGCTCACTATTGTACACAGAAACCATCGCGGGCATGCGCACATCAAATCCCTAGTTTCATCACAATTGGATGAATGGTTTAGCAACGCATAGCGGACATACATACATAGGTACATATATACACACATACAAACATTTTTGATTTTTGTATATATAGATGACCTTCTAACGAAAATTACCAGAATATGTTTTTGTATGGTTATAGTCACGCCGCCTATCAAGCCGATATTATAAAGTTATCTATTTCACTGTGCTAGACTCCCTGCAGATCTTGAAAACACTTCGATCGAGGGCGCCAGGTCTTTTGCACAAAAACCGCAGTTTTAAAATTCGGTTCCGACGCCAACCGTAAAAAATATAATTGTATGTATATCCACTCTCCCTGGCCTATAAAAACCAGCATAAAAGAACATCGTGTCTCGAGTAATAAATTATGTAAATTTCGCTATAAAACGACGTGACCATTCATTTTTTTATTCCCCATGATTATAAAAGGGCAGTACATTATTAAAGGCACAATTAGCCGGAAGGGGAGGACGGGTTGATGAGGGGATGTGAGAGGAGTGAATTTCAAGGGTAAATTCCGGAATTGGTGTTAAAAACTTAATATGGCATGGAAAGTAAATCATTTAATGTGTTTATTAAAGTTTTGAATTTTGGAAACTGTTTTTTTTATGTGAATACCGCACAAGACTGCTCCCAATCGTCTGAAGCCAGTGAGACAATGACATCCCAAATCATGTTTTTTTTTACATCAGTTCTACGAGGAAAATAATTTCCCTCCGAGCTAATGTCATCTTTGGGCATGCAGCGTGGCGAGTCTTTTGAGGAAAGGAAGCAGATGAAGTTTTGAGAAGCAAAAAGGTAGGATTTTGGGGGTTAGTGTCTCCAGGAGTGACGGACGTATGAATTATGTATGACGGTGCAAGACGGTGTTCCGAGAGTTCTGCTGGAGAGGTCAAAAGATCTCCATCAACCAGTTTCTTCCGATCGGACCTGCTACGCAGTTAGTGGGCAGGTGCATCCACCGCTAAGACCCTGATAAACCTCACCCATAACCCCGGGCACCCTGCTAAAATACCAAACGCAGCGAATCACTCGGGATAACCTGCGGGCATAGGTGTTGGTTACATATAGTAAGGCTTAAGGCAGTGGCAATGGAAAGGAAGTGGGGAAGTATCCCTATTTTGTTCTGGTCGCCAAACACGCTAAAGCCATTTAACGGCATGCACCGGGGATCAATGCTGCTATCTAGAGATCGGTCCGCTAACAATGGATTGTCAATCAGACGGACCGCTCCTTTTTTCACAGTATCAACTAGGTTTATCAAGTATTTTGGGGTCCAACCCAGAGGTGACTCCCAAATTCAAAACGAGGGTTATCTAAGAATTAAAGACCTTAACTCATTTTAAGCGACGCGGATATTATATCTCAAAATATGGCGGCACTAGCGTGCAGCTCAGGCTTTCCCTAAAAAAACGAGCTGTGATCCGGCTTGGTAGCTGCTTCAGTGCGATCGATGCCTCCGTATGAGATGGACGCTCCGCTGTCGAATTCCGCCGCCTGCGAGGAGTGCTCATTTATTCGCATTCTCAACTAGGATGGGTCAGCCCTGTTGAAGTTCGTAAGCTCTCAATTTTAATCACACACGGCCAGTACCTATAAGTCTACCACACAAACGATGTTGAAATGGTTTATATAAACTGGGTGCTCGTTGGGTTCCCAAAATGTTGAAGAGCAAAATCGTGTGGAAAGCGCTCAGATCTCTTTGAACTATTTTTCTAACTAAGACGAGGCTTATTTTGAGTTGGAACATGAGTTCACCACCTAACCCCGGAATCAAAAAGGCAATCAATAACACGATTTGCATCTTTTTCATCAGCAAAAGCAATATTTGGCCGGAAAACCTTTGGAGACTGACTAGGACGCGGAGGAAGAGGTGAGAGCATTTTTGACGGCGGAGTTCTACGTCAAGGAATTAAGGACCTCGTGCCACGGCTCACCAAGTGCATCGATCGTAACGGGGATTATATCGAAAAATATGGTGATATCTACCTAAAATATCATATGATTTCCTGATTTTTCATATTAGAATGGACATTAATACTTGGACAACCCTCGTACACATGTAAATTATACCAGTACAGATTACAGAGACGCAAAGCATTGCAGAAGATCACAGAAACTAAAGTGTGCGTGGGTACATTCATAAAGTGTCAAACGGAGTAAAGAGGGATAAAGAAGTGACTCTCGATGGCGGATTGCTCCATAAAGATAAACGCCGCGCCGCTGTGATGGGGTGGATCGGGGATGAAAGAACTAGTAAATCAGAGATACTTTGCTTTTGGTTTTTTTTTTTTTTTAATTACCAGTTCATCAAAAGATGTTAAGACCACATTATTATCTTTTCTTTCATTACAAGATGGAATGTCTTATACTTTCTTTTGTGAACAAAATCGCACCAACTAAAATCTTTGCAGAACTAAAAAATAACGGCTTGACGGCCTCCGTGATCGATGGGTAAAGCCGGCGTGCACAACAACTCGATCTTGGCACACACTCCTTGCCTCGTTCACATTCATACATCGTCTCATACACGCTCTTCTATTATTCCGACTCTTCACATGGCCCGACTCAAGTATCTGATTCACTTGGTCGTGCCATGTCTTCCTCGGGCGTCCCCGACTTCTTCTTCCATTCACATTTGCGTCATATATTCTCCTTACACTCCTTTCCTCGTTCATTCGCTCTACATGCCCAAACCATCTGATCTTACTCATCACGCTTACATCAGCCTTGCATTCTTCGCGGATCTCCACATTTTTCACACGATCGTACATGGGTTTACCACGCATACGCCTCAGAAATATCATTTCTACAGCATTCAGTCTATTCACAATTATACAATTTATTCATTTAAAATACTATAAAGCATATTTGCGGCACGTTCTCGAGTGGAAGGTACTATATTATCGCCCTGGTGTCTTATCGGCTGGGTTTTAAAGAGACCCATGTTGTGACAAGGATGAAACTCAGAGGCCAGCAAATTGTTCCACAGCCAAGCTGTTGAACTCAAGCACGAGACGTAGAAGCGACCCGTTCTTATACGGAAAATGTCAACCGTGTACATATGTCGGGCGTGTTTTTGGCGTGTTTCCCAACAATACACCGTTGTTGAAGTGATTAACGACGCTTCTTCCATTGATATACTGGTAGAACGAGGTCAGAATTCCCACCCAACGCATGAGTTCTAAAGATAATAATCCGTTTGTTAAGGGATAACAGGACGACCTATCAAACGGACCGCCCGTTTCTGCACAGAGTTGAGGTTTTAGGTATTTTGGGTATTTGGCTTCATAATTGTCGAAAAAAATGCTTGTCGAAACTGAAAAATTATGACCTCAAATACAAATTGAAGTTTTGCACGAAAAAGGCCGCGCAGCCGTTCCCTAAGAATTTGGAAAATTGGAAGTTGGGTTCAGACGTAGAAGACAAGGAACATTGAATAGAGGATAGGCAATAAAACTTGATAGAAAAATGAATATTTTTTTAGAGAGGGACAAGCAAAAAATATGTGACAAAATTGGGTACATTTATGGCACTCAAACACGTGAATTTTAAATTAGGTGAGGGGGAACGAAGCAATGTCCAATTTTCATCCAAACAATGGAGTAAATATATTGTTGCAAAATGTGAGAATTGAACCGCAAATTTAATGAAATACCCCTTTATATCTTCGTAAATTTGAGTCCCATTGGTGATCATCAGCGGTAAATGAAAGAAAAGGAAGGTCTGGCTTCATCATTCCAGAATGATTTCTGCTTCTCCATCGACCAGACTTCGATTACAGGGCGTCTCTCGATCTCTTAAATTCTTACATTTCCGTATTTTGGTTGGGTCATGTGCAGAGAACGACCGAGCATCAAGCACCAAAGTCCCTGCTGAATTCAAGACCGATAGGGCGAAGGAGCCTGGGAAGGCCAAAATTAAGATGTATTGTCCTCAAAGATATATCTACAATGGAACTTCTAAACTGGAGAGAGCTGGCACAAAACAGAGATGAGTGTAGGATGACTCTTGATGAAGTCAAGACCCACCAGGGGTCGTAGAGCCAAGAATGATGATGACGATGATTTATATAAAATGTAAATGATATAGTGATTACTGATTAGTCTATGGTTCACGTAAAATAATATCAGGACTGAGTTATTTAAATACTCGCTTGTACCTAGATTGCAAGCAGTTGGCAATACTTTCTTGAAAGTAGTAGATGTATTCAACTGCATGGAATAAAGTTGTAAGAAGGAAGTTTTTATCAATTTGGAAGGCGGGTACGGGTACTGCAGCCCCGGGAATATTTATGGGATAACCAACACTCCTGCTAGGTCGTCCAAAGTGGTTCGCTACTACGGTGACTTGGCAGGGGTTCCCGGGTTCTTAGGATGAGGCTTGTCTACGTCTAGGTGTGGCGGGCTGGATCGGGAGAGACTGGTTCAGGAAGATCTTTTGACCTCTCTAGCCGACTCATCACCTTTTACCACGGTGGAAGGGGAGAATTCACACGACCGTCATTATTGGACACACTGACCCCCCAGTTTCCTATCCTCATACCCTATTTCCTTCCCAGAACTTTTTCTCCTTCCTTTCCCTAAAAAGACCCTCCACTCAGCATTCAAAAAGACGATAAAGGCCCTGAGGAATTTTCTTTTTCTCAGGGCCTTCTGTAAAAAAGCTAAAGTGTGGAGCTAATGTTAAAAAAAATGTTACGTACTCATACCTCAAAAATAACAACTAATGTTTTCATAAAAAATTACAACCGTGCGGTTCATACGCGGTAGAAGTGAAACCTTCAGAAAACTAACCTAGACAAGAGTCAAGACAACTAAACAAGGGACGCTACGAAGCACCGTACAAAAAGGAGACGGATTTTTCTATTTCAACCACTCGCATGTTAAATCCTATAGTGTTTGTCTCTTTTTAGTGTCGCTTTTTCGTTTCATCGAGTTCCAAATCACAACGGTACTAAAGAAGTTTTCAATTCAATAATATTCTTCTGCATGGATTCTAAATATTTTAAATAGCAAATTTTCCTTTACGATTACTGTTCCGCAAAATTATTATGCATATCACATGTCATCATCACTCTTGACTTTACAACCCCTGGTGGTACTTGGCCTCCTCAAGAGTTCTCCTCGATTCATGTGGGTTTTGTGCCAGCTCTCTCCAGTTTAGAAGCTCCAAGGTAGATATGTCTGAGAACTTTGTCGCTCCATCTTAATCTTGGCCTTCCCAGGCTCCTACGCCCTATCGGTGTTGAGTTCAGCAGGGACTTTGGTGCTTGATGCTTGGTCATTCTCTTCACATGACCCGGCCACCGAGTACATCAGATTTATTTATTTTTCGTTGTTTTACAGTTTTTTAGAGAAATATAATATAATAAAACTAGCAGACCCGGCAACACGTTGCTGTGGCTACCGAAACATAACGCTATTACCCAACCTCTATAAAATCCGCACTACCCGCTTGCCAGCTGCCCGCTGCCTTTTTTAATTTTTTAATTTTTTTTTTTTTACATGAGCTCCACATAGGAGACCCTGAGTAAAATAATTTCCCTTAGGGCCTATGCCATCTTTAAGGATGCTGTATGGAGGGTTTTTTTAAGGAAAGGAAGAAGAGGAGAGTTTTGGGAAGGAAAAGGGTTTAATGGGTGGATAGGAATCCGGGGTTCAGTGTTTCCTGGTCATTCACCTCCAAGACCTAGACAAACCTCACCCCATAAACCCGTGCACCCCTGCTAAATCACCAAACGTAGCGAACCACTTTGGGCGACCTATGGCGGAGGTGTTGGTTATCCAATAAAGGCTCCTGAATTGAATATTTGAATTTCTCAGCTTTGCTCTACTATAATAAGCATGTATTATACATATAAACCTTTCTCTTGAATCACTCTATCTATTGGTGAAAACCGCATGAAAATTCGTTGCGTAGTTTAAAAGATATATGCGCACATACATTTTGAACGACTTCTTGTATGTACATATATAGACTTAATACTATGTAATGATATTTAATAAACCCAAGCATTTAGTTTTTTTATTTAAAAATGCCCTTTTAATTAACGAAAGTGAACATTGTACCAAAAAACAAAACAGCTTAATGGGGTGAATTTTCGTGGTCTAAATTTAGTCGGGAAAACTTGACGGGTTTACAATAATTAATAACAGCGATATTTTAGGTATTCAAAATTCCAATTTGGCGCGAACAGCCGCCATTGTGTCCACGAGCCGCCAGCGATGGAGAAGGCGGAATAGTTGCCCACCCCTGGATTCCCCGCGGCGTTTGTACTGTCTAGCACCGACCTATCTGCCTCTGGAAAAGCGATTGACAACCTTGTATATATATATATATACTAGCAGACCCGGCAACACGTTGCTGTGGCTAACGAAATACAACGCCATTACCCAACCTTTATTAAATACACACCACCCGCTTGCCAGCTGCCCGCTGCCCGCTGCCTGAATTGAATATTTAAATTTCTCGGCTTTTCTCTACTATAATAAGCATGTATTATACATATAAACCTTCCCCTTGAATTAGTCTATCTATTGGTGAAAACCGCATGAAAATCTGTTTCGTAGTTTAAAAGATCTATGCGCACATACATTTGAGCAACTTCATTTTATACTATGTAATGCAATTCGAGCGATCGCCACTAATTATACAATGCTTGCAATGCAACACTGGATATTTGAAAAGGGAAAATCAAATACCTACTTACTCTAGGACATCTATTTTCCAATTTCTTCGGTAGAACGAATTTCAGTACGGCCCGCCAGCCGTTTTAAATCGCACAGAAATATGTTTTCTTTGAATTTCTCGGCTTTTCTCTAATATAATTTGCATGTATTAGGTATATGTACATATAAACATTTCTCTTCAATCACTCTATCTATTGGTGAAAACCGTATGAAAATTCGTTGCGTAGTTTAAAAGATCTATGCGCACATACATTTTGAGCGACTTCATTTTATACTATGTAATGATGATGATGATGATAATGATATACTACAATCGAAATCCTATTTTCCTAAGCACTAAGTGACTTTTATAATTTACTTTTAAACAAACGGGTTACGAATAACCTGGCAATATTTTAATTAGTTCTACTATCTTTACTATTATGGGAAAATGTTAATTGACCCCTCAAGAGTCGCGTCTATTTTGTCGAAAGGTCAAAATATTTCCGCTTTGCAATAAATTCCGCCCTGCTCATTTTGAAGTGGTTTGAAGATTGGATATTGATTTGGTCCGCTGAATGTTTGGCCGCTAAGGTTCATCAGACATTTTATACCACTAGACTAAAGGAGACTTGCGTGGTACCGTGGATTTATTGTATTATATTGGAACCGAGTACGCGCGAAATATTATATATATGTATAAGCTCATTCTCTGGGAGGCTAAATCTTATGGATGTGAGTGCTTGTCTATTTTTCATGTCGCTCGCTTCCGTTTCATCGAGTTTCAAATCACAACGGTGCTAAAGAGGTTTTCACTTTAAAAAGGTGACCGTCGCAACTGGGACTCGAAGGATCTCTCGTCTTACCGGGTCTTGTTCTTTTTCATATCTTCGTTCAGATTTATTAGTATTATCTTCTTCTCTAATTATATTTTCGATGTTTAATTTAAATACTAATAATAATAATATTAATAATATTGGTGTCGCGAAACTGCAACTCCACTGTTAATCGGCGGTAAATGCTGCAGAGCAAAGCCTATGCAGCCCTCGAAGGACCAGTCCCGAAACTACGTGAAAACGCTAAGTTATACGGGACGATTAAATAGCATACACTCGCAAAACCTGATGGATAGTAAGTCGATAGTTCAGATCTGTGCTTTTGGAAAATTAGATAAGCCCAGATTGGAATAAGGAAAATAGGACTCACCGTTGCAGATGGGGCCTCACTGATCTCCAGTTTTGGTGTACACTTCTCACTGTTTAAAATTCGCAATATTCTTATAACAAGAGGTTACGATACATGCGCCCCGTCTGAGATGTTATTTTGTACTGAGCAGGAAAGCACACTGTCACCTCTCCAAAGTTGAGTACTTACAACAATTTTCATGGTGACATTTTGGAAGGAAAGATTAGGTAGGTGGGATAAATTCAGGATTTTGACATATCTACCCACCAAGTCTGCGAATGCAATACCCAATCAATCCCATAAAAAATGCGCGAACAAATATTAATAAAAAATAATTAAATACTTAATCTTTTTTTAATATATAAAACAAAGACGGGTTAGTTACACCATTTATAGCTCAAGAACAGCTAGACCGATTTTTATGTTCTTTTATTTGTTGGATTTGTCTCCGTCCCGAATAGCAGAATAGCTATTAATCGGAAAAATTTACTTAAAAATAATTATGAAGAAAATTCTTTTCCTCATACATTTTGTATGGAACGAATTTTCATCTTTTGAAAGAGCTGAAGCAATATTGTGATAAGTATAATATTGTCAATGCGGTGATTGTTTTGCTCTCTTTCTTACACACTAAATTTCAACAGTCCAAAATGAGACAAACGGTGAACGTAAGTATGTCTGCACCCCTCCGAAGAAAAAATATTATAATTGTAATAAATCTCCGAGAAAATTCCGCCAAAAACGCCATTCCTGTAAGTAAGTGGAAAAATAAGCAAATCACAAAAAATATAAATCCGTACACAACGCAATCTCTGATACTAACAAAAACGAAACACGGACAGTTGCGCATTGATAATTGCTTCATTATGTAATTTTGAACTTAATTAAAAAAAAATAATTTAATCCAGCTAAGTTAACATAACAGTTATTGATTCTGAGGCGGTACGAAGTTCGTGGGTCAGCTAGTAAATAATAATAATAATAATAAATCATACATTTTTTATAATACTGCTAGTAGAACTATTATAATAATAGAGCATATTTTTGACAAGTCTTTTTATAAGCCAAGAAAAAATAAAATACCAGACGTATGGAAGCTGCTTTATAATTCAAAATTTTCTACTTACGAAACCGTTTTCGGATATGGTTTTATAGTGTAATTTGGCCAAATTAAGTTTCGTAGAAAATTATCAAAAAACATTTAAACGTTTGTGTCCGAACTTTGCAAAATAAAATAAAACACACTTTTTGGCGATGTTTTTTTCTTTCATAAATCTAAAAGGAGCTGGTGTTAAGACCCGGTAGTACCCGCTCATAAAGAATAAGAAGGGGAGATATTTAAATACGAATGTTAGAGGGAGCGCGCTAATATTAAAAACGATAACATTTAAGCGAAAATTGTTAAAAAATGTTTAATAAAACAAAACTCGTTTAAAATAGAGCAAAAATCTTGTAGGAAATGTCTAAAATAGCAATTAAAAAAAACACTGTGAATTTTTCATTTATATTGACATTTAAAAAAACTGTTTATAATAATTTTTGGAGCGTACTTTGCGATTTTTTTCAATCGAAGGAGTTTCATATAATTGCCGTTTCGGCATGGAAAATGTTTAGATATTATCTTCAAGAAATATATTTTTTTAAGACCTTTAAAACTTTCAGCCTTACTAAAAAAAACCACAGCACGACCGATAACCTGTGTTGCTGCCGCAACATGAATAAAACAAAAATACACTAAAACACGAAATATTACTAATAAGATTTGTTCTTAAAAGGTATGTAAAATCTGTCAACAATGTATTTTTCTATAGTATAAATAAACATAAACATATCCAGACATTATTTCAGTCAAAAGATTTGAAGATGGAGGATCAGGTCGGGTTACGAAAATTAATAGACGCTACCAACGTAAATCTGAAAGCATTACAAAACCTTACAGTTCCCGTAGAGCAGTGAGATGCTATAATAATTTACGTGATTTCAAATAAATTAGATTAAAATACGAGAAAACTTTGGGAACAATCGCCCATTGAGGGAAAACTACCTTCTCTAAAGGAATTTCTAAAATGTTTATCATTACGAGCACAAACTCTAGAATTGATACAAACGACGGATAAAAGGCCTTCGGTTGGTATTAAACCTCAGATAGGATTTAATAACCCGAAAAGGGAATCCGTAGCATTTTTAACAGTAAAAAAGGGGAAATGTATTTTTTGCAATAAGGATCAATTAGTATATTATTGTAAAAAATTCTTAAATTTGAAAATACAAGATCGGGTTAATGCGATAAAAGAGAGCCAAGCATGTTTTAGATGCTTGAAACCGGGTCATTTTGCAAGTGATTGCAAGGTAACCTTTAAATGCAGACTATGTAACAGTGAAAAGCATAATACGTTACTGCATAAAAAAGTATTCGGGTCGGAACCCTCGAATATAGAGACGGATGCTGAAGAAGTATCTATCAACAATTACTCTGTGGTGGGCAGAGCGGCGCCAGCGCATTCGTCGTTTGCGCTGAGAAAAAAATTTCGCTCCGCAGATGTGTGTGTAATATTACTTAAATGTGATTGTAATTTCTATTAATATGACTAATTCACTCTTACATTCATATAATTGATATATTTACCGTGTTTTTGTGGTTTTTCATAAGTTTTAGTCAAGTTATAATAACAATAATCGTACTTTGAAAATTGAAAAGTCAAAACTATTTTATATGATACATGAAAATTCAAATTTACATTTATAGGATTTTATTTTATGAGAATTTCGTAAAAGTAGTGTTTTTTAAATATTAATATCTAATACATGTGTTCCTAAACTAATCAAAGAAATTAACGCCTTTAGAGATGCAAGAAATCTTTTATAAAAGCCGGTATTATTTTTAGGTTATTTTTTTTGCAATAATTTTTTAAAAAAAAAATTATTTTATGCACGAGGAAAAAGTGAGGTGATAGTTTCGTTCCATATTCATTATATAAAAGGACTGTATTTTTAAAATTTTTTTTTTTTTTATAAATTTCTCTACACTTTCATCAAAAATGTTTTGGTAAGAATTTTTTTTCCATTTTTTTCCGCGTTTGAATCTTAAAATATGGCAGTTTTTTAAAACTAAAGTGTATTTCAAATACACAAATTTAAAAAGTAATTTTAACTAGTTTTCATAAATGGTATTTGTTTTAATGACACCTTCAAAAATAAGAAATATATAGAACATTCAAAATACTTTGGAAAAATTCCAAATTTCGTTCAGACATCATTAATAAAACAGAGCTAGACTGCCCTCTCAGGCTGTGTAAACAATGTGTATTTTTTTTCATGAACAATTTTTAATTAGTATTGTTTTCACATCCGCGGCCGTTTGTCAATTGAATAAAATTTTCACTGGGTTTTTTAGTAAGGCTGAAAGTATTTAAGGAAAATATGTAACAAATCGGTAGAAATGGGGGAAGCCGGGTCTTAATCGGAAATTTATACTTAATCGCAATCTACATAAGGAATGTTTTTTTAGCTAAACGTTACAGGGCGTGGTGCATCGCTTTAACAGCAACACAAATAATTTTATGTTATTAAAGTCCAGTTTGCATTTATGTCTAATCAATCTATGTAGTTAGCTAATACGTGTTGGTGTCACCGATATTATGCAATTTGAAACCCAGTAAATGTCAAATCATCCGATACTGGTAAATTTCCACTTCTATAGATCAGTTTTATTGGTGAAACCGACTCTGCTCGCGGATCATTGCTCTATTTCCCCTTAAATAATTGTTCCACATACCTCCTATAAATGTCATAGATCAGCCGATCTACCCCATTCTCTCCTTTCTTCTCGCCTATCTACCCTCCTTCCCGCATTTCACCCATACTCCGAGAGAATTCTCTTGTCCCGTAAACAGTGCCGGTTTTCTCTGAAGTGCGTTTGTACAGTGAACTCACATAAAAAAGATAAAGAGAAACTCGTATTATAATTTTATCAATAGTAATTAGTTAATACTGTCCGACGGCGAGCCCGAAATGAATTCCATACGTGCGTTATCAATTCAGCGACTATGTGAGATTCTGTTCTAAGAAATAATCCTTACAAAACACGCTCGTGGTGATTCAGAAAGAAAACAGTGTGAGCATGCAATCCCTAGGAATTTCTTAAAAGCTCGGGTACGCAGCGACAATGAGATTTATTTGTTAGCATCAATTTTTTTACGGAATAGTATTTTGCAAGAATCAATAGATTTTTTGTGAGATTATCGTTATTTAAGTTGATATTAAACTAAAGATGTTACTTTTTTTATAAACTACATTATATAGGTCCTTACATATGAAATTGGCGTTTTGCCGTACTGGCAACTTTGATCTCAAATATCTTCTCTTTGGTTAGGATTTCCAAATACAAATTTATACAGCTATTTACTCATGTATTTGTGTTTCGAAAATTATAATTCATTTGTTTTTTCCTTAATTGTTTTTTTCCTTTGCGTCATTTAGTTTACAAAATGGAAAACTTGAAATATCGTGTTATTTACGAGTACGAGTTCCACCGTGGCATCAGTGCTGCAGAAACGGTTTGAAGGATTAATGATGTGTATGGCGACGGTGCCGCAAAAGAAAACACAGTGCGTTTTTGGTTCCAACGTTTTCGTTCTGGAAATTTCGACCTGCAGAACAAGCCCCGTGAACGGCCGGAGACCAAAGTTGATAATGAACAATTGAAGGCTATTTTAGAAGCGGATCCATCGCAAACCACGTTCGAGTTAGCTGCAGGCTGCGGTGTTAGTGATAAAACTGTTTTAATCCACTTGAAGCAAATTGGGAAGGTGAAAAAGTTTGAAAGGAGGGGGGGGGGGGTAACCTCACGAATTGAATGAAGCAAATCAACAATCGCGCATTAGAACGCTAGAACACACACTGCACAACAGACGGCTACCAAATTAGAGGAGCTTCAATTGGAATGTCTAAGACATCCACCGTACTCTCCGGACCTTGCCCCAACAGATTACCATTTTTTTCGAAATTTGGATAACTTCTTGCAAGGGAAAAAATTCAACTCCGATGGGGCAGTCCAAACCGCCTTCAAAGATTTTTTGATTCCCGTCCGAATGGTTTTTTTAGTAAAGGGATCGATGAACTACCTATGAGATGGCAAAAGTGCATAGATCAATATATCCATGTATGCAAAAAAACTTGCTTAATTTTTGTTACTCTTTTACTTAAACAACACCTGGACACTGCCTTATCAAAATTCCTCTATTCCAAGACTTAAAATTCTGATTGGGGAGATATATTTCATCTTAAAAATAATCAATATAAATGTCGCTCATTCCAATACTTTTATTTATCTACGCACAAATAGACGTATGTACTTTATACCTATATTGAATATTTGTTTATGTGGGGATATTAGTCTAAGGAGATGGGGAAGAGGAAGGCGGGGAAAAAAACGGTTAAAGCCATCAAGCAACGTTTCAATTATGAACGGTGATTTAACACCAGGGCGATACCGAGAGTATCTTCCACCCTGGAACGTGCCGCAAATATGCTATATATATATTTTTAAGTTAATTAATTGTAAAATACCACAAATTAATCAAATAAAATTTATTTGCGCATTCCGGGTTCGAAACCGCGACCTTCGGATTATGAGGTGAGAGTGTTACCTCGGGACCACGGAGGCCGTAACGTTTTATGATACCTTTAAGTAATTAGTCACCACTCTATACATTTTTTGTCCATAGGTTTTTATTTGTCTATGCTTGTTTGTCTTTTGTTATTTTTGTTAATTTTAATCTAATCCTGACAAAAAAAAAACCATTGGTTTTGAAACATGTAGATAATTTTGATTAAACAAGTGATGTTTTACAAAGTAATTTGTTTTCTTCTTCAAACTTAACAAAAACTTGATTTCATTTCATTTAAAATATCAGTGATACAAAAACCTGTAAATTAGAAAATTAAAGCCCATTAGGGCGTTTAATAAATAAATAAATAAATTACCAATTGAACTCTAAATGAGATAGGTCACGAACCGCTACTGCCCGTAAAGCTTTCGCGCCATAGAGAGGTTACGGGGTACAGTCGAGTAATTTACCGCAACCGAAGCCTTTAAGGCAATTGTGGAGATGAGATACCCAGGGATAATAGCGAGAGAGACAGTTATTGTGTAATTAAGCGGTAGAGAGACATTATTTATTGATATTGACTCGATCAGAACTGATAGTGGATGATCGTATATCTTTTTGGGAGATTGAATCGGGTAAGGGTGTTTTTGACCCCGTTCGAGCAGTAAGGTATTTAGAGTCCAAGAAAAGTTTTTAATTTATTTAAATGAGTTATTTTATTTGTTTGCATTTCTTGGGCAACTGTGTAATAATTTCTGGACATTTTGTTTTCAACGGTTTTATTCGCAAGACACATTTGTTAATTCATTTTATTTAGAAACAAATAAACTAATTTTACATTTATTTTTTAAATGTCGTTTTACAAACTGGAGGGAAGGTATGTAGAGAACGACAGCGAGCTCACTTATTTATTTGCTACCGGTTTCGACACATCCGTGTCGTTCACTAACTAACTTAAAAATTATACAATAATTATACGATATAGAATGATTAGATATTATTGAGTGAGGGTAGTGGAAGTAGTGATGATGTTGGTGACAGCATCCCCAAAGGAACTGAAGGATTTTGTTTTTGTGAAGCTGATATAAAAAAAATAACAAAAAATCGGAATTATGACACTTGACATGGAATTTCGCGACATGCTTTTTCACAGATAAAATAAACATGTTTACAATTGACGAAACGACGAGGGAGATTAATATTAAGGGCGTTTAACCAGCCAGCGGCCGAAAATCCACATTTCGTCGAAATATGCTTAAACGATCGTACAGGGCGGTTCCAATGAGATAGATTAATTATTATCCGTGCCAGCTTTTTAAAATTATAACTCAATATCGATTTTATTTCTTTCCAAATTTGCTTTAATTTATGCATACATCCAAAAATGCTGAAAGGCGTGATGATAAATCTATTAAAATTGTGTACTTTTTGTAATTATTTTTTGATCATAAGTATTTATCATTTTTCAATAATGTCTAAGCAAAATAAGAATTTTAAAAAAATCTGAAATGTATTACATAGTTTGTGAGTGCGCAAATAAATGCATCAACGTACCAATGTTCGTCATGAAACACATGTACGTATATATTTTTTAATGATTTTATTTAAACTTATTATACTAAAAATAAACATTTTTTCTCAAAATTTAAAACATGCGTTTACTAGACAAAATAACAATCTTTCGAAATCAATTTATAATTTTTTGTGCAAAAGAGTCAACACGTCTAAAATTTGATTTTTAAATGACATATTTTTGATTTTCTCTTGTTATACCCTCTGGTGCATTATTTCCTTGCCTAGCGAATAAAATATATTTTAGTATGCTAGGAGCATTTTTTAAGGTTCAAAATAGCATAAAATCGAGGAAAGCGCGCCGGGAGCTACTAGCAAATCCCCGCTTGATTTCTTGGCACGTAATTGTGCTGGAAAACGAACTTTCGGAATATTGGAAAGAAGTAATTACGTAGGGCTTTTTCCACTTTGCCAAACTTGAAGGGCGCACTTTCAAACCCCCTCTACGACTTCTACTTCATTATTTTTCTTCGGATCTTCCACTTTTATTTCTTCTTTGCCTTGGCAACATCCTATTTCAAATAAAAATCTGACAGGCCAATCTTTGTAAGGTCTAATTGACTCAAAATTTAGCTTCACAAAGTCGTGGAATTTTATTTATTTAAAAAAAATCAAAATACGTAAGCCATTAAAAATAATATTTTCAGTGGTGTGTTTCTGTGTCTGTGAGTATATGTAGTTCAATGGCCTACATTGCTTTGATTTATCAACATTGGAACTTTTTTTTTCTTCACAATAGCTCCACACAGGAGACCCTGAAGAAAAAAAAATCTAGGGGTCTATGTCAACTTTTTGGGGATGCCATGTGGACGGTCTTTTTAGGAAAAAGAAGGAGAGGAACAAAGGAAGGAAAGGACAAAGGTATGAGAGGTGGGTAGAAGTCTGAGGGTCAGTGTGTCTAGGAGTGACAGACACACGATACCATTCTTCTCACTGCGGTGCAAAGCGATGGGTCAGGAGAGTCCGGCTGGAGAGTTCTAGGTATGGCCTACCTCAACCAGTCTCCCGATCCGGCCCGCCACGCAGTGAGTGGGCAAACGCATCTGTCACCAAAACTTAGACAAACCTCATCTCATGAACCTGGGCACCCCTGCTAAGTCACCAAATGCAGCGAACCATTTGGGGTAATCTATGGTAGGGTTTTGATTATCCAATAAATTGAGTGGCATCCAAACGCGATGCCAACTCAGCCACTGACTGGTCAAAAATGTAGATTTTTTTTAATATGAATACCGCACTAGATTCCCCACTCCAGTCTGGAGCCATTGAGACTACGGCATCCCCATTGGGAAATGTTGTGAGGCTGAAGGAAGTGGTGAGGGGAAGGAGAAGGGGAAGAGGAAGGTGGGGGAGTATCTGGCTATTCAGATCTGGTCACCAAACACGGCTAAAGTCATTTCAAGTGACTTTTCAATTCTGAAAGATGGTCTTACACCAGGGCGATATTTAGAGGATCTTCCACTCTGGAACGTGCCGCAAATATACTGTATATTTAAAAAATAATAATTAATTGAGAAATACCACAAAATTAATCAAACAAAAATCAGTTCTTTGACGTTAACTCTCGTATTAATTTTGTGGTTGTTAATTTAATGGTTTATAGAAGACATATTAATTGTAAAAAGCGTATTTTTTAGCATCGTAGGCAAATAATCTTTTATAGGTTATGTGTTATATAAGCGTGGCGTGACAGGGTTGGGCGCGGATAGTCGCGGGGCCAGGCCGGAAGTGACCAAGGCTGTAGAAGGCACAATGAGACGACCGGAAGTCGGCAAGACTACCGGAAGTCCCGTCTCATTCAGACGGAGCTTCCGCGACTTTGTTCACTGTTTGTTTACCGAGGAACCCGCAATTAAGGCTGTAAACGAGGTTTTCTATTTCTTGAACAACCTTAGAAATCATTTGCAGTTATTTACTAGTAGTTTTGTAAACAATAAATGGGTAATGTTGATTACTTTGACTTGACAGATCGCAACAGTCGTAACGCTACGTCAAAATATACTACCAAACAAGGCTACCATCTTACAGGATTGTCTGGACATGTAACGCAAACACAAATTTACAGACGGACAAAATTTATTACATACCTAATTAGAATTTACACATTAACTCGACAGAAGCAAATTCCCGTGATATCTTGAACGAAACTATTTCTTTGTTAAGAATATTATGAACTAAATATACAATTTGGCTGTCCTGAAACGGGTATTCTGCCCAGTTGGACAGGCAAATAATCACATTGTAATGTATTGTAATATATATGCATATGTAAATAAAAAATAAAAAAAAATAAACCAATATTTGACGTATGAATTCCCAACGTATTTATGACTATTTAATTTTAACCATCATCATCAGCACTATTGGCTCTACAACCCCTGGTGGGTCTTGGCCTCCTCAAGAGTCTTCCTCCACTCATCTCGGTTTTGAGCCAGCTCTCTACAGTTTTGAAGCTCCAAGATAGATATGTCTTTGAAGACGTTGTCGTTCCATCTTAGTCTTGGTCTTCCCAGACTCCTTCGCCCTATTGGTTTTGAGTTCAGCAGGGACTTTGGTGCTTGATGCTCGGTCATTCTCTCCACATGACCCAGCCACCGAAGTCTTCCCAATTTTATAAATTTTGCGACGTTTAGCTCCTTAAACAAAGTATAGAGCTCATTATTATAACGTCTGCGCCAAAATCAATTTTCTAGAACCGGTCCGAAGATGCGCCTCAAATTTTTTCTTTCAAAAACGTCCAGTGCTCGCTCATCCCTCTTAGTTAGTACCCAAGTCTCAGCTGCGTACGTAAGTACTGGTCTGATAAGTGTTTTGTACACTAATATCTTCGTGTTTCTGGACAGCAGTCTGGACTTTAATTGGTTTTGTAGGCGTAAATAACAGCGATTTGCGTTCACTATACGCTTCTGGATCTCCTCTGTGGTATTATTGGTTTGTTATCAGGGAGCCTATTAATGTGAATCTTGGTACCGTTTCGAAATTTTGGTTTCCACATGAGAGAGTTGGGATTTGTTGGGTGCATCCTACAGCCATGTATTTGGTCTTTTGCTGGTTTACTACGAGACCCATATTTTTGGCAGAGCTTTCAAGATTTTTAAAGGCGATTTATTTATTTTCTTTATTTATTTAATTTTAATAAAGTATATTAATTTAAATAAATGATTTCAATCATCCCACTGCAGTGCAAGTTGATGTTCCGAAAGAGCCTTGCTGGAGAATTCAAAAAGGTTTCTCTCAACTAGCCTCTAACGATCTGGCCTGCCACGCAATTGGTCGGGAGACGCATCCGCCGCCAAGACCAGGACAAACCTCACACCATGAACCCGGGCACCCCTGCTAAGTCACCAAACGTAGCGAACCACTTGGGGTGACCAATGGCAGAAGTGTTGGTTATCCAATAAATGGTTCCCGGGGCGGCGGTACCCGTACCCGCCCCTAAAATAAACCGCCCTGTTCTTCCCGAAAATCCCGCAATTACCACTTACTCTTTGCTCACCTCTCACTCAAACACTACATATGTCTGTCAATAATCTATATCATAGATTTATACATACACTTTACAAATATAAGACAAAAAAGTCCCGATAAACTACTTTTTAGCAGGGGTGTTATGCCGTGTTGCGCTACCTCCTTCTTTAGCCAACGTTTCGGACAGCGTTGCAGTGTCCATCATCAGGGCAGATCCGGTAGATTTGAGGACATCCGGTAGATTTACAATTTGGCAGGCGTGAATGGGTACCACCGCCCCGGGAACCTTTATTGGATAACCAACACCTCTGCCATAGGTCACCCCAAGTGGTTCGCTACGTTTGGTGATTTAGCAGGGGTGCCCGGGTTCATGGGGTGAGGTTTGTCTAGGTCTTGAAGGCGGATGACCAGGACATACTGAACCCCAGATTTCTACCCACCCCTTAAACCCTTTTCCTTCCCAGAACTCTCCTCTCCTTCCTTTCCTTAAAAAAACCCTCCACACGGCATCCCCAAAGATGACATAGGCCCTGAGGGAAATTATTTTCCTCAGGGCCTCCTGTGTGGAGCTCATGTAAAAAAAAATAAGATCTAACGGATCTGCCCAGATGATGGACACTGCAACGCTGTCCGAAACGTTGGCTATAGAAGGAGGTAGTGCAAGACGGCATAACACCCAGTTAAATTGTAGTTTATCGGGACTTTTAACTAGCACCCTAAAAACAAATAACGAAAATAGTTTTGGCCGTGAAAATCTTAAAACGTATCTATCTACTTTTTAAATGATGTATTAGTTCTAATATTCTCCTACCCGAAGAAAGAGTGTTTCCGAAACCGTTAGAGTGTGAATAAAATAAAGTGTTCTGTAACAAATGTATGTGTTTTTATTGTAAATTATAGCGAGCCACAAGCTTTTTACAAATATGTCAAAAAAAGTAATTTGCTCCGTAATTTGTCCCCACAATAATGATTTTTTTAGATCCATTTTGTTAAATTTCTAGTCTTTGTCGACAGACTGTAATAAATACATAGAAAATTTATAGAAAGTAGTATAACTTACTTAATACAATTTTAATTCAATATCACAATTTTAAAATGTAACCATATAAACGGTAATGGGCCGTCAAATCAGTCGGCCATGGTGGTAATGTGAACCGTTCAGATCAGTCGTTTGTATGAAGGCGCCAGACTAGATATGTCGCGTATGGATTTTTCCTTTTCACAATGGAGAACTCCCTGACAACCTCATTATGTTTCGGAAGATGGTCGCTAGTTGTCGCCTGCGTGTCTGAGACCCACATAATATATTATTATATACTCTAAGTTTGTACAGATATAGGGTGATTGTCGCAAAACTGTTTGACTAACTAACTAACAGATACGCCATTATTTCTCTGTCTTGTCACACACTTCTTATTTCTTTCTTGTAATATTATATTCCGCTCGGCCTTCGATAGACAAAATTGAATGTAAGAGTTTGATTAAAACAAATCTAACCTAAGGATGCTGTGTGGAGGGTTTTTTTAAAGGAAAGGGAGGAGAGGAGTTCTGGGAAGAGAAAGGCTTTAAGGGGTGGGTAGGAATATGGGGTTCAGTGTGTCCAGGTCATCCGCCTCCAAGACCTAGACAAACCTCACCCCATGGACCCGGGCACCCCTGTTAAATCACCAAACGTAGCGAAACACTTGGGGTGACCTGTGGCAGAGGTGTTGGTTATCCAATACAGGTCCCCGGGCGGCGGTACCCATTCCTGCCTCCCCCGCCTGATTAATTTATGTTATTTATTTATTTTTTTTACTTGAGCTCCACACATCTTTGGGGATGCTGTGTGAAGGGTTTTTTTAAGGAAAGGAAGGAGAGGAGAGTTCTGGGAAGGAAAAGGGTTTAAGGGGTGGGTAGGAATCTGGGGTTCAGTATGTCCTGGTCATCCGCCTCCAAGACCTAGACAAACCTCACCCCGTGAAGCCGGGATATCCCTGCTAATTCACCAAACGTAGCGAACCACTTGGGGTGACCTATGGCAGAGGTGTTGGTTATCCAATAAAGGTTCCCGGGGCGGCGGTACCCATTCCCGCCTCCCAAATTGTAAAAATGAATTAATTAAAAATAATATATAGGAAAATTGTGGCACGTTCCAGAGCGGAAGATACTCTCAGTATCGCCCTGGTATGAGACCACTGTTCAGAATTGAAACGCTTGCTTGGAATGGCTTTAGCCGTGTTTGGTGATCAGATCTGAATAACTAGGTACTTTTCTTCCACTCCATCTCCTTTCCCTCCCCACTACCTTCAGCCTCACAACATACCCCAATTGGAAATGCCATAGTCTCACAGACGGGAGCAGCTGGAATTCTTGTGAATTATTCATATAAAAAAATATTCAAATAATAAATATATATAAGCCTGGCATTCTATCGTCGCCACGATTTGTTCAAGATACCACATGTCAGAACAAATGTTCTAACATAGTACAGTAAGAGGAATAGTGTTCTTGAATGAAATTTCAATAGATAATATATTTAATTGCATTTTAAATAACCCATTTTTCTATACCAGTCTTCCCATACGTTAAGAATCTCTCTATTTACATATGACAGATTGTCTGTATCGGCCAGCGGGCTGGCGACGTTTTTTTAGTTTTATTCCGACATTGATACACTTGCATACTTGACCTTTAAAACAAGAGGAAAAACAGTGTCGCCTTGAAATTCTTGACTTAAAAAACTCTGCGAAAAGCCCGGACTACTCCGGGACTGAAGTCCCGGAGTAGTCCGGTTTTGGCTGAAGCCAAAGAGATCTTTTACTATTAATGTGTAACATGCACAATTCTTTTAAAATAACGTCTCTTAGAGCCCATAACATCTTTGAGTATGCTGTGTGGAGGGTCTATATAATGGAAGGAACGACACTACTTTTTTCCTACACAAAACTTTCTCTCCTTTCTTTCCTTAAAAAGACCCTGCACACCCAAAGATAGCAAGTTATTTTCCCTCAGAGCCTTCTGTGTGGAGCTAATATAAAAAAAGGAAATCCTAGTTAGTAGTTTAAGAGCTTACCCGTAGATGGCAGATAGCTGAAGATAATGCACGGATTGAGACCATAATAAATACGATTGTTACCTCAAGGTCGGGACTCAGAATAAATTACTTCCACCAGCTGAATAAGCCGGGTTAATAATTGTTACTATCAAAAATTAAGTCCCATATTTTGTTGACAACGGAGTTTTATTTGGCGAGTTTGTGAGAATAATTTATACTCATGTGTTACACAAAAAAAAATGTGTAATTTACACGCCATAGAAGTGAAACTAGAAAATCGCCAGATGTCGCTTTCTTTTGCCTTTTTATTTTGAAGTGGTTTGAAGATTGGATATTGATTTACAAAAACAAAAACATTTATTTTTTTGGATTTCGTTGGATTCGAACCTCCGTCCGCGGGATTTCTCTGGCCGCTGAGATTTGGGACGCATTATACCGCTACGCTATGGGACGCGCTCGGCGAAGCGCGAATTTACGCATTATATTCCGATAACCTGTAAAAAAAAAGAGCGGCCGATGAGCGCAGACCTATCGTCGTTTCCGTTTTATATCCCAACCAATAGGAGCCTTGAGCGCAGTGCAGTAATGGTCATTTCCATTTCATCCGAAATCCAAATCATAGCGGGGCTACAGAATTTTCATTTCAAAATAAAAAATATATATATATCATTTTGACGGCATTGCAACTAGAGGTGGGTAAGTTCTGCATTTTACCGGAAGCCTCCGAGACTTGCCTCCTCTTAAAAGTACACGGGTTCTAGGAGCAGGTCCCGGGTCCGAGTTCTTAGGTGCGGACACTGCGGACTGAGCACTGAATGTTGTTGCGGTGCACCGAACCGGGACGCACGGGTTCAAAGAACTTGGAGCCAGGACCTACTCGTAGAACCCGCACGACAACTCAGAACCCTGGAGCAGGACAAGACCCACACGAGGGCTCGGACCCGTCACCCGTGCAATGTAGGTACATTCAATGGACCTACATTGCACGGGCTTTTATTGAGAATTTAAATAAGTAAATTAGCTGTAATGCTTTATTATAAACTATTATTTTATAATGCACTTCACCCGTTGAGTAACAATACCAATATACGCTCTAATTGAAAATTACTCCGTGTCTAGTCGAATATTCTAAACAATTCCGCGATGACGTTAGGCAGCAGTATACTGTTACGCCAAGCGGTCAGGCACGTGCGTGTTGATTGCCGGCCGGGGTCGGAATGACTGAAGACTGAATGAGGAATGTATCGTGGTTCGTGAGTCGCGGGAGTGGGAGGGAGTGACAAGAGTGGCGGGTGTTTGTCGCGGTTCACGACTTACGTCGCTCGGACCAAGATGCATACTCGTACTCGGCGATCTCGGGACTTGTAATTCGAATCTGCGCCGCGGCTTCGCGCTGCGGCGTTGAGTAGCTCGAGTGTTTCACGATTCACGCAGTTCCAAGAACCCGACACTCGCCGAGACTCGCGACTCGTGAGTGGAGTGGAGAGTGTAGCGCTTCGGGGACACCGGACGGTTACTACTACTCAGTCACTAGACTCACTAGTACCGGAGTACCTCGCCTCGCGGCGAACACGGGGACACCCGCCGGCCGGTGGAGGCATCCGAGTTTTTCGGGTTTGGGAATGAGCCCGAGTTCCGGGACAGGGTTCTCTTGGAGTAGTCGATTTGAAAAAGGAGTGGGAGTAGGAACCGCTTCCCGCAAAGGAGCGGATCACATGAGCCCATTCCAGCTGAACTGACACATCGCTAATTGCAACCCAAATGGTTCTGGTTGATTGCGAACACTAAACGAAAACCAATATTTATTTATATGGCAACACTATCAAAACTACTAGTTCAGGTACAGCAGAATTTCGCCGACATCAATATTACTGCTGGATACATAACGTTAAATTCGAATAAACTGACTCCATAAACTGCGGTTGAAATAACCATAGCATAGTGGTTCAAATAATTTGCTCAAATAGACCCAAAACCAGGAATAAACTTGACTACGGCGAGTTAAGAGGAATGTTTACGCGGCCGGTTTCGGCCCGTTTCATACAAATTTTAATTTTGAATTTGAAATCAAAATTCCCAACCAAACTGAATAATTATTTTTGTAACCAAAAGGTATTTCAAATATCTAGTACGGATTTGAGCTACTGTATTTATTTTTACTTTAAATTATAAGATATAGACTATAAAAGATTTTAGAGTTTCATAATTTTAGAGGCAACTTGGACAATTATTTGCGAGTAAGTGAATATAACATTAAAAGAATTAGTTTTAGGGTATTTATTTTTAAATATGATGAAATACGAAATAAAAAAATTAAAATTAATAAAAAAAAATCATTTTGATAGGTGTAAACTTATTGTAAATACAAATTACCTATTTAAAACAAAAAAAATTGTCGTTTATGTATTAAAATTACTACCCAAAAAATGCATTTTTAGCGATATTTTATTTTTCATCATATTTTAAAAATAAATATAGTAAAATATATTTTTTTAATGTTTTAATTTACTCATAAATATTTGTCCAAGTTGCCTCGAAAATCATGAAACACCAAAATCTTTAATCTTGCAATTTAAAGCAAAAATAATTAAAGTAGCTCACATCCGTACTAAATATTTGATATACCTATTGATTAGAAAAATAATTTTTCAGTTCAGTTTGCTATTTTGATCCCAAATCCAAAATTAAGATTTGTATGAAACCGGCTGAAATGAGCCGCACAAACGTTCCACTAAGTTAAAAATAAACTCGTACCAAAATTGATATTCTCATTTCAGAGTCTTCTTATTATTTTTAAATCCGTACTACCTACCTCCCTGAAGTCCACAGAAAAGATTTATTTATTCCGTAGGGTTCAATTTTTGATCTTTTACACTCGATACTCGTCTTTTGTTCTTTCTCTTTACAGTTTATTAAAGAAATATGAATCCTTTCATAGCCGCGATTTTGGAAATACCGTTCACATTCTTTTTCACGTTTGAATCAATGACTTTATATAAATAGACTTGCCATAGTCTCACAAACTCAAGATATAATGTGGCAATTAATCAAAACTCTTTTGTTTTCAGCTATTTTCAATAATTTCTTAATTCAAAAGTTATTCGTATATGATAAAGATAGACGCTTAAAAGAATATGTGTATATGGACGAAACAAAAGATAGAACGCGGGCAGCATTTTCGTATTCAAAATTCAAAAGTTCCGTCGAATAATGTCTCAAGGCCGACTAAAGTAGGAGACCTGGGCACCAGTCGAATTTTGAGGTGACAAATAGCTATAATGAACAACGATAGTTTGCAAATGGCGTTGATTGCTATTGTATTTGTTGTTTCTGCTGATTTGTAAGATTTGTACGCACGCAAGTAAATAAAGAATCATTAGATTTTATTATTATAAAAGTAAATTTTACTTAGCGACGGCATGGTATCGACTTTGTAATTTGGCTGTTGCGCATCCAGACCTGTACTTTAGTAGGCCTTGAGTTCTCTAATGACGCATAAAATCTTTGGGCGGAAAGCACTTGTATTATTTTTATAATCGATAATAATAAATAATTTGCATGTATTTACAAATGAAATGTTATTCCTTCGCTTTTACTACTGTTTACCGTGTAATGGAAACATTTTCTCATCACACAGGAGGGAATTTCGGCGCTTTTTAATGTAATTTACTTACGAGTAGGACACGACCTTACTCGACGCGTGGCAGTTTAGTACTAAAGTACTAGAAATCGAGTACTCCAATTACTACTACACTTGTCTTGTTGTTGGCTTCACATTTTGAGATTTTTACCCCGCGTCTAAAGTATGTAACGTCTTTGGTTTGAATTATATGAATAGCTATCTAATTTTAAATTAATTAAGTATCTTATAGCTTTATTCAAAATTCTAAAAAAGCTTCTTTAAAAAAGGCAATTTAAATTGAGGAAGACCTCAAACAAAATGAACGAGATGGTAGACGGTGGTGAAAGATAAAAAAATAGCTTTAGCTTAATTCAAAATTCTAAAAATGAATCTATCAAAAGGGCAATTTACATTGTTAAAGGAAGACAAAATTAACCGGATGATAGACGGTGGTGATAGATAAAATCTCATCTGTTTCACATAGTCGGGAATTTTTTACACAATTTAACAGTGTTTAAAACATTTTAATAAACGTCATACTTTAATTTTAATCACCAACTTAAAACTTAACTCCATTTGATCCCACAGTCCAATAAATTACTTCACATGCAAGACACACCTAGAAATGAATAATTAGAAACTCATTTAATACCTAACACAAAAGAATACGATACGAAAATAAAGCTTGTATCCTTTTCAAGAAATAACAACGAGACATAATATATTATGAATCACTACCTACCAATGTAAATTTTTTGTATACTTTTTAATTTGTACAAACCTTTTTGTGACGCTCTGTATTTCATCAAATTTAAAAATTACAATTTATTTTCAAAGGCCAAGCTTTCAACTTCATACATTAAGCTTTCTAATACTAAAAGTTACAGAAATAATGTGTGTAAAAAGCTATTATTATGTAAAAGTGTTCACACAAGCTAGCAAGCGAATAAAACAGGAAGGAAATAGCGAGAAAAGAAACGAAGTTTTCAATAAACATGTCAAAATTTAATAAATACAGTTTGTAATAAAAAGCTCCATATAGAAAATAAGCTAGATAATATATCTTTCAACACAATATTCATAATACAATATGTACATTATAATTTAATTTGTATGACGTACCATTTACTATTTATAAAACAAAAATTCATTTTTGTCGTTTCAACAATATTTTTGCTTAAATTCAAAGTGGTTTTGATAATAATGATTATGAAAATTCACGTACTTTTTTATTGACCTAGATACTCGTAATTATCGTTTATGGTGACCCGACAATTCGTCCTGCGACAATTCATCCGGCGACAGTTCATCCTGCGACAATTCATCCGGCCGACAGTTCGTCCTGCCGACAGTTCATCCCGCCGACAATTCATCCGGCGACAATTCATCCTGCCTGATCATTTAGAAGATTTTTATTAAGTAAGTATGCAAAGAGGATATACGGCCGTACAACCAAAATCGATATACTTATATCTGAAGGCATCTTGAGTGGAAATCCGCTGTAAAAATATTTTTACTAAATAGGTTAGGTTAGGTTAGGTTACGTTAGGTTAGGTTAGGTTAGGTTAGGTTAGGTTGTACGGCCGTATATCCTCTTTGCATACTTACTTGAAGAAAAAATCTTCTAAATGATCAGGCAGGATGAATTGTCGCCGGATGAATTGTCGGCGGTATTAACTGTCGGCAGGATGAACTGTCGGCAGGATGAACTGTCGCAGGATGAACTGTCGCCGGATGAATTGTCGCAGGATGAACTGTCATGGAACCATCGTTTATACTGATTACCAGATTACATGATAAATTGTTTACACTGATTAATAAAATATGTTTGGCTTTGTCGTAACGTAATTTTGCTACCATTTAAAATAGTGAAATATTAAAACCTCAGCACATTTATCCGAAGTTTTAAAAGAAGTTTCCTTGGAGATAAAAGCATTTTACTTTGATTTGAATAATTTCTTTTCATTTCTTGGTCTTTACACAAAGACAATAATCTTTGTATTTATATATACACTCACAAATCTAAGTAAGTTGAAATCATTACTAGTGTAACTAACATCATATTTCTACATTAATCAATTTTAACTGGTTTCATCTACAACAAAGGTCTTCAATTTCAAGAACAACAAGATTCCAGGAGAATAATTAATTGAAATACAACTACACTCAGTCAGTTTTGCCTTGAAGTTAAACAATGCATCGTGAATATGCATTATTATGCAAATATTAAGGCGGATTGTAAATTCCAGTAACACAAACTAATTCGCATCATAGCTGAGCGTATTATTGTCATAAGCAGCGATATCCTTAGAAATTTCCATATTTTCAACTTTGCTTTAATTACTTACGAGTTTAAAATATAAAACAAGACCTAGTCGTCGACCTTGTGGGATACTGATATTGATAAATACAGGTCTGCCAACAAGATTAATGAATGATTTTAACAATGCTGTTTTGAGATGTTTAATTAGTTAATTTGAGATATGTTAAAGTTAAATTAATCCTCAAAAAATAAAATTCCTCAATTTGAGATTTTATCCGAGAGGGCCGAATTTCAGACGGAAAATACAAATCTACGTAAAATCATTAAAATGTAATTGCCAAATGAAGAACTGCATATTGGTGGACATCATTTAAATTAAAAGACCATATAAACCGGTTCGACACAATTATGTTAGCTATACTGTTTATATCTTCTTCAACAATTTTTCACATAAATAAAGTGATGAATACAACGTTAAATGTGTGCAGTTAAAATCTTAATAATTATAATTTGAGGGGTATATTTGCAAAACTGACTTATTCCAATTTTCATCTATTTTTATTTGTGAATGAAATATTTTTCTTAATACATTTAAAAAATATATTTTTGCAATAAAAAATAGAGCATTTGGTCAGGTGACAAAATGGCCATCTGGTTGATTTGCATGAAAGTAGCTGTCAGTTGGGTTACATGAAGTTTTTAATCAGATTATTCCAAGGCAGTTGGTGAAGAAACAATATTATTCCAAGATTGTCTGGCAAAACAGACTTAATCCAAACAAAAATTTCAAATATCAGCTTACTTTTCAATATTTACTTAAATTTTATAATTCAAGACCAATATTGTTAAGGTAATCTCTTAAAAAAATAAAACATGTATTAAAAAAATTCGTGTGCTGTTTACACGTGGTAGAAGCGAAACTTTACCAAAACAATATCAACCAATACTTGAAAAGTGAGGTCATAATAAAAGCGACCAATGAGCGCAGACCAGCCTAATTTCCGTTTCATATCTCAACCAATAGGAGCTTTTAAAAGTGATCAAAGCGGTCAAAGAGCGCAGTTGATGCATCGCAGGGGCAGTAATAGTCATTTCCGTTTCATCCGAAAATCCAAATTGTAGCGGGGATATAGAAGTTTCAATTCAAAAAAACACTTATTTAACAGCTGTATCTGTACTTATTTGACAGCTCTTTCTATATTTTTGCGATTTTCCAAAGAAAAGTTCAGGACGAATAAACCAGTTTTGCAAAAATATACCTCATTTTTATCCTGAAAGCAGATCCTGTATTAGCAACACCGTTTAAAGTGGGATTTAAAAGAATTCATAAGCTACTCTTTCATAGATGGCGCGAATTTATTTTATTTTAAGGGAAAACACATTTTACAAGTTGTGCTTTAAAATATTAAGACGAATTAACTGTTTACGCCCGTATATAAGCAATATTAAATTAAAAAATTGTTTTGTCAGTAAGCAAAATCATATCTTTCAAGAAAGGCTAACAAATACAATATTGTAACGGTGATTCAATCCAATATTATATTTTTTAGCCTAACTTAAAAGATTTGAGTTTGTTTATTGGCAAACATATGTATTTATATTCATATTGCGTATGTACCGGCGCAAACAATTACATCATCTTAAGCCGCGGCATTCTGAATTTCTACCGTCTTATAACACATTTCTTTTGAACACCTTAAGTTTTTAAGTTTCTGAAAATAGATATATTATTTTTGAAGATAATATTTATACATTTACCATACGCCGAAACCGTAATTATATGAAATTCTCTCGGTAGAAAAAATCGCAAAGTATGCTCCGAAAATTGTTAAAAAAACTTTTTTTTCTGTTATTTCACAAGTTATAGTATTCACAGTGTTTCATTAAATGCTGTTTAAGATATTATTTTTAATCTTCCCGCTAAAACCTATTCGCAGCGCTCCCTCTAACATTCGTAGTTGTTTATTATTTAATTTGTTGTTTTTTTTACAGTGAATACCGCACAAGAATCTCAACTGCTCCCGTCTGGAGCCAGTGAGACTATGGCATCCCCAATTGGGGTATGTTGTGAGGCTGAAGATAGCGGGGAGGGGAAGGAGGTGGGGAAGAGGAAGTTTTGGGAAGTACCTGGCTATTCAGATCTGGTCACCAAACACGGCTAAAGCCATTTTTAAGCAACGTTTCAATTCTGAATGGTGGTCTTACACCAGGGCGATACTAATAGTATCTTCCACTCTGGAACATGCCGAAAATATACTATATATTATTTTAAATGAATTAATTGTGAAATAACACAAATTAATCAAATAAAATTTATTTGCGCATGCCGGGTTCGAACCCGCGACCTCCGGATTGTGAGTCAAGAGTCTTACCCACTGAACTACGGAGGTCGTGTTGTAGTAACTAATCTGCGAAACTAATCTCCTGCTGACAAGCTACTTGCAGTAGCTTAGCGGATAATAAATTCCAATTGTACGCAATTTTTATACAATAATAAAAATAAAAAAAATCTCCCCTTCTTCTTTTTGACCGATTACTACCTTAATAATTTACAGCAATTAATTTGGGAGGCGGGTATGGGTACCGCCGCCCCGGGAACCATTTATTGGACAACCAACACCCCTGCCACAGGTCACCCCAAGTGGTTCGCTACGTTTGCTGACTTAGCAGGGGTGCCCGGGTTCATGGGATGAGGTTTGTCAAGGTCTTGGTGGCGGATACGTTTGCCCAATCACTGCGTGGCGGGCTGGATCAGAGGAGACTAATTGAGGGAGGCCTTTTGACCTTAGCCGGATTCTCCCAACCCTTCGCCTTGCACCGCAGTGTGAGGGATAGATTCATACGTCCGTCACTCCTGGCCTCACTGACCCCCAGATTCCTATCCACCCCTCATACCTTTTTCCTTCCCATACTTCTTCTCCTTCCTTTCCCTTAAAAGACCCTCCACACAGCATCCTCGAAGATGACGTAGGCTCCTAGGGAAATTGTTTTCCTCGGTGCCTCCTGTGTGGAACTAATGTTAAAAAAAAGCACAACTTGTTAAAAGCATTTTTCCCTAAAATAATTAAATTCACTCCTTATGAAAGAGTAGATTACGCACTCTTTTAAGTATCACCTTAATTTCAAAATTGACCATGAAACATTAACCTCGATTGAATAATTTTTTTAAATTATGTTTAAGTACCATAAAGTTTTATATTATAACAGTTAGGTTTTGTATATTTTAATATCATGCGATGACTGGGTACGTTTTTTAATTACGTCATTGTGACTGACTGAGGGTTGTGTGACGTTCTTGGCGTGTTCAGCACGCGCAAGGTAAATCATAGCAGTGAATCCATTAATTTTAATTTCATGCCGTGACATATACCATCCAGCGGGTATACCGCACAGGGCATGCAGAGGAATTTAGCTAACAATTATAAACAAAGATTCAACCGCACCTATATGCTAGAATCGAATACGTAGACTAAGTCGTAATCAAAAGTGTGACGAAAAATTAAAGGGTTAAAAAATTTATAGCGTTTTTAAGACTGATTTGAGATTTTCACGGCCAAATGTATTATCATGATTTGTTTTTGAGTTATTATGCCGTGTTGCGCTACCTCCTTCTTTTAGCCAACGTTATACAGTTTGCATAATTTTTCAATTTGGGAGCCGGGTATACCGCCGCCCCGGGAACCACTTATTGGATCACCTCTGTCATAGGTCACCCCAAGAGGTTCACTACGTTTGGTGACTGACTTAGCCGGGGTACCGGGTTCATAGGGTGAGGTTTTTGCGGGTCTTGGCGGCAGATGCGTCAGCCCTCCAACTGCAATACGGCAGGCCGGATCGGGAGAGAATGGTTGTGAGAGTCACTTTGACTTCACCAACCGTACTCTCTCGGAACATCGCGTTGAACCGCAGTGGGAGGGATGGGTTCATAGGTCCGTCACTCCTGGACACACTGAACCCCAAATTTCAACCCACCCCTAATACCCTTTTCCTTCCCAGAACTTCCTCTCCTTCCTTTCCTAAAAAGACCCCCCACACAGCATCTCCAAAGATGCCACAGGCCCTGAGGGGAATTATTTTCCTCCAGGGCCTCCTGTGTGCAGCTAATGTAGAAAGAATTATTTCGTGATTTTTACGGCCAAAGGATAAGTAATTTACTTTTGGGATATTATGCCATGTTGCGCCGCCTCTATCTTCAGCCAACGTTTCGGAAAGTATTACACTGGCCTTTTTTATACTAACACTTATTGTATTTTGATTTCCCGCTAAGCACTTGTATACTACTTACTAACAACGTATGCAGGAACACTGGAGGTCTAGATTCGTTCAAAATTAAATGTAGATTCGTTCCTTCATAAAAATTATAGTCTTTGCGAGAGCCTTGAAGGATATGTTACTTATACCAGAGTGGATAAGTGGTGGATAACCTCCAAATGCTCTTTTTGTGAAACTATGGTTGAAGAAGGAGGTAGCGTAACACCCCAAATACTCCAAAATAAATCACGATAATGTTTTTGAGACGTTTTAACCCTAGAAGAGGGTACTGTGAGTAAAATTTACTCACATAAGGAATAGATTTGTTCGTAAATCAGCAGGTTGGCAACACTGAAAGTCAAGCCACCAGCAGTGCTTCGCCCACTCTGTGTCATTAGTCGGCTGCCGCAAGCATTGAATGGTGTTGTTTGATTTATCGCGCTTGTGGACAATTTAATAAAAGTTAGTGAGTAAAATTTACTTATCGGTACCCTTTACGTACTAATATACATGAATCGTCGTATATATTATGTATCGTCGTCACCCCATAAAAGGGGGTGGGATAGACCCTGTCCGTGCGTACAGCCAGGCGAACACATACTGGAGCGGTTTTCCGCGATCCTCCCGCGCCTCCCCCAATGACATGCGTAGGCCTGAGGAACAGCCGCGTGGTCTCGACGTCCTTATACATGAAATATTAGTACGTAAAGAAGAAAATATTATACATGAAATGATAAAAGACGGAAACTTTATTTTGAGTAAGGAACCGGTTGCTGCGCCAGTTCAAAAAAACTCCCTCAAAAAATATTGTTTACATTCGCCCTGGCCCAACAGCAAATGCAAAAAATTCGCTGTGTCCTGCCAATAAAATCAATAAAAATGTATTATTTTTGCTTATTTTATATATTATAATAAAAATTACACTTATATTGGCTGGCTTTCAATTTTTTTCATTAAACACTACTACTTTGCAAAATAAATCGGATAATAATGTAAAAATTCTGAAGTGAGTAAAATTTACTCATCGGTACCTATAAGCGCCTACAATTTGACCGTACCCTTCTAGGGTTAAACTAAAACAAATATACATTGTGTTATATTATGTAGATATTTAGTTTCATTTTAATTTCTTTTATCATCGATCTGCTAAATGAAGGCCCTAATGATTGGCACTGTATCGCTGTCCACAATGTTGACTAAAGAACTAGGAAGCGCATCTAGGCATAGTAACCAACAAATTTGTCATGATAATCATCTGTCACTGGCTCTTGATTTTCGGTCATTCAATTTAATTAATAATAATCAAACATTAATCAAGGTCCAACGAACGTTGGAAGTTGTACTTGTTAGTAGCTAAATTAAAGTACGAAAAACCAAGCTAAGGTACGGTTTCCTATCTTCAATATAATTTATCTAAAATCTACAGTGATGTGAATAATGTCTGGAATGAGTTGAATGTACCAATCGTATATTTTTACGTGAATATCTCCATAGTAGTTACAAAATAATCTAAGAATCACAAAATTTCCAAACGAAAATTTGAAATAAAAAAATCAAAAAAAGATTTGGTCGCATCTGGGAATTGAACCCAGTTCAAGCAAACCTCCTATTTCGAATTTGAATTTCGATCCATCTTTGAATTTCTCCAAGGAAAAGCTGCAGTTCTAGATTCTGTCGATAGGCGTCTCCGTGAAAAGTTTACCTATTTTTAAACATCAGTTTTCAAACGAACATTACAACGTTGTTTTTGTGAAAAGTGATGAACACGACGGTCAATAATTAACGTCGTAAAAACTCCACAAATTTTACCCGTAAATTTTACTAAATTTTGGCTTCCAGGCGTGATATTTTCGAAGAAATCACGTATGAGAGTCGGCCGGCGGGAAAATAAAAAATGAATTGAAATATGTAACTGAACCACGTCAACAATCTTCAAAAAAACAAATGCTAGTGCCGAAGACTTCGAAGGAGATTGAACGTCGAAGCCATCCGAAATGCTAAACGCCAAGGTCGACTTTGGCTTGAGATCGATGGGCTGAACCAGTTCAAGCAAACTGATCTAGGAGGTTTTGGTTCAAGACTCTGCTCTAAACACTGAGCCAATTAGACCCTCTCCCTTTCTTTCATATTTAACTGTATCATACTTCGACTAAGAACTGCCAACATTGTCCTCAATTTCTTAATGCTTATTTTTAAGTTCGATTGCAAGATTCTATCAAGATACTATCTAGATGGTATCTTGGATAAATATATCCATTGTTACTTTGATGTGTGACATCTATTCTATCCGTGGCTCTACCCTACCCACTTTCTCTTGGGCATGTTTGGTATGAACTTTCTACGGGTCTGAAGGGATGCGCTCATTGTAACACATTTCTTCAGACTGATTCGTGGAAGGTTCGAAAACTCGGCTATCATGGAGAGCATTAGTTTCTATGTTCCCGATGGTTTTCTCCGTCATCGACAGCAAAGACTGTTTTATCTCCCGGCTTGCAGAACTAACTTGCCAATGGTTATCCCAGTCGGGAGAGCTGTCTTGTTGTTAAATAGAATCACTTCGGATATCGATATGTTTAATATCAATGAAGCACAATTCAGACAACAAGCTTTGTTGTTGTTAGTATGATTGTGCTTCATTGAAATATAAATTACTTAAACCTGTTTAAATTTTAAATCTTAATACTCTTTTAAAACGCATTGAAATTTTATTTGTAATGTTTTAAAATGAATAAATAATTGAATTGAATTGACTTAGTAAAACGTTAAATTGTAATATTTAATCATCGAAGAAAACATTATAAGACTCTCAAACAAAAGTTTGAATAAGAAAAATTAGAAAAAGATTTGGTCGCATCTAGAAATGATATGACTTTTGTAACTACCTACGAAAAATCAATCAAAGTAAAAGGAAAACTGAAAGACATATAAATTACTAACAACATTTTTAAATATGTTTGAAAATATAATCTATTTTTCAATAACACAAATAATACTGAGGAAATTCTATTAAATAATCCTGTAAATACCTAACATAATGATAACATTTTTATTACGCCTTATTAAGCATATTTTTCAAACGTTCGCTATTAAAATTAGACAGTCTGTAATGTCTTTTGAAGGGATTTGAAACATATTATATTGAAAAGTATTCTAAAATACCGAATGGAAAAGCCCCATAAAATGCGTTCAAATTACCGGATGAAAGAACGAAAACCCATTCGGAAAACACGCTTTCAGGCTAACCGGTATTCAAGTCTATAAATAAAAAAGGTCTACAGAATTTGGAAAAAAGAGTAATAAACTGATCTTTTCAAAAACCAAATCCATAGAATTTTCTTCTCTTAACTTATCCGGACTTTTGTCAGTGAATTTTGGACAAAAATTAAACTGGAAAGGTCCAATCGCTAATAAAGATGCCGCCTTAATTTATCTTGGGCGAATGTCTGCAATGGAGCCTAGATTAGATACGGAAACCCCAGTGAGCAAATAGTTCCTAGAAGTGAGATCTATTCCGATTAGAAATTATACTGACCAATCGACTTGTTGAGCGCTTTTATATTCACCGTGACGATTCACGGTTACGGTACCATGACGGCAAGAAGGGCAACAAACATACGTTCCTTATATCTATAATGCTGCTGCTCTTTCTTACACTTTAAATAATGACAAGACACACAAAATATGTGTGCCTGTTTCCTTCAAAGTATCACTTTTCCTTGCGTTTTATTTTTTTGTACGTGTGAGGGAGATGCACGATAATGATTGTATGTTTCTTTTGAGGAGCTGGAAACATACATTCACCGTTTGTCTCATTTTAGACTGCCGTTGTTATTTAGTGTGTAAGAAAAAGCCAGAGCTTTATATGTTTAAAAAGAAAAGCAAAACCATCAGCGCATTGACATTTGACGTTTATTAATTTTTGGAATTCACTCACACAATCGTCAAGTAGGTAGTATTGTAGTGGTCGACAAAATATCCCCCGACAAAATATCCCCCGACAAAATATTCTCCGACAAAATATCCTCCGGCAAGACATCCTCCGACAAAATATCCTCCGACAAAATATCCTACGGACAAAACATCCCCCAACAAAATATTTACTAAAACCTAACCTAACCTAAGAAAAAGAATGGGACGAAAATAATTCAGACAGTAATATATAAAAATAGTAAAATGGGACAAAAATTCTTCAGATAACATTAATTTATTTTCTTTACAGGATGTCTGTATTATTATTGTCTCATTTATTCGTTAGGTTAGGTTAGGTTTTTTAGTAGATATTTTGTCGGAGGATATTTTGTCGGGAATATTTTGTCGGGAATATTTTGTCGGAGAATATTTTGTCGTGAATATTTTTCGGAAATATTTAGTCGGAGGATATTTTGTCGGGAATGTTTTGTCGGGAATATTTTGTCGGAGGATCTTTGTCAGGAATATTTTGTCGGAGGATATTTTGTCGGGAATATTTTGTCGGAAATATTTTGTAGGAGGATATTTTGTCGGAAATATTTTGTCGGAGGATATTTTGTCGGGAATATTTTGTCGGGAATATTTTGTCGCGGGATGAAAAAGCGCATTACCCATTTGAAGTTGTATTAATTATTGAGATATTAACTATTTATATCCAAACGGACGTAAGTATTAAATATTATATTTTTAGAAGAGCAAATATTTAAAAAATAACCTTTCCTTTAACGAGTTATTCCCACTTACACTGTTTTCGCTCAAATGAAAATTTGAGAAATATAACTTACGACACTTTGGCTTAAAACAGTCGATATCGAAATTATTTTTACAACTTATTATTTTTAATGAAATTAAATGCTATTTTTTTTTAAATCTGTTGAAACTTTCTATGTCGTTGGGTACGTCAAACAACACAAATAGATAAAAAGGTATTCATGTAAATTAAATATACATTGTGCAAACATTTCAGTTGGTACATTCCAGGCATATTACCACCACTGTAAATAATAGTAGGTTAAGATACACAAATCCAATATTTTTTCTCACATTCTACCCCTAATAGATAAATAAACAGTAATGTAAAAACCTCTGGTGTTTTGGGAAAATCTTACCTGCTATGTTGACAGCGGCATAGTTAGGAGAGATATTACAATTAATCGACTAGAAATGGAAAACGTCACTTTTAAACAATCCATCTCAATAAAAAAAACATATATAATTAAACAAATTGTGTAGAAAACTGTGTTCTTTGTACATAAATTGTTTGTTTTTATACAGTGTTTAATTTTTGAATTTCAATCCATAGATTTTTGTACGTCAATCCACAGATAAATCATTGACAACAATAATAACATTATACTACCATGGATATTTATTTTTCCACTTCAGTAGACTATGTATTTGAAACGTGTATGTATGTTTTGTGTGTGTCACATTTATAAATTTCCTAATTCTAAGAGTTTACAGCGAAAAAGATCTGTGCTACATTTTTTTGTTAAAATGATTTTATTTGATATTTTGTTATGAGAGTCTTCCTAATTGATTATTCTTTGATTAGATCGGTAATATTTCTGTAATGTTTTAAGACTTTTATGAAGCTCATGTTTTTCTGAAAGGTTTGATAGATTTATTTTCACTTTCTACAATATCTCTCAAATATTAATTCCATAAAAAAAACGGACTGTGATGACGTTGTTTCTTTGTAAGAAGTTTAATGCAGAAGACATCAAATGGACGTTAGTCAGCGAATTTATAATCTATGTCATATCAGTCCGCTTGGAGGAGATAAAAATACATTACAATTATTAAATCTTTTTTTAAACATTAACTAAACATCTAGTGAAGATAGGAACTCACGATATTATGTAAATTGGTTTGAAGCCCAACCAAAATAATTAAATAAATTCCTTAACAATTTCTATATATTCTTTCTGGGGTGTTTCCGACATATTTTTCCATCTACTTACGCGTTAAGTATTATTCTTCTATTACTATGTCTTTCCATCGTACCTAGGTACATGCCTTAACCATCTAAGCATCTTGCATTATATTCTTGTGCTACTTATATAACAAAACAAACGCTGTAGAAAACTCATCAATTTTCTCGTTTTCTGCCAACATTCAATAATTTTTGACCCTACTCAATTCTCAACATACGTTTTGACACCTTACCGTCATTTAAGAAAAACATTAGTCATGACTTAATCACTGCGTACTCACAGCCCCTCCACCATATATCTAACACAATTCAGATACATTGATATGCATAGACGTTCTCATACACACACACACAAATAATTATACTCCACATACATTTTTTAAATATTTATCGTTCATCTGTACCTCAAATCATTTCCTAGCATTTACTAACCCCGTCCGGTAAAATGTATGTAAACAGTCACCAGATATTTTATAGAGGTATAATACATCCGCTGGAGCGTTTTTGGTCATATTTTTTCCAATTTGCAAACATTCTCGTGCTTTCACTGACCACAATATCGTCAATTTGAAGAGATATTTTAAAACAATCATTGGAAAAAGTTCCTGTGTATTGTAAAATTCGATTAATCCCAAAGATTACTTACAGTGCTTTCACGCTTTAAGAAGAGATGTCTCGCATCTCTTCTGAATTTTTTGTTATTGACATTTCGCGAACCGTAATTGTTGAAATGTAATTTATAACCAATCTTTGTGTTTTTATGTATTAGAAAATGCATGCTTAATTTATATCTGAGATTATCAACTATACTGTATACTACAAATAGAGATCATAATAGTTAATATTATTCAAATAGATACTACGTAAGCCCATTTTAAAGCTATTAATATGCGTTCATAAATTTATCAATTTTTTATGATTTCTAAAAGTATAGGATAAAAAGTTTAAAATAAGTGCACTCAATGGCTCCCTAACACTGTAAGCAGTTTATATGTTACCATGTTGAAATTCGGGGATATTATGATTTTTTGAAAGAGAGCGTGAAACTTTCAAACGAAGGCTCAAAACTCCCGAGCGCTCAAGGTTGAAATCAATTATATAGCGGAACGCTCTTGTGGTTATAAAACCATGTAAATTGTTTACCACTCATTTTATCTATAAATCTTAACATATCAAGGTTGTTTCCAGAACTCCACTGTGAACTGCAAGCCTAACTTTATTTGACAACTTTTAGTAGCAACAACCGCATTAACTACTCTATCAATGAATTTGAAATCTCCCCTTCTTTCAATATCCTTAACGGTCTTTCCTTCTCTTGTAAACATACTTCTCAAATACGCAAACTCATCCACTTAATCCAGTGATTTCACTAAATATCTATCTAAGGCGTATTATCGTATATTAATGATAATTGATCTAATAAAAGTATTTCTTATTCTTCTACTTCCCTTAAGTCGATTCCTCATTTCTGAGGATCATCACCCTCACCGTCTGGCGGACAAGGCTCATTCACTCCTCGCGGTTCTACGCTGCGTATAGAGCCAAGGATACCCTAGTATCGACTGTCAGCGATACTTTATCACTCCAGAGCAGAATTACTCAGTCCCCTGGGTTTTTCAGAAGTCTTTTCTCCACTAACCCACCATCTTCATAGGGGTCACGTCTGGCCACTATGCTGCCGGGGACGGTTTGAAGGGTTGAAGGACCACCTCCCCGTCCCACTGCTCACTGTCTATCCTCGGGACTGCCTGTGGCTTGCCAGAAGCTCTAGATGCTGTTTTTGTGTTGTGCGCTGCCATGGGAACATGTTTTGAATTGCTTTTATTTGTAAATTGCTTTTACTTTCCAATGTATGCTCCTCTATATAAGTGGTGTCTCTCCGCTAGCTTCAAGAACAGGAACAAACTGCCTCGGATGAGAACACTTTTTGGTACGTATAAATGTATGTTGTACCGTGTAGGTGTAGAGATAGTCGGGGGCTTTTAGAATCATTTTATAGTAGCTTCGTTTTAAAAACAAATGTATTGATGTGAGAACCGATAAAGGAACCCATCTGGTCCTTAAAACGGTTCGAGAAAGTGGTGGGTGCCCTCGACTGATTCCAGTGTGGTAGGTAACCTTACTTTGCTTCTCCTGCCAAACACTTTGCCAGTGACCATGAGTTTTTCCTCAGTTTTGGAATCCTCAGTTTTGCGAGCAACGTGTTCAAAGTATCTTAAAATACCATGTAGACAGTTGAAAGCCTATTGTGGGTGCCTAGCTCTCCAGAATGGACAAATTTGTGCGTCCGGCTGTCCAAGGCATCCTGACCATTTTTCTCTAGTACCTACCACATTTCGAGGGCGTCTATATAAGACACATTTTTTCATCACCATTTTTCAATACAATTCTTTAGTGGAAAACTTGGAACGTTAAAGCTGAACATCTTTCATTTAAAAAGTGGACACAAAAGACTGACTTTAAATGAAAGACCGTCACTTATAGGTTCAAAAATAGTAATTTTTTAATGTAAAGCCATAATATTACCCCAACATAAGCTCTAACTAGGAGAAACTTAAATTTCCTATTGGATAAAGTCAACCGGATACCCAGTACAAATAAATCCTTTGTATTTTCTGGTTTGCACAAGCTCTGGAAAACTCTCGAGCGGAAAAAAAATATAGATTTTCGCTCCCGGAAAAGGTTTAAAAATGTAGTACAGATCTTTTTCAGCTGGCTGCTTCAAATCCACATTGCTTTGAAACAAATAAATTACATTTTTTGAACTTTGCAAAATAACTTTGTGGTATCATTTTTCATATAATGAATAAAAAATCACTTTGTTTAAACCACTATTTTTAAAACAAATCAACATGTTTCGACAACAATGTTGTCTTCATCAGGATATGTTACTAATAGTAACATATCCTGATGAAGACAACATTGTTGTCGAATCATGTTGATTTGTTTTAAAAATAGTGGTTTAAACAAAGTGATTTTTTATTCATTATAAAATATAAATTACAATTCAATGGACTGCGCTTTAAAATGAGAGCTAACCTTGGCTTAGATATAACTTCAAATATAACTTGTTTTGTGCAATATTCTGTATTTATTTAATCTGATAGTGCCTTTAAAAGATTGTGAGATATAAAACTAAAACAAGATAGACATTAACTCTAATATTAAGACAGTTTGCGAAGATGTTTAATAAAAACAAGGTTTGTTTCAATGTTTACTATTATTGAGTTGCGTGAGTTTGTTGTTAGTTTTTAATAAGTTATCTGGTGTTTTAATTGATATTTCTAGAAATATGTATTTTCTGTACACTTTTGCATAAATTGTGGAACACAACACTGTATTGTGGAATTGTGTATCGTGTAATTGCGATTTGCTTTCCAAAACATGGCGTCACACCAAAAAACACATTTAAATATAGTTTTATTATATTATACACATTTGGTTTATTAATAACCTTAACATCAATTTTAATAATGTTTTTAAGGCAGCCAAGATCTTTATTTTAGGAAGCAATTTTATTTTGCTCAAATTGTTTGTTTTTTTTTTCCTAAAACATCAAAATTTCAAACTGTGTGCAGCATAAAGTAAAGTTCTTATCAATAAATATTAAATAACGCAATAAAATTGTTCTAAAAGCCGGAAGTTAGTAGTTATTTTATTAATATTATATTTTAATTAGCATAGAAAGAATGCTTAGATTCAGTAAATTATGCTTAAAATCAAATAAAAAGTAAATCTTGTCGAATTTGTGAATATTTTCCTTGAAACGCGATGCCAGCAGATTTTAATTAACTTAGGAGATTGTCTGACAATCTCAAGATTGTTACTGAGAAAAGATATTAATATTATAATAATGATATTTTCATAACCAACAAAGCTGGCAGCTATTTTACTCTTGAACCTGAATATTCGTTAGAGAAAAGTGCTTTTAGTAAATTCTTAAAAACAGATCAAGTTGTTGTTTGCAGTTTTTACCAGATTCTTAGCTTTCTTTCTCGTATTTTTATAAATATATTTAAAATACGATTGATATCTTGTGCTTCACACTTTTCCTCTTATTTGAAGAGAAAACCAATCTATAATTGTTTTTATAAAAATATATTGCGTGTCGATATATAGTATATTATGCAAAACAAAATCGAATCAATCAGAAAAAAATATAAAACAGTTAACGAAAACTTTTTTTTAGTAATAACTCGCGAAAGCTAAATTCTGTTGTCACTCAGAACATAATTATATTCTTTTTACTCAGGTGAAAGTTTTGTTTTCACCATTTTATGCATACTTTTGTGTTCAAGCCTACAGAATTATAATAATTATGATCTTTCAAAGAAACAAGCGTTTACATAAGCAGGTTCTTCCCATAAAGTGAAATATTTCAGAACTGATTTAGTACAGCTTTTGGTTGATTTACGTATACGTAAGTTCTCCCATAAAAAAAACATATTAAACGGAGAGTCAAAAAGTTATCAATTTAGATAAGTGATCAAACATTTTTTTTTAAATATTTGTAGATCTGTTATCTCGTTTCAAAATATGAAAAGTGATAAAATTTTAAAATGTGGTAAAACATTTAATTTATGGTCACTGTTGAACGAAAAATAAAAATAAGTTTCGTTTGGTTTAATGCAATGCTTAAGTGAAATAGAGTTATTAATTGTTAATCAACAAAATTTGATAAAATAAGATAATGTATAAATTCATGAATTAAAGTAATTATTGTTATAAAAGTATTGTTATGAAAATATTGTCATGAAAATCTTGTCATAAAAATCTTGAAGATTTTATCTTGAAAATCTTGTCACGACAATCTTGTCATGAAGACGAAAATCATGCCATGAATATCTCGTCATGAAAATCTTGTCATGAAATTATCGTCAACAAAATTTGCGAATTGCGGTTAGAATTTTGTAATAAAAATCTTGTTAGGAAAATTTTACCATAGAAATTTTGTTGTAAAAAATCATGAAGTGATAATTTAACAATTTTAAAATTTAGTCAACCAGTTCTAAGTAACTCCACTTTATAGAAAGACCCTATTTTATACACATAGTTTAAGATATTATTTTTTTTTTTTAATTCGAGTGATGACAGAATTTGGCGGCGAGTTCGGGAAAAATTAGATAAATTAATCCAATCTTAATATACCTCGTCGTTCTCCATGCCCAACTGTGGAAAGTAGAACAAACACATCTGAATTTTCTACAAAAAAACATCAAATGGAAGAGGAGGGGTCCGTGTGGGAACAGAGGGAGTGAACACAGAACAAAATAAATGTTTAAAAAATTCTACAAAAAATTCCCACGAACCGAAAAAAATTAACAATTTTTTAATTTTTTTTCCACATTTCTACTTGTTAGTAGAAGAGTTTCAGTCACACATACAACTAACAAAAATACAAACAACATGCTCCGACGTTTTTTTTAATAAACGCAGCGAGGAGTGGCTCTAATGAAGCCAGATTTATTGTTTTTTTACACGCACCCTGTTATCTATGTAGGAACCAGCCCACTTTGCAGCAGGCTCAAAATTTCGGATGAAATACGAGTCGTAAATAAGTCATAAAAAAACATATAATAACTTTGTTAAAAAACGCTATTTCTTCACACGAACAAAAAACACGATAAGACTATGAAAGATTTTACGAATACATTTAGACTTTTTTTTCCCATTGTGTGACAAAACTTTTTTATTTACTTTGCGTTTATTTAATTTGTGAAGCGGTTTTTGTTCTGTTTTTTTTTGGTTTCGAAAAAAATTGTTTATTTTGAAATTTTGAACAGAAAGACATTAGAGCAAGAAGAAGAGAAACCAATTATAATATTTAAGCGACAGATCTGCGATAATCTCTAGAAACAAACATTGACAAACAAATTATAAAAATACAACAACAACGACATTCATTAGTATAATAATTAGTACCTATTATGAATATAATTTTACAATAATTAGTAAATGCGGGACATGTTGGATGGAGTCAAAAGTCCAACATTTATAAGCTTGGGAAAAGTTTGGAGAGGATAAGCGAAGAAATATAAAATAAACTTAAATATATTTGGGTACATACAAAGAAGTTGAAAATAATCGAAATATAATGATGTTAATGATAAATAAATTATAAAACTAATAGACCGCTTATTAATATGATCTATATGTCGGCGGCCGATCGTAAACTCAGGCAGATTATTATGCGCCATGCCATATCGTGAAGTGCCTGAAATGCCTGAGGCGCATCATGATTTGCCTGATTTTATGCTGATTCCAGACTCACGGCGAGAAGTCTCGGCAAGAAGTTCTCGCCGAGACTTCTCGCGAGAACAAGCACTTATCCACACTCTCATTTTTCTCACTCGTGATCTGTTTCCCATCCGGTATGGACGACATTACAGACGATATTCAAAATGCTGCAGGTTTGACTCTGTGCGATAAATTGCAACTCTTGTTGATTGTTCCACATTTTTAACACAAGGAAACAAAATTTTCGAAACAAAAACAAAAATATAACGTACGTCTACTCTCAACCGCTCGCTAAACAACACTGAGACAAAACGTGAGTGTAGTAGTCTTCTCGCTTCTTGCCCGAGAAATCCTTTGAAGCGGCCAAATTTACCGACAGTGATACGAGAACAGGCGAGCCCGAGAAAGAGAATACGAGAAACTCATCACATTCACGCTTCTCGGGTGTTCTCGGGGCTCGTGAGTCTGGAGGGGCTATCACGATCGGCCTGCTACATATATCGCCATATATCGATAATCCAGTTGTTAGCCAGACGTCTCCAAATACTACGTTTTGAGATAATGCGGAAAGAAATATAAAATATTTGAATGCTCACCTTAAATCAAATGTTATTTACAAGTATCTGTGTTTTACATATCGTCGACTTAGTTCGTATTTGTTCAACAGACCAATAGAAAAATTGGTAAATATTTCCCTATCGAGTCCACGCTCAAAACGCACTTTAAAAAATTAAAACAAATTGTACTAGGTAGATTACAGTTAGTAATAAGAATAAGTAATTCAGTAACCGGAATTGAAGAATATTGCATTTTAATGGTTATTTTGTCATCTTTAAAAACGCGAAATGTCATTTCTCAAGGGATGCCATGTTGTTAATTACGTCGGCACACGTGATTTTTCGTGTTTATGAAACAGAAAAAAATAATGATTGAAAGATCGCAATTCGTACTTATTATTGTCTAACAGACAGAAAGTGATTTTTTCTTTTAAAAATGCGTATTTCATCGTCGTAATTAACATAGCGGTCCATGAAAAAATTACATTTCGCGTTTTAAAAATTAAAAAAAAACATTAAAACGCAATGTTTTTCAATTCCGATTACTGAATTACTTATTACTAACCATTACTACCTAGTACAATTTGTTTTAATTTTTTAAAGTGTGTTTTGAGCGTGGACTCGATAGGGAAATATTTACCGAAAATTTTACAGGAGGTTAAGGTTTTCTTTCATTATTTCAATGAAACATTATGATAGGTGTTTAAGATAAAGCTATTTCCGTAAAGGCAAAGAGGTTTCATTAATTTGAATAATTCTTAGTTAAGTGATCAATTATAATTTTTTATACTTTATTTTTAATTTTATAATGGAGATTGAACAAAAACTAAAATGGTCTATTGAACAAATAAGAACTGAGGCGATGATATTAAATATGCTATAAAATGGGAACATAACCGTTCAGTACATTAGAATGATATTTTTAAATTTCTTATTAGTAACTTAGAAAACATCATTTTTTTTTGTTCATTTTACTATAAGTTTTTCTGCATTATAATTTGTTTATAAGTAATCTGGTATCATAGCAGATAAAGATACACTTTTGCATATAAATGCATAAGTACTCCATTAAAATTTAGATTTTCGGAAGATGTCTGAGCAATCAACTGGACGATCGATATTATTATTTTTCTGTTATATTCGCGTGTTATAAATGACATTATTGGTTATTTTGGAATATGTCTCAAGATAACCGATTTGTAAATTGAATATTATTTTGAACATAACGGTGAACAAAAAACTAACGTCTTTAAAGTTTTAAAATTTTTGTTGATATTCGTAGTTTGACTTTCGAAATACGAATTTTTAATCGACCCAGCATAACGCACACAGAGCCGGCGTAGGTTGATTAAAACGCTTTTAAAATTTTCGCAACCGGGCCGCTCGGTTTTTCGGTCTACCTGCTTGGCGCGCACCGCTCCTATTTAAAGGCCGAATTTGATGTTATAACTTTTGGAATGTATTCACCACATGTATAGGAAGATTTTTAGGCAACAAAAGGGTGATTTTTTGGTTCGGCTGGATCAGACATACCCTTAATATCTAACACAGCGCCATTGAGATTTTGACTAGCATACGGCGCTGTTCGGCTCAAGGCCGGCCCTGAACATCAAGTTATATATACAGCTTTGCAATAAGTTAATAATTTGTACGAATCTTTATTAAATTCCATTTTATCTCGCCAAATAAGAAACTTTTATTATCACATAAAATAAAAACATTTGGAAAAAATGCGAGAAGTAACGAGAATGAGCGGTTTTTTTTAATTACCGCGACGGTTCTCGGTTCACCAATTATATCTTCGTAAATAATCATAATTGCATTCACATACAAGGTGTCCGGGGGTAAAGTGCATTAACTTCGGTAGGTAATTCTACATGACGGTAGGAGTAAAAAAGATTAAAAACTTTTTCGAAATTCCAACATTTTTTTCCGATACAAAAAGATCTACCTCTACAAAAAATACTTAGTGTGAGTCAAATCTTAATTGCCGGGAGCCTGCCGGGCACGATCGTGGCAACATTGTATGGTGGCGATTGGCCCGTATCGTAACAGCGGAAAATAATAAAGCTAAAGCTGGCCGCGCACGCCGGTCTAATTATATCTTTTTACCACAAAACTACCCCTAGAAGTTGGAATTTCGAAAATAGTTATTATTCTTTTTTACTTATAATATCATGTAGAATCAACTCTCGAAGTTAATGCACTTTACCCCCGGACACCCTGTACAACCTAGCAGGAAAGGAACAAATTTTTCTTTCAATATTTATTATTACCGTGAACGCTTTATTATTACCGTGACAGCAAAAAAGGCAATAAACGTACGACTCTTATCGCTATAACACTGCAGCTCTTTCTTACAAATTAAATAATGGTGAGACACATAAAATACGCGTGACTGTTGCCTCCATATTAGGTACTACTTTTTTCTTGCGTTTCCTTTTGTTTATACATGTGAGGGAGATGTATGATAATGATTGCATGTTTCCTTTGAGGGGGGCAGACATACGTTCACCGTCACTCATTTTAGACTGATGTTATTTAGTGTGTAAGAAAGAACTGCAGTATTACGTGTTTAAGAACAAAAGCAAAGCCATCAAAGCATTGACATTAGACGTTTTTTATTTTTTGGAATTCACTCACACATTAATATTTCCCTGTAACTTTATTCAATGCTTTCAAAATTATAGTCACGGCTAGGTATTGTAGTGGTCTACGGGCACGTCACGGTGCGGTATGTGAGAGAGATGTAAGAAAAATATCACTTTTTTTCTTTTGAGAAAACCTATGTACTCGTACATTATGTACCTCATATTTTGAAAGAGCTGCAGCATTATAGCGGTAAGGATTGCTTATGGCCTTTTTTGCCGTCAATACGGTAATAATAATTTACTTTTATACCTTCAGTAACTTATAAGAAGAATATTATATAGCCGCTATAGTTATTGTATGTTCAATAGACCATTAGAAAATTTGACAGGAGAAGGTTTTCTTTCATTATTTCAATGAAACATTATGATAGGTGTTTAATTCCGTAAAGGTAAAGGTTAATTCTCCTTAATTTAAATAATTCTTACTTAAGTGATTATCTACCATTTAATTACTTTATTTTTAATTTTAAAGTGGAGATTGAACAAAAACTAAAATGGTCTATTGAACAAACAAGAACTGGGGGGTTGAATAAATGATAATATTTAAGGAAATTTTTATTCCTTTTCTGCTACGTTATATTTACATTTACTAACAAATATGGTATTTTGAAGAAATAACTGGGGGAACGAGCTGTTTTGCCTATCGAAAGCAATATCAAACAATCAACACGTTTATCTGGATTTTATTATTCGCCTTTATTTGCACATGTAATCAGTAATAGCTATATAGGTTATGATATTTTCTTAAAGGTCAAAAAGGCTGTCACGCTAGAAAATCATAACCTAGCAAATTATAAACATAAGTAAATAGATACATTAAAAAAATGTTGAAGTGATTATTTTTACTCGCTTCTATGTATGTACCCCTAAACAGCAACATAAACAAGGAAGGGAAATTTTGAAATAATAAATAAATTAATAAAACACAAATTAATACAAATAAACAACAAACAATAAACAATATTTAAAATGAGATTAACACATTTTTAAAAATATCGAAATACAAATGATGTTTCGGATGATTATGAAATAATAAAAACACGAAAAAAATTAATGTGGTATGAAAATGTTGTATAAAAACATATGAATAATGTTCACGCGATAAGGAACGTTTGCGGGGCTCGTTTCAAACAAATCTTAATTTTGGATTTGAGTTCCAACATCCAACCAAACTGAAAAATTATTTTTGTAATTTATAGTTATATCAAATATCTAGTACGGATGTGAGCTAGTTTATTTATTTTTGTTTAAAATTATAAAATATAGGCCATTTTTTAATTTTTTATTTTAAATGATTTTTGAAGTTACTTGGGCAATTATTTGTGGGTAAATGAAAATCATTTAAAAATACATTTTTCCATATTTCTTACAAAAATATGACAAAATATAAAATAAAAAATAAAAATCAACAAAAGAAATCATTTTGATGGGTGTAAATTTAATTTACAAAATTACCTATTTACGTCGGAAGGAAAAAATGTTTATATTTTAAAATTTACCCAAAAAACGCATTCAACAGTCTTTTATTTTTCATTATAATAACAGAAGATATTTTATTAATAATAATAAAAAAAGTTACTTCGAAAAATGATGAAAATTAAGCAAAACTGTTTTTTTTTAAATCCCTATATGTCATCATTTAAAACAAAAATAATAAGGTAGCACATATCCGTACAAAATATTTATATAACTTTTGATTAAAACATAAATATTTTTCAATTTTTTGTAAGAAAAACTCTCTTCTTATAACTTTTGAAGGATATTCCCATCAATGTTATATATCATTGAAGAAGAAGATAACAATAATAATCTAAACTAAAATATGAAAGAGAACAAGATACAGAAAAAAAACAATGATCGCAACTGGGACTCGAACACAGACCTCTCGCCTAACCGGGACGTGCGCGTTGAACGATTTTGAAACATGTTATACAAAGAGAGTTTTTCTTATAAATATTGAATATTCATTTAGACTTTCATTTCACTTTTTAGTCAATAGTTTCATATGAATAAAATCGGATGTATTTATCCGAGACGCTATCCAGGTTACAAACCAATTCTTATAATGATTGTTTCCAATAAAAAGGTAGTTGCCCGTAAAATAGAAAAAAAAATAGTTGATGATAATATGGTTAATTCTAAAAAAAATTGAAATATTAGTTTGAGAAATAAGACGGTTTGACAGAAGGGTAGTTGCCCGTAAAATAGAAAAAAAAATAGTTGATGATAATATGGTTAATTCTAAAAAAAATTGAAATATTAGTTTGAGAAATAAGACGGTTTGACAGAAGGTGGCAATAGCGGAATTGGTTAATGCGCACGTCCCGGTTAGACGGGAGGTCTGGGTTCGAGTCCCAGATGCGACCATTGTCTTTTTATTTTTCTGTGTCTTGTTCTCTTTCATATTTTCGTTTCGATTATTATTGTTATTTATTATTTATTTTTCCAGGTTCTCCATAAAACAGTTATACACCAAATTATTACGGAGAAGATTACAAAATATAAGAGAAAAAAAGGCCAAGGGGGCAGTTTCACTATGTTGAGACGTATGTCAAAAGATAGTTACTGAACTCTCTATAGGTAACATTGAAGATGTCAATGCTCAATGCAGAATCGTTAAGCAGTTGAATTGCTCTATTTAATGGGGGCATTCTGAAAGGAAGAAGTTCTCGCTTTCGGAGCATAAAAAAATGTGCGGGATCTCCCACGAGTATACGCATTAGGGACATATAGGTTAATATCCTTCAACATAGGTGGATTCAGTACAGTACCGGAGATCAGCTTAAAAAATGTTTCCCCAAAAATATTTTTCGGCGGGCTTCTAATGTATTAAGATCGAGCATTCCTGCTAAGAACAATGATGGATACAGGAATGGGTAGTATGTATATTCCCTCATTTACAGGTAACGCATAAACTTTTTTTGTACTTTTTCTATTTCTAGGATATGTCTTGTTCAGAGGGTGCCCAAATAATGGAGCCGTATTCCAGGATGCTGCGGACAAGTGCTTCATATGTTCTTCTTATTGCAATTCCATTAGTAAATGATTTCGCATTACGAAGAACAAATCCGAGCATTTTGTTGGCGCGGGAGACAATGTCTGATATGTGAGATTTGAAAGAGAGAATTGCTTCAATAATCACGCCAAGGTCTCGAATCTCGTTTTTGCGTGTTAGTATAATTTTATTAATATTGTATGGGAATAAAAATGTGTCTTGTGATCTTGTAAATGTGATGACACTGCATTTCTGGATGCTGAATGGTAAGTTATTCAGTTCCGACCATTTGACAAGAGAATCAAGATCTTTCTGCAGAAGAATGGAATCTATATGACTTTTAATAGATCTGAAAAGTTTAATATCGTCAGCGAAGAGGAGATATTTTGAGTTATCTTCTTCTTTAATGATATATATTTTTCAATTTGTCTGGGTCTTAAGCCCAAAAGTTTTGTATGAAAAGGGCGGCGTTAACTTTCGTCTTAACACTTCTGCGGTATTTAATAATATCATTATAGGGAACTGAGTGATGCTAAAAGGGTAATTCTTTTATGGTGAGGCCCAAATACACTGTCAATATAAAATTGATTTCATGCACTAATTTATTTTGCTCTTTAGACGGTTTGATTATTTATTTGAAAGTTGGGAGCGTGTCAGCGCGTCGAACGAGCGGTGAACGAAGCCTGAAATTGCACGCCATCGATTTATTTTAAAATAATGAAATAAATTAATACACCGGATTTGAATATTATTTACGACGGCCGATGATCGTTTCGCTAGCCGCGTCGATGTATGCCTCGTGCAAGCCTCGTGTAGGCCTTTTATCAGTGGCGTAGCTAGCATGGGTGGCACCCGGGGCTGATGTCACCCCCCCCCTATTAAAATTGGCTTGAGAAATTCAAAACGCTAATTTCGACTTAAAATTGGTCCATCCTGGGGGGGGGGGAGGGGGTTAGAGAATTTCAGAATATAAACTATTCCGCCTATAAAAAACCGACCGACACAAAATCGAGGCACTCCACAGGGAGCCATCGAGTTACTAACTAACTAACTAACCATCACTCCGTTTCCCCGCAGCGGTAGGCAGAGAGGACGGACCGCCAAACAACTCGGTCTTGGCACACACTCTTTGCCTCACTCACATTCAAACATCGTCTCATACTTTCTCTTCTATTATTCTGACTTTTGACATGACCCGACTCAAGTATCTGATTCACTTGATCGTGCCATGTCTTCCCCGGGCGTCCCCGACTTCTTCTACCATTCAAATTCGCGTCGTATATTCTTCTTATACTACTTTCTTCGTTCATTCGCTCTACATGTCCAAACCATCTGAGGGTCCCTTTCTTGATCTTACTCATTATGCTTACGTCTTGGCACACACTCTTTGCCTCACTCACATTCAAACATCGTCTCATACTTTCTCTTCTATTATTCTGACTTTTGACATGACAAGACTCAAGTATCTGATTCACTTGATCGTGCCATGTCTTCCCCGGGCGTCCCCGACTTCTTCTACCATTCAAATTAGCGTCGTATATTCTTCTTATACTACTTTCTTCGTTCATTCGCTCTACATGTCCAAACCATCTGAGGGTCCCTTTCTTGATCTTACTCATTATGCTTACGTCTTGGCACACACTCTTTGCCTCACTCACATTCAAACATCGTCTCATACTTTCTCTTCTATTATTCTGACTTTTGACATGACCCGACTCAAGTATCTGATTCACTTGATCGTGCCATGTCTTCCCCGGGCGTCCCCGACTTCTTCTACCATTCAAATTCGCGTCGTATATTCTTCTTACACTACTTTCTACGTTCATTCGCATAGAGTTACGAAAATATAAATAACAGACTGTATTCATGTGTATGCAATATCTTGTCGAGTGGCACCCCCTTTCGAGTGGCACCCGGGCGGTCCGCCCCCCCCCTCCCCCAACGCTCCCCAACGCTACGCCACTGCCTTTTATATTGGTGTCATTGCGGGGCCTCGAATCAATTTGGGAGACGGGGATAAACTATCACAACGGCGAGAAGCAGGAGTCCCCGGTGCAGGCCAAAGCTGTTGGTGAATTTCACCAACATTCGCGGCCTGCACAAAAACTTAAACTTCGTCCACCAACACCTTCTCTCCCAACGCCCTAACCTTCTCTTCCTTTCCGAAACGCAGATAGCCGAGCCTACAGACGCCACCTATCTGGATTGCCCGGGCTTCACCCTCGCTGGCAAATTCAGACCCAAAGGAGGTGTCTGTCTCTTCAGCCGAGCTGACGTCAACTGTGTGCGACTGTTGAATCTGGAGAACTCCAGATTCGACGTAATGTGGGTGCGTGTCAATCTTGCCAGTACGGTAAGATTTTACGCGTGTCTATACCGCTCACCGAACCTTAGCGTTTCAGATACGTCCGAACTCTTCAAACATCTAAGTAATACTATTGATGACCTCCTGCCCCGCTTCCCTACGGCAGAGTTTGTGGTCCTGGGGGACTTCAATGTTCATAATGAACCTTGGTTAAAGTTCTCAGGACCAACGGACTCGGCTGGACGAGAGGCGGAATCCTTTGCCCTCTGCCATGGACTGGAGCAAATGGTTCAGGAGCCTACAAGGGTTCCTGATGTCCAGACTCACCGCTCCAATCTGTTAGATTTGTTTTTAACCACTGTGCCACACGGCTACAAGATTGACGTCACAGCGCCTTTAGGATCGTCCGACCACTGCCTGGTGACAACGTCAATCCCCGTAACCTTCAGACCGCCAAACGAGCGGCTGAAGAGAAAAGTGTGGCACTATAGATCAGCAGATTGGTTTGGTCTGCGGGCACATTTTAATGCTTTCCCGTGGTCAGCTGTCTGTTTTCGGACCTCGGATCCCTCAAGATGTGCCCAGGAAATTGGTGAAGTCATCACATCCGCGATGGATGGCTTCATCCAATCCACTGTTAAAGAAACTGGTGTGGGCTCAAAGCCGTGGTTCAGTCGACAATGCTCTGAAGCAGTGCGACGAAAAAACGCGGCTTACCGAGCCTACAACACATCTCGAACGTCCGAAAACAGAACAGTATATAACAAAATGGCAAAGGAAAGCAAGAGGATCATTAATAGGTCTAAATTCGAGCACGACCTGCAGATCAGTAGAAAGCTGGCTGCCTGCCCGCACGGCAGCAGAGCGTTCTGGTCGCTTGCGGGCTCAATAGGTCGCAATTTCTGCAAATCCAGTCTGCCACCTCTTACCAGACCTGACGGCTCTCTAGCAAATACCGCCGCCGAAAAGGCTAACTTATTAGGCAAAATGTTCGCGGAAAACTCGACCCTCGATGATCAAGGTGCTACCCCGCCGTCGGTTCCTCACTGCGGTTTTCATATGAAAAAGCTGAGGATCCGGCATCGGGATGTACTCCAAGTCTTACGAGGGCTTGATATTAATAAAGCTAGTGGGCCTGACGGAATACCTGCCCTGGTATTGCAGAGGTGCGCTGCAGAAATAGCTCCAATTTTGACGAAGCTTTTCAAAATGTCCCTGAAGTCTGGCTCTGTGCCCTCTGGTTGGAAAAAAGCGATCATTCACCCTATTCCAAAGAAGGGTGACCGCTCCAACCCAGCCAACTACCGCCCCATAGCGATCACATCAGTTCTGTCTAAGGTAATGGAACGTGTGATCAACGACAAACTGCTCACATACCTCGAGAAGAACAAAATTATTAACGACCGTCAATACGGATTCCGGCGGAACCGCTCGTGCGGTGATCTTCTCGCGTATGTGACGCATGTTTGGGGGCGGTGCCTGGAACGTTTTGGTGAGACCCAAACGGTTGCACTGGATATTTCCAAGGCCTTTGACCGGGTTTGGCACCGTGGGCTTGTCAACAAACTGCTTTCTTACGGACTTCCCGCATCCTTGTGTAAGTGGATTGCCGACTTTTTGAGGGAGAGGTCGATTCAGGTGGTTGCTGACGGTTTCACCTCTTCTTCGCATTCGATAAATGCTGGCGTCCCACAGGGATCGGTTCTGTCACCGACTTTGTTTCTGTTGCACATCAATGACCTCTTGTCATGTGCACCGATTCATTGTTACGCGGATGACAGTACAGTCCATGATAGCTTTTTGTTTGACAAGCCCCCAAAGGGCACACAAACTCCAATAGCTCGGAGGGCTTTGAAGCATAGAATGGACGGTTACCTCGAGAGTATTTTCTCTTGGGGTAAGAATAACCTCGTCGAATTTAATGTTTCAAAGACCCAATCATGTTTGATAACGTCTAAAAGGGATCGAAATGAAAATCTAGTCTCCTTCAACGGAAGCAACCTTCCGAACAGGACCTCCATTGATATGCTTGGTGTAACTCTAAGTGATTAGGTACGGGGGCTCCATCGAAACCAGAGTTAAGTTAGCCTCTCAGAAACTGGGCGTACTGTACAGGGCCCGCAGATACTTTAATAGTACCCAACTGCTAACCCTGTACAAATCGCAAGTGCGCTCCACGGTTGAATTTGGCAGCCACCTCTGGTCTGGAGCTCCAAAATACCTAAAAAAAACCCTTGACTCTGTGCAGAAACGGGCGGTCCGTTTGATAGATTCTCCCATCTTAACAAACGGACTGCAATCTTTAGAGCATAGGCGTCAGGTGGGAATGCTGTCCTTGTTCTACCGGTATTACAATGGAAGATGCTCCGAGGAACTAGCATCATTGATCCCCTCGGCACCGGTGCATAGTCGGGAAACACGCCAAACACGCGCCCAACATTTGTACACGGTTGCCATTACTCACATGAGAACGGGTCGTTTCTATGACTCGTTCTTGAGTTCAACGGCTCGGCTGTGGAACGATTTGCCGGCCTCTGTGTTTCCTCCCTCCTACAACATGGGTCTCTTCAAGACCCATGTTCACTCCTTCCTTTCCTCAAAAAGACCCACCACACAGCATCTACAAAGATGACATAGGCCCTGAGGGAAATTATTTTCCTCAGGGCCTCCTGTGTGGTGTTAATGTAAAAAAAAAAAAAAAAAAAAAAAAAAAAAAAAAAAAAAAAAAAAAAAAAAAAAAAAAAAAAAAAAAAAAAAAAAAAAAAACTGGGATAAACGGGGATCACTCCTGCCATTGGGGTTCGCTAAGTTTGCTGATTTGGCAGGGGTGCCTGGGTTTTAGTGGCGGTCCATGAGTTTTCAGTGTGCTAGAGTCTATGACGTTACATACTATTAGACGAGGGGTAGAAATCTCAAAGTGGGAATCCAAGAACAAGACAATTGTACCGATCTCGATATCTAGTACTTTAGTACTAAACTGCTACGCGTCGAGTAAGGTTGCATCTTACCAGCACTTATCAGTAAGTAAATTGCGTTTTAAAAAGTGCCAAAATGCCCTCCTGTGTGATGAGAAAATGTTTCAATTACACGGCAAATAATAGTAAAGGCGAATGAATAACATTTCATTTGTAAATACACTCAAATTTCTTAATATTATCGATTATTATAAATATTACAATTAATTTTCATGTTTCCCGCTCGCGGTTTTACACGTCATTAGAGAAAATTCAAGTCCTACTAAAGTAAAGGGTCTGGACGCGCAACAGCCAAATTTCTGTTGCTAAGTAAACTTTAACGTTTTAAAGTAGACTAATCAGCCTAAACACTCTGTTTATTTGCTTGCTTGCGGTAAAACAACGTATAAATCAGTAGTTCTAACAAGTATTGGTGACAATCGCCACCATTTGAAAACTGTCGTTGCCCTATTGTATATTGTATAGCTCGACATATCAAACTCCGACAGGCAGCCAGACCCTTTTTTCTAGTGGGCCTCAAGAAAAGAAGACAGCGAACGTTCCATTAAAAAGTGACAAGCAATACGCCGCCCGCTCATATATTCATGTCATTCATATACACGTATTATTTGATTGTCTATCTTTATCACACAGGAATAAACTTTTGAATTAAGAAATTATACTGAAAATCGCTGAAACCAAAAGAGTGTTCCTTACTTTCCACATTATATTGTGAGTATATGAGACTATGGCGAGTCTATTTATTTATATAACGTCATTGGCTAGAGGGCTAACATTGAAAAATACGACGTTATTGATGTTGTTGTAGCTGAAAACGTATTTTATTGTTTTTCAAAATTTCAACTTTTTTATGAAGATATACTGAAATGTAGATGCGGCGCATCCCCAAACTGAAAGAATACTGAAAATCTTCATACAAATATTGAAATTTAAAAAAAAAAATTTAATTCATTTTCAGCTGCAACAACATCAATAACGTCGAATTTTTCAATCTTAGCACTCTAGCTCACTGAAAACTCACGGACCGCCACTGCTGGGTTCATGGGATAAGGTTTGCCTATAGGACCCAGCGGGAATGCGTTTGCTCATCTACTATGTGGCGGGCCGGATCAAGAGAGACTCTTTGAGGGAGACCTAATCGAGATCTCTACGGTCGGATTCTCTCGACCCATCGGCTCGCACCGCAGTGAGATGGATGGATACAAACGTCCGTCACTCCTGAACACATTGACAGCCAGATTCTTAACTACCCCTCATATATTTTTCCATCCCAGAACTTCCTCAAAGATGACATAGGCCCTGCGGAATTTTTTTCCTCGTCTTAATATGTGGAATAAATTCTTCAAAATCATAATTCAATACTTTTTTTATTTTATTTACATGAATACCGCACAAGAGTCCCAACAGCTCCCGTCTGAAGCCAGTGGGACTATGGCATCCCCAGTTGGGGTTTGTTTTGAGGCTGAAGGTAGTTGGGAGGGAAAGGAGATAGGGAAGAGTAAGGTGGGGAAGTACCTGGCTATTCAGATCTGGTCACCAAACACGGTTAAAGCCATTTCAAGCAACGTTTCAATTCTGAATGGTGATCTTACACCAGGGCGATACTGAGAGCATCTTCCACTCTGGAACGTGCCGCAAATATACTATATATTATTTTAAATGAATAAATTGTGAAATACACAAATTAATCAAATAAAATTTATTTGCCACGCCGGGATTCGATCCCGCGACCGTCGGAATGCGAGTCAAGCGCCTTACAGCTGCACTACGCCGGCCGTTTGCTTCAAACTCCCATCAATTTGCACTTCGCATCGATTACTTTCGAAATAATATGCAAGTCATTGAGAGAATGCACCGAAATATGCTTCCATTGATCTTTTATGTTGAATAACTGCTTACACATCAATATTAATCAGGTCAGCCGTTAATTTCCGTTAGCCTCCGTTAAGCCGGAAGCGACTGGCGCCAACTACCGACGCGGATAGTAACTATAAAATATCTTTGAACGAATTCGCGCGGACCATGCGGTTTCGACTGTTTGTGAAATTTTGATAATCGCTTCGTTAAATTTAATTAATACATTTATGGTTTTGTACTTATTTAATTACGAAGTTGTGCAATTAGGAAACTAATTAACAACATTTATAGGTGGTTGGAAGTTATGACATGTTTGCCGCGGAGTCATTGTTTGGATCAAATGGATTGAATCCGTTGTTGCTGACATTTAAATAATTAAATAATTTAATCATCTAAGTCATAGGATCTCAACGTGGGCAATAACGCTCCTTTGCGGGCATTTGAGACTTTTAGGGGGACAGCAGGAGACCCAGAGAAACTTAAGAGAATTAATTAGGAGAAAATTACAATCAAAATTTTTGAGATGACACAGTGAGTAAAAAGTATGGTTTAAAAAGACAAAAAAAAAACAAGCTAATCACGTACTAATATAAAGTAAAGTTACCTTACCTTAATATTGGTTAATTTTTGTTATTGTTTGTATCGTATGTATTGTACGTGGATAAATATTGAACTGAAAGAAACTAAGCTGGATGACATCAGCGACCATGTGGAACAATATGATATTAACTCATACTGGGATGGTGTTAAGTCTGTGATTACCAATGCAGCTGACGAAGTTCTGGGAAGCAGGCAAACACAACCAAGAGAATTATGGTTCAATGCAGAATGCCAACAAGCAACCAATGTGAAGAATGACGCATATCTAAGAATGCAACAGCGACATCGTACACGGCAAGCAGAGATGGAATACAGAGAACTAAGAAAGCATGAGAAAAAACTGCACAGAAGGAAGAAACGAGTATTTCTCGAGAACCAAATCAAGGAAGTGGAACTAGCCAAGGCCCAAAATAGAAGTCGACTTTTCTATCAGAAGGTAAACCATCAAAGAAAAGAATACAAGCCCAGAATTACAATGTGCTACGACAGCGAGGGAAATATTTTGAATGAAAAGTCAAGAATTCTGAATAGATGGGTGGAATATTTTGATGCTCTGCTAAACGGAAGTGTAGATGAGAGTGTGGGTGAAAATTTGACAAGGGATGGAAACATCACTGATGGTGGTACTAATGTCGAGCCGCCACCAACATTAGAAGAAGTAGTGGGTGCCATTAAAAGTCTACATAACAATAAATCACCTGGAACTGACAACATCTCTGCAGAGTTATTCAAATATGGCGGAGAGAACCTTCAAGTCCATATATATAATATCATTAAATCCATCTGGTGCTCTGAGACTCTGCCAAGTGAATGGAACTGTGGAATAATTTGCCCCTTCACAAGAAAGGAGACCCTATGAACTGCTCTAACTATAGGGGCATAACGCTGCTGAATATCTCATACAAGATCCTATCAAATGTACTGTGTGGTAGGCTTATGAAATATTCGGATGGCATAATTGGCCAATATCAAACTGGGTTCCGTAAGGGGAAATCTACAACTGATCAAATCTTTTCACTGAGACAGATACTGGAAAAAACAATAGAATTTAATGTTGATACATACCATCTCTTCATAGATTTTAAGGCTGCCTATGACACGGTAAATAGAGAAAGACTGTACAGAGCCTTGGATGAATTTAATATCCCAAGAAAACTGGTAAACTTAGTGAGGCTCACAATGTCTAATGTTGAGTGCCGAGTCAGAATACAACATACAACAGGATCTGTCAGACACCCTAAAGACCTTCAATGGACTAAGACAAGGAGATGCACTTGCCTGCATTTTATTCAATTTAGCGCTGGAAAAGGCCATCCGAAATGCAGGCATACAAACCACAGGCCATATTTTTAACAAGTCGGTTCAGCTCCTTGCTTATGCTGACGATATAGATATCATCGCACGCTCAGAATATGAACTAAAATCGGTGTTTAAAAGCTTAGCTACGTCGGCAAGGAACATGGGATTGGTCATCAACGAGGGGAAGACAAAATATATGCCCGTACATGGACGCCAGAAACCACCAAGTATACAGATAGATAATTATACATTTGAAACTGTCAACGAGTTTGTATATCTCGGTACTATGGTGACAAATGACAACAATGTATCCAGCGAAATCAAAAGAAGAATAGTAGCTGCAAATCGATACTACTTTGGGCTACAGAAGCATATGAAATCTCGCCACCTTACCAGAAGAACTAAAGTCCTGCTTTACAAGACCCTTATACGACCTGTTCTTATGTATGGTTCGGAATGCTGGACAATCAGTAAGGGTGATGAAGGAGCCCTAGAAAGTTTTGAAAGGAAGGTGCTGCGAAGGATTTATGGCCCAGTCTGTGATAATGGAGAATGGCGTATCAGATACAACCAGGAGCTATACGATCTTTACGAGGACCCTAATATCTCCAAGGAAATCAAAACTGGAAGACTCAGGTGGGCTGGACATATCCAGATAATGAGCGAAGGAGATATTCCAAAGCGAATTATGGATGGTGCACCTGGGGATCGGAGAAGAGTTGGAAGACCAAAGCTTCGATGGCTGGATGGAGTGGTGAAGGATGCAAGCACCATCGGCATCCGAAACTGGCGCAACGCAGCACAACAACGACAGTCATGGAGGCAGGCTCTGCTGGAGGCCAAGACCCGACCTGGGTTGTAGAGCCACAGATGATGATGATGAAAGATTACACTCCTCCGTAACTTTAGCAGATATATGCGTTAAAAATACGACAACAGTCAAGTACAATAAGCGTGTTTATACGTCAGCGTGTTTAAACGTCTCCATAGAAATCGTTCCAACTCCGTTATTGTTTTAGTTACATCCCTAAAACAAAAAGTGAAGTTGTCCATAGAAATACATAACAAGATTAGCTGTTAGTCGCGTAGTTGACACAAATATTTACGCACCCAAAATTTACTACCGGCGCGGCGGCTCAACCGCGCATTGTTAATTTTTATTAAATATTTTTATAAGAAATGATAAAAAAAAGTGGAGTGACAAAAGTGTTTATTACACATTTATACAATAGAATAAGTATTGTTGTTTACATAATCTGTGATTTTAGTACCGTTTTCACATAAAAACATCACGTGAGTCATTTTTACCTATTTTTAATGTTTACGTTCTAAATTTTAATATTAACAAATGTTAATATTTATTTGTAATATAGGAATTTGAAAGCTTATTTTATAACCTCTCTAAATCAGTTTTTATTATTCGGCTACGTTCAGAAATGTTTCATTTATAGAGCTTTAATTGTGAAGCGGTAATAACAAAAAGTTTTTGTAAAATGTCATTTCGTTTGAGACATCTTAAGGGCTTAAATTTTCGGAGGTGATGACGTGATATTTTATTTTTTACATTATAATATTATCATCTTACGTATATTATTAATATTAAGAATTGACACTATACCATGAATATAAGAAGGAAGGAGGTAGTAACCCGGTACTTAAAATACAGAAAAATTGCTTTTTTAATTTGCTGAACAAAAAGGTATAAATAATTTAATATATTTTAATCGAATTATTGATTCCATGACAATTGATCCCTCTGCCCATAAGAAAAAAAATTGGGGGGGAGGGTCTAGAAAAAAATATCAAAGTGGGCGGTGGGAAAAATAAGGTTGAGAACCTGTGATCTAAGTGATGCCAGTATTTCACAAGTGAGTTCTGATACCAACCATCATGAATGGCAATGAGACAAGGAATTAGCTGAGGGAAGATAAAACCGTACTGAGCGTACTAAGGTTGAAATCTATGAGGCGTGCTTGTATTTGACACCTAATCGGAATGCAGGGCTAATTAGGGCTATTAGATGGGTTTGAAATAAATTTATAGATTAAAATAAATGAAGACAATATTTGCGAAACTCAATCAAAATCTGGAGATCTGGAGAAAAATCAGAAAAAGATATTGGCTCTACTGGGACTCGAACCCAGGACCCTTTGCTTACATGGAAATTGCTCTACTAACTGAGCTACGGAACCCATATTAAATTCGGTCACTTTTAACTGTATCATACTTCGACTAAGAACTACCAACATTACCCGGTACCCGGGTTCATGGGGTGAGGTTTTTCCGGGTCTTGGTGGCGGATGCGTCTGCCCACCAGCTGCATGGCAGACCGGGTCCGGAGAGAATAGTTGAGGGAGTCCGTTTAACTTCTCCAGCCACACTCTCTCGGAACATCGCCTTGCGCCGCAGTGGTGGGGATGAATTCATATTAGCGTCACTCCTGGATACACAGACCCCCAATATCTACCCACCCGTCGTACCCTCTTCATTACCAGAACTTCTTCTCCTTCCTTTGCTTAAAAAGACCCTCCACACAGCATCCACAAAGATGACATAGGTTCTGAGGGGAATTATTTTCCTCAGGGTCACCTGTGTAATGTATAAAAATAAAATCACAAGTGGCTGCTCAACTGACTTTATGCTGACCTAAGAGTATGGATATTAGAGAGACGGCATGTAAAGTGTGCACTCCCTCCCGAAGTGTGATTTTTAAAAAATTTTACCGAACGGTTTTTAGACGGCTGACATTTGCTTTTACACCTCGGTCGCGTATAGAGCTCCCAGTAAAACGTTCATAAAACATAGAAAAATGGTCCAGTGCGCCGTAAAGTTCTGTAAAAGTAGTTCTATGAAGACCTTTAAGAAGAAAGACGGTCTTACCTTTCACATGTAAGTGTTTAAACATAGCTTAAATATACATTTTATAATTTTCGGCGTGTTCATTTCAACCGCGATCGCCATGAGCCCGATATTATCACGTGACTACGACTGTCAATGGGCCGAATCAGTCAACTTAAATTATAATAATTAATAATTACCTAAATTTTTTAATGTTTTTATTAATCATAACGCACAAATATAAAGTTGAGATTTACACTTATCATAGGTATGTGTTTTTTATATTTAGCTTATTAATTTTTAAACATTTTTACTTTGTCTTTTTTGCACTGTTATTTTTAGTTTTTTTCCTACTAATTTAACACTCCTTTTACATATGTTTACAATTTTAATTTGTATTGTTATGTAAAAGTCACATTGACATGCCCCCGTGGTCGAGGGGTAAAGCTCTTTACTAGCAATCCGGAGGTCGCGGGTTCAAATCTCGGTGCGCGCAAATAAATTTTATTCGATTGATTTGTGTTTTCAACATTTTATAATTAAAAATAATATAAGATATATTTCCGGCACGTTCCAGGTGGAACATACTCTCAGTATCGCCCTGGTGTAAGACCACCAAATAGAATTGAAACGTTGCTTGAAATGGCTTTAGCTGTGTTTGTTGACTAGATCTGAAAAGACGGGTACTTCCCCACCTTCCTCGTCCCCATCTTCTTCCCCTCCCCACATCTTCAGCCTCACAACACACATGCCATAGTCTCTCTGGCTCCAGATAAAAGCAGTTTCGATTCTTGTGATATGTATATATATATATACATGAAAATTTACATTCTTGAAAATTTACCTCAAGGGTGCAGTATGAACGTATGTATATGTATATACATACATAAAATTTAATAATGTAATTTTTTATTATTAAAGGTTTCCAAAAGACCCTGAGAGAAAAAGAAAGTGGGTTGATGCCTTAAATCGGAGTGATGACTGGTTTCCAATCAAATCAACCCGCATTTGCTCCTATCACTTTTCCCAAGATTACTTCTATACACATGAGAAAGGATTTATAAAATTGCACAGACATACAGTATCTTCGCTTTCAATTGAAAAGGTACTTAATATTTTATTGCAATAACGCTTTAAAAAAAATCGGAATTGGGCTGGATATCAAATACAATTTTTTTTCAGCCTACGACTGAATCAGCAGACCCATTAGCCTACAATAGATCACATGAGTTACTCGATGAAGTGGAAAAAACTCCTCGTAAAAAAAACTTAGATTAGAAGCGAGGAAGTGGAGAACACTCTTCATTGAACGCAAAAAAGAGCTAAAAAGTTTGAAAGCGTCACGTAGACGGCAGTTAAAAAAGATTGCCAGTTTGCAGGGGATTTTAACATGTTTACAAGAAGGTAAACATGTTAATGAAAACGATTTTACGGACTTGGAGTCAATTTCAATCAGCAGTAGAGAACTTTATAACCGGCAGCTATAGAATAAAGGAAAACCGACAAAAAAATTCTCCACGGCCCTTAGATCGTTTGCTCTAACTTTACATTTTTATTCTCCAAAAGCTAACGATTACGTACGAAGAAGTTTTGATATATGTTTGCCACACGCTAGGACCCTTGGGAAGTGGTACGAGAGTATTGATGGCCAGGGGGCCTAGTCACTAATTTTTGTAAACCTCCGTTTCATGAAGTTACGGGTTTAGCTACGTCACATACCCGTTGTTGTTGTTATTTAAGTTGGCGAATCTGTCAAAATACGGGTATGTGACGTAGCTAAACCCGTAACTTCATGAAACGGAGGTTTACAAAAATTAGTGACTAGGCCCACAGGCTGGTTTCACAGTGGAAGCATTTCGTGCTTTGAAGATGAAGGCTGAAGCTTCAAGTAAAAAAATACTCTGCGGACTAGTGATCGATGAAATGGCCATAATGACTAAGATCGAATTTGATGGCTCCAATTACCATGGATTTATTGACATAGGTACTAAGTTAGATGGCGATTGCCTGACAAGGGCAAAAGAAGCCTTTGTCTTAATGGTTGTGGCAATCAATGATAGTTGGAAGTTGCCTGTTGGATTTTTTTTAGTAAATGGAATTTCCGGTGAACAAAGGGCAAATTTGGTATGTAAATGTTTGGAAAAGATTCATCTTACGGGTATTGATGTGGTATCTTTAACGTTTGATGGGTGTCCGGCGAACATTTCTATGGCCAAAATTTTAGGCTGTTCGTTCGATTCTACACAATTTTAAACTTTTTTCGAACATCCATCTACTAAAGAAGATGTTTGCATATTTTTAGATGGCTGCCACATGATAAAATTAGTTCGAAACGCTTTTCAAGCCAAAAAAGTAATAGTTGATGAAAATAAGATTGAAGCCAAATGGAATCATTTGGAAAGCTTAAATCAAATTCAAAATGACGAAATATTACATTTTGCGAACAAATTGAGGCCGATACATATAAATTTTCAAAATCTTAAAATAAAAGTTAAATTAGCAACACAGTTGTTCTGTGAGAGCGTTGCTGACTCTCTAATTTAATGCTTTAGTTATTTCATAATCTTTTTTTTTAATTAAGTAAACGCTGAGGAAGTGAGCATTGCTCAGAAAATATGTCGGTTTTTTATAAACAATAAACGTGGTTAAAACTAAGAAAACTATTAATTATGAAAAAGAAATTTCTTTCAGCAAATAATACGTAATGGGCTATTATATTTTGTGCTTAAAATACGAAAAAAAACTGAGGAACGTTTTTTAATTAAAAAATAAATTAAATAATGAGCCCATTACCAGTTCGGCCCTTCCCTGTAAAGCGTTTACCCTCCCCCTGCTCGCTGAGCGGTAACCCCGTCTGTATCCCCACTCACCGCCGCCGAAAAATGGAGACAGCTACACTGGTTTTGGCGGTATAATAGGTTCCGAAATGTTTATGCCGCTTCCTTACAATCATAGTTCCATGATGCTGACCATACAAATGATAGCCTATGATTAGCTTAGTCGACCTTCTGTGGTAGACGGGTAATATTAAAATACTCATTGTAAGGTATTAAGCGAGCATAAGTTAGAAATTAAAACATGAAAATCGATCGGTAAACGTTTTTATATAACTATTGCAGAGCTGCATTTCCGATAGTCATGGAATTTTTAGTAACACGGCCTCCGTGGTCAAGGGGTAACAATCTGAAAATTGCTGGTTCTAATAATTCCGGCGTGTGCACAAGATTTTTATTAATTTGTATTATTTTACAATTAATTATTAAAAAAGAATCTAAAGCGTATCGATCGTCCAATTGATTAGTGAGATATATCCGAAAAATCGAAATTTTAGTTTATTATGCAGTTATATGTAAAAGCATATCCTTTATCTGGTACAATACTCAGATTACTCGTAAACACCACCAAATCATTTGTAATGCGGAAAACTTGTGGTAAACTAAACAAAATGTTGATGTTGGGTATTAATAGGGCAATAGTAGGATATTTCAAAATGTAATACTAATATACCGAACTGTTCAGCCTCCTGGTGTTATTTTATAGCACATTTATTAGGGAAAATTCAAGCACATATAAATAATATTTGACTTACGGTGAGCATTCGAATATTGCTTTCCTGATCATCACAAAACATGGTTTTTGGAAATTTCTGACTAATCAACAGGAAGTTCGATATTTGCGGCACATTTCAGAGTGGAAGATACTCTCAGTTTCGCCCTGGTATAAGAATCAGGATTAAAATGTTACTTGAAATGGATTTAGCGTTTATTGACTAGATAGGTTTTAGTGTATGGTGACTAGATCTGAATAGCCAGCTACTTCTCCACCTTCCTCTTCCACATCTCCTTTCCTTCAGCCTCACAACTACCCCAATTGGAGATACCAAACGGAAATAGTTTGGACTCTTGAGCGGTATTCACATAAAAAACATCTTCGATTTATTATAGAACTAGCAGACCCGGCCACTCGTTGCTGTGGCTAACGAAACACAACGCTATCACACAAATAGTACACAACTGCTAACCCTGTACAAATCGCAAGTGCGCCCCACGGTTGAATTTGGCAGCTACCTCTGGTCTGGAGCTCCAAAACACCTGAAAAATACCCTCGACTCTGTGCAGAAACGGGCGGTCCGTTTGATAGATTCTCCCATCTTAACAGACGGATTGCAATCTTTAGAGCACAGGCGTCGGGTGGGAATGCTATCCTTGTTCTACCGGTATTACAATGGAAGATGCTCCGAGGAACTAGCATCATTGATCCCTTCGGCACCGGTGCATAGTCGGGAAACACGCCAAACGCGTGCCCAACATTTGTACACAGTTGACATATGTCACATGAGAACGGGTCGTTTCTTCGATTCGTTCTTGTGTTCAACAGCTCGGCTGTGGAATGATTTGACGGCCTCTGTGTTTCCTCCTTCCTACAACATGGGTCTCTTCAAGACCAATGTTCATTCCTTCCTCTCCTCAAAAAGACCCTCCACACAGCATCCCAGATGACATAGACCCTGAGGGAAATTATTTTCCTCAGGGCCTCCTGTGTGGAGTTAGTGTAAAAAAAAAAAAAAAATCACCCAACATTTATAAAATCCACACCACCCGCATGCCAGCTGCCTGCTGCCCGCTGCCTGAATTGAATATTTGAATATCTCGGCTTTTCTATAATATAATAAGCATGTATTATACATATAAACTCTTGAATCACTCTATCTATTGGTGAAAACCGCATGAAAATCCGTTGCGTAGTTTAAAAGATCTATGTGCACATACATTTTGAGCGACGTCATTTTATACTTTTTTTTTTTTTTTTTACAGTGAATACCGCACAAGAATCTCAACTGCTCCCGTCTGGAGCCAGTGAGACTATGGCATCCCCAATCGGGGTATGTTGTGAGGCTGAAGGTAGCGGGGAGGGGAAGGAGGTGGGGAAGAGGAAGGTTGGGAAGTACCTGGCTATTCAGATCTGGTCACTAAACACTGCTAAAGCCATTTTCAAGCAACGGTTCAATTCTGAATGGTGGTCTTACACCAGGGCGATACTGATAGTATCTTCCACTCTGGAACATGCCGCAAATATACTATATATTATTTTAAATGAATTAATTGTGAAATAACACAAATTATTCAAATAAAATTTATTTGCCCATGCCGGGTTCGAACCCGCGACCTCCGGAATGTGAGTCAAGAGTCTTAGCCACTGGACTACGGAGGTCGTCAAAATGTAGTGATTTGTTCTACTTTAACAAGAATTTGGTGAATTCGTATCTATGCTTGAGTCGGCCATGTCAAGAATCAGAACAATAAACGTGTGTGTGAATGTGAATGAAACAAGGAGTGTGTGTCAAAACAGAATTATATACCGATCTATATCACTGCCTACCTCCGCGGGAAAACGGCGTGATTGTTATTTAGTAAGTTGTGCGGTGTATAAGCGTACTTCATTTGACATGCTAGTAAAATTGCCTATATTAAGGAGCCATGAGTTACGTAATCCATACCAACGATTTTTTTCAAATTTCAGGACCAGCCCGTTTATCACGAGAGACCATATTTGTTTCAGCTCACATAAATCGTTGTGTCTCCCTTACTATCATAGTGAGAAGTATATTCTAAACGGCATTGGAAAGAGAAAACAACACGCTTTATATTCAAATCTAAAAGTTAACCACTAAATAATTAAAATGTACACCTCCATGAAACAAAAGTTTCCAACGCAATTGAAAAAAAATTCTTGTAACTTTGTGATTATTTTAAGAATTGTTTTTACACGAAATGTCTAAAAACTAAGATGGCAATAACGTTCATAATTCATTTGTCTAATAAAATGTATGCGTGTTATATATTTTTTCAGTTAATTTTCGTTACAAAAAACGTAAGGGAGTCATTTTTAAAACTTTTTAAAGTTTGAATTCAAAATGCTATGTTTAAAAACTTACATGGTTATTTCTAATAATAAAATTTGACAGCCTATTTCATCAACTTTTGAAAACAATTTTTAGTTTTTGGATGCGTTCAAAAATATTCCATTTTTTGGATTTTATTAAAAGCGGAATTATTTTTATTATAAGCAATAATTGTCAGCCTGAAACACTCATTTACATTGAAAAATCTTCCGAGAAAAGATACTTGCCGGCAACGGGACTTGAACCCGTGTCCTTCTGATTGCCGGTCGGATGCTCTGACCACTGAGCTATGGCGGCTTATCAAATACTCGCCAAATAATTCAATATATACTAGTGTTTCATTCAACAATTACTGCTTATTATATTTTTTCCACCTGAAAACAACCAACTTTATTTTTGCGAGAGAGACATTGTTAGTGTTAAATCCCTCGCTAGGTGGCGTCGAGACAAATTATGTCTGCATTTATTGGGGAAATACTTAAACTTGCCAAATATTAATTATTATTTTTTAATTTATAAACTAACGTTTAGACAAGATTTTTATGCATAGCACAAAGGGTAACAATTATTATAAGCAATAATGGTCAGCCTGAAACACTCATTTACATTGAAAAATCTTCCGAGAAAAGATACAAAGATTTTTACCTACTGACCAAATACTTTCCAATTTGAAGGTCTAGTAGATAAAAAAAAACCTTCTGCTTTAAGGTTATATAAATAGAAACAAATTCTCATTAATTATTATTTTTAATTAATAAACTAACTTTTAAGACAAGATTTTTAGGCTTAGCACAAAGGGAAACAATTATTATAAGCAATAATTATCAGCCTGAAACACTCATCTACATTGAAAAAATCTTCCGAGAAAAGATACATGACGCCAACGGGACTTGAACCCGTGTCCTTCTGATTGCCGGTCAGGTGCTCTCACCAGGTGTCATGTAAGTTCAGTACATTCCTTAACACTCTGTACAATGAAAAATCGTAATTTACCTATTACATACTTTTAAGCTGTCTCTAAAATCATTAATAATTAAAAAAAATATATCTGGTAAAAAACATGTGCAAAGCTGGGTGCACTGCTTGTTAAATATTTATTTATGACTCTGTTATTCATCCCCCACCAGGATGCGTGACGCGTTATTTAACCAGACGTGTCTGGACGTTGGGGGCTTTATGTCACCCTTGTTGATTTAGGGAAAAAGGTTTTCCAAATTAAAAAGGGTACAAGTTAAAACTCTGTGTATCACGAACACGTGAAATGTTTTTTCATTATTTTGTTGTTTTAATAAGACATGCTTGGAAAAAAAGAGAGTTTTCACACAGAAAAAATAAGCCAAACGCGAGTTTTTCCGTATGTATTAAACATAGGTAATTGACAAAAACTCTATTTGGCCAATAGGTATCTTACCGTTTATTTAATTTGGGAGGCGGGAATGGGCACCGCTGCCCCGGGAACCTTTATTGAATAACCAACACCTCTGTCATAGGTCACCCCAAGTGGTTCGCCACATTTGGTGATTTAGCAGGGGTGCCCGGGTTCATGGGGTGAGGTTTATCTAGGTCTTGGAGGCGGATGACTCACTTAACTGACTTAACCCCAGATTCCTACCCAACCACTTAAACCCTTTTCCTTCCCAGATCTCTCCTCTTCTTCCTTTCTTTAAAAAAAAACCCTCCACACAGAATCCCCAAAAATGGCAGAGGCCCTGAGGGAAATTATTTTCCTCACGGCCTCTGGTGTGGAGCTCACGTAAAAAAATGTATTACATTATTTAAAGAGTTAATAACGACTGTAAAATTGGTTTTTCTCCAAAAATCTCCAAAAATGCCGAAGTAATGAGCTTTCAAAGTGAACTTAGGTAAAACGTATGCAATTGTATCTCGTGAGGTCACATGCGACACGATTCAGTAAAATTCATGATTGGAAATAATGAAAGACACTAACGCTGCGTTTTTTCACATATTGGGCGGATATGGGTACCGCCGCCTTAGATACCATTTATTGGATAACCAACACCCTCTGCAATATGTCTCCTAACTTAGCAGAGGTTCACGGGTTAATAGCGTTAGGTTTGTCCAAGTCTTGGCAGACGATGCGTCTGATACCCTACTGCGTGGCTGGCCGGATTTGGAGAGACTAGATGTGGGAGACTCTCTGACTTCTCCAGCTGAACTATCTCGACTCATCGCTTTGCACCATAGTTAGAAGGATGGATTCAAGTGTTTGGACACACTAAGCCCCAGAATCTTACCCACCCCTCATACCATTTCCCCTCTCAGAAATTCCTCTTCTTTCCTGCCTCAAAAATTCCCTCCATAATTATCCACTTGAGGGAAGTTATTTGGCATCCCGTGTTGAGCTAATATTAAAAAAAATAATAATCTAAGATTAAGAAAATTTAAGGAAGGAACCTTGTTTTTCAGATCTAGTCACTAAACAAAAAGCCATTTGAAGGCACGTTTCGATCCTGAAGAACTAGAACTCATTTGGCTGAAGGTATTGGGGAGGGGAAGGAGAAGACGATGGTGGGGAAGTTCCTGGCTATTCATATCTAGTCACCATAGGGATGTCGAAAGTGAAAAAAATATCGATATATCTATATTTATTAAAATATCAATTTCGTCGTCGATATATCGAGGAAAAAATATCGATATATCGGTCAAATTTTCAAGAGATTTTACGTTTTTAAAATAATAGTGTATTCAGCTCAATATTATCAAAAGTAATTTTTATACACAATGTGCTTTTTTTAAAGTACAAAAATCTCGATAAAAATGAAGGTATTTTTATCAGTATTCAATTTTATTAGGTAATAATTACAAAAATATCAAAAACTAAAAAGGTGTCTTCTAACTTATATGTAAACTGAGACGCATACAAAGTTTGTTTGCGTCTCAGTAACATTCTATTGGCGTATTAATCTGTCAAAAAGGACTTCGTGTTTGGAACAAGGTATAGTCAATAATCATGGACAATTGGAAACCAACACATAAGAGTGGCTTAGAAAAAAATGACGAAAAATAGCATACATTTCTATGTACATACCTACACACATGAGATAGTATTAGTGATCACAAATACTAATGCAAAGATAATAGATTTGTAAGCTATTAATAGTTAAAATTTCAACCGCCAGATGTCATGACCCAATACAGTTACTTTTTCCATTCGTTCCTATACGGTTTTGGATTCTAGTGACTTTAAATACATAAATTTAAAAAATGTCGTTTTTGATACAATTTTCGATATTGGATATTTTGTATCGATATATCGGGTCAAAATATATCGGCTAAAAATATCGATATATTGAATTAAAAAAATCGATATATCGATACTTTTTCAACAAGCCTAGTCACCAAAGGCGGCCTCAGCCATTTCAAGCAACGTTTTAATTCTGAATGGTATTCTTTGACCAGGGCTATAACTGAGAGAATTTGCCAGTCAACGAAGTAAAAACATGTAGGATAACGTATTGAGATAAACCTATGTTTTTAATTGTAGACCAAAATTATTCGTTAAATGTCTTTAGTCATTGAAGCTTAGGCATTTACACAATTTTACGCAATAATAATTTGAATTTACCCATAATAATTTACAAATTACGGACATCGGTTTTTCCGACAAAAAGATGTTTCCAAAACGATGGCATTGTAAACACTTCAACAATGCAGGCTTCCGGAACAATAAACCCATTGAGTCCGGCCACCAGGACAAAGGGGTTACTAGTTAATTAGTTTTATTACTCGCCGGATGGGTCTGAAAGGGTTATGTGTGGTACAGGCCGCTAAGAGGGTTGCCAACGTTATAAAAGTTGAAAAAAATCATCATTTTAACGCCGCGCGATGCCAAATTAATCTTGTTAACTTGGTAATGGATCGAGTATTATGTAGCGAGGTTTTAAATAAAATTTGAATATAATTTAAGACGACAATATACCCTAAAATATATTCAGAATCTTAACGACGTAAGTAAAGAAACAGTGTATACAAATTGCGACTCGCGACCCGTGCACCAGACGGACCTACTGTCGAATTTGCCGTATCAAAGAAAAAAAGAAGAAGATAAATAATGTGGGAATCTTAACGACGTAAGTGAAGAAAGCGTGTAAGAAAATATACGCCGCGGCGTATTGTACGAACGTACGGTCGAATTCACCCTAGCAGACCTAGCGACCTTTCTGCCGCGTTCATTTTAATTAATTCTGAAGAACGTGTTACAAATATTTAAAATGTGTTTCCATGTTGTCCTCCCGAAGCTATTAATTCATCGTCTAGAAAAATAAAATCTGGTGTTTACCGCTAACTTTATAGTTGAAAAACGGGTTATAAAGTTTTTAAATCGTTGTACGTAAAATATATTAATGGTAAGGTACTGTTTTTATTAATCTAATATATAAATAACAAGCATTTCTTGTACGGCATGGCAAAAAAAAATATTATAGTCACGGATTCGCCGGAAATTATTAAAATGTGAGTTTTGAGCAAACAAAAATTCTTAGGATTGTGTACCGCCTTAAGTATAAATTTGTTAAATCCCTAAAATAAATCTATACCTGTACCGCATAATACGGCCTCCGCTATCGAGGGTAAATGATAATTTGTGAGGGGATTGGAGAAGTGTAGGAGACGAGGCAGAAGAAGGTTGGGAAATAATAACCGGGCTTTCCAGAACTGATCTCTTTTATGCAACTGTTCAGATATGGCGTCCTATTTAATCTTTTGACAGCTGAATGTTTGTTTAAAGCACCATAACTCGCTATGAAAATGATCGCATTGTTATATAATTACGGATATCTGTGCAAACTTCATAACGTCAAAGTACCTCTCGCGAATTTTGTAAATATACAGAAAAGTGGGACAAGTTACTTAGACAGAAAAACATTTCGTAATACATATTTTAGATTTTTAAAATGGAAAAAAAATTATAAGGCCCGGAAACTATTTAATGAACAACCAACACATCTACCATAAGTAACCCCAAGTGGTTCGCGACTTAGGACTAGGAGCACCGGTATGTTTGGTGACATAACAGGGGCACCAGTTTATGGGGTGAGGTTAGTCCGGATCTTTGCGGTAGATGCTTACTTCCCACCAAATGCGTGGCAGGTCTGATCGAGAGAAACTGGTTGGAGGAGACCACGTAACATCGCCTTGCACCGCAGTGGGAGGGATAGGTTCACACGCCCGTCCCTCCTGGACACACTTACCCCTAGATTCCTACCCGTCATTTTTTACAGAATTTCCTCTCCTTTCGTTCATAAAAGTACCTCCACACAGCATTCAGAAAGATGATATAGGCTCTGGGGGAATTATTTTCATGGTTATTAAGTGTATTTAAGTCCTCAGGCCTCGGGCCTGTATTATTATAAGTTCAAAATTTTTCCGCTTTGCAATGAAATTCTAATAAATAGAATATTTCTGAACACATCCGAAAACTAAAAACTGTTTTTGAAAGGTTAAAATTTTATTATTAGAAATACTTTTTTTTAATTCAAACATAAAAGAGTTTTATAAATGATTAAGTTTTTAGGTAATTACAATTATTGATAACTTTGTTAAGTTTTTAGGTAATTAAAATTACTGATAATGAAAAAAAACATACACACACACATATTTTATTAGACTAACGTATTACAAAAGTTATCGTCAATTCACCTTTTATCGTTTCAAGTAAAAATAATTAATAAAAAAATCCGAAAGTTTCATACATTATTTTCAAATTGCGGTCGGAAACATTGGTTTCATATGGTGTACGTTTTAATTATTTTGTGGTTAACTATTAGATTTCAATAAAGCGTGTTATTTTCACTTTCTAACTCCGTTTAGGTCATAATTCTGACTATGATAGTAAGATAAGTAACGATTTCAATGAGACCTATATGAGTTGTTCCGAATAGCGGAAAAATAAACGTATCTATATATCCACCTCGAATTTTTCACAGCTGGATTTCCCAAGTGTTTTCATATTAATTGAGCTATATATCTTGTTTTACTAGGGACAGTCAAAAAGTAATGCCTTCAATTTTTTTGTACTTAAATAAAGTTAGTTAAGTGAAAAATTTGAATTTGGTGCAATTCTTCTATAATCTGCTGCAGTAGTAACTTTTTAGCGTCAATAGGTGGCAGCACTGTAGTCGCTTGCAAAATGGCCGACATCGATGTTCGTATTAGACAGCTTTCTGGGATTGATTCTTCACTGTAGAAGGTGAAACGCCCATTCGCATTCATGAAAGGCTAAAAAATATGTAACATTATGCAACAGTGGACGAGTGGGTTCGTCACTGTAACGAAGCTGAAGGACAAACACCGCTGGTTGACGAAAAGCTGGTTGACAAAAAAGTGACTGCACGCAACATTGAGCGAGTTGATGACATTATTGTGGTGACCCCAGATAACTACAGATGTCGCATTCTTTCCCTAAGTAAAGGCACTCTGATGACAACTGATTATTCAACAAAAGTTTGTGCAAGGTGGGAACCAATAAAGTTAAACCGCCCCTAACCGAATTTCTACCGATTTCTTACATATCTCCCTTAAACACGTTAAGTTTTAAAGCTCTTAAAAAATATACATGTTTTTCTTGAAAATAATATGTAGACATTCCCCGTGCCGAAATGCAAATTACATAAAATTCCCTCGATAGAAAAAAATCGCAAAGTATGCGCCAAAAATTTTTACAAACACGTTTGTTTCAATTCATTTACAAGTTATATGTATGAAAAAAGTGTTTCTTTAAATGCTGTTTAAGACAACTCCGGCAAGATTTTTGCTCTATTTTAAACGAGTCGTGTTTTATTAAACATTTTCACAATTTTCGCATCGATTTTGTCGCTTTAAATACTAGCGCTCTCATCTATCATTTGTAATTTCATATCTCTCCATCTTTTTTTTTTGAGCCCGGTTGCGGCGCCTTAACGGGCCAGAGTAAAGAAACAAGAAAAAACAATCTCCTTACAACAGTTGCAGCGCTTAGTTTCTAGAAAAATTGTGACCGGAGACGAAATCCGGATTCATTTTTTTGATTCTGAATCAAAGGAATTGCATCCCACAAACTCACCAAGGGTTAAAAAAAATCAAAACTGTGTATCGGCCGGGAAGAATATGTGGACCCGTGAAAGAGGGTGAACAATGGCGCATCCGGCACAATACAGAATTGTATGATATATATAAGGTACCTAGCATCTCAACACATATGAGACTCCTCAGGCTGAGATGGGCTGGGCATGTACAGAGAATGCCGGATACACGCGTCCCAAAAAGAACTTTGACTGGACACCCAGGTGGAAAGCGAAAAGTGGGAAGACCCAGACTGAGGTGGGAAGACGAAGTAAGAGGGGATGCAGCACAGCTTCTCCAGGTACCAAATTGGAAGTCAGCCGCTGAGGACAGGAGGAGTTGGAGGCGACTGTTGCAGGAGGCCAAAGCTCGATATGGGCTATCGAAGAAGTGTATCGGCCGGGAAAGTTATGGTGACGGTGTTCTGGATGTGACCTTGTTTTTTACAAATATATGCCCTTGTTAAAAGACGGGCCAACGCTGTGGAAATGGACGGATTTTATATTGAAAAGTAACAAATTAATCGTCAATAGTGTAGTTTTCAACCAAGGAGAAAAAAAGGAGGCATTCTTTTAGACTGCCTCTAGTATATAGACAATATAGTATCAGATCCTTTGATGTATATCTTCAAATAATGGTGTTCAAAACCTCACCATTTATTATTATGTCGGACTATCTAAAAAACAAACATAATACCATTTTCTAAAAGATATATACTGTCATAAATCAAACGTATTTTCACTCCTCGCGGCGGCTTGTTACAAAGGAATACATAAAACACTACAAAGGGCATTTAAATCTAGAGGATACGGTGTGGCGATGGAAAAATAAAATAATTTTTCTTTATGACAACTGACATTTTTTCCAAAAATGATCCTTGAATGCAAATCCATTTCTTTTGCTGATTTCTATAAAAAAATTGCAGAACCATCCATTTCCATAAATGCTTGGATGACGAAGTTCTAACAACGGATTTTTTAATGTTTTTTTTTTATATTAACTCCATACAAGAGGCTTTAAAGAAAATAATTTCCTTTATAGTTGTTGACGCAACTATGTATACCTATCTATATACCTTGTTCCATTTCTCTACCCATCCTTTTTTTACCACAATTACCTGTCCCTACTGACAATATTATCTACCGTACAACAATAAAATAAATATGTCCGTCAGTCTGTTAAAAGAAACTGTGCAACGAACACCATTATTCTCTCAGTTTTATATAACATCGACCAGTTTATGGAAGCTTGTGCAGTGAGTGATTTAGTGCTCCCTCAGACCCATAATATTGAGCAGAACATCAACCATAAGGGGTAAGTCAGTTTCCTTCCCCATTCATCTGTTTACCATTCCCCATAGTTGTGTCAAAGTATTCAAAAGCACAACATTTTTTTAAATATATTGATACAGTCCACTCCACGTGTCGCATTTGCGATACCATTAGCCTATGCCAGCATTGAAGATGCCGTGTGAGAGAGGAAATACAGAGGCCATCAAATCATTTAACTCAAGAACGAGTTGTAGAAGCGACCCGTTCACATGTGATAAATGTAAACTGTGTATTTATGTATATTGGGCGCGCGTTTGGCGTATTTCCCGACTATACACCGGTGTCGAAGGAATCAATGACGCTAGTTAGTAGGAGCATCTTCCATTGTAATATCGGTAGAACAAGGACAGCATACTTACCTATCGCCAGTGCTCTAAAAATTGCAATCCATTTGTTAATATGGAGGGATCGAATGAACCACCCGTTTCTGCACAGATTCAAGAGTTTTTTTCAGATATTTTAGGGCCCTAAATCAGAGGTGGCTGCTGAATTCAACAATGGGGTGCACTTGCGATTTATACAAGTATAGTATTAAAGTATCTGCAGCTTCTGAGAGGCTTTTAAGGATTCCATTTATTTTGCAAGGTTCTAACATCACTTTGATCCTTTTACAATTACTATTTTATTTGTATCTGCCAATAGTTGATGTTCGTTATGACACGCAGTTTATTATTAGGCCCTAGCTAGTTTTATATAATTATTAAGCACAAAAACTGACAAAAATAATGGTAATTGTGTTCAATTTAACTAATATAATAGTGAATTGATCATTTAAACGGAAATTGTGTTTAAAACATTAAATGAACTGCGCGTCAAATCCCACATGTCACAAAAGAAATTTTGCAGCGAATGAATAAAAAAAAATGGCCGCCGCGTTTGCGCAAATCTAGCAAAAGTCAATGCAGTCAACATGAACACGTTACGGAACGAACCCAAACTACGTGACCCGTTCAGGGGGGCGGAGGAGGGGATTTTCAAAACACCACGCTTGGTCACAATGCGGGGCGGGGGCTTAGGTTTTTATCACGTAGTCAATCAAGAAATCTAAATTAAGTTCTGGTTACAATATATTTTGACATAAGTTTTATCTTGATAATATTTTTTCCACTTGTAATTATAGGTATACGTGCACTCTTGCCGTCACGCAGCAAGCGCCGTATTAATAAACACAAATATAGCAAGCCCAATAATTTTCTTTTAACTTTTTTTTAGCGAGAAATTATTCAAAACCATATTTATGAATTACTACGTGAAAACTGTAGGGGGAGGGGGGGGGGGGGGGTCTTGGAATATACTACACGTGGTCACCGAGGGTCACGTAGTACGGGTACGTTCCCGTATCATGTTATTAGTAGTGTTGTAGAAATGCTGTTTAACGGTTACCGAACAGAAACGGTAACCGACGAAAATCAATTCATCGAAAGCGAATTCACCGAAAACGAGATCATCAAAAACCAATTCATCGAAAATCAATTCATCGAAAAAAAAGTTAGGTTGGGTTAGATTAGTCTCCTTGTCCAAAGTTTTATTACAATTTTTTTTATATATAAATTTATTGTCAACTTTTATTGACCAAACCTTTTTAACTTCCCGGTCCGCTCGGCATTTCTCTCAAATATCTACAAAATATTTTTTTTCGAAGAATTGGCGATTCGCTAAATTGATCATTCGATGAATTGGTTTTCGATGAATTGGTTGTCGATGCATTGGTTTTCGATGATCTCGTTTTCGGTGAATTGGTTTTCTATGAACTCGTTTTCGATAAACTTGTTTTCGATGAACTCGTTTTCGATGAATTTGCTTTCGATGAATTGATTTTCGATGAACTCGCCGTGAACCAACAGAAAAACCGTTTAACGGTCTTTATTTTTATTAATAACTAGCTGACCCGGCCACGCGTTGCTGTGGCTAATAAAACACTTTGTAAAATCCAATTTTTGTAACCACCGCCGTCTTTGAGTTTATCGCGAAGAGACAGACAGATGCCGCAGAGGACTTTAATTTATAATACGTAGAGATGGTGTGTTAGATTATAATAATGTGAATGAAATGCTTGGGGTAACTAAGGTTAAGTTAATAAGGATTAATACTGTATCCGTCTAAATAATTTTCCAATTATTATACCATTATACGTGACCATTTTTTAAGAAGATAGAATGGGTATAGTAAGCTATCCGTAAAAGATAGATATATACCTTCACGGACTTTTTTGTGGATCTATAAAAGAGGAATATCCCACCATGCATTGTTTTGTTATATCCCAAAAGGATTAGGCAGCGTTTTCGATGAAAGCTACTAGGCGGCATTACTTTTTCCGACACTTCTAACAATTATCGTTATGTTTCAACCAATTTACACAAATCCTCGACAAATTAAATACCTAAACCTTTCTCACAAAACACTCTATCTATTGGTGAAAACCGCATGAAAATCTGTTCAGTAGTTTTCGAGTTTATCGCGAACAGACAGACAGACGACGCGGGGGACTTTAATTTATAATATGTAGAGATAGAGATGCCGTAATAGTTTATTAATTTTCAATTTACTTAAAAAAAAAGTGAATTTATCAGAACCAGCAGAAATTTCTAGGCAAGTCGACGGCTTCCACCCAACTTCCTTGCATTTTTCATCGCATATCACATTCTTCATACAATACCCTGGAATATAATATTAACTTGTAATATACTTTCAGGTTTTGCATATTATAATATGAAGCCACACAGAACAGCCAAGAGAAGACTCTCCATTACCATAATAGCATTATTACACGTTACAAATAATGTAAAAGTGCCCAGAGAACATTATTCTAAGAAGGTGGACGACTTAACTGGATTTCGATATTTAATATTTCGCGACAGCTCGTACGTTTTTAACAAAATAAAATTAACATTTAGATTTAGATTCACGTAATCTTGCATTGTCTGTGGATACTTTCTATAAAAATTGCCGTAAAAATAAGAAACTCCAGTAAAAAATATTATGGCTTTTAAAAATATGTTCATATAGACCAATAAACGCTGATTCTGAATATATAAGTTTTATTTAAAAAGTTCATTTTTAATCGGGTCGTGAAAATACGCCGTCAAGTTGGCATTATTGAAATTTAAAAAAACATGGGATTTGAGCAATAACTTTGTGCTCTTTCTTATATTGTAGGGAACTTGCATTTATATCAAGGCTTTCGAAACGAGGCATTACAATTCGATGGGGAGTTGAGTTGTATTACGAAATTACTCTAATAGATGGTGTTATGTTTAAATGAAAATTATTTATTAGAGAGTTAACCGGTCACCAACTTAAGAGCGTTTAACCAGCCAGCGGACGAAAATCCACATTTCGTCGAAAGTTGTTCTTCCGATCGTGCAGGGCGGTTACAATGAGAAAGATTGATTATTCTCCGTACCAGCTTTTTAAAATTATAACTCAATATCGAATTTATTTCAATCCAAATTAGCTTTAATTTATACCTTCATCCAAAAATGCTGAAAGGCGTGATGATAAAACTATTAAAATAGTGTGCTTTTTGTAGTTATTTTTTGATTATAAGTATTTATCATTTTTCAATAATGTCTAAATTTAATAAGAATGTTAAAAAAATCTGAAATATATTAGTTTGTAAGTGCGCAAATAAATACACAAATGGACCAATTTTCGTCAAGAAACACAGGTACGTACAAATTTTTTAATGATTTTATTGAAACTAAAATTAAAATTCTAATACATAACTTTGCTAGATAATGTATTGATTAATTTTACTGCATGATTACATTATTTGAAATGGGTGTGGTTTAATACAAAAACTTTTTTGAAAATTTAACAAATCTGCCAACGACCTATGGAATAACCTTATTATACTAAAAATTAAAAAAAATTCTAAAAAATTATTACATAACTATGCTAGATAAAAGAACAATCTTTCGAAATCCATTTATAATTTTTTGTGGAAAAGAGTCAATAGGTCTAAAAACTTTTTTGACAATGACGTATTTCCGGCTTTCTCTGGTAATGCCCTCTTAAGCAGATATATGCGTTAGAAATACGACAACAGTCAAGTACAATAAGCGTGTTTATATGTCAACGCGTGTGTCTCCATAGAAATCGCTCTAACTCCGTTATTCTTTTAGTGACATCCCTAAAACAAAAAGTAAAAGGTCGATAGTAAATCAAGCTGTACATCTCTATTCAAGTCGTCCATAGAAATACATAACAAGAATATTCTGTCAGTGGCGCGGTTGACACATATTTTTTCCCGCCAAACTGCCGGGTAAAAATTGCCGGGCCGCTCGACATTGTTAATTTTTATTAAATATTTTTATATGAAATGATAAAAAAGTGAGGTGAAGAAAGTGTTTATTATACATTTATACAATAGAATAAGTATTGTTGTTTACATAATCTGTGATTTTAGTACCGTTTTCACATAAAAACATCACGTGAGTCATTTTTACATTTTTTTTTAATGTTTGCATTCTAAATTTTAATATTTACAAATGTTAATATTTATTTGTAATATAATAATTCGAAAGCTTATTTTGTAACCTTTCTAAAACAGTTTTACTATTCGGCTACGTTCAGAAACGTTTAATTTATGGAGCTTTAATTGTGAAGCGGTAATAAAACAAAGTTTTCGTAAAATGTCATTTTGTTTGAGACATCATAAGCGGTTAATCAATTTTTATTATATTTCGATGAGTACGGATCCACCCTCTCTCAAAGGCTTGAAAGCAAAGATACAGGAATTAAAATAAAATAAAATAAACTTTATCCTATGATTAAACTAAATTCAATATTGCAATAGGATTTTTAAAGTAAAATTAACGCAAATATTTTTAGCTTTTAAGTAACGTTTATAAGAACTAGGTAGGCACGTAAATATATGTTACTTTTATGACGACCGAAAGTATCATGCTGATAAGGACAACAAACGCTAATTCTGAATATATAATTATAAGCAGAATTCATAAATAAATAATTTAAAAGTGAATAAAACACTCCATTATGTTGGAAAAATTAAAACGTTGAAAATTATTTAAACTTTTGAAACTAACTATAAAAAAAAAATTGTTTTTAAGTTAGAACGTCATTATTAATGTATAAAATTATATTACCACAACGTCAAAATGAACTGTCAATAAATGTACATACAGTCTGTCAAATAAGAGTAGAAAACATAGGAGGGCGCCACTGTTGATCAAATGGCAATACTAAAAATACAACACATGGTGGCAAACTAAAGCTGTGTAACCTACATTTTTTGTAAATAATCAACAAAAAAATATTGCTTTTATATTATACCTTTGCAATTTTTTTCAATACATTGAGGAATAACGATATTATAGTAAAATAAAAAGCAAAGTTGGAAATTGCTCACATTTATTTAATACTAGCTCAAGTAAGTACCCAGCGTTGCCCGGGTTTTAGATCATGTCTCTAATTTTAGATCTGTATATATTTAACTCATTCAAACCTAAAAATAGTGTAACTAAACTCACCATTTTAGTGATTCTTCCTTTTTACCTAATGTTAAATTCAAATTTATGTTATATTAAATGAAAGCAAATCACTTTATACAACACCATTTAATCAAATTTATGAGGTACCTTAACAACAGTCTTTCTGTGAATCAATCTTTTTTCTTTAAGAACAAAAAAGTGTTTTTTTTTTTAATATTACAGTGTTTTGTACATTCAGTGTCATTGCGATTTGAAAAAATATTTGACATTTAAATTGGTGTTGCAAGCCTACAAATTTAGTAGTTCCATTTTTATTATTTTCTACTCTTAATTGACAGAATCTAATTATATTTTAAAAAACCGTTTATGGCAGAATTGTTTTAAAAGAAGCTTTTGTAAGGAAAGGGAATAATAACTGAGAATAAAACGTAGGCAGCAAAAGCTGTGCACACACCTAAAAAAATATTTATTATATTTCATGTAATTAAAAAAAAGAAATGCCCCGGGTGAGGATTGAACTCACGACCTTAAGATTATGAGACTTACGCGCTGCCAACTGCGCCACCGAGGCGGGTGGACGAGTCGTGCCAAAACACGATTAGCTCTAAATAGTACAGGATAACACCGTTTAGCAAGGCGTGCATTGATATATATTTTTCTGCGAACATAATGACAAGCCGAGCTACAAATAATTCGAGGATCGGCTCGTATGTTCGGCTCGCGTATTTATACGCAGCGTTAGACAGGTCAATGCTGCGGTGAAAACTTATTCTATGAGCGAAAACTTCCCACATTCAATGGATAGGTTCACAAGCTGTGGATAAGTACCTATTGTTGTGAAGATAAAATTAGTGGAGAGGGGAAGGAGATGGGAATGAAAGGTCGGGAAATACCTGGCTATTAATATCGGATCACCAAACATGACTACAGCCATTTCAATCAAGTTTTAGATTCTGAATGGTGGTTTAACCAAGGCGATACTGAAAGTATCGGAGGCGTCTACTAATATCTACAGGAATTCCAAAAACTGAAAAAATCGAACTAATATCTATGAGAACCAAAGTGTTGACGAATATCTACAGCTCAAACTGTTGACTAATATCTATGAGAACCAAAGTGTTGACGAATATCTACACCACTGGCAGAGGTTGGATTTGCAATTATGTATAGCATATTGGAATAACGTAATATTGCGTATGCAGTTTAAAAACTTAATTTATGTAATCTTGACATGTAGCAAACACTTTGTGGGAATACATAATTATAATAAACACAATTAAATAACTTTGTTTCAATTCCACTTTATTATTTTTTAATCCAACCGGTTTCGGTTCGTACTGAACCTTCCTCAGGGGTGAATAAAAATATATTTAAATAATTTATGTAAATATGTATGTAAAAATCCCTAATATCGGACTATTGGATACATTTAGCTGATTAGTCCAACCTACGCTCTGTAGATATTAGTTCAACCTACGCTCTGTAGATATTAGTCAACACTGGGGCCGTCATATATATTCGTCCGACCTTAGCTCTGTAGATATTAGTCAACACTCTGAAGTTCGTAGATATTAGTTCGACATATGAGCTGTAGATATTCGTCCGACATACAGGCTATAGATATTAGTATCTGGAGTCAAAGTATCTACCACTGTGAAACGTGCCCCAAACACCCAATATATTTCATTTAACACACATTATATCTCTTCTTTGCAGGAGATCCGCAGGAAAATAATTTCCCTCAGGGCCTGTAATCTTTGAAGATGGTGCATGGAGGGTCTTTTTAGGAGAGTAAGTTCTTTTTTAAGTTCTGGGAAAGAAAAAAATATGAGAGGTGGGTAAGAATCTACGGTTAGTGTCCAGGAGTGACGGACGTATCAATCCATCGCTTTCACTACGGTGCAAGGCGGTGTTCCGAAAGAATTCTCGTGGAGAGGTCAAAACATCACCGTTAACCAGCCTCTCCCGATCCGACCTGCCACCCAGTAGATGGGCAGGCGTGACTGCAGCCAAGACCCGGACAAACATCACCCATGAACCCAGGCACCCCTGTCACAAAACACAGCGAACCGCTTGGGGTGACCAATGGCAGAGGCCAATAAGTGGCGGCGGCGGCGGTACCCATTCCCCACTCACAAATTGAATTATTGAATACATAATTTTTTTAAAGTGAGGATTTTTATCCAGTAAAGACTTTTTCTTCACGATGACACTAATGTAACGTAAATTTAGTCAAGTAAATTCAACCTTCAGAAGGTAATAGCAGAAAGCCTTAGCCTTTAGCCTTTTTAATAAACTCAAGAGGTCAACCGGGTAAAGAATACACTCTCAAATTGCACGAGTGTCAAAACAATAAGTCACATTGATCTTGCCCTATTATAACAAAGGCAAAAAGTATTAAATATCTAGGAGTGGAAATAGACGAAAACTTTAGATGGGAGATGGGACACACACATAAATGGAAGCACTAAAAAGCTTTCGAGACTTGTATATTTCTTCAAAAACCTAAGAAACATACTACCTAGGAAAGACATCAAAAAAGTATTTTTTGCTTTATGTCATTCCTATCTTGTGTACGGAATTCTAGTATGGGGATCTGCTAAAGCAAATCATATTAACCACTTGGATATTGCTCAGAAGAGCATTATAAAAATCATACTAAAATTACCCATCAGAACCCCCTCAAAAGATATTTTGAAGTGTGTTGACATTCTAAATTTAAAACAAACATATGCCAAGAATATTCTTATACATCATTTTAAAAACTGAAAATCTCCTAATGAAACTCGGATACATAACACAAGAGCCTCAAAAAAGGATATACGAGATGTTCCAAAATTCAAGACAAAATTTGGCCAAAGAAACCACATATATCTGGCAACCAAACTTTACAACATCCTTCCTCCAAATTTGAAAAAGATAGAAAAGATAAATAAGTTAAAGGAAAAAATCAAAACATCATAGAAACTAAATAACGGAAAATCAAAGAAATCTACCAGTCCACCTCAGCATAGGACAACCTGGTGAGGAGGACTAAGAACAAACAGATGAAATATTTATATATATATTATCAAATCTTGTAATTCTCATCAAACCTGTTATTAAATAGTCACTAATAATTTTTTTTTAAAAAAGGCCGAATGAGCCGTAGTACTAGTTAGTTAGAAACATGAAAGGGTATTGCAAAGCCTAACTAGCTAGTCATAATTATATATTGAGGATTACGAAAGAATCCGTAGAATCAAAAATCAAATAATTCAAATGTACTGCTCGCGAGTGATTACGTCACTGAAATTATTTTATCAAAATTATCTCTATTGAGAACATACATATATATTTCACTACGTAATTTTTCTTATCTTCGAGTCGGGTCACAGATAACGCTATCTAGCTCTTTACTGAATATTTAAGACACACCGCAATTAACCTGGCACACAAAAAGATAACTTTGTTCACTGGAAAATCTATATATTTTTTTAATTGTAAAATTAAACTCTTCTAAAACAAAATGTCTACGATTTTTTTATAATAACGCAGAATTTAAACATATTGGTAAGTCGTATTATAAAGATGAACATATTAAAAATTAAACAAAAATCCAAGGCTCTGTTGTTTTAGAAACTAAACATAAGAAAAACCCGTTAAGGGAAATGGCTGTCCGACCTTTTTAAAAAAAAATCTTAAATTTGGATTTGTGGCCAAATTACCCAACCAATCCAAAATATTATAGGAAAGCAAGAGACATCTACATTCTTACCATAAGTATGCTTAGGAAACGCTGGTTTTAAATCCCTTGGGTACGTTATGGTGAGCAACGCCTAACAATCAACGTCAATAAAACTAAATGGATGACATTTGGATGACTAGATCACTCTGAATCTGTGATGCAGTTAAATGGTTGCAATGTCGAAAAGGTGGAAAGATTTAGATACCTCGGCAGTATTCTCACGGAGACTCTTGACCCAAATGTAGAGGTTAGATGCAGAATAGAAGCAGCAACAACTGCGTTCGTTAAAATGAAATCCCTCTTCTGCATTGACAATATCAGCTTAAACAGGTTAGAGGCTTTTGAAATGTGGCTTCACCGGAGAATGCTCAAGGTCCCATGGACCGACATGGTCACCAACACAGAAATTCTAGGGCGGGCTAGAGCAGACAGAGAACTGCTTACATTAATAAAAATCAGGAAAATTTCATATCTGGGTCATATGAGAAGTATCACTTTCTCCATTTAATATACAAAAAACAAGATAGAGGGTCGCCGAGGGCCTGGTAGGACACAAATGTCTTGGCTGCGTAATATACGAGAGTGGACCGGCATTAGAAGTGTGGAGGAGCTATTCCGGGTAGCGCGAGACAGAGAGACATTTTCAAGAGTGATCGCAAACGTCGGGGGGACCTGATACGGCACACAAAGAAGAAGAAGGGTACGTTATGTAACTCTTACACCCATAAAAGGAAATTGTATAAAAAATGCTTTAAAAACAAACAAACTTTAAACATTTCCTCTTTAGAAAAACGTAGAAAGGACTCTGATCTAATATGCATTTTCAAAATTATCAACAGTATTACAACTCATCCAGTTCAACATTCCTTCCCGTAGACTCCGAAATAATGAATTGCTGTTCCTCAATCAACATTCACTAATTATGGATATCATTCTCCTTTATCCAGAATGTCGAGACTTGTCAACGCAAATCAAAGCATTGAATTTTTTGGTGTAAGCCTAAATGACTTTCGGCAGTCGTTACGCAATGTGGTTTTTTAAAGTCTTTTTAAATCCATCTTCAAGCTACTTGTAGTTATCTTCTCTATGTACTTTTATAATATATGTATTTTGTCAATGCTCTTCATCCATTTGTAATCTCCTTTCATTGTGAACTCTCTTTTTTTTTCTATTCGTGTTTTTGTTATATTGTTAATTGGACTATTTGTCCGTAAATAAATAAATAAATAAATAAAAACAAACAGAATAGGAGGTAGCTTTTATTCCCCATTTATTTTCATTGAACCATCATGAAGATTTAAAACTCCTAAAATGTCACACTTCGAACACTGTAATACGACACGTTGCACTATCGAACCATTTAAAAGCTTACGTTAGTGTAGAGTGCATACTTCTACCCCCCGATACCCTGGAAAACTCCTCAACTAAGTATTAAGAGAAGAAGAGATAGAGCGAGTAGGGGACTGTAGACTGCAGGGGTTTGACCTCAATTTCGATTAGGAATATATTCGTCGTTTGCTGCATTGGGTTTTATTGCACGGTATGTATAGAGAGCGACTAGGACACAATGCGATATATTAGGTCCTTACTGGCAACTTTGATCTCAAAAATCTTATTTTTGGTTAGGAATTCCAGATTCAAATTTATGCAGCTATTTACTCATGTATTCGTGTTTCGAAAATTATAATTCATTTGTTCTTTTTTATTGTTTTTTTTTTCTTTGCGTCACTTAGTTTACAAGTGCTGCAGAAACGGCTCGAAGGATTAATGATGTGTATGGCGACGGTGCCGCAAAAGAAAACACAGTACGTTTTTGGTTCCAACGTTTTCGTTCTGGAAATTTCGACCTGCAGAACAAGCCCCGTGGACGGCCGGAGACCAAAGTTGATAATGAAGAATTGAAGGCTATTATGGAAGCGGATCCATCGCAAACCACGTCCGAGTTAAGTACAGGCTGCGGTTTTAGTGATAAAACTGTTTTAAGCCACTTGAAGCAAATCGGGAAGGTGAAAAAGCTTGAAAGGTGGGTACCTCACGAATTGAGTGAAGCAAATCAACAAACGCGTGTTAGAACGCTAGACCACACACTGCACAACAGACGACTACCAAATTAGAGGAGCTTCAATTGGAATGTCTAAGACATCCACCGTACTCTCCGGACCTTGCCCAAACAGATTACCATTTTTTTAGAAATTTGGATAACTTCTTGCAAGGGAAAAAATTCAACTCCGATGGGGCAGTCCAAACCGCCTTCAAAGATTTCATTGATTCCCGTCCGAATGGTTTTTTAAACGACTTCAAAAAGGAGGAGGTTCTCAATTCGACTGTATTTTTTTTTTTTTTTTTTTTTTTTATGTTTGTTACGCCAGAACTTTTGACTGGGTGAACCGATATTGATGATTCTTTTTTTATTTGAAAGCTGATGCTTCCCGTGTGGTCCCATTTTAATTTGGTCCAGTTCCGACAATAGCATCCATGAGAAAACCATATAAGTCTTAAATTTGCATAAGTATGTGCGCGACAAATGGACGAATAACTCAATATCACGCCAACCGATTTCGATGATTCTTTTTTTATTGGAAAGGATGTACTTCAAGGGTAATTTAATGAGAGTTTGGTTAGGTTCTGATTATCGGATCCATGACAAATTAACGAAACTCGGCCGAATCTCTTAATTTGACCTTAACGTCGCTATGGTCAAATTATGTCTGTCTCATATGAGTAGTACGTTTAGTAGGTTTACCCATATTCAGACAAATTAGTTAGTGTACTTCAGATTCACTAAAAATCAAAAAATAAACAAAAATTTTAACAAAACAAAAAACGACTTCAAAAAATGCACTAAAAAATAAAAAAAAATAATTTCGTATTCTTCTACAACTTAATAATCAACTTACTTTTTCTAATCATCAATATGTAGGTACGATTGTTATTTTTGGAGTCGGTGTCAGCAAAGGTACCCGGCCCGGCGGGTTCACTTGACAGCTCCCCGCGCCGCCGCGGCTCCGCTCTCGCCTCTCGCCTCGTCAAGTCGCTTGTGCGATACAAGCACACCTCACCTATAACTATGTATGTAGTTACAAACCTACCTTGACTGACACCGACTCCAAAAGTAACAATCGTACCTACATATTGATGATTAGAAAAAGTAAGTTGATTATGAAGTTGTAGAAGAATACGAAATTATTTTTTTACTTTTTAGTGCATTTTTTGAAGTCGTTTTTTGTTTTGTTAAAATTTTTGTTTTTTAGTAAAGGGATCGATGAACTACCTATGAGATAGCAAAAGTACATAGATAGCAATGGTACATACTTTGATTAAATAAATATATTAAATATATTTAAAAAAAATCGACTTTATGTTCCTCCCACACAAAACGCCAATTTCTTATGCAAGGACCTAATATTTAATATAACAATACAAAAAAAAATTTATGCATATATCGAAAATTTGCCTAAAACTGCCAGCAAATCAATCCGAGATAGTTTAAATGATGGTGGCAGTAAGTACAATTTTCAAAATGTTAAGCAACCGCCGACACAAAAAAGGGCTGATGACCTTGAACGCCTGAACAAATTTACATGAATTGTAGCTAAGAACCATCTCGATAACGTCAGCTTTCAAACGAAAAAAACGCATCACAATCGGTCCATCCGTTTAGGAGCTACGATGCCACAGACAGAAAAACAGACAGACAGACACACAGAAAGTCAAACTTATAACACAGCTCCATGCGTCGGGGGTTAAAAATTACAAGTGTGCAGTTAACACGCGGTAGAAGTGAAATCTTCAGAAAGCTTAAGTAGACAATAGTGAGGAGGCTACGAAGTACCGCACAAAAGAGGAGACCGATTATTTTCTCGCAGGCTAAATCCTATAGGTGGATGTGTTTGTCACTTTTTAGTGTCGTTTTTCCATTTCATCGAGTGTCAAATCACAACAGTGCTAAATAAGTTTCACTTCAATAAGTCAGGTACGCCGCACACGTCACGCATATGGTTGGTAATGTTATATTATCGCGAAAACAAGCTTATTAGTCCTAATGGTTTAAAGAACGTGAACTCTTATGTGCGATTCCCCCAAAAAATACTCTGGAAGTGTCAATAGCTTAACAGTATTGTTCCGATAAGGCGGAGAATATTGAGGTGATCCACTACACCTTGAAATCTGAAGCCCCGCCTCTTTTTGGGAGGGATTTAAAAATACTCGAGAAGGCGTTTTTGGAAAGGTTGAAGAAAGTATTTGAGAGTTGTTTGTTAGACGTTGATTTCGAAAAGGCTTATAAAAAACATTAACTCATTTCTTACTCATTGTTTCTTATAATAACAATGAAATTTAAAATCGATTTTTTTGCATGAGCTCCACACAGGAGGCCATGAGGAAAAAATTTCCCTCAGGGCTTATGTCATCTTTGAGGATGCTGTGTGGAGGGTTTTTTTAAGGAAAGGAAGGAGAGGAAAGTTCTGGGAAGGAAAAGGGTATAAGGGGTGGGTAGGAATCTGGGGTTCAGTGTGTCCTGGTCATCCGCCTTCAAGATCTAGACAAACCTCACCCCATGAACCCGGGCAACTGTGCTAAATCACCAAACGTAGCGAACCACTTGGGGTGACCTATGGCAGAGGTGTTGGTTATCCAATAAAGGTTCTCGGGGCGGCGGTACCCATTCCCGCCTCCCAAATTTCACGGAATCAAGCGACGTCAAGGAACGTCCGTTCGCCACCGCAATAGGGCGTTAACTGATACAAAATGCATACTAGTCTGTATGCCGGACCGCATAAGATTTAATTCTCAATTTAATGCTACCTATTTTGATTCATGCCGAAAAAAACAGCGCAAAATTGCATTGTTTTGTTTTATTTTATGAAATTCTGGCACAAATATTAAAAGGCTTTCCGATCATTTTGTAAAAAACTTAATTCATCACAATATACAATTCAACTTTACCCGAAAAGGGGTTCACTAGTAGGATATTTTGCACTTGAAAGTATTTTTTTATAGTCTAGATATTTTATTTTTTGCCAGACTTACAAAAATACTAAACTAAAATCGTATGATTTTGCATTATTTCTCAAGGCTTCATCTTAAAATAGCTAGATAACTTTGTCCTATTATATAACGCATCGATTGTGAGTTACCCTGTAAAACGGAGAAGGGATCTGTGTTTGGACAGTTAAATTGCTGCTCGATTTAACTTCAGTTGGAGAATTAGTTTCTCAATCAAATTGACACGATGCATCCAATAGAAGAGGCAATAAACTAAATACGAAATCATTAAGAATAAATACGAGATACAATACAATTAGCTAAAAAGATACATAACGTGAAATTTTTAATCTATCTTTTACCAATTTGGGGGACGGTTATGGGTACCGCGGCTCCGAAAACCGGATAAACAGAAAATTGGATAACCACACCTCTGCCTTAGATCACCTCAAGTGGTTCGCTACGTTTGGCAACTAAGGAGTGCCCGGTAGCTTATTTACAATCCCTACCGCGTTTCAGTTGCTTTAAATTTTCAATATCAAAATTTAAATATTTAGAAATAAAATTATTAATTTCTAATATACACATTGGAAAAATTATTTTATCTAGATTTTAGAACAATTTTTGTTTTAGCAAAGTGATAAAAAATTATCAATATAGAGGTGTATTTACAATATATGGGAATAGGTTCCATGACAGTTCATCCTGCTACAGTTCATCCGGCCGACAGTTCATCCTGCCGACAGTTCATCCTGCCGACAGTTCATCCCGCCGACAATTCATCCGGCGACAATTCATCCTGACAATTCAACCTAACCTATAAGTATAAGTATGTCGTATTTTATTATTCACGCATGCTTCTTCGGAGAGCCGAAATTATTGTTAGTAAAAATATTTTTACAGCGGATTTCCACTCAAGATGCCTTCAGATATAAGTATATCGATTTTGGTTGTACGGCCGTATATCCTCTTTGCATACTTACTTAATAAAAATCTTCTAAATGATCAGGCAGGATGAATTGTCGCCGGATGAATTGTCGGCGGGATGTACTGTCGGCATGATGAACTGTCGGCAGGATGAACTGTCGGCCGGATGAACTGTCGCAGGATGAACTATCGCCGGATGAATTGTCGCAGGACGAATTGTCGGGTCACCATGGGAATAATATTAAAATTTAAATATTTAGAAGTAAAATTATTAATTTCTAATATACACATCAGAAAGATTATTTTATCTAGATTTTAGAACAATTTTTGTTTTTGCAATGTGATAAAAAAATAACCAATATAGAGGTATATTTAAAATGTAAATAGTCGTTACCGCGACTGAATCGGTATAGGTTTTGTAAATACGCTGCCCGGTCACACGGGGTAAGGTTTTTTCGGATCTTGGTGGCGAATGCTTCTGTACACTAACTGCGTGATAAGCTGGATCGGGAGAGATTGGTTGAGGAGACGTATTGACCTCTCCACCAGGACTCTCTCGGAACATCGTCTTGCACCGCAGTGGGAGGGAGGGATTCGATACCGTATTGAAATAACGCCGTCCGAAACGTTGGCTAAAGAAGGTAGCCGCAATATGAAATAACATCCCAAAAATAAATAACTGAAAAAGAACAAAGAATCGATCAGATTTAGAAATTGCACCTTCCCGATGCATTGACTTTATCGCGTTCAAGTCCAATTTGAATTGACTTGCAATTCGCTACCTATTCCAGGCTTTGACAAATGTATTTCTGTCTACGTCGTTCGAGTGCCACCTTTTGACTGGAGCCCTTGGTCCAATTGATCGTGCCATATCTCTCCAGACGTAGGTACTCGACTTCGTGTTCTATTTTTAAACACTACTTGACCCAAGGGAAAGCAATTATTTTAGGAAACCTTAACGTATATTATGACTCTAATAATAAATATTTATATCATTGTAAATTGTACAGGTTTTAGGCATCGTGTAACCTTAGTGAATGGGTTTTTGAAAGGAAAATGAAATTTGAACGGAATTTTGCGAAACGGGAAAACTATTTAATAATTTATCAATCAAAACCATTTGTTTTACAATAGCTCCATATTTCATCTAGTGATGATGCTGTGTGGATGGTCTTTTTGGGAACTGAAGGTGACGAATTACTGAGAAGGAAAAGGGTAGAAATCTGAGGATCAGTGTGTCCAGGGAAGATGGACGTATGAACCTATCACTTCCACTGCAAAGCGATCATCGAGAGTCCGGCTGGAAAGGTCTAGGTTAGGTCACTCTCAACTAGTCTCTCTGCCTGCCAAGAATTTGGTTGGTAGACGCATCCACCGCTAAGATCCGGAAAAACCTCACCCCTTGAACAGAGGCATCCCTACCCATGGGTGTTGGCACGGTGGGGCAAGGAGGGGCATTTGCCCCACCTTGGCTGGCCGATGCATGGCCTCTGGGATTGTCGACCGAGTCCTATTTTCAAATTTACAGCTCTTCATAGGATGGTTTTTCCTTCTTCCGTTCATATTCATTGTATTCATAGAGCCTAAAGCATGAATATGTTGTTGAAGCGTGCTTTTTCTCGGTACTTACTCTAGATTTTTATTTTTTGCCCCACCCTAAATCAAAACCTGGCTACGCCCATGCCCCCGACTAGTTACAAAACACAGCGAACCACTTGGGGTGACCTGCGACATTAGTGTTATTTAAAATAATAAATTCCCGGGGCGGAGGTTCCCATACCCGACTCCAAAATTGATGGGAAATGGGGTGGGGATGGGAAGGAAATGGAGTAGATGCAGGTTTGGAAATGACTGGTTATTCAGATTTGGTCATCTGAGGGGTTAAGGCGGTACACAACCCTAATAATTTTCGTTTGATCAAAATTCACATTTTAATCATTTCCGGCGGATTCGTAACTACGAGTATAATAACTTTTTTTTTCCATGTCGCACAAGGAATGCGAGTTATGTATATTTTAGATTAATAAAAACAGTACCTTACCATTAATATATTTTACGTACAACAATATTAAAACTTTATAACCCGTTTTCAACTTTAGAGTTAGCGGTAAGCATCAGATTTTATTTTTCTAGACGATGAATAAATAACTTCGGGATGACAACATGGAGACACATTTTAAATATTTGTAACACGTTCTTCAGAAATAATGAATGCGGCAGAAAGGTCGAATCTCCAGGCTTGCAAGGGTGAATTCGACTGTACGTTCGTATAATACGCCGTGCCGCGGGCGTATATTTGTTTACACGCTTTCTTCACTTACGTCGTTAAGATTCCCACATTATTTTTCTTCTTCTTCTTTTCTTTGATACGGCAAATTCGACAGTAGGTCCATCCAATAGATGGATCATGAGTCGCAATTTGAATTCACGCCTTCTTTACTTACGACGTTAAGATTCAGAATATATTTTAGGGTATATTGTCATGTTAAGGTTTTCCTTGCAAATATCAAAATAATAAACAAGGAAATTCATAATTAACGGTGTCTAGCGCACGATTTCTTTAATTTCCGAATGTTACATAAAGAAATGCATCGCCATGCTTGTCTCTGAAATATTAATTATTAATTAATCAAGTCTGCAACGGATTTCTGCAAGGAAAAGTTTCGAAGCTAAGAGAGAAAAGAAGAACGAAGTCAGAACACAAAAAGAGTTCAAGAAGTGGTGGGGTAAAGGGGGGAAAGTTTCGCAAAATGACTTTTCAACGGGCCGAGTTCGTGTCGAGGTAAAATATTTGTCGCAACACGAAATATTGGATAAGTTTTTCACTGTAGTTCGCAAAACTACTTGTTTAAATTGCACGGTGGTTAGAAAGGTTTAGAATGTAAAAGATCGACTTTATTATTTTCGTCATTTGTTTTTGGGGTGTTATGCCGTGTTGCGCTACCTCCTTCTTTAGCCAACGTTTCGGACAGCGTTACAGTGTCCAATCAAACGAACAATGAATTCTAAAAATATTGCAATAATTCATGGACAGAATTTAATTTGGGAGGCGATTATTTCAATTTGGGAGGCGTATGGGTACCGCCGCCCCGGGACCATTTATTAGATAACCAACACTCCAAGTGGTTCGCTACGTTTGGTGACTTAGCAAAGGTGCCCGGTTCATTGGGTGAAGTTTATCCAGATCATGGCGGTGTGTGTATCTGCCCACAAGCTTTTTTTACATTAACTCCATACAGGCCCTGAGGAAAAAAAAATCACTCTAGGCCCATGTCATCAGAGATGTTGTGTGGAGGGTCTTTTTGAGGAGAGGAAGGAATGAAGAGACCCATATTGTAGGAAGGAGGAAACACAAAGGCCGGCCAATCGTTTCACAGCCGAGCTGTTGAACACAAGTCGAAGAAGCAACCCGTTCTCATGTGAAAATGTCAACCGTGTACGTATGTTGGGCACGCGTTTTTCGTGTTTCCCGACTTCACACCGGTGCCGAAAGCATCAATGACGCTGCATGGCAGGCCGGATCAGGAGAGAATGATTGAGGGAGTCCCTTTGACTTCCGGCCGTACTCTCTCTCGGAACATCGCCTTGCATCGCAGTGGGAGGGATGGATTCATACGTCCGTCACTCCTGGACATACTGACCTCCAAATTATTACACACCCCTAATACCCTCTTCCTTCGCAGAACTTCTTCCTTTCCTAAAATGATCCTCCACACAGCATCCCCAAATATGACATCGGCTCTGAGGGGAATTATTTTCCTCGGGGCTTCTTGTATGTAGCTAATTTTAAAAAAAAAGACGACCTGTTACGTTTTTAGATTTCCACGGCCAAAAGTATTTTCGTTATCTGTTTTTGGGGTGTTATGCCATGTTGCGCTACCTCCTTCTTTAGCCAACGTTTCGGACAGCCTTGCAGTGTCCGAAACGTTGGCTAAAGAAGGTCATAGCGCAACACGGCATAAGACCTCAAAAATAAATAACGAAAATCACTACCGATTTTTTTTTATTTTGAGATTTTTGCCTTGTCTAGATGTTTTGTTGTTGGTCGTGCCATGTATTATTGAGGGTTCCATGCCAACTCATAATGAAACCAACTCAGAACCACATCAGAAAGGTCACTAAAAGCTATGAAAAAATAATTTTATAATAGCCGTTAACCCTAAACTAACTTAACCTATTTAACCATTTTTTTAAATATTTTTTTATCATCACTCTTTATGATCTTTCTGAGGTGGTTCTGAGTTGGTTTCATTCTGAGTTTGCCGGTCACCATTATTGAAACATCACCGACTATTGATTTAACATACCTTCGCGTCTTAAAACGCCTTTAAAACTAAGAAATTCTCTATTGACAGTTTCATTAAAGTGAGTTTAATTTAAAAAGTCAATTTCGGTTGTGTGTCTATGATAGTAACTCTTTTTAAATGAGTCATGTCATTATCATCGACAAAAATTTCTTAAAAATAACAAGAAGAAATTGTTTAGTTGGTTAAGACGTTTGTCCTGGTAAGACAAGAGAACCTGGGTTCGAATCCCAATTGCGACCGAAACATTAATATTTTTCTGTGTCTTGTTTTATGAAGTGAAACTTCTTCGACACCATTGTGATTTGAAACTCGATGAAAAAAACGAAAACGATACTAAAAAGAGACAACCACATATATCTATAGGATTTACCCTGCGAGAGAATGATATAGAATGAAACCTTACCGCTTTGGCAGCTTTGATTATGAGCTCACTTTTCTTTGATTCTATTAGTTGAGATTGTGTGGGTGAAGGTTTCACATCCATCGCGTGTCTGCATTCGATTTTCTTTCTTCATATTTTCATTTAGATTTATCAGTATTATGTTCTTCTTCAATTATATATTACATCGATAAGTACTGTGAGAATGGTTTTGTTGGTACTCCTGCCTTTTAAATATGCAAGAGCGAGACGGCAGAAACAGTGTATAAAAGGTGATGGATATTCCTGCTCGCGCTTCTTAATCACAGACAGCTCCGATAGTTAGCACGTAGCTTACAACGCAGACTTTATATTGTGCAAATAAATGTTCATCTCGTCCACGCGCGTTTTATTAAGATCTGCAAGATATCTCATATCACGCCTACACAAAGTCTAAATAACAGGTACCTTCAAAAGTTATTATAAAAAGAGATATTCCAATGAGTCTAGTTTTTGCACTGATAATTCGTGGTGGAATTCCATTGTATTAGAATTTGAAATTAAAACACTTTTGTACTTTCTTCCACTAATTTATATTTCATTCATTTCATCATTTGGGTAAAATATTTATAAACAATAAAGATAAAAGGGATAATCTGGAAAACTCTGGAGTCTACCAGGTGAACTGCTCGAACTGCCCTGCATATTACGTAGGACAAACGGGAAGAGCAGTATCAACCCGTATAAAAGAACATTTCGCTAGTTGGGTTAATCAAAAAGGGGATCTATCGAATGTTGCCTTGCATTTACTAGAAAACCAACATACTTTTAATAAAGATAGAGATGTCAAAATCCTTCATGTTTGCAACAAAGGACAAAAATTAGACAGGTTAGAGTCACTAGAAATTAATCGCCTAACGAAGAAAATAGATCGAAAATACGTCATGAATAAACAGTTGGAACATAATGCTCATAATCACCATTAATATACCCATTATAATTCACTTAGAATAATTTTACTTCAGAGAGCAGTGGGGTAATTTAAGTATGTAATTTAAAAATGTAATAACCCAAATACACGGAAAACCCTAATAATAATAAATACCATAGTGCATGAATATTTGTCAATTAAGTCCTAAGCAACAAGGAGGGAATAACCCAACGTTACCAAAATAAAATATCAGTAATCACAAACCTTTTAAATTATATAAATTCATGTATATTCATTTGAAGTAAAAATATTGATTTAATATGTAACATCATTCATAATTTTAATAATAAACTTTATTATTACCTGTATGTACTTAAAATTAACAAAATAACTTATAATACCTTAAAAATAACAAAATAGAAATATTCATTGTACAGAGACAATGTTGTGTACCCCTGCAACGAGAAGAATTTCAACTACCAGTCTGAAAATGTCCGTAATAGGATGAAACCGGTCCTGGTGAAATATAAATTAGTGGAAGAAAGTACAAAAGTGTTTTAATTTCAAATTCTAAGATATTCCAATAAAAAATGAATATTACAGTGTGTTTAACGTCACGGCAATGGAATGATTAACCGACTTCTGTGTTTCCTCCTTCCTCAAGACACGAGTCTAATTAAGATCCACACTGACTCCTTTCTCCTCCCCACAGACCCTCGACACAGCATCCCTAAATAATGTGTATTTTTAAAATGGCAGTTGATTACTTCCACATCATTACTGGCGAAATATCTCAGAGTGGAAGTGGCCACTTTGCAATACTCGTGTTTCGGACAAAGGCCCCAGCGGCCGTGGGGGTTCCAGGGGACCCTGCCAAGGGAGGGGGAGGAGGTGACAGGGAAGCGAGGGTGATCTGTTTACCACCCCCAACCCCCGCAGCCTTTTGGCCGAGGCTGTTGGATCTGAATTGGAGGGTTGCCACGGAGGCGAGCCAATCGCGAGGCAAACAATTCCGCATTTTTAAATAATATCTAAAAACGTAACATCTAGCGATACTCGTATGCTGGTGAACATAAAGAATGTTTGAAATGTATGTAATATCTCAGGTAATAAAATAGAGTTCTGGTGTCATGAAATATGCCCACCTTTTCTGTCTGAAGCGTCATTGTGAATCCAACTATTTTCAACCCTCTAAGTCATCTCTCTAATTTGCCATGCATCATTTAAAAAACAGAAAATCTGCGTATTAAAGCGGTAAAAAGAAACTTCTCCAACGATTAGTTCTGGCGTCACGAAAATTGCACACCTTTTTCTGTCTGGACTGCATAATTTGTCAACGCGACTGTTTTCAACTTTATTAATTCTTTACATCGTTCACTATTTTGAGCTGAAAAAAGTAGACAAACACCCCAAGCGATTCGCATTCTACACGATAAATAAAAAAAAAAATCAGTGAAAACTTCTTTAGCAGAGTTGAGATTTGAAACTCGACGAAACGAAAAAGCGACACTGAAAAGACACAAATACAGAGAGATAGAGTAATCTGTCTCCTTTTTGTGCTTCGTAGCCCCCCCACTCTTGTCTACTTTAGTTTTCTGAACTGCACACTTGTATTTTTTTCAAATTAAGGTAAATACATACGTTGAGGTGGCTTGATTTAATTTAACTACACGAAAGGTAGTTACAAGAAGATCATAATAGCATGTATTCTTTCTTCAATAAATATAAAAGTAAATATTTACTATCGTCATTTCAAACAACAACTAGTATAATTATCACTAGCTGACCCGGCCACGCGTCGCTGTGGCTAACGAAACACAATGCCATCTACTGACCATGCCATTACCCGACCTTTATAACGGTGGATATAACGGTTATATAGGTGGAAGATACTTTCAGTATCGCCCTGGTGTAAGACCACCATACAGAATTGAAACGTCGCTTGAAATGGCTTTAGCCGTGTTTGGTGACCAGATCTGAATAGCCAGATACATTCCCACCTTCCTCTTCCCTATGTCCTTCCCCTCCTCACTACCTTTAGCCTCACAACATACCCCAATTGGGGATGCCATAGTCTCACTGGCTCCAGACGGGAGCAGTTGGGACTCTTGTGCGGTATTCATGTAAAAAAAAACCAAAGCCATCTGTTAATTTGCATGCAAATCAAGTCCACACCGCCCGCTTGCCAGCCAGCTCCCTTTATAAATTATATATTATTTCAACCAATTTCAACCAATTTGATTTTTATTTATTTATTTATTTATTTATCTATAAAAGGTATGTTTACATAACATTATTCGATGCCTGTCTCACTAGGGAATATACTTAAACATTTCCCATAAATCACTCTATCTATTGGTGAAAACCGCATGAAAATCCGTTTTAGAGTTTTTGAGTTTATCGTGAACAGACAGACGGTCGCGGCGGTCGACTTTAATTTATAATATGTAGAGATGTAGAGACATAATATAGAGATGTAGAGACATAAGTCCAAACACCCACGCGCACGTAAACACCGAAATTTGGAACATGAGTGACATCTAGTGAATAGTTTATACACTAAACGACAGAGCATAGATTTGAAGATGTTATTGGTATGGTTTGGAAATAAGCACACGTTTTTTTACATTAGCTCCACGCAGGAGGCCCTGAGGAAACAAGCAATCATATTCGAGGATGCTGAATGGAGGGTCTTTTTAGGGAAAGGAAGGAGTGGAAGTTATGTCAAGGAAAAAGGTATAAGGGGTGGGTAGGATCTGGGGGTCAGTGTGTCCAGGAGCGAAGGAACGCATGAGTCCATCCCTACGACCATGGCGCGCCACTCAGTAGTTTAGCAAAACGACAAACCGTACCCCTTGAACCCAGACATCCCTGCTCACCACCAAACGTAGCGAACCACTTGGGGTGACCTATGACAGAGGTATTGGTTATCCAACAAATGGTTCCCGGGGCGGCGGTACCCATACCAGCCTCCCAAATTGTAATTGTAATCCTTCCTTTGACCAATACATATTAGGTCCTTACATATGAAATTGGCGATTTGTATGAGAGGAACATAAAGTCGATTTTTTAAAAATATAATATATTTATTTAATCAAAGTATGTATCATTGCAATCCATGCACTTTTGCCATCTCATAGGTAGTTCATCAATCCCTTTACTAAAAAAACCATTCGGACGGGAATCAATAAAATCTTTGAAGGCGGTTTGGACTGCCCCATCGGAGTTGAATTTTTTCCCTTGCAAGAAGTTATCCAAATTTCGAAAAAAATGGTAATCTGTTGGGGCAAGGTCCGGAGAGTACGGTGGGTGTCTTAGACATTCCAATTGAAGCTCCTCTAATTTGGTAGTCGTCTGTTGTGCAGTGTGTGGTCTAGCGTTCAAAGACAAAACACAATTAAGGAAAAAACAAATGAATTATAATTTTTGAAACACAAATACATGAGTATATATTTGAATTTGGAATTCCTAACCAAGGAGAAGATATTTGAGATCAAAGTTGCCAGTACGGCAAAACGCCAATTTTATGTGCAAGGGCCTAACACATTCAATTGTCAACGGTAGAGCATTTCGTGATCCCGGGAATCTTGGAGTGACCTATGGCAGTAGTATTGGTTACACATTAAATGGTTTCCAGGGTGGCGGTACCCACATATGCCTCCCAAATTTCGAATAATTGCTTTTAGGAACAACTATGATTATGTTTTCTCATGTGTATAAAAGTCCATTTAGGTTAAGTATTTTTTTTTTTGTAAAAACTTATCTTTTTATTATGTTTTCGATTCAATCCCCAAAAAGAATTTTCAATTAAGCCACGTCAGAACAACGTGAATCCAAAAATCCAAAAAGGTTTTTTCTCCAAAAATAGAATTGAAAGCTCTCGCCGATAAGGTAGGGACGGAACTCGGAGGAGGATTATGAAGGAGGCTATTGGCAACAAGGGAGGCATTATTTTATTTGGCCTGAGGAGGCTATCAAAATACGGTGTAGGCGCTTTATTTCGACAAAATACTTTTCAGATCGTTCTTTGAAATGAATTTAACGAAGTATTTACTCGTACCATTATATTGTGAAGCAAATTGAAGTACAAAAAGAGTATTTAGGTTTATATTGTCTATTGACGGATTTATGATTTTAGATGAATCAATTCGTAAATAATTTTAAAACTCGAAGAAAATCATACATCCCTTATGCCAGAGATTCTCAAACTTTTTTTCTCGTAGACCACTTTCAAAATTTTACTGGTTTCGGTGGCCCCCTGCCGCTATATTTCTACCATATTCCCAAAACTCGTCAAAAAATGTGAATATAAGATCTAAAGGTGGAAATTTGTGTCGCGGCTGAGTTCCAACCCTAAATTCGGAGTGGTAAAATAAAAAGAAAAATAGTGTATTTTCTTGTGTTCTTTTTATTAAAACAATATGATTACAGATTTAATAGAATTAAAATTTAAAATTAATAACGTACCGTTACTTTAACAATGCAAATCAACAATTTAAAAAAATAGTCGTAATTTTAATGGGGGAGTTTTTGTTTCAGTTTTGAAAGGAATAACCGCAAATCTCCCCGTTCTGTGATTTTCAATCTGCTCCTTTTTTTGTTAATAGTTTTGTAACGACACTAAAACTTTTTCGACATGGTATAACGACGGAAACGCTATCAAAAGTTTTCTCGCAATTTCCCAATTTTTTTCTAGACTCTGGACCATAAAAAACAAATCAAAAAAATTGCTAAATTTATTTTTCGCGCTATCTGTTAAAAAAAAATAGTGAAAAATCTGAACATTAGAATCTTAAAGATGCTTTTTTTAAAGTCCCAAAACGATCATTTTTCACTGAAGTCATAAAATCACCGAAAACATTTGGAATTTGTTTTGCTCACTTAATTTTTTTGAGTAGTGTATTTTCTGCCTTCATTGATAGGTAAAGTCAAGCAAACATTTTTGTTCTTTATTATCGAAACCTGATAAATTTTCATGGACCCCTAATTACAACTTGAGAACCACATTTTTTTGTCACGCCAACGTAGACCCCCGTCGAGCCTTACACTGATGACAGCATTTGCAATAACGTTGAAACTGCCACTGGTTCTGACATATGCAAAAAAAGATCGCCAAAAACTATTTATTCGATTCCATGACAGTTAGATAGTTGCCCCCCCGGTTCCATGACAGTTGATCCTCCGTTTGCTCCCCCCTCGGTTCCACGTTCCACGACAGTTGATTCTCCGATAGTTATCCCTCCGGTATACTTAAATACTACACGCAGTCCGTTTAGGGAAAAAACGGGATACTAACTTACTCAAAATACAAGTAATTGTCTCCGAAGGGTTCTGCAGAGAGGATGTATACCGCTGAATAACAAAAGAATGAAACATTTTTCCATACAAATGTATCCAGGATAAAACTACTTGTATATAGATACTGTATAAACTAGCGAATAAGTACAAAAAATCGACAGTATAATTAAAAGAAAGACAAATATTCCCGGGTTACGAATAACCCAACAAAAACAAAAAAAAAAACCAACAATGTTTGAAAATTTCCTACTACCATCACAGAAAGCCGAAAATGCTGCTTGTGTTGTGATGGAGGTCTTAGCCAGCCGAGGAATCGAACACGCGACGCTCGGGTGGGACCCAAGCGCTATGCCCACTCAACCACTGACCGGTCAATCCATTCCAACTTATTATTAAATCTATTTTTGCAATCGATTTTAGGTTTGAATTAACTTTTCATTAACCCTTTAATTCTACTTTACAATACTCGTATTTCAGATATTGGTTAAAAACTAATGAACTAATGTAAAAAGAGTGAAGGAAGGATCATACTGAGCAGACGCAACGCGACGCAACGTTCCTGTCCCGTTCACACTGGCCGACGTACGTACGCGTCGCTGTGACCACGTGACAAGGGGTCTCTGGTTGTGCGCATGCGCGTTTGATTCGATACATTTGACGTTTATTTTTTAGGTTATGTTTATGTGATTCTCTTCTCAGCAGACGACCGCTTTGCCATGTCTTGAAAGTGAATTTGAAGATGATTTGCTACGATTATTATTATTAAATCAATATTCTCGTAAAAAGAAAAAAGTGAGAAGTATTTGGGTCCACAACATTAACAAACAAAGACAAATGTTTGGAGAGTTCCATACTTTAGTAAAGGAACTAGAATCTGATGACGGACGATTCTTAATATACTTCCGTATGAGTAAAGTGGTATTTGAAGAGCTTCACAGCATAATTGAATATAACATAAAAAAAGAAAACACACGTCTTCGAAAGTCAATTGGGATCAGAGAAAGACTGGCAGTGTGTCTAAAGTTTGATTGACATTCATTATAGGGGTATAATATTGAAAATCATGCCATGAATAGCTGAAATTTCTTCCTAAGTTGCACTGCGTATGCAGAATCTCTATAATCCTGTAATTTGATTTTATAAATAACTTCGTGCCGTATAAAAGCTTCAATAAGCTGTCGTCATCCATTTTTGAATAATATCTGTCAAAAAAACAACATAGATATAGCGAAACAACGTTAGATGCTCAGATAACACCAAAAAGATGTAAAATCATCTCGTAGTAGGCGTGACCATACCCCCTCCACCTTCCACATGGCCCACGCCGATCTGGCTGCGGCAGGTCCGCGTAGCGTAGGGGGCGTCGGTTTGCGTTGCGTGGGGTTAGTGTGATTCTAAAGCACCCGTTTCCATAGAAAATGTAAGGATGGTAAGTAGTCCAGATATGGAAATGATGACGTCTACCTACGTCGCGTAGCGTTGCGTGGGCCTAGTATGTTCCCAGCTTTAAGCTCTTAGCAAGATGCGCGGATTTTTTATGTGAACGTATTTTAAAAGTCCACACTGCTCCCAATCGTCATGTGAGACTATGGCATACCCAATGGGGTGTGTTGTGAGTCTGAAGGTAGAGGGGAGGGGAAGAAGGCGGGGAAGAGATGGTGGGGATGTGCCTATTTATTCAGATCTGGTTACCAAACACGGATAAAGCCATTTCAAGCAACGTTTCAATTTTGAATGGTGGTATTTCACCACGGCGATACTCAGGGTATTCTCTTGAACATCGTTTGGAGTATCGCAAATATAGGTGCAATATTTTTTTTTTTTAATTAGTTAATTATGAAAATACAAAATTATTCAATATAATTAATTGCGAATGAAGGGATTTGAACCCGCTCGAACGCGACTCGGCCGCTGAGATTTGCGACGCATTATACCGCTGCGCTATGGGACGCGCTCGGCGATTATATTCCGACGACCCATTAAAAACAAAGCGGGCAATGAGCGCAGACCTATAGTCGTTTCCGTTTTATAACTCAACCAATAGGAGCCTTGAGCGCAGTTTGATGCTTCGCAGGTGCCGTAGTGCCTCATTTCCGTTTCATCCGAATTTCAAATCACTCTAACGGGAACTAATCACTCTAAGAAAGTTTCACTTCAATAATTTTACTTATATCAGACTTATATAATTAGACTTATATCAAATATTATACATTTTTTCATGCCATAGACTTATATTTCAGACATTTTCCAGAGTGGTTAATAAGTTACGTTAGATTACTCAAGATCCATCTTTTGACGTGCCTATATCTCAACTATCTGCCTGCAACGTATTTTCAGGCACTTTGGACACGTTTTTCGCCAAACTGAGTATTCCAACTTGGAGAAACTCATATTCTCTGGCAAAGTGAAAGGCAAAAGAAGCAGAGGAAGCTCTACCAATGCGCTGGAGTTACCAAGTATCAGCGGCGTCCAGTTCATCGGTGTCCTTGGCTGTCCAAGCAGCGCAGAACCACAAGAAGTGGAGAAGTTTTGTCCTTTTTTTTTATGTGAGCTCCACACAGGAGGCCCTGAGGAAAATAATTTCCCTCAGGGCCTATGTCATCTTTGGGGATGCTGTGTGGAGGTTTTTTTTTTAGGAAAAGGAAGGAGAGGAGAGTTCTGGGAAGGAAAAGGGTTTTAGGGGTGGGTAGGAATCTGGGGTTCAGTGTGTCCTGGCCATCAGACCTAGACAAACCTCATCCCATTAACCCGGGCACCCCTGCTAAATCACCAAACGTAGCGAACCACTTGGGGTGACCTATGGCAGAGGTGTTGATTATCCAATAAAAGTTCCCGGGGCGGCTGTACCCATTCCCGCCTCCCTTGCATAGAAATTGAAGTAGGGGTTGTTCGGTACTAGTTTCAAATACCTTTATTTTATATTTGTCTTTAATATTTATCTTTATTTAATTCGTTTTGTCTATGGACTCCTTTTCTAGAACGCAACATATGAGTTGCCTTTTTCTCAACTTTCTGCCTTGTATTTAAATAGTTTTGCCTATGATTTTAACGACATTCCAAATGTGTCAACCCATTAAAAAAATTCTGTTATAAAGTTTTCTTAACTAATTGCATTTAATTTCTGAGAGCCTTGAGGACAGCATCATAGTTCAAATCACTTATTGCAAGTTTATCTGAACTGTTAAAAGCAATTTAAAATGGTTCCATGACAGTTGGTCCGGCGAAATTTGGTCCGGCGACAGTTGGTCCGGCGACAGTTGGTCCGGCCGATAGTTCGTCCGGCTGACATTTGGTCCGGCGACAATTGGTCCGGCCGAAAGTTTAGAAGATGTTTTCTTCAATTAAGTATGCAAAGAGGATATACGGCCGTATAACCAAAGTCGATACACTGACGAATACCAAAATACGACATACTTACATGTTCAATATCTGCTTAAGATTTAGGAGGTCGTATTTTGTTATTCGTCAGTATTCATTCAGAATTGTAACGTTACTTGAAATGGCTTTAGCCTTATTTGATGACTATATCTGAATAGCCAGGTACATTTTCCACATCTCCTTCCCCTCCCCACTATATTCAGCATCACGCCATACCAAAATTGGGGATGCCATAGTCTCACTGGCTCGAGACGGTTGGGAGCAGTTGGGTCTCTTGTGTTATATTCAGATATGTTGTATTATATGCAAGTAGGAATCTTTAGCATTATTTTACTAAGTCGACTGCACGTATAAGTATGTCGTATTTTGTGATTGCCGCATGCTACTTCGGAGAGTCGAAATTATTAGTAAAAATAATTTTACAACGGATTTTCACTCAAGATGCCTCCAGATATCGACTTTGGTTGTACGGCCGTATATCCTCTTTGCATACTTACTTGAAGAAAACATCTTCTAAACTTTCGGCCGGACCAATTGTCGCCGGACCAAATGTTAGCCGGGCGAACTGTCGGCCGGACCAACTGTCGCCGGACCAACTGTCGCCGGACCAACTGTCGCCGGACGAAATGTAGCCGGACCAATTGTCGGTTCACCATTTAAAATATACCCAGTGTTAAATTATCGTAACTGTATCATTATAAACATAACCTCAAAATCTTCTTATGCGAATCAACCCTAGTTTAGGAAACAAATAAGGTAGCCAAAGAGGCTCGCTTTTCAACCGACTTCAGGCCTTCTGAGATGATACCAGGGACCACGCAGAGGTCACGATCCCCAGTAATGAGGAACTGACTGAACAAGAATATCCCATTACCGCCTACAAAGCAATATTACTTCCATCTACCACACACTAAAACGTTTGTATCATATATTATTTTATTGATAATGTACATTCCCGTAGTTACACAGTTCAGTGTATTATTGATTCCGTATTTGTAGTATTTCGGAGTTATACAAAGACGTACGTAAAGCTCAAAACTGGAAGCTCGCCCACCCCGTACGAAATGTACCCTTGAGGGTAATATTTCTACAGGTATACCGCTGATAGCTCCGTTGTTACGTCTCACCCTTTAACCCCTCAAGCTAATTTATTCGCTTTTCAGAACAACTCATAGAAGTCTCATAGAAATTGTTGTGTCTCCCTTACTATCATGGTGAAAAATGTGATATACACGACGATAGAAAGAGAAAACGCCTCGCTTTATATTCAAATCTAAAAGTTAACCACAAAGTAAGTAAAATGTACACCTTTCTGATATCAAAGTTTCTATGGTAACCTAAAAAAAAATGAAAATTTATATTTTTTAATTAAGGTCCCGCTACCCGAATTACTACCGATTTCTTACATAATATCTCCCTTAAACACGTTAAGTTTTAAAGCTCTTAAAAAATGTATGTTATTCTTCACGATAATATCTAGACATTGCCCGCACCGAAACGCAAATTATATAAAATTCCCTCGATAGAAAAAAATCGCAATGTATGCTCCAAAAATTATTATAAACAAGTTTGTTTCAGTTATTTTACAAGTATGAAAGAAAACAGTGTTTCTTTAAATGCTGTTTAAGAGCGTTTAACTAGCCAGCGGACGAAAATTCACATTTTGTCGAAAGTTGTTCTTACGATCGTGCAGGGCGGTTACAATGAGAAAGATTAATTATTCTCCGTACCAGCTTTTTTAAATTATAACTCAATATCGAATTTATTTCAATCCAAATTAGCTTTAATTTATACCTTCACCCAAAAATGCTGAAAGGCGTGATGATAAAACTATTAAAATAATGTACTTTTTGTAATTATTTTTTGATTATAAGTATTTATCATTTTTCAATAATGTCTAAATTTAATAAGAATGTTAAAAAAATCTGAAATATATTAGTTTGTAAGTGCGCAAATAAATATACAAATGGACCAATTTTCGCCAAGAAACACATGTACGTAGATATTTTTGAATGATTTTATTGAAACTAAAATTAAAATTCTAAAATATGCGTTTGCTTGATAATGTATTGATTTATTTTACTGCATGATTATATTATTTGAAATGGGTGTGTTATAATACAAAATCTTTTTTGAAAATTTAACAAATCTGCCAACGACCTATGGAATAACCTTATTATACTAAAAATTAAAAAAAATTCTCAAAATTTATTACATGCGAATGCTAGATAAAAGAACAATCTTTCGAAATCCATTTATAATTTTTTGTGGAAAAGAGTCAATACGTCTAAAATCTGATTTGAAAATGACATATTTCTGGTTTTCTCTGGTAATGCCCTCTTAAGACTGACAGCGAGATTTTTGCTCTATTTTAAACGAGTCGTGTTTTATTTAACATTTTCGCAATTTCCGCAACGATTTTGTCGCTGTAAATGTTAGCCCTCTCCTCTAACATTCGTAATTTCGTATCTATCCATCTTCTTCTTTTCGGGCCCGGTTGCGGAGCCTTAATAATTTTTTACACGGAACGACAAAAAATTAAGGTGACAATAACCTTTGTCTAATGAAATAAGTATGTGTTTTAAAGTAAAACTTCTTTACGCTCGCTTGACTTGGGGAGTAAGCTGGCGAATGCGTGACAAGAGCGTTACGAAAGACGAGGCGAACGGTAGTTGACAGGGAGATATAAGTTAGTAAAGAAAGAAAGAGAGAGAGAGTTACGTTTCGTATATTACTGTAGGGGCAAGAGAGAGAGGTGCGAGCACACATTTTCTTTCTCTCTTTCTCTCATGGCCAGTTACGTTTCGTATATCTAAGACACAGTGCAGGCCTATTGTCTGTATCACACTGTAGGAGCAAGAGAGAGCAGTGCGCGTGCAAATTTTCTTTTTCTCTTCCTATCATATAGATGGAGCAGAAATTTACTTCTGCCGTCTGCTCTGAAGCACACTCGTATTTTTTTTATTATCAATGATTTTAGTTTAACTAAGTTTATTTAGTAACATAAAACGTTTTTTATGTTTTCATGCAAAAATTTTAAGCTTCAAAAATTACATGTTTATAAAATTTCGAAGCGTATTATATCACCTTTTAAAAACAGTTTTTAATTTTCGGATGTGTTCAGAAATATTCCATTTATTTGGATTTTTTGAATGGCGGAAATATTTTGACCCTGTGACAAAATATGGTCGAGGCCTAAGGGGTAATCAAGGATTACGCTTATAATGTCGCGGGTAGAGCGCCACGATCGTGCAAACTATCTCTGGGAGTCTTTTATTCGAATGTAAATAAATAATCTCGTAGATGAGAATAGAAATTCTTAGAATATTTATTCATTATAAGAAAAAGTAAGACATATTAATATGTATGCAAATTAGAAAGAATTCCGAGTAAAAACGACTATTACAGGTTTTGAATGTACCGAAAATGTCTGTGTATGTATTGCGTATAGTACCTACACTGATGCACGGGAGTCATCACAAGATTGGTTGAGGGAGACCTAACCAAGATCTCTCTAGCCGGACTCTCGACCCATCGCCTTGCACCGCAGTGTGAGGAATGGATTCATACGTCCATCCCCCCTTGACCTCCAGATTCCTACACACCTCTTATACCCTTTTCTTTCCTAGAACTTCATTTCTTTCCTTTCCCTGTTAAGGTTTGTATGAGGACCCTTTTCTTCGGTTAAAACACTGATAGATTTTGACTGAGTTAATTTACTTACAGTTTTTCAGGTTAAACATGTTTAAAACAAAATTTGTGTACAGCCCGAAAACACTACATTCGAGGCCCTTCATCGTTTGTTTATAAAGGCCAAAGAAGCCTAATTTTCTTGTCATGTTTCAATTGTCTTGTCTCTTTTCTCTTCTTTTCTTTTCCATTAAGTTTGTAATCATCCATATCTGTATAACCTTGTTCCCTTTTCTTTAATTGTTTTCCATTGCTGTTTATTCTACTCAACCTGTCTTTTATTTTTCTTCTACATTGTATGTGAATCTTATATTTTAACATCCAAATTCCTATGTAAAATTTTAACTATTACCTCCCACCCATGATTTGTATGTTCCTCCTGTCCTAAAATGAGTTCTGTAACTCATCGGGATTGCTATAGCAAGAAATAAAAACAATAAAAAAAAAAAGCCTTGTTTGAGCTGTACGATTGGTAATAAGAAAGGAGAGCGAGTACACCGGGAAAAAGCCTTTTACATAAAAAATGAACTCCTACTACAAAATACTACGCTGACATAGTTTTTAAAAAAAAAACTTTAGCGCCATCTGGCCGGGCAGCAGCAATCTGCATTACCGACATACAACTTGTCGGTAATCAAATTAGATTAAAAAAAAACTACAGTGAATGCACTAATTCAGTCACAGATTCTAACATACCCTCCACACAGCATCCCCAAATATGACATAGGCGATGAGGATTTTTTTTCCTCAAGGCCTCCTGTGTGAAACTAATGTAAAAAAAAACAATTTTCACAGAATTTGAAATTAACTGTGAAATTTAATAACTTGTTTAAATTCTTCGAAACAACCCGTCCTTAATATTTAAAGGCAGTCTATCTAGTTATTCAGTAATTTCAAAAACGGAGGAATACCTTTAATAGTTCTCCGGGTACAAAGTAAGGGTAGTTTTAGATTAAACATTAATGTATTGTAGCAGATATAAATTACGGGTTCTCATAGCATATACTGAACATATCCAAGAAACTTCCTTTGTACATTTTCCAAGCTATAGAAATTACATTTTCCAAGCTATATAAGTTACAAGTACAAATAGGAGACCACACAGGAGATGCATATTCTGCATAGCTACGATCTCACAAGGGAGTAATAAAGTAGTTTCATTGAAGTTAAATTTTCATTTGGAACGTTTTACGAGTACGTAATAAAGAGCGTTTAACATTTGGTAACATTGTAAATCATGCTTTCAAATTTCATATGCACATGCATATTACAATTTAAATTCGTGTTAAAAAATAAACTATTATTAATGTTAGAATACAAAATTGTAGATGGAACTCTACATCAAAATGATGGAATAACTCAAGAAGACTAAAACAGAATTAAAGTTATCATGGAGTTAAAAACAAATACATCAAGGTAAAGAAAAATACACCATCAACGACATTATTGAAAAACACAACTCCCATGTCTTCATTGGGCATCCCTGACTTGTTTTACCATCACAAGCCAAACAATAATTTCACTTTCGTAAAAAAAAATGTTTGTAAAGAAAAACTGTAAGTCTAGGATGAATATTTAGTTTTGACTTTATGAGTAAAACCTCAAATTATAATATTTAATTAAATGAAGACAATATTAGCAAAACTCAATCGAAAATCTGAAGACAGAAAAACAAACAGTTAAAAGTGACAGAATTGGATATAGACACCTTAGCACAGTTGGTAGAGCTGTTGCCATGTAAGCAGAAGATCCTGGGTTCGAGTTCCAGACGTTCCAATATCTTTTTCTGATTTTTCTGTCTTCAGATTTTCGTTTGAGTTTAGTTAATATTGTCTTCATTTAATTAAAAACAACTGTGAGGCACAAAACCACGTAATTTTTTAATGTAATTACCACACAAAAGTCCCAACTGTTCCAGTAAGGCTGAGCCAGTAAGACTACGGCATCTCGAATAGGGGTATGTTGTGAGGCTGTTGTAGAAGGGAGGGGAAAGAGATGGGGAATAGGAAGGTGGGGAAGTGCCTGGCGTGAAGTGAACCCTCGACTTTCGGATTGCTATACGAGAGCATCACCCCACGACCCTTACTTACTGAGCGCATTCCGTGTACCCCGACCTTTCACGAAAAGGGCTATACAAATAATCCAAATGCTATTATTATAGACAAGTTATGCCCCAAACTAAACACTTCTTTTGCCCAACACCATTATACATCAAGAAAAATACTTGTTTAATAACCTACCAGTAGAAATCAGATGCATTAATGACAACGTACAATAAGGAACTCCAGTGAAAAATATTCTGGCTTTAAAAACATATGTTCATATAGACCAATAAACGCTGATTCTGAATATATAAGTTTTATTTAATAATATTAAACGCAGAGTTTTTAAAAATATATTAAAAAGTCCATTTTTAATCGGGTCGTAAAAACACGCCGTCAAGGTGACGTCACTGTTCGATGTGTCGTGACATCACCGTAAAGTCATTGTACGGGATGTATGATATGACACAAGCCATCGTATTAATTTATTCGTTTATTTACATACTGTTTATAGAGATTTAGTTGTTGTGTTTATTGAAATATTATTTAGGCCTAAATAATTTTTCAAAAATAAAGGTATCTTTAATTAGTTTATCTCTATTAGTGAAAATATTCAAAAACTACTGCACAAAAAAATAGTAATGCTATTTCTAGGGAGAATACTTCGAACAACGGAATTCAAAATGGCGGCAATAGATCAGCTGATTGCCCGATCCTATACTAATTTTTCAGGAGTGATGACGTCACACGATTCACCATATATACGGTGATTTTCGGAGGGTCTTGAAAAATTAAAACTTTGTCAATTATTTTAACTATTAAAACTAACTCTTAAAATAAAAATAAAAATGCAGCTATTTAAGTTAGAAGGTCATTATTCATTAAAAAAATAAAAAAATGGACAGGAGTTCTCTATCGTTGAACTCTATCAAAAAGTATTTTAGAGAAATCATCAACGGGAAGAATAAAGGGTCTTGATTGCGATGTGATTGTATTAACTGTACCTATATATGTGAAACACGTGATTGTATTAATTGTACATATGAAATGTAAACTCTTCTTCCATCCACAAGCAAATGCTTTCAATGGAAGATCAGTAATTTTATAATATGCATCATTTTTAATGTAAATAAATAAAAATAATAATAATAATATGCAACGCATACAAGTTTAGTGTGCAATTTAAATCGTGAAAGTTCTCTTTATTTCGTGATTGTTGATGCCACTCGATTAATTACGTTCTTCAAATGTCATTAGGGTTATTATTAGCGAAATTCCCCAATTAAATTAATAATGCATTCATTCGCCATCATCAGCGCTATCCGTCAATTAAATGACGATTAATCAATGGTTAAACTATTCATAACTGAAGGCAAATATTCTACCCGGATTGGCACATTTTTTTTCATGACAGTTCGAGATACATCGATGATGTAACTAACTAACTAACCTTCGCGCCATTTCCTGCAGGGGTAGGCAAAAAAGGATTTCATTTCATTCATACATCGTCTCATACAAACACTTCTAATATAGTCCTGGGCCGGCCGTGAACTACCCGATCATTGTGACCCGATCACGAACCACCAATAAGAGAACGAGTTAATTTTTTTTTAAATGATTCGATGCTGGTGTGGCGAGCAATCATAGATTTATTTATTTATTTATTTGTTTGTTTACGCCTTGATGGCTTTTACATATAAAATAAATTGTACAGGAGCATTATAACAAGTATGCAGTATCATAAGTATATAGTACATAAAATGATAAACAGAGCTAGAAAGATATAAGTAGGCTTAACATAAGTAGGTATCAATATTCGAGTAATTGTTTACAAAGGAGTTCAACCAGCGGATTCGTATTTGGGCTCACGCTACATTATATTCAATAATTATTGTCACAATATCACACAAAATGTGATTCCAAATATACTCGAAGTATACCGGTATTGCAGTGGTGTAAAACATTTTTAACGATTAATATAAAAGTAGGTAATTTTCTTGTAATTAATTATTTTTATTTATTTATTTTTTTAATTATAATTTTTTTTTGCTATCGTAAATGTACGTATGTTTGTTATTATTATGAAAAAGAAAAAAAAGAAAAGGTACACAGTAATTACATATGTAAATAAGTAAGTAGGTACTATGAATGTAGTTATCATGAATGTAGTTACAGAGCAGTGGGTATTAAGTTTGTTACTGTTAACAATGTGAAACATTTAAGGATTTTTACGTTAGTTTGTTATAATCAGGAAAAAAATAAAATAAAAGGTACACAGCATATATGTATAAAGAAGTAAGTAGATACTATGAAAGTAGTTACAGAGCAATGGGTATTAATTTTGTTACTTTTACCAATCTGGAACATTTAAGGATTTTTGCATCTGCATACATATACGATTTTTGAAGGAAGCGATGTTTTTATAAAAAAATATATCGACAGAGCAAGTTTCATTCCCCACACGATGCAATCTCTGAAGACAAAAATTAAACATAAAATTAGTGCGAGAAGCAACTACGTTAAATGGAGCATGGAGTCTGGTGTTGTAATTGTTAGGTACTTGATAATTTATCATGTTCACAAGTTCAGGGCTATCCAAATATCCGTTGATAATTTTAAATAATAATAAAACATCACAGATTTTTCTTCGCTGTGACAATTCAGGTAATTTAAGCAATTGCATTAAATAATTATAATTTAAATTTTCTATTGGAATTTTTAATTTGTAATTTATATGCCTTAAAAATTTATGTTGTACTCTTTCAATTTTGTGTGAACGCACATTGTATAATGGCGACCAGAGAGAGGAATTATACTCAAGAATACTTCTGACTAGCGTTATGTATAGCGTTTTGAGTGTATTAGTATGCATTAGATCTTTGGACGATCTTAACACAAAACCGAGACATTTAAGTGCTTTATTCGTGATTGCATCAATGTGGGGGACAAATGACATCTTATTATCAAAAACGACACCCAGATCCTTCATTAATGTTACTGTAGAAAGATTCACATTGTTAATGTAATATTGAAAGAGTATTGGATTTTTATTTCGAGAAAAACTTATAGATTGACATTTGTTAATGTTTAAAAATAAATCATTTATGTTACACCAATTATATAATCGATTCAAGTTGTTTTGCAATACAAGACAGTCCATTAAATTTCTTATAATAGTGTATATTTTCAAGTCATCAGCAAACAATAGGAAATGGATACCTTCAAATATTGAAACAATGTCATTGATAAATATAAAAAAAAGAATAGGACCTAGATGAGAACCTTGGGGCACCCCACTTGAAGCTTCAATTTCGTTTGACATATGGTTAGATAGTTTAACATATAGTTTTCTAGATGTTAAATAGGTCTAGAGGTAAGAATTTTGAAGACTGGGCATCTAGAATCTCGTTTTCGCGAAATACAAATAAAGTTAGTAGATGGGTTCCTGAAATCCAAAATTGGCTATCATTCACCAATTACCTACCAACGTCAAACGAAAGTACTTGATCAAACATTGGATAACAGGTACCGGGTCTTGGTACGACGCGACGGGTACTTTCGACTTTGCCTTCTCTGCGCTATCACATTTTTCGGATTAACCGAACAAAGAGCGGGTATTCTCGATCCGATCACTTCGCCATTGGTTTTCGAGCGACCCGGGTGGTGTAAGATGATCGATCGACCCATCTCTATGCGCAACGTCTTCTTCAAGCATCCCTGACTTCTTCTTCTATTCACTCGCTCTCTTCTAATATTCCTATATCTATACACTACACAACGAGTTTGTCTGAAATTGCAAACTATAAATTTTCTCGAACATTTCCATTAAAGTCCTAAATTGAAGGTATACTTTGAATTCTCAGCTAAACACATAGTTCAAAGTTTAAACAAAGCCTTTGTTCCTGGAGATAATCTCGGTGTTTGATTAAGTGGTCTTAAAAGCGTCTGACTTCATACAAGTGCAGGTAGAGGTTTGCTTTCCATATATGCACATAAGCATTATCTTACTCACATAAAAATACAAATAATATATATTTTAAAACTATTGCAAGAATCAGCCCACACTTTAAAAAATATGCGTGAAGTTCAAGATACGAATCGCAGCTCGTTGCGCGCCCTACCGACCGCCCTTCTACAATGTGTCAAAAGCAAGAACAAAGTACGCAAGATGACGCACATGTCATATTCAAATGTAGACTGTATTTTACAGAAAAAAAAACACATATGTGCGCAATGCGCTTTCAAGGGAAGATTCGGTAGCGAAAGTGTCAAAAAGGCTGTGCCTTCTGTTGATACCTTCGTAAACCACATTCCGCTATCTGATATTTTTTCCATCATCAAAAATAGATCCCGCGATGTTTGGGAAGAGTAATAGTCAATCCGAGGGAGCTTGCTAAGCCTCAATTCAAAGGACTACCTCATCAAAACCGTGGTTAGATCAATTCTCTTATTTTTCCGAAAAATGAATTTCTTAAATTTCACGCCCTTGACTCTCCAGTGTGGTCTAGAAGTGGGAACTTCATTCACATACTTTGGTCACATATTTTTCTTTGTGCCTCTCTAAACAAATATCCTCTCTTCTATCAAGGCTTATCTAAAATTGACTCCTCTTAATTCAACATATCATGTCTTCTAAGTTTGAACTCGACTCCAATCTTCCTTATAATTTTCTTTTACTTCTTTTAGGATTTCCTTGAATACCCTTTACTTCTTTAAGGATTTCCTTGAATACCCGTGAAAGCCAAAAATATTTGGAAAAAAGTCAACGTAATAAATCCTTTACTCTTCGACGATTCGTAGATAATATTAACAATTAATTAGTGGGGTAGATACTAGGTACTTAACTCGAATTAGTTTTTTCACATGACATGTTTAGGTGCAATATGTTTTGCAATTTGCATTACACACGAGTAAGTTAGTCACTATAATTACAATGATGCACAAGGGTGAAACGCTTTAATAATTATGATAAAGATAGGAGTGTTTTAGAAGGATGATTTAACAACAAGAAGATACATACTTAGAATCAATTGTAGTGTATATCAATATGTATGTTGGAACTACTTATTGATACATTGATTGACATCTGTCGATCCTACAGTATCGACAAATGTCGTTACTGTAGGAATTATATGTAGTTTTGAGGTGTCTCAATAGAGGTGTTTCGTCTTCTGAATGACAGTTTGATAATGCATTCAGAAGGCGAAACAACTGTCACGTATTTTCGTTATTAGTTTTTGGGGTATTATGCCGTGTTGCGCTACCTCCTCCTTTAGCCAACGTTTCGGACAGCATTGCAGTGTCCATCATCAGGGCAGATGTGTAATAGTTAGGGGTGATGTTTGTACTTATCTACTTAGGAGCGATACCGTGTCGCCAGCTCCACTCCTCTACGAGCTGGCGATACAGTATACTTCAACAGGTTTAGCCTTGATGTAACCGTCAATTACCGGATACCAAGAACTATTGAGCTTAGCTCCGTCGTCTCTATTAATATTTATAGGATTTTTGTGAATTTCAATTGCCTCCATAATCAGTCGTGCTCTATGAGTTTTGGGTCTTCCCAGGTGTTCTAATATCCTTTTGGAGATCGTCCGCTCTGTCACGTGTCTTAAAAAATATTGTAAATAGTTCATGAATACACAAAAGCCACCATTTTGCTTTTTCGTGTGTTTGAGTCTCAACTGCTCGCCACGTGAGATTATGGCGTGCCCAATTGGGGTAAAGGAAATGGGAAAGAGGAAGATTTGTAAATACCTGGCTTTCCAGATGTGATCACTAAACGCATTGGAATGATGGCATTTCACAGGTCAACACTGAGAGTTTCGTCCACTCTGAAAATCTTTAAAGTCCACGGAAGTCTGAAGAATTAATGTATTTAAAAAGAGGTGTTGCGCTTACTATAAAAATATAATCTTATAAAATGAAATGTTTCCTTTTGTATTAGTTTATGTACGAATATTGTATAAAGTAACTCTAGTAACTATAATGTAAAAAAATAGAGTGTGCAATTCACACGCGGTAGAAGTGAAACTAAAAAGTAGCTACATGTCGCTTTCTTCTTTATTTTAAAGCGGTTTGTAAATTGGATGTTGATTTCACAAAATAAAAATGTTCATTTTTGTGGGATTTCGTAAGATTTGAACCTCCGTTCGCCGGATATCTGTCTCTCTGGCCGCTGAGACTTGTCAAGCGCCTTACCTGCTGCGCTGTCGGAGGCTCGTGGCGAGGCGCGAATTTACCGCATTATATTAGAACCGACGACCCGTCAAATAATAAATTTTAGTGACGCACTTCCGAATTTCAAATCACTAAAATAAAAATAAAAACGTTTTACACAAACTTGTACCACATCCCAAACGTTTCTTTTTCCACTGAATCTAATCGATCGCGTGATTAGAGTCATGAAAACAGAACCTAATTACCCCGACTGATGATTATCCGCGAATGTGTCGACAGGCGATGACTTTGCGGAGGCTTTTATCAACAAATTGTTAGTTTATATTACAGTATTTATTGGGCGGTTCCGAAATTAATTGGGGAATTTGTTTTTGGTTAATTTTTGAGCTAAATTGCAGTAATTGGAATAAAATTGTAATTGGATTGTTAAGGTGTTTTTTTTTTAATTTAACTGAAGAATCATCACATAATTTCACTACTGTGGTAGGCAAAGGGATGAAACACCACAAAATTGGTCCTGGCTTCAAATCCTGGTTAAATAATATATTATCTTCTAATACCTAATACTCAGACTTGATTTTTTTATGTGATTACCGCACTCCTCCTGTAAAGAATATTATAGTCCGGGTTCATTATGTGTCAGTTGAACTTTTCATACCTAAGTTAAGTTTGGATTTTAGGTCGAAATTCTTGACGAAACTGATATCTAGTAGGAATACGTGTTACTTTGTTTATGTATAGTTTTTAAATTATATTATATTATATTATAAAGCATTAAAGGTTTTTTTTTGTAATTTTAGAGGCAACTTTGGCAAATATTTGTGAGATAATGATAATTATTAAAAAAATATATTTTGCCCTATCTGATATGAACTTCCATTTAAAATTAAAAACGACCCAATTACTTTGGATCACTAATTTATCGCAAATGACTTGCGTTAAAAAATGTTATTTTTATGGGTAAAATAATTTTTTTTAAATTGCCAAAAAATTTGTCAAAGTTGCCTCTTAAATCGTTGAAAATTGAATACTTTAATGACTCAATTTTATAATTTAAAACACATATAAATAATGTAGCAGATATCCACATTAGAGATTTGATGAAGCTTTTGATTTAAAAAAAAAATTTTCAGCCTTGTTCAATTTATGTTTTATCTGAAAAAGACCGCGCAGCAGTTTCTCAACCGTTTTGAGCTTTAAAGTCGATTTAGGTAAAACGACCGCTGGTGACTTTACGAATCACAATTCAAAATTTCCATAACATCTATAGCCGCTTCAGTCATTTTATGTACTGTGACGTCATACGTTTGTCGGCCGGGTGGGCGGCGAGATTATCATAAAACATCAATATTTTGACGCAGTTTCTTCGGTATTTTCCAAAAACTCAAAGAGTTCTGTCTTCAGAAATATACAAACTAAAGTAGTACAAATTTTTTTCGAAATCAGATGAAGACAGTAATTTTCCCCTTGTTTAGAAAGTCAAGTGTGCAAAATTTCGTCAAGAAGTATTATAATTCTTCTTTAAGGGATGGGTGAGCGGGTAGTTTTTGCGAAATTCATATAGAGAGTGAACTTCCTATTGTTCTGAAGTTGAAGTTTGCAAAATCCCGGATTAATTTAATTCACTTTTTTTCATTAGCTCCACAAAGGAGGCCCTTGAGGAAATTAATTTCCTTCAGAACCTAATAATTTCCTTTGGGGGATGCTGTTAGACCGGTCTTTTTAACGAAAGGAAGTTCTGGGAAGGAAAAAGATATTAGTGTGGGTAGGAATCTGGGGGTCAGTTTTTCCAGGAAGTAAGGACGTATAACCATCCCTCCAATTGCGGTGCAAGGCGATGGGTCAAGAAAGTCCAGATGGAGAGGTCAAAAGGCTCCTCAACCAGTCTCTCTCGATCCGATCCGCCACGAAGCAGTTGAGCAAACGCATCCACCGCCAAAACCCGGAAAAACCTCATCCCATGAAACCAGGCCCCACTGCTAAGTCATCAAACGTAGCGAACCACTTGGGGTGACCTATGGCAGAGGTCGGCATAGACCAACAGTAAGGCTCTTGACTCACACTCCGAAGATCGCGGGGTCGAATCCCGGCGTGGCAAATAAATTTTATTTGATTAATTTGTGTTATTTCACAATTTATTCATTTAAAATGATATATAGTATATTTGCGGCACGTTCCAGAGTGGAAGATACTCTCAGTATCGCCCTAGTGTAAGACCACCATTCAGAATTGAAACGTTGGTTGAAATGGCTTTAGCCGTGTTTGGTGACCAGATCTGAATAGCCAGGTACTTCCCCAATTTCCTCTTTCCTATCTTCTTCCGCTCCCCACTACCTTCAGCCTCACAACATACCCCGATTGGGGATGCCATAGTTCCACTGGCTCCAGACGGGAGCAGTTGGGACTCTTGTGCGGTATTCATGTAAAAAAAAGAGGTGTTGATTATCCAATAGATGGAGCGGCGGTTCCCATACTCCCCTCTAAAATTAATGAAATTTTGTATAAATCTACACCTCATTTTGAAAAATTATTCGCAAAGCCCGGGCAACGTTGGGGACTTCAGCTAGTCTGTAAATACGAGACAGCCTCGTTAAAACAGCGTTACATTGCATGTGGCTGAACTACTACTGTTTGATAAATAATGTCTTCGAAGGGTGAAATGGTGAATCACACGTAAAAATAACAAAGTAGGACAACTTACTTAAAACTAAAAATAAATTTAACAGATTATTAATCTGTTAAACATATTCCGACTTAGATAAATTAAACTAAAAAAATCATAGATGAAACATGACTTCTGATTAAAAGAATGATTTATAAAGTAATATATTAAAAAAAAAGAATATATATTTAAAAGAAGGGAAAGGATAAGAATTATGTAAAGGAGGTAAAGAGATTGATATTAACCACAATATACAGTCATCTAATTTAATCTTCCAAGTTTATAAGTCACGGACGCATAGTTTATTTATACAGAAATATAATATAGTTGCCAAAGTACGTGGTGTATCAACCTAGAAGATCATAATTCTGAAAGGTTTATTGGCGTAGAAGCCTTTAAGATATACACATCTAATATTGAAAGAAGAAAAAGATTGAATAGAAATGATTGATTCTAGAACGATATGATTTTTATACAACTTAATGGGCTCTAAGCGAATTGCTCAAATTTGTGAACTGTCAAATATTATCTTACAAAATGTTACAATTATCAATTGATTGATTAATGAACTTGTTAAAATATGTAAGACTCTAAAAAATTGATGGACATCGAGTCGTTTAAAAAAACTAGACGATAATTATCTTGGTCGATGTCAACAATTATAGGATTTGACTTAAGATTTTCACGGCCAAAAGTATTATCGTGATTTATTTTTGTAGTGTTATGCAGTATTTGGATACCTTCTTCTTTATCCAACATTTCAGACAGCCATCGTTACACTGTCCATCATCAGGGAAGATGTTTATTAATGTGCATAATACTCAAGAATTAAATCAGGATAAGAGTTCAACAATTAATTAGAGCAATTCACCATTTACCAAACTCAAAACACTGATATTAGATACAAAACAACCGTATTTAAAAATTAAACAGGTCATCGATATTAAGATAAAAATAACAATAAATAAATTAAATAAACAAACAAAAAACACCGGGAACAGTTTGGAGGGGATGTAGCAGAACTAGGAAGACAAACAAACAGTTAAATATAATAATCAATGCTATTAAATAAAGACATTTAGTTAGGTTAGGTATGGAAGGTAGTTGATAAGAATGTTACCTCATCCGTGTTGGTTCCGAAGAGGAGCAGGTCAAAGGGGATGGCAGCCACCAGATCGATGATAAACCATCCCCTGAGGTAGTGCATTGCTATCCTGTAGGGATGCGAGACGATCTCATCACAGCCGTTCACGTAGGTTGTGCGGAAGTTGATCAAGATGTCGATGATGAAAGTGACATCCACTGTGGGAGAAGAAATTATGAAATAAGTAAATGGATCTTTCCATGATAATAGAGTTGTATTGTAGAATGCTTCTAACGACAGATATTAATAAAATGTTTAATATCATTGGAAATTCTATAAAATCCAACACTTTCATGGCCCCGCTAGCGATAGAAGTTAAATGAGATACGAAGCTAAGTTTCTGGTCAAAAATTATGCCTCTGTCAAGTATTTGGACTACAGAGATTAAGGCAATATTACACAATGAATAATTGTATATTATAACTTGACACTTGTTAATATTTAGATGAAGTTAATTATCAGAACACCATTTAAAAAAAGTTGTTAAGGTTCTCTTGCAATCGTACATATCATTAATGACTTTAACCAATTTATAGCTGCCGTGGTGTTCTACACGGCTGCTATTTAGGTCCAATTTTGTTTTTATTGTTTTTATTGTTTATATTTATGTTTATATTTACGATATGTGATAAACACCATTTGAAAAGTTGTTAATGTTCTCTTGCAAGATTATGCAATCGTTCATATCATTAAGAGCGTTTAACCAGCCAGCGGACGAAAATCCACATTTCGTCGAAAGTTGTTCTTACGATCGTGCAGGGCGGTTACAATGAGAAAGATTAATTATTCTCCGTACCAGCTTTTTTAAATTATAACTCAATATCGAATTTATTTCAATCCAAATTAGCTTTAATTTATACCTTCATTCAAAAATGCTGAAAGGCGTGAGATAAAACTATTAAAATAATGTACTTTTTGTAGTTATTTTTTGATTATAAGTATTTATAATTTTTCAATAATGTCTAAATTTAATAAGAATGTTAAAAAAAAATCTGAAATATATTAGTTTGTAAGTGCGCAAATAAATACACAAATGGACCAATTTTCGTCAAGAAACACATGTACGTACATATTTTCTAATGATTTTATTGAAACTAAAATTAAAATTCTAATACATAACTCTGCTAGATAATGTATTGATTTATTTTACTGCATGATTACATTATTTGAAATGGGTGTGGTATAATACAAAAACTTTTTTGAAAATTTAACAAATCTGCCAACGACCTATGGAATAACCTTATTATACTAAAAATTTAAAAAAATTCTAAAAATTTATTACATACGAATGCTAGATAAAAGAACAATCTTTCGAAATCCATTTATAATTTTTTGTGGAAAAGAGTCAATACGTCTAAAAACTTTTTTGAAAATGACGTATTTCCGGCTTTCTCTGGTAATGCCCTCTTAATGGCTTTAACCAATTTATAGCTGCCGTGGTGTTCCACATGGGTGCTATTTAGGCCCAATTTTGTTTTTATTTTTACGTGTTTATACATGTATAACTGATATACATATATATATATATATATATATATATGACTGAATAAATTTTGCAGGCAATTTAAAAATAATTAAAACCGCCAAAGATTGTATTTGTCTACAAAATGAATTAAACAGGACAATTAATTGGTGTACTCTTAACAGACTTCATGTTAATAAATAAGTATAATAAACACAATTAAATAACTTTCTTTCAATTCCACTTTATTATTTTTTAATCCGACCGGTTTCGGTTCGTACTGAACCTTCCTCAGGGGTGAATAAAAATATATTGAACATAATACAGAAAAACATGGTATTTATAAGTAAAATTAGAAGAGGGAGACAGAATATCAACTTAGGTGGGGGCGATGAGGGAGGCGCCTACGAGGGAGGGGTGAACGTGGGCGGGGGTAATGGAAATATTTAAAAAATCGGGGTGTTAGACAAATCTAATTGTTTATTAATAAATGTTTATTAATCAAATTGATTAATAAACATTATTAAACAAATCTAATTGTTTATCAATAAACAATAAAGAAATGGATTTTAAGTATTAGACGTCACACTACTGCTAACATCTGTAAAATAGAGTACAAATATACAGAATTACCATCTCACGTATGTCCTTACCCTTATTAAAGAACTTAAAATAGTAAAATCCTATATGTATAATATAAGTCCCTATATAGATTCAAAAGGATTTACTACTTTATTCATCTCTTCCTTCACCTATTTAATGCTCTCTTTATGATATTAACCCTCAATCTTAATCATCTTTCTGCTTGAATTGTATAAATCAGTATGTATCTTACCTTAAATATTCTTTTGTTGTAATTAAATATTCTTATGTATGATACTCATTTATGTACCTCTATGCCTGTCTCAACACAGGTATACCCTAGTGAGACAGGCATCGAATAATTTAATACAAACATACTTTTTATAGATAAATAAATAAATAAAAAAAAAATTAGTTTAACACCCCGATTTTTTAAATATTTCCTTTACCCCCGCTCACTTAGGCACCTCCCTCATCGCCCCCACCTAAGTTGATGTTCTGTCTCCCTCTTCTAATTTTACTTATAAATACCATGTTTTTCTGTATTATGTTCAATATATTTTTATTCACCCCTGAGGAAGGTTCAGTACGAACCGAAACCTGTCGGATTAAAAAATAATAAAGTGGAATTGAAACAAAGTTATTTAATTGTGTTTATGATAATTATGTATTCCCACAACGTGTTTGCTACATGTCAAGATTTAATAAATAAGTGTCATTCAATAAGATTTTACAAAATATGTCAACCAGTTTATTCATCACGTGGCCTTAATAACTTACCTTTGTCGAAGAAATTAATGACCTGGGCATAATGTTCGAAAATAATATAATTTTTTTCAATGTAAACACAATAATAAGGGGAATAAAAATGTTTGGCTAATTATTCGAAATTCCAGAGGCTTTAGGAATATTTCTACCTTGAAAACTTTGTGTACATCTTTAGTTCGAAGTCATGTCGAATATAACTCCTCGATCTGGTCCCCATTTTAAAATTCTTTCAGTATAATCGAAAAAAATTACATTAAATACTAAGTCATAATAATTTTAAACTCGATATTTCCATTAAAAGCAATATAATAAGAATTATAATTAAAACTATCAGATCGAATAATTATGCCCGACGTAATATTTATGATCAAATTATAAATACCTAGTAGTACAGCCCTGAATTTATAAACCTCATTGAAATTTATACACCTACGAGAGCTACTCATTTCAAAAGCCTGTTTAAATGTAACAATACCTGGACTAAGCTTTTCAAACACTCGCTTCTACATAGATTAAATGGAATTAGTGATAAAAGCAGATGTGGCGGATCTATTTAACTGCACGGAAGGTAGGTACAAAAAACTATCACATCTTTTAAATCAATATTAATTCAACCTAACTCTACTTCTACTTGTATAGTATATGTATTTGTGACTACTAATTTTTAATTTTTGAAATGATAACTTCTTTGGTTCCGTTGATATTTGAAACTCAATGAAACCAAAAATAGCACAACTAAATAGAGACTAACACATGCATCGATCTGATTTAGCTTGCGAGAGAATGAGATGGTGCTTCGTAGTCTCTCCACTCTTGTCTTTTTGTTTGCTTGTTTTCTGAAGGTTTCACTTCTAACGCGTGCGAATTGCATACTCTTTTTTTATGTACATACGACAGCAATGATGCCCAAATATTTACATACATTTTTTAGTTATGGGGAGGGGAAGGAGAGAGGGGAGAGGAAGGTGGGGAAGTACCTGGCTATTCACATCTGGTGGTCACGTTTAATTTCTGAATTATGGTCTTACACCAGAAGAGCGATTCTATATATTTTGTGGGATCGTTATGAGATAACGGACGTGATCTCCTATCAGATTTGTGTGATTTATTTGCTTTTTCTATGTACGTCGTACATTAAATGAATAATCATGCATACTTGCAGGTATTCGTGTTTAAAACGATCTAAACTAAAATATGTCACAGTAAATACGTAAAAGTCACACAAATCTGACAGGAGATCACGCCCGTCATCTCATAACGATCCCACAAAAGACATAGATTTGCTCTTCAGAGCGATACTGAGAGTATCTCCCATTGGAACGAACTCTAAATCTAGTACACATTATTTTCAAATGAATTAATTGTGAAATAACACAAATTAATCAAGTAAAATTTATTTGCGCACGCCTAGATTCGATACCACGACCTTCAAATTATGAGTTAAGAGCCTTACCCCTCGACCACGGAGGCCGTCAATTTATATCCCTCAAGAACAATTCGTTTTCTACTTTCTGATATTATTTTAAAATCGAATGCAAAGCTTTAATGTTAATTAAAAATATATACGAGTATATTTCTAGTATTTGCTTATGCTTGTATTTACTGGCATAGACATTGACATGCAATTATTTTTCATGGTAGATAAATTTGTACCGTGGATATTGAACCCTCTAATCGGCCGGAGACGCGCAGTTTATGCGCATGCGCGCAAAAAATATTTCGAACTAAATATGTATGTCTGCGATTTTGACCCTTCTATGTACAGAATTTGTATGAAGGACAAGGTCAGAATCGCTTGCGCCAACATTTACCCTTAAGATAGGCAAAAATATCATTCACCTGGCAACCTCAGAATATTTTTAAATGATTTGTGGCATTAAAATGTCAAATTTGCCGCGATTCTTTCTGTCAAAGTCGATGCGTGTTACTTGACGAAAACATCGTAAAGCCTATCAATTTACGTAATTGATGCAAGTAATGTTGTTTTGGTATATAGTTTATTGTTCTAGGAATGTGTTTCGGTCAATAAAATATACGATAGCTCAAAATTAATCCACAAAACATTCAATTCGAAATTCAAAGTGGTGCTTTATTAGGGAATTTTCGTGTTTTTCCTGGCTTGTGACAGGGTAAATTAATGAAAAAAAAAAAACAAATTAAATTCAGCTTTTATTTCAATATTCATGAACAAAATATTTCAACATCGGAGTTGTTTACTCCAAATAGAAAAAGTAATGATTTTTGCGGTTTTACACGATCAAATAAGTCTGTATTATTTTCCGTATAATAATTTTTCCCGGAAATTATAAAAATTCTATTTTTTCATATGACCAAATTCGCTTTGAAATGCAATAATAATTCAACACGTCTCGTTTCTTGCACGAATGAATGATACGTATATTGATTGCTTTTAGAGCTATTAAAATTAATTTATTGGTGACGAAACTGGGTCACCCAATCAGCCCAGTTCGAATTCGTTGATTCTGTCGTTAGCATTTTGCCGAGGGATTAAAAATCGCGCCATATTCGAGCAAAATTTGACTAATCGCCGTTTCCAGCTTGTGAATTTATTCGTCGAAATGTAATATCTGTTTTTACGATCCAGAAGGTAATTTGTTAACTGTTGATTACGGAATTACTGAATAGTTCAACTATAAACTCGATAAAGAGAAAATCATTTATTTAACTCACTTCGTATACCTACACACCAACAATCTGCAGTTAGTCTGAGTCGATTTATTTGTTTGAACGCAACCAAAAGTAAACATTTGGTAATACGGTATTTAAACTGATATACAATAACAATACTTTAACCCCCTGATGCCTAAATTCAATCTAAATATAACATTACCTAAAGGGCGCCTCCCACTGCGAGCGGAAAAGAATTGAGCGGAGCGGGTGGGATATGAGCGAAATAGTTTTGATCTTCCATCAAGAGAGTCGCTAAGAAGATAGGTGTTTGCCTTCCACTGCCTGTGCGAGAAATGAGCGAGGCGAGCGGAGCGATGTCAATGAAAAATGTGAAATAGTTTTGCCCTTCCATTGAAAACGAGTCAGTATCGCTTTGTCGTTCGAAGTGAACGGAGTGATTTTTGTGATATCAAGTACTGATTCTAGTGAAGATGATTCTGACAGCATGTATGCAATGAAAAAAATTGCAAATATACATTTATAAAAAAATCTGGTCTCAAAAATTTAAAAACTTTTAAAAAAAATTACTTTCTTATTTCCGCCAATTTCATCTCAATGATGGTTTTCTAAGCCGAATCCCTTTTGTCGTTATTGCGACAATCGTTGCTAGTCGTATCCTATAAACAAAATTGGCAAACCGCTTCAATAAATATCTCCGTCTCGACAAAAATGCAGTCGAGGCAACTGAATTGACGACAGTTTTTGAGCGGAGTCCGCTAGAAACTAGTCGGCGATGGTGTGCGAGAGCAGACTCGTTTGGACCTAGTTTAACTAGTTCGGTCCGTTCTGCTCACTTCGTTCTTGATGGAAGCACTTGTATGCAGTTAACGTTTGCGAGTCGAGCGAAGTTCGTACGGAGTGCGAACAAGTCCGCTCCGCTCGCATTAGCGGAGCGGACTCGTTCGAACCTATTTCAACTCGTTTGATCCGCTCCGCTCACCTCGTTCTTGATGGAAGCATTTGTATGCAGTTAACGTTTACTAGTCGAGCGGGGTCCGTGTGTAGTCCGCTCCACTTGCAGTAGACGGCGCGGCGGGCTTAACACCTCCCTATCGAATTCCGCTGCCTCGCTTCAAGAGCCAAGAAAATATAAATGCATGTTTACTAAAATATAAAACAAAAGGGTTATTCTGCATCTTTTGTGTTATCTTTTGCGTTAAGTCAGTTGTTACGAGACAATTAAGACAAAAAGGAAAGTCGGATATCGGAAGGCATCCGTCGTGCGTAGCTGTCAAATTTCTGCGATTTTCTATGGCTTTCAATGATTGTCTATGCCTGTTGTTTGTTGAATGGATCAATTACCTGCTTAAACACACAAATGACTATTTATTAGTTATTAAAACTACTTGTCTACTCTTAACGAGGATTACGCGGCACATGCGCCCCGGCACAAAACGTCATCTCCGGCGTTAGGGTAACTACTTTTAAGGGTTGGTGTCCTAACACGAGCGCAGTATTTAGTTCGTTAGCGCAATACCGCATTTAAGAAAACTGTCAAAATGTAACATATACGGCCGATTATACACGCGTTTCGCTATCGTAAAAGATACACAATCACCCTTCTAAACACAAAGTTATCGCTTAAATCCCATGACGTAGTTTGGCCAATTATCGGCCGATAGAAATCCTGCACAGTATCGCGTCACAAGATGTGATATTGAACTTAACAATAAATTAGATGTAAACTTGTTGTACAAACTTCTAAAGTCGTATGCGAAACCTGTGTGAATGGTCTTTTTAGGGAAGTGAAGAAAAGGAAGTTCTGGAATGGAAAGGATATGAAGGGTGGGTAAAAATCTGGAAATCAATGTGTCCAGGAGTGACGGACGTATGAAACTATCAAACAACCGCTTCTCAATTTGGGAGGCGGGAATGGGTACCGCCGCCCCGGGAACCTTTATTGAATAACCAACACCTCTGCCACAGGTGACCCAAAGAGGTTCGCAACGTTTGGGGATTTAGCAGGGGTGCCCGGGTTCATGGGGTGAGGTTTATTAAACCCTTTTCCTTCCCAGAACTCTCCTCTCCTTGCTTTCCTTAAAAAAAAACCTCCACACAGCATCCCCAAAGATGGCGTAGGCCCTGAGAGAAATTATTTTCCTCAGGGCCTTCTGTGTGGAGCTCATGTAAAAAAAAAACCGCGGTGCAAGGCGATGGGTCGAGAGGGTCCAGCTGGAGAGGTCAAAAGGTCTGCCTTAACCAGTCTCTCTAGATCAGGCAGGTAAACGCATTCGCCAACAAGACAGAAAACCTCACCCCATAAATCACTAAACCACTTGTGATGATGTAGTCAACCACTTGCAATGACCTATGGTAAGGGTGTTGGTTATACTATAATAAATGTTTCCCGCCGTCAATATCCATACCCGTCTCCCAAACTGATATGCAGGTACTGCACATGATTCATAATATATTGTAGTATTTCACAAACATCTCACCATGAGAATCTGTGAAGGTTACATAGCGCATTGATACATATTAAGAATAATAAGGATCCTAAGATGCTCCCTTGTGGAACGCCACAATACGTTTTATGAGGACGACCACGGATACTGTTTATTTTAACACATCATTGCGTTCGATCAATTAAATAACTATGAAATATTTGAAGGATTGAACTCGTACCTGATATTCCTATCCTCTATGATTTATCTAAAAGTATTTTATGGTATTTTTAGTTGATGAGTTCTTGTGCAATATATTATTTAATATAGGACTCACCAAGCATGTCAACCACCACAATGGGGTCCTCTCCGAACTTGCGCGTCTTCCGCTTGCTGTACTCGGGCTCGTTAAGTTGGAAGGCGGCCACGTAGGGGGTGACGATGGCGGTGTAGATGACCAGCATGAGGATCAGCCAGTCCCATCCCGCCTTGTAGGGCGAGTGGTGCAGGATGGTGAAGCGGTGGAGGCGCGCGGGCGGAGCCGGGTACTGCGGGGCCAGCACGCCCAGCGTCAGCACCTGAATCAATCAAAACAAGAATAGTTAGAATAAAAATATTCAAATCGTACCAGCCAAAGTCGTAGCCTGTGAGTATGCTGTACCCTGTACCCACTGCAAAACTAGGTTGGCCCAAAGACATATTAGTCTTATTACTGCAAAAATGTATAATTCATTATATACAACCGTAGAGACCAGGTGTCAAAATCTTCAATCGAATAAAAAAATTATCAAAACTTGTCTAAAGAACATTCAAACAGATATTTTTTCTTATAAGTATTAAGAATTAAGTATATTTATTATTCGACAGCTTTCAGAGTAGATACCCATATTATATTTATTTATTTCATTATTTGTGTGGGACTGACTACCATATATATTCCTCTTTTTCAAGAACACCGACGGAGGGAAATAATTATACCAAGTCAGTAGACATCTTCAGTTTATCACAAAATAAAAAAAACGTTGTTATTTTTTATTTATTTTTACATTAGCACCGCACAGGAAGCCCTGAGAAAAATAATTCCCGTCAGGGCCTAAGTCATCTTTGGAGATGCTGTGTGGAGGGTCTTTTTAGGAAAGGAAGGAGAGGAAGTTTTGGTAGGAAAAAGGGTACGAGGGGAGGGTAGAAATCTGAGGATTAGTGATGGACGTATGAATCCATTCCTCCCACTACGATGCAAGGCGATATTCCGAGAGAGTACCGCTTGAGAAGTCAAAGGGGCTCCCTCAACCATTCTCTCCCGATCCGGCCTGCCATGCAGCTGGTGGGTAGACGCATCCGCTGCCAAGACCCGGACAAACCTCACCCCATGAACCCGGCCCATTTGCTAAATCACCAAACGTAGCGAACCACTTGGGAAGGCAGAGGCAAAGATATTCTAATACAGAAGAGATATGCTATGGTGTCCGCGCAACTGTCGCCGGACTACGCGCTAATTAGCGTAGTTTTCATAAAAAAATAATTAGTTAATTTCGTTGATTTTTTGAAAATGTGCATTAATATTGGTTAACAATATATTTTGAATAAGGAAAGAATTCGTACATTTAGTTTAACGTTCGTTTGGTTTATTCGTTAATTATTTGTTCTTTTAGTTTATTTGTTAATTGGTAAACAATATCGGCGACACTCGGAAGCGAAGACCCGCATAGTAAAAACAGCAGATAGCACATCTACTTATATTCCAATATCTTTGGGCAGAGGTGTTGGTTATTCAATAAATGGTTCCCGGGGCGCCGGTACCCACACCCGCCACCCAAATTAGTGAGGCAGTTCAGTTATATATAATATAACTGTATAATTTTTAATATTCTTGATAAATAAGAGCCCCTGATAAATAAAAAAATAAAAAAAGGCGTTCAAAGTAAAAAATAAATAAATAAGAAAAGAAAATTAAAAAAATTGAAGATTTTTGGGGTGTGAAAGAGTTGGGCGAAAATAGCTATTAAATTCATTATTTTTTTCTTTCATCTTCTTCAAGCTGTTTTAAACTAAAGTTGTTCTCGTTAACGTTTCGCGAAACTTTCGAGTTTCTTTCTTCGTTAGAATACTTTTCGATAAGGATGTGTTTACCTTCTCCGAATAAAATAAAATGGAAATGGAAATAATCGAGAAATGATGGTTTCAATTCCATTTAAATTATAAATTAAAAGTTATTACCATAGACGAGTGAGGTAATCAAGGTGACTATAGCGAAATAGGTTAACGCGCACGTCCCGGCATGACGGGAGGTCTGGGTTCGAGTCCCAGTTGCGACCATTATCTTTTTTCTGTTTTCTGTGTCTTGTTCTCTTTCACATTTTTGTTTAGATTATTATTGTTATCTTCTTCTTCAATAATATATTACATTGATGGGAATAATAACCTTCAAAAGTTAGAGAGTTTTTCATATCAAAATTGAATATTCATTTTGACTTTTATAAAAAGTCAATAGTTCCATATGAATAAATTCGGATACATTTATCCGAGACGCTATCCAGGTTACAAACCAATTCTTAGAATGATTGTTTCCAATAAAAAGACTCCACACAGGAGGCCCTGAGGAACATAATTTCCCTTTAGGGCCTATGTCATCTTTATGCTCACGTATGATGCTGTGTCGAGGGTTTTTTTAAGGAAAGGAAGGAGAGGAGAGTTCTGGGAATGAAAAGGGTTTAAGGGGTTGGTAGGAATCTTGGGTTCAGTATGTTCTGGTCATCCGCCTCCAAGACCTAGACAAACCTCACCCCATGAACCCGGGCACCCCTGCTAAATCACCAAACGTAGCGAACCACTTGGGGTGACCTATGGCAAAGGTGTTGGTTAACCAATAAAGGTTCCCGGGGCGGCGGTACCCATTCCCGCCTCCCAAATTAACATGAAGTTGAAGATAAAATTGTTAATTCTAAAATTTGAAATATGAGATTGACGGTTCGACAAAAGATGACAAATTATGACGGTTTGACAGAAGATGGCAATAGCGAAATTGGTTAACGCGCACGTTCCGGTTAGACGACTCAGTTTGAGTCCCAGTTGCGACCATTGTCTTTTTTCGGTTTTTCTGTGTATTGTTCTCTTTCATATTTTCGTTTACATTATTATTGTTGTCTTCTTTTTCAATGATATAAAAATATTAGTGAAATGATTTACCACGAGATTCTCGAACTGGTATTATAAAATCTCAAGATATTATTTCATTCCAGTCTGACGACCTGGGCAGGTTGAGTTGAGCAATTTACACCTGGTTGGGCAGTTAATATTCTCAGATATACCTAAAAACGGTGGCCGCCGGTTCTAAGTCCGGTGAGCGCAAATAAAATTCATTTAATTTGTTTGTGTATTTCACTCACCCTTTAAATAATATAATTAATGTAAATATAGAATATTCGAGGCACTTTCCCGGCACCAAATTTTCTCAGAATCGAAACGTTGCCTTGCTTGAAATAGCAATAATCATTGGTCATCCTAAGTGATTAGCTACCTGGACACATTGGACCCCAAATTCCTACCCACCCCTCATACCCTTTTCCATCCCAGAACATCATCTCCTTCCTTAAACTGAAAAGACCTCCCACGAATGCATCCCCAAAGATGACATAGGCCTCGGAGGATTTTTTTCTCCTATGTGGAGCTAATCAACATATATTCTAACTCAGAAACGAGTCCCGGTACTATTAAGGGAGATATATGGTGTGGTAGCCCTCTACCCCCATCCACGAAAAACTTTCCCGTTTTTACCTGAAGGGCGTGCTTTTGAAGATATAATGGCTGGAAGATTCGCCCTCTACAAGTTTCTAGAATAGTCCAGAACATTTGGAAGCGTTTCACAACATTTCAGAACATCCCGGAACATTCTGGAATGTTCGGAAATAGTCTGGAACGTTCGGAAAAATTCCGGAACATCCCTGCCTAGCGATTCCGTATTTTTTATGAGTTCGTTATTGGATAATGGACGTAATCTCCTGTCAGATTTGTGTGATTTTTATTCCTGTTATTTGCGTTTTCTATGTCCAACGTGCATTAAATGAGTAAATAATCATGCGTACTTACAGTAATTCGTGTTTAAATCGATCTTAACTAAAATATGTGACGTAAAAATCACACAAATCTGACAGGAGATAACGTCCGTTATCCAATAACGATCTCACAAAAAATACGGAATCGCTTTGAAACATTCATTGTGGAACATTCCAGAACACTCTCGAATGTTGTGGAATGTTCTGGAACATCGTGGACCATTCGAAGCCTTTATTGTATGGGTGGGGCCACCCATGAGTTCGAACGTCAATTCAATCTCTTATCAACTCCCCGAGCGAATCCAGGTACACCAGCTAGGGTAAAAATAAAATAAAATCGCCTAATATTGTTAAAATTCACCAGAAATATCGACTGAAATTTCAAATATATTTTTGCTAAGTGGAAAAAAGCACTGCCTTTCTTTCTATACATTTCCTTTCCGCTCATTCGTGAAAAGTTAGCAGATCAGCCCCGCCCCGCACACTAATTTATGACCGCGCCGTTTGCAGCTTTTATTATCTGTAATAAATTATGTTATTCTATTCCTACATCCGCCTTCTGCTTTCCGAGTCTTCTATGAAATTATCTAAGTGTCTCTGGTGTTTTACTTTTTTATCGGTTTATAAGCCCCCTTTATGGTTAATATTCGTGTAGGCCAGGTTTTACGTGAATTTTTTAAGACTTAGCTCTGAGTAAGTAGGTACCTGCAGAAGCAAGGTCAGAAAATATGAATAATAATTTTTATTTTAACTTTATGAGCAAAACCTCAAATTGTATTATTTAATTAAATGAAGACAATGTAAGCGAAACTCAATCGAAAATCTCGAAACAGAAAAATCAGAAAATGATAATGGCACCTCTGGGACTCGAAGCCAGGACATCTCGAAATCTAATTTTACAACATATAAAAAAAAAACATATTACACAAGAAACGAAAAACTATTGTATGTATACGGATCCTTCTTGGAACTTAGTAAAACGTTCGACAGGGTCTGTCATAAAACCTTATGGGAGAAATTGAAGGACCTCTCGCTCGCAAGCGAGAGGTCCTGGGTTCGAGTCCCAGAGGTGCCAATATCTTTTTCTGATTTTTCCGTTTCCAGTTTTTTGATTGAGTTTCGATTATTTGTCTTTATTTAATTGAATAATTATTGGATACGATTTTAGATTTTCACGGCCAAAAATTATTTTGTTATTAGTTTTTGGGGTATTATGCCGTGTTACGCTACCTCCTTCTTTAGCCAACGTTTCGGACAGCGTTGCAGTGTCCATCATCAGGGCAGATGTCTAATAGTTAGGGGTGATGTTTGTACTTATCTACTTAGGAGCGACACCATGTCACCAGTTCCACAATATACTTCAACATGTTTTTTTGCGTTTAGCCTTGATGTAACCGTCAATTACCGGATACCAAGAACTGTTGAGCTTAGCTCCGTCGTCTCTATTAATATTTATAGGATTTTTGTGAATTTCAATTGCCTCCATAATCAGGCGCGCTCTATTATGAGTTTTGGGTCTACCAAGGACCTCAGGGACAAATCCAAAGTAATGGCCGGTTTCGATTAAGTGCTCAGCGATTGCCGATTTGTCAGGGTGGCCAAGTTTACAGGCACGGAAGTGTTCTGATATCCTTTTGGAGATCGTCCGCCCTGTTTGGCCTACATAAACCTTGTCACATCCAGAACAGCTGAGTTTGAACACTCCATCTGTTTCCAGAGGAAACTTGGTCTTTGCAGGCCTCAAAAAGTCTCGTATTTTTGTCGTGGTTCCTCTGAAAACAACGTTTTATTCACGAATTTTCTTCAATGAAGATGAAAATAAATCGTGGTCAAAATCAGATGTATAAAGTAAATTTCTTCTTATTTCGAACTTCAGGTGTTCAAAATTTAATAAAAAATATCAAAATTCAGTTTTGAGCCTTGGGAAAAAGGTACGAGTGACCTTTCTCGTCTTTTGAAGGTCAAGTGTGAACAAAAAACTACTTTTCTTTATACTATATATATATATATACTAGTTTATAAGTATAAAAAATCGATACCGTAAATAAATTCGTTGGATATCCATATAAACTTATCATCAAAAGTATTTTTTAAGTCGATTTTATGTTCGAAATTGGTAAATTATGTAGAAAAAATTATGACTTTAATTATTATAATTTCGGGGGCCAACTGTCGGGGACCAACTGCCGAGTGGCCAGATAGATAAAAGAAAATATTTTGACCAAAACCGTTGAGTATAAACTGAATGGAAGAACTAAATAACTCATGGCGAAAATCGTTGACTGAATTTCGAACAACGAATCAACACAAAACAAAAGTTTTCCAGGACGTAAAAAATCCCGATGATTTTGTCAAAGTTTTTGGCTCGCTGAAACAAGCTGAAACATATTGTACGGGTCTGTAAAAATGATAAAAAGAACAAAACCTCCTTTTCCCTTTTATTAAATCTTGTGAAGCAAGCCCAAATCTTTGAGGCAAAGATTCTTTTAATATTTGCTGAAATTTCGGAGTCTCTTTCTTCTGAGAAAATAAAGAACGGAATTACAACTCGAGTAACTGTGCTGTGAAATGGAAGATATCAAATAATGTAGGCAGGCTGTATTAAGGGGAGTATAACTTGTTTGAAGAATGTAATACTTGTAGATTATATTAATTAAAAATCATATTTTACAAGAAATGAAAAACTACTGCATACGGATGCTTCTTGGAACTTAGTAAAGCGTTCGACAGAGTCTGCCATAAAACCTTATGGGAGAAATTAAAGGCTAGAAATGTACCTACCATGAATATCAACACACTATCCCGATGGCACTCCCAGCAGGAAAACATTTCACGGTGGACAAGTACGTACTCCCAACCGATATATACCGATTAACTTGCGATCAGGAGTAAAGCAAGGAGGGTGTATGTTCCCAAGGCTGTTCAATGTATACATGGAGGAATTATCAAATCGCCTAGACACAAGAACAGGCTGTCGTATCAATAATCTGTGCCTTAATCACATTAGCTATGCGGATGACATGATTCTCCTAGCTCCGTTGATCAAGGTTGAGAATACTATAAAAAATCTGTGACGCAAATGACCACAACATGATGTAAAACACCAAAATACGGAACTAATCGCATTCCACCATGGAAAAAATCCCGAGAACATGCTTCCCAACAACTCAATGAGGAAAACATAAGCACATCTACGAATGCAAAATATTTGGGTCACATCATCACTAAAGCCCTCTCGGATGATGGTGATATTGAACGACAGTGGAGAAGTACCAGTGTATTGTCCAATATGATTGACCGAAGATTCTTCCAATGCAGTAACAATGTAAAAAACATTGTTCAATGCATTTTGCACTAATCTATATACGTGTATAACATGGTCTCACTACCTTAGCACCTTGATGGAACGACTCTGGATGCAATATAATAATGCATGCAGAATTATATTTGGATACAGAAGGTACAGCAGTGCATCGACCATGTTATACGGAATACGACAATACGGAACTACGATTGCACGGATTCGCCGGTCTGCTGAGACATCGGGTCACTGGAGCCAGGATGCGGCTCATGGCCTCTGAAAATACAGTGATGACCGCAGCATTCCAGCACCAAACGCCACTCCTGAGTGAGCGCTGGGCCCGAGCTCATCCCAGACCACAATTGATACGCCTTACATACAATTGATTATTTATTTTTTAAATTCAATTTTTTACTTTTTGTTACTTTGTTTTCGCCAAGTCTATGTACTTGATTCTTTATTTTAAAAATAATATGTTGTGTAAATATGTATAATTATATGGGACGTGTAGGATTGCACCATCCTTCACACATTCTGGAATAAAAACATTATTATTATTATTATTATTACGTAAATCAAGCGAAATTATCATATTGCTTTCAATATTTCACACACAAACTGAATATTGTTTCGACTACCATAATACGGGCATTTACCTAGCTCGGTAGTCGAAAAACCATGTAAAACAAACCTGTAACAAATAAAATGAATAAAGAAAATTGAAAAAAAATATATTGTTATGTAATAGGCCAATTGCATGAATTTTATAACGTCTTGGAAAAAATCGTGTGGATAGATCTTTTTACTAACATTACGAAAATGTTAGTAACATTTATTAGAAATGGACAGTTTTATTTTTAAATAAATAAATCCATTATTTGGGCTCGTGACGTCACTACATGAAAATATCCCGTCTCCGAAAATGTTCCTATTAATTTTGTAAAATTCCAGGCAATTCAATTCAATTTGATTTCAGGCGAATTTTTGAATTTGATATTTAACGTTCACTAGATTTATTGTTTGTTCTCTGCGAACTTATCATTTGGTTTGACTTTTCGACAGATGTTATGAAGAGAACCCCGTACATTTTAGATGTCGGTACGTGTTTTAGAGGTGTAATGGTTATGGTGCTAATTTTAACAAAATCAAATTTGATAATATTCTTATTATTATTATAATTTACATGTACAAGTATATCACCAGGGTTTCAAAAATAAGATTACAAAATACATATATATAGGGAATGTCTTAGAATATTTGCCTAAACCGGACAAAATTTTTTAAAAATGTGATGCAAGTGGTCTATTCGGAGTCCAATATATTACCTCGATCAAAAAGTTGTAGGACTTTATTCATAAAATCGAAAATACAAGTTTATTCTTCAATATAATTCTCTCTGTTGTCTTTATTACATTCCATATACCAACAAGAAATACTCGATCTAAATTTCTTTTTAATTGCAACAATAAAATCAGGGCTGAATCATTTAGATACTCGCTTGTAGGTATTAGATTGCATGCAGTTGGCAATACTTTCTCAGAAATAATAGATGAGTTCAACCGCATGGAATATAGATTTATGAAGAAGGCTACGATAACGGTGACCGGACAACTCAGAATGAACTAAACTCAACACCTACAAAAAGTCATTAAAAGTGATGAAAAAATATATGAAAAATTTGTTAAATTGATTACGTTGGGTGATTGCGAGCTATTTTTCAAAACATCTTCACAGCTTTTAGTGACTTTTCATAGAGGTGTTCAGTTGAGTAGATTCTGAGTTGGCATAGAACCGTTGTGGTAGGAGGTGGTGGAGACGAAGAATTTTAGAACGAACCTTATTAATTAAAACAACATAACCTAACATTATCGATCCACGCCTCACCCAACTAACACTTTCGTGGTTAAAAAGGGGAGAACGGATTAATCGTTGCCATATTCGAAGCTTTAAAAGTCAAGTTTAGCATAATCGTAAAGGTTATGTGGCTATTTTTGGCGGATGAAGCGGCAGTACAAAATTATTTACCAATCGTTCATTATGGAAGAAGACATCGAACGTCGAAATCATGACATCGAAAGTATCTTAATGGGAATTGCTGAGCAGCCTTTTTCACATAAAACTTAATTTTGGATTTGAGGGCAAAATACTTAATTTTTATGAATTTAATTTTTTTACTAATTTTCAGTTTTATTCAGAAATTTCTGAAATTTCGCGCGCTTAACCTTCAAAATAATCAGAATTTCATTCCGCTTAGAAAAATTAGAGGGAGAGGGGAGAGGGGAGAGGGGAGAGGGGAGAGCGGAGAGGGGAGAGGGGAGAGGGGAGAGGGGAGAGGGGAGAGGGGAGAGGGGAGAGGGGAGAGGGGAGAGGGGAGAGGGGAGAGGGGAGAGGGGAGAGGGGAGAGGGGAGAGGGGAGAGGGGAGAGGGGAGAGGGGAGAGGGGAGAGGGGAGAGGGGAGAGGGGAGAGGGGAGAGGGGAGAGGGTGGAAGGGGAACGCGGGAGGGTAAGGAATGCGGGAGGGGAACGGGGACGCACGGGAAAGGAAATGCAGGAAGAAATAATTGATTTTTTTGAATATGGCGTTGCAATGCATGCCGGGAACCAGCCAGTAAATAAATAAGTATTTTATAAATTTGTTTGAGTACGTTCTATTCTGTGTACAGTTTATACAATATAATATGTCTGGTTGGTTAATTAGTTGCAGTGGCCCACTGTGAATTCGCGATGGAAATGTGATTGGACTGGAGGATTATGAGATTCGGGAGTCCCCAAATAACTAATACCCAATTTCAGAGGGATCTGTCCCGCACAGCTCCGACCTCTATTCCTGGAAATGGAAAAGACATTTCCAAAGTTCGGCTCATTATATTTACGAAAATTATCTTGCATTTTGTGAAGAAAAATCTTTTTTTTTTTTACATTAATTCCACACAGGAGGCCCCGAGAAAATAATTCCCCTCATGTCCTATGTCATCTTTGGGGAGGCTGTGAATAAAGATAAAAATAAAATAAATAATTCCCCGTACTTAGGGCCTATTTCATCTTTGGGGAGTATGTTGATAAAGATAAAAATAAAATAAACAATTCCCCTCAGGACACATCTTATCTTTGGGGAGGCTGTGTTAATTTTTAGGAAAGGAAAGAGAGGAGGTTTTTTTTTTATTTATTATTTCTGGCTTTCACCCTTCAAGGAAAGGTGAATTCATATATTAATTTTATTTAAATGTGTAAATTTTAAAATTAAATGGAATTTTGGAGTCGAGTTCAGACTTAGAAGAGATGAGATGTCGAATGGAAGGGAGGTAAATTTAGATAACGCTCGATAGCAGAGAGGATATTTATTTAGAGAGGGACAACCAAAAAATATGTGATCTACATCTCAGAAGAAATCCTGGGAAGGAAAATGGTATTAGTGGTGGGTATGAATCTGGGGGTCAGTGTGTCCTGGGGTGACGGAGGTATTAAACCATCCCTATGAGGCGATGTTCCGAGAGAGTACGGCTGAAGAAGTCAAAGGGACTCAATGCAGCTGGTGGGCAGACGCATCCGCCGCCAAGATCCGGACAAACGTCACCCCATGAACCACTTTGGGTGACCTATATCAGAGATGTTGTTTATCCAATAAATGTTTCCCGGGGCGGCGGTACCATTACTTGCCTCCCAAATTGTGTCAAATTACAAGTAAGATTTCGAAGCTGTGTCTTCCCTTGATTTCTGACACGTGACTGATGTGTGCAAATGGACATTAAATATATATATTTTAAAAATTTTATTTGTTCAAGTTTGTTAATTGTTACATTCGTGCTCGTCGAAATAGGAAAATCCTTTTCTTGAGAGCAGGCGCTAATAATTTTAAATGAAACATTATTTCTTTGATAGAACGTATATTTTATTATCGCCGATCGATTTTGGAACGACCGTTCCTTTTTCAGGGCAAACATATAATGACTTGACAATAACAAACCAGTGGGTGAGTACAATATATTAACTAAGTGGTAAGGTTAGGGGTGTGGCTAAAGATTAATGAAGAGTGAGGGAAACAGAACGGACATTGAAAGGGAACATATCTAAGATATGACTGTAGGATAATATAAGATAATATTACATTGAAAAGGAACTGCGGTGTAACTAAAAAGCTTCCGGCCTTAAGACATAGATGTCGGTAATAAGAACTGTCAGTATATTCCGCTAGATGGCAGGTAGCTTAGTACCTAAGTTGTCCAACAGAGGGACGGGGAACTGAGAGAGGGTAATATATGTAACGCTCTCGTGAGAACCAATTTAGCTAGCTCCAAGTTAGGTCGACTAACGAGTTCCATAATTTGTACGCGAAGTATTAAAAAAACCAGATAAAAAATCAATAATCGATTTATTTCCAAAGGTAATCTTCAGACAAAGTGTTTGGAGAATTTGTTAGTATTGCTACAAAATACAGAACACTACAGGAACATATCTAAGATAGGACTTATAGTCCTATTTAGATATGTTCCCTTTCAATATCTGGTCTGTTTCCTCCACCCACTCTTCATCAATCACTAGCCACGCCTCCACCCCTACCACTTAGTAATAAATTGCACTCACCCACTTTTTTGTGATCGTCAAGTCATTATACCGGTCAGTGGTTGAGTGGGCATAGCGCTTGGGTCCCACCGAAGCGTCGCGTGTTCGATTCCTCGGCTGGCTAAATCCTCTATCACAACACAAGCAACATTTTCGGCTATCTGTGGTGGTAGTAGGAGATTTTCAAACATTGTTGGGTTATTCGTAACCCGGGAATGATTGTCTTTCTTTAAAAAAAAATATGTTTGCCCTGAAGAAGGAAGGTTCATTCCGAAACCGGTCGGTGTTAATAAAGTATATAAGTGTTTATAAAAAATAAATATTGTTTTCTTTATTTATTATGGGTAACCGGATAACCACAAAGTTAAAGCTACATTAAAAAAGTAATAGTTTTCATTAACTTACAAATAATTGCCAATGTTACCTTTATAAGCAAGAAAACTCAATTACCTTAAAAGCTTACATTTTATAATTTAAAACACAAATGAATAAAATAGCTTACATGCGTATTTGCTTTTCCTTTTGCGTAAAAAAATGATTACTCAGTTGTGTCGGGTATTTTGGCTTCAAATAAAAAAATAAGTTTTGTGTGAAGTGAAAAGAGCCGCGTAGCAGTTTCTCTTAATCCTGTTTAAAGTTCAGCGTGTTCAGGCTACAAAACACGAGGTTTGAACCCAAAACTTTGGATGCAGAACCACCCAAGTATCCAACAACCCGGAGCTAGGGGTCTAAGGAAAAACAGTGAAATGAGAAATAAAATTGTGCAGAGAATGGTGTAGAGTGTAGAGGCGAAAAACACTTCATCATCCAATGAAAATATTGTTTTCAAGTGTTTATTCATAAAAATTATTTACAGAAAACATGTTACAATGTACATAGTAATAATTTCACGTATTGTTATCATCATCATCATTACATAGTCTAAAATGAAGTCGCTCAAAATGTATGTGCGCGATAATCTTTTAAACTACGGAACGGAATTTCATACGGTTTTCACCAATAGATAGAGTGATTGAAGAGGAATGTTTATATGTATAATACATGTAAATTATATTAGAGAAAAGTCGAGAAATTCAAAGAAAACATATTTTGTGCGATTTAAAACGGCTGGCGGGCCGTACTATGTATAGTCACTTTTGAAATTCGTTCTACGGAAGAAATTGGAAAATAGATGTCCTACAGTAAGTAGGTATTTGATTTTCCCTTTTCAAATATCCAGTGTTACATTGCAAGCATTGTATAATTAGTGGCGAGTTAATTAGTTTATATGCATAATACATGCTTATTATAGTAGAGAAAAGCCGATAGCAGCGGGCAGCTGGCAAGCGGGTGGTGTGGATTTTATAAAGGTTAGGTAATGGCGTTGTGTTTCGTTAGCCACAGCAACGTGTGGCCGGGTCTGCTAGTATATATATATAAGATGCACCAACATAATTAGTTATTTCTTTAGTATTCAGTTTATATCTTCATTGTGTTTTTAAGACGTGTTTTTATTTCTGATACTTTCTGGTAATGGAATAAAAAACTTTACTACAAAATATTTATAAATAGTTAAATGCCCCGTAAATACGAGTAAATATGTAGTTTCAATATCCGTCAACAGAAGTCGTTAATATATGTAGTATTCATTATTTATTTGGGTCTAATACCTGAACAGATTAGATTTTTTTTTCATTAACTTCATACAGGAGGCCCTGAGGAAAATAATTTCATAATTTCAAATAGTTGCATTTTCCTAATGTTTGAAGACGATTTGTGGAGGGTATTTTTGGGGAGAGGATGCAATGAACGTGGGTCTTCTAGAGATCAATGTTGCGGGAAGGAGGAAACACAGAAACCGGAAAATCGTTACACAGCCGAGTTGTTGAACTCGAGAACGAGTCTAAAAGCGACCTGTTAAAACATCAACAAATACCTGTGACATTTGTACCTGTGTTTCCCGACTATACACCGGTGCCCAAGGGACCAACGACGGTAGTTCCTTAGAGCATCTTCCTTTGAAATACCGGTAGAACAAGGACAGCATTTCCATACGACGTGTGTGCTCTAAAGATTTGCAATCCGTTCTCCCTGTTTCTGTAAAAAAGGTATTTTGGGGCTCTAGCCCAGAGGTGGCTGCCAAATTCTACGGTGCAATTGCGGTGTTTACCGGGTTAGCAGTTGTGTACTATTACAGTATCTGCAGGCTCTGTAAGTACTCCCAGTTTTGGGAGGTTAATTTAACTCTTGCTTCGATGGAGCCTCCGTAACTGAGCTGTCACTTATAGTTACACAAAGCATATCAATGGAGGGTCTGTTCAGAAGATTGCTTTCATTGAAGGAGACTGGATTTTCATTTCGATCCCTTTTAGACGTAATCAGACAAGATTGGGTCTTAGAAACATTAAATTCGACGAGATTATTCTTACCCTTAGAGAAAACTCTCTCGAGGTAACTATTCTTTGCTTCAAAGCCCTCCGAGCCATTGGAGTTTGTGTTCTTATCAAACAAAAAAAACTGAACTGTATTTTCATCCGCGTAACGATGAATTGGTGCACACGTCAAAAGGTCATTGATGTGCAACAAAAACAAAGTCGGAGACAGAACCGATCTCTGTCAGACGCCAGGATTTATCGAACGCGAAGAAGATGTGAAACCATCAGCAAACGTCTGAATCGACCTCTCCGTCAAAAGTTGGCAATTCACGTACACAAGGATCCGGGAAGTCTGTAAGGAAGCAGTTTGTTGACAAGTCTTCAGTGCCAAACCCAGTCAAAGACCCTGAAAAAAAAACTAATCATATCCGGATACGATTTTAGATTTTCACGGCCTAAAATAATTTTGTTATTAGTTTTTGGGGTATTATGCCGTGTTACGCTACCTCCTTCTTTAACCAACGTTTCGGACAGCGTTGTAGTGCCCATCATCAGGGCAGATATGTAGTAGTTAGGGGTGATGTTTGTACTTGTCTACTTAGGAGCGATACCGTGTCGCCAGCTCCACTCCTCTACGAGCTGGCTCTACAACATACTTCGACATGTTTTTTTTTTTTGGGTTTAGCCTTTCAATTGCCTCCGTAATCAGGCGCGCTCTATGAGTTTTGGGTCTTCACAGGACCTCAGGGACAAATCCAGAGTACTCACAAAAATCCAAAGTATTCACAAAAATCCAATAAATATTAATAGAGACGACGGAGCTAAGCTCAATAGTTCTTGGTATCCGGTAATTGACGGTTACATCAAGCTAAACCCAAAAAAAAAAACATGTTGAAGTATATTGTAGCGCCAGCTCGTAGAGGAGTGGAGCTGGCGACACGGTATCGCTCCTAAGTAGATAAGTACAAACATCATCCCTAACTAGTACACATTTGCCCTGATGATGGACACTGCAACGCTGTCCGAAACGTTGGCTAAAGAAGGAGGTAGCGCAACACGGCATAATACCCCAAAAACTAATAACAAAATAATCATATCCGATCTAAAGGCGGACATCTTCAGTGAGCGGCTCCCCCGCCACAGATAGCATCCTTTAGAACGAACGTTCAGTCCAGTTGGATATTCATCGTAAATACGACACGAAGGATTATTGAAAACTCCCGATCTACATCACAGTTTCTGAAGCTAAAATGAAAAAAAAATAATACCTTTCTCCCTCTATTTCTTTTTCCTCTCATTTGAAATCATTTAAAACCTTCTGCATGAGTATATCATCTATCACGAATAATGTTCGCTGAAATTTTATTGAAAATTCTTCCATTCTTTTCCACAATGTCTAAGAAATTTATATTCCGTGTTCGGTTCCGAATAATTTATATTCCTGGAACGTTCTGGATAAACTTTCTGGCAATAACGCTTCCGCTGCCATTCTAATGGAAGAATTTTTCTTCTGTTTCATTAGCTATGTGTTTTCTCTTATTAAAGCTCTTTTCATAAGTAAGATTACCTTATAGATTTCAGCAATTATTGGCGTACTGATAAGAATATGTTTATGAAAGTTATGTTTTGTTTGTATTTCTTATTGTGAATTTGTTTTAGTCATACAGTTTGACATATACATTAAAAGCCTTACATTCATTTGCTGCCAACAACAGTATAGTGAGAGTTTACATATCACATATACATGTAAATTAAATTGATAATCTTCATTAAAGTTAATTATCAAAGTACTAAAATATAACAAAAATATATTTAAAATATATTGTTGCATTTTTTTTGATATGATAAAATTAATATTCAATATTTTGTTCAGCAATTGCGAGCATTTTTTTTTATATATCTTATAGTTGTTTTTGTCATTTGCTCTATGATTAACTGGAAATGTCAATTTATATTTTTCATTTTGAATACAACAGTTTTTGCAATTTGGTTGTTTGTCCTTGTTCCCGCAATTGCTGTGTGTGTGATCGAGACCGCAGTAACTGCAAACATGCTTTTCGTCCTTCTCTCTCTGCAGACATCTTGCAGTACCATGTCCGAAGCGTAAACAGTGGTAACATTGCATAACTGGATTTGCGTCTTCAAAAAAGATTCTTTGGTATCCGATTTTAATTTTATCTTTGTTTAAGAGTATTCTCCGGGTTTCACTATCTACTTCGACCACATAGTTAGATGTATCATTAAGAGTATATTAAAATATAAGTGGATAAACAGGTCTTTAAAACACGCGCGATTTTTCGAGCACGACGGCGTAGCCGAGTGTTCGAAATAATGCAAGTGTTTTAAAGACCAGTTATCCACGAATACTTTACGCTATTTTTTTTATTGGTACACTTTGAAAACATAAATATTGATATTATTATTAAAAATTTGGAAATAAGAACTATTAATGAATTCGTGATGTGACATCACAATATCTTGTTGTCATGGAAATGAAAAACACAAACATTAATTTGCAATCTGTCACATAAGATTAATAGTTGACATCACAGTTTTTACTAGTTATTGTGTGTTGTAAAATGAGTTCTAACATTGATAATTTAAATACCAAAGCAGAATCGCGGTTAATACCTGAAAAATCCAAAGACGTTTATAAAAAAGAATATGAAAGGTTCATAACATGGATGGAGGAGCAAAACGTAGTAGATGTAGATGAACGAGTTGTGCTTTGTTGATGTTGCCATGGTAACTTTAAAAAACGCGCGTTCCATAAAGTGCGATTTAAACACGCTAGAGCGTACTTTAAATGAGTAAAAAAAAGCACCAATAAAAAAAAATATTTTTAATTATTTTCTTGATGTTGAAGACAGGTTTATGTTCATTATTTTCTGACATAATTTTAATTTCTTCATTTTGTTCGATGATGTCACAAGTAAAATCTTCTTTATCTTAATCATTAAATATTCCGAAAATCTGAAAACAGAAAAATCAGAAAAAGATATTGACACATCTGGGACTCGAACCGAGGACCTCTCGCTTACCGGGCGAACGCGCTAACCACTGCGCCACCGTGTCGATATCCAATTCGGTCACTTTTAACTGTATCATACTTCGACTAAGAACCACCCACACTATCTTCATTTTTCTTAACGCATATACTATTGGCTGCTATCTTTATGTATGATTGCAAGATTCAAACCCGAACTAAATGCTCTCTAGATAGTGTCTGGATAAATCTTTATCCATTTTATTTAATATGCGACATCAATTGACTTTTCTGCAAGTCTAGGATGAATATTTTTATTTTTTTTATTTTAACTTTATGAGTAAAACCTCAAATTGTAATATTTAATTAAATGAAGACAATATAAGCGAAACTCAATCGAAAATCTGAAAACAGAAAAATCAGAAAAAGATATTGACACATCTGGGACTCGAACCCAGGACCTCTCGCTTACCGGGCGAACGCGCTAACCACTGCGCCACCGTGTCGATATCCAATTCGGTCACTTTTAACTGTATCATACTTCGACTAAGAACCACCCACACTATCTTCATTTTTCTTAACGCATATACTATTGGCTGCTATCTTTATGATACCAGTTAAAAGTGACCGAATTGGATATCGACACGGTGGCGCAGTGGTTAGCGCGTTCGCCCGGTAAGCGAGAGGTCCTGGGTTCGAGTCCCAGATGTGTCAATATCTTTTTCTGATTTTTCTGTTTTCAGATTTTCGATTGAGTTTCGCTTATATTGTCTTCATTTAATTAAATATTACAATTTGAGGTTTTACTCATAAAGTTAAAATAAAAAAAATAAAAATATTCATCCTAGACTTGCAGAAAAGTCAATTGATGTCGCATATTAAATAAAATGGATAAAGATTTATCCAGACACTATCTAGAGAGCATTTAGTTCGGGTTTGAATCTTGCAATCATACATAAAGATAGCAGCCAATAGTATATGCGTTAAGAAAAATGAAGATAGTGTGGGTGGTTCTTAGTCGAAGTATGATACAGTTAAAAGTGACCGAATTGGATATCGACACGGTGGCGCAGTGGTTAGCGCGTTCGCCCGGTAAGCGAGAGGTCCTGGGTTCGAGTCCCAGATGTGTCAATATCTTTTTCTGATTTTTCTGTTTTCAGATTTTCGATTGAGTTTCGCTTATATTGTCTTCATTTAATTAAATATTACAATTTGAGGTTTTACTCATAAAGTTAAAATAAAAAAAATAAAAATATTCATCCTAGACTTGCAGAAAAGTCAATTGATGTCGCATATTAAATAAAATGGATAAAGATTTATCCAGACACTATCTAGAGAGCATTTAGTTCGGGTTTGAATCTTGCAATCATACATAAAGATAGCAGTTAAAAGTGACCGAATTGGATATCGACACGGTGGCGCAGTGGTTAGCGCGTTCGCCCGGTAAGCGAGAGGTCCTGGGTTCGAGTCCCAGATGTGTCAATATCTTTTTCTGATTTTTCTGTTTTCAGATTTTCGATTGAGTTTCGCTTATATTGTCTTCATTTAATTAAATATTACAATTTGAGGTTTTACTCATAAAGTTAAAATAAAAAAAAATAAAAATTAAATATTCCCTTGAAAATTAAAGTAGGTTTCTTTTTTGATAATTTTTTAGAATCGATATCATTTATTACTTTTGAGATCTCCATTTGTAATTTTTCCGCGTCCTCTTTTTTTAAACACTCAATGATGATTCTGTTTCGGGATATTTTTTTAATGCCTTCAATATATATTCCCAGTTTACTAATTTTAATATGTTTTTGTATTTTTTTTAAGTATTGAGTCAGAAGTGTCACTGCTTGTTTTAGGACTAATCATTAGACAGAATTTATTTTTTATATTTTTTTGTTTATTTTGAGGGTAATTATATGTTTTATCTCTATTAGCGATTTCCGTTTTATTTTTATCTTCTGACATTTCAATTGCCAGGTGACCTAATAACGATAGTATATTTGTGGCTTTATTCGTCACAATAATTTGTTGGTCTTTACTGAATTTTTTGCTGGGATCTTGCACTGCGAAAAGTAGTTCACTAACTACCTCCTTTGCGTCTTCCATAAATTTGTGAAGATTTGCCATATTTTTGCCATATTCTTTTGTCGATTGCTAAAAGACCGACTTTTGCAGGTCGAGTTTAAGTCAAATCTTAGTAGTTAAAGTCTTTTAACTTTGTCTTTTATCATTTTGTTTTAGTTAAGTCTTTTACCGTCAACAGTAAATTTTATTTTTAAAATTGTTAATGGTATTATAGACAGCCCTGAATTATGAAGCCTAATTACCTTCCATATATCAAAAAGAAGTACTCAATCTAAAATACTTTTTAATTTCATCAACAATATCAGGACTGAGCCATTTAGATACTCGCTTGCACCAAGATTGCATGCATTTGGCAATAATTTCTCGGAAGTAGTAGACGGGTTCAACTGCAAGCAATACAGTTATAAGAAGGCTATAATAACGTATCTCAATAATAATAATAATTATTAATCAATGTTAGCAAAATACTATTTTTCTTGAGCATATTGTACTTCATGATTTGTTCCACAAAATTATTATGTCATAAAATTTCGTACAATAGTGTGAATAAATTAATCACGGTTTATTTAAGTTCCTAACATCCATGAGCAAAGTTTCTCAAGTCTCTAAGTTGCTCTCTCACCAAGGGGCTACTGACAGTATCTTCCACTCCGATACGAATCTTAACTATCTATGTAGCACAAATAAGGTAAATAAACTTAAGTTAGCCTCTCAGAAACTGGGCGTACTGTACAGGGCCCGCAGATACTTAAATAGTATACAACTGCTAATCTTGCACAATTCGAAAGTGCGCCCCACGGTTGAATTCGGCAGCCACCTCTGGTCTGGAGCACCAAAATACAAAAAAAAAACCCTCGACCCTGTACAGAAACGGGCGGTCCGTTTGATAGATTCTCCTAACTTAACAAATGGATTGCAATCTTTAGAGCATAGGCGTCAGGTGGGAATGATGTCCTTGTTCTACCGGTATTACAATGGAAGATGCACAGAGGAACTAGCGTCATTGATCCCCTCGGCACCGGTGCTTAGTCGGGAAACACGCCAAACGCGCGCCCAACACTTGTACACGGTTGCCATTAGTCACATGAGAGCGGGTCGTTTCTACGACTCGTTCTTGAGTTCGGCTCGGTCTCTTCAAGACCCTTCCTTCTCCTCAAATAATTCTAAATTCTATTATTCTATAAATTCCACTCCTTCCTCTCCTCAAATAGACCCTCCACACAGCATCATCAAAAATGATCTAGGCTCTGAGGGAAATTATTTTCCTCTCAGGACCTCCTGTGTGTAGTTTATGTAAAAAAAAAGAAAACTGATTTTGTTAGACACCAAAACCATTTTCAGCTCAATATACCCATAAATTGAGTTTTCATCATCATCATCATCATTACATAGTATAAAATGAAGTCGCTCAAAATGTACGTGCGCGTTAATCTTTTAAACTACGCAACGGATTTTCATACGGTTTTCACCAACAGATAGAGTGATTAAAGAGGAATGTTTATATGTATAATACATGTAAATTATATTAGAGAAAAGCCGAGAAATTCAAAGAAAACATATTTTTGTGCGATTTAAAACGGCTGGCGGGCCGTACTATAGTCACTTTTGAAATTCGTTCTACGGAAGAAATTGGAAAATAGATGTCCTAGAGTAAGTAGGTATTTGATTTTCCCTTTTCAAATATCCAGTGTTGCATTGCAAGCATTGTAATTAGTGGCGAGTTAATTAGTTTAAAGCCGACAAATTCAAATATTCAATTCAGGCAGCGGGCAGCTGCAAGCGGATGGTGTGGATTTTATAAAGATTGGTTAATGGCGTTGTGTTTCGTTAGCCACAGCAACGTGTGGCCGGGTCTGCTAGTACTATTTAAAAAATGTCAAAAAATGAGTGTTGATACTCTAGTTAAACCGATCAGTAACAACACAAGTAAGTAGGTACTGGATTATGAAAATTTGAATGAAAAATTTGTGCATGCACAATAAATAAAAATCATTATAAATTTTTTAATTAGCGAGATTTCGGTTATTTTTGCACCAATTAATATAGGAAAAAACAATTATTATAATAAACAATTTAGCAAGTTACGTAAATCCCATCGCTGTAGACAGACAGAGAAACAGACAGATATTAGAACAGACAGACATACCGCCTCCCAGGAAAAGGTATGTACTCCGGAGGTTCAGTTTTCATACTAACGTTATTGTAGCTGTCATATCCGCCTAAACCAGGGGTCGGCAGACCGCGGCTCACGAGCCACAAGTGTCTCTGCATTGGAGTTTCATAGGAAGCGATATATTGGATAACCTACACCCCTGTCACAGGTTAACCCAAGTAGTTTGCTACGTTCGATTACTTAGCAGGGGTGCCCGGGTTTAGGTTTGTCCAGGTCTTGACGGTTGATGGAAATCTTTTGACCTCTCAGGCAGGACTCTCGGAGCATCGCTTTGCACTGCAGTGGGAAGAATGGATTCATACGTGCGTTACTCCTGAATACACTGACCCCCAGTTCCTACCAACTATTAATACCTTTTTCCTTCCCAGAACTTCCTCTCCTTCCTTTCCGTAAAAAGATCATCCACTCAGCATCCCCAAAGATGACGCACTCCCCGAGGGAAATTCATTTCAACCCGAGTTATGAGTTTTTTTTATATTAGTGAACTTACTTGTTTTTTGCAAAACGTCGTATTTGTATATTGTGACGTCTTACCAAATAATTTGTTAATCTTAATATTATGTTATAAACAAAAATTTTAACAAAACAAAAAAACGACTTCAAAAAATGCACTAAAAAGTAAAAAAATAATTTCGTATTCTTCTACAACTTTATAATCAACTTACCTTTTCTACTCATCAATATGTACGTACGATTGTTATTTTTGGAGTCGGTGTCGGCGGGAGAGGAGCTGTCAAGTGAACACGCCGGGCCGCGGGTACCTTGGTTGACACCGACTCCAAAAATAACAATCGTACCTACATATTGATGAGTAGAAAAGGTAAGTTGATTATAAAGTTGTAGAAGAATACGAAATTATTTTTTTACTTTTTAGTGCATTTTTTGAAGTCGTTTTTTTGTTTTGTTAAAATTTTTGTTTATTTTTTGATTTTTAGTGAATCTGAAGTACACTAACTAATTCGATTAAGATTCGGCCGAGTATCGTAAATTTTGTTCTTCAGAATTGGAGAGTTCCGTTACTTTGTCATGGATCCCATAATCAGAACCTAACCAAACTCTCATCAAACTACCCTTGAAGTACATCCTTTCCAATAAAAAAAGAATCATCGAAATCGGTTGGCGTGATATTGAGTTATTCGTCCATTTGTCGCGCACATACTTGATGCAAATTTAAGACTTATATGATTTTCTCGTGGATGCCATTGTCAGAACTGGACCAAATTAAAATGGGACCACACGGAAAGCACCATCTTTCAAATAAAAAAAGAATCATCAATATCGGTTCACCCAGTCGAAAGTTCTGACGTAACAAACACAAAAAAAATAAAAATAAAAATAAAAAAAAAATACAGTCGAATTGAGAACCTCCTCCTTTTCGAAGTCGTTTAAAAATAAATATTTTCTTGTTTGTTCCTTATGCGTTACTAAACCATTCATCCGATTTCGATGAAACTTTGGTGATTTGATGTGCGCATACCCGCGATGATTTCTATATATTATAATGGTGAGCTATGGCGTTATAAAATCTGAACAAAAATTTTGCAATGGGCGCGCAAATTGTTTGAAAAATTTGTGTGTTTCATGTAGTTATGCGGCAGGGCGGCAAGGAGGGGGGGGGCAAATGCGAGGAAAGTGGAGGAGAAACGCGCGGGGGGAAGGGGAAGCGGGAGGAGAAAGGAGACGAATTGGAAAGGACACGCAGGGAGAAATTATTTCTTTATATCAGTGGCATTGCAGCGCATGCCGGGTACTCCCTAGCATGTTTATAAAAATCGTGTATTTATCAAGACCTTCCTTAAAAAGACACTCCACACACTATCCCCTAAGATGACAAAGAGGAAATTATTTTCCTCAATGTGTCCTGTGTGGAGCTAATATAAAAAAAAATTGCACTGATGATGGACACTTTAATGCTGTCCGGAACGTTGGCTAAAGAAGGAGATAGCCCAACACGGCATAACACCCAATAAATACATAACCAAACTTTTGAATTTTTCATCATGTTATTCGCATGTACCAATAAATTAGGTCACAGGGGCAGTTTTAATGGTCCTTACATATGAAATTGGGGTTTTTCCGTACTGGCAACTTTGATCTCAAATATCTTCTCTTTGGTTAAGAATTCCAAATTAAAATTTATACAGCTATTTACTCATGTATTTGTGTTTAGAAAATTAAAAATCATTTGTTTTTCCCTTAATTGTTTTTTTTTCTTTTCTTCACTTAGTTTACAAAATGGAAAACTTGAAATATCGCGTTATTTACGAGTACAAGTTCCACCGTGGCACCAGTGCTGCAGAAGCGACTCGAAGGATTAATGATGTGTATGGCGACGGTGCCGCAAAAGAAAACACAGTGCGTTTTTGGTTCCAACGTTTTCGTTCTGGCAATTTCGACCTGCAGAACAAGCCCCGTTGACGGCCGGAGACTAAAGTTGATAATGAAGAATTGAAGGCTATTGTGGAATCGGATCTATCGCAAACCACGTCCGAGTTAGCTGCAGGCTGCGGTGTTAGTGATAAAACTGTTTTAATCCGCTTGAAGCAAATTGGGAAGGTGAAAAAGCTTGAAAGGTGGGTACCTCACGAATTGAGTGAAGCAAATCAACAAACGCGCGTTGACCGCTAGACCACACACTGCACAACAGACGGCTACCAAATTAGAGGAGCTTCAATTGGAATGTCTAAGACATCCACCGTGCTCTCCGGACCTTGCCCCGACAGATTACCATTTTTTTCGAAATTTGGATAACTTCTTGCAAGGGAAAAAATTCAACTCCGATGAGGCAGTCCAAACCGCCTTCAAAGATTTTATTGATTCCCGTCCGAATGGTTTTTTTAGTAAAGGGATCGATGAACTACCTATGAGATGGCAAAAGTGCATAGATAGCAATGGTACATACTTTGATTAAATAAATATATTATATTTAAAAAAAATCGACTTTATGTTCCTCCCATACAAAACGCCAATTTCATATGTAAGGACCTAATATTTTGTGACATGTGTCAAAAGATAGTGCTGAACTGTCTATAGTACCAAACGTTGAAAATGTCGATGGTCAATGCAGAATCAAAATATGACATTTACGAAATGCCTTTTCACATACATAAAAACTAAGTTTTTTATTTAAGTTTAGTAGGGAAACAAACAGTTATACCTATTTAATTAAGGATATTACATATTACATGGTTGCATGAACCAACGAAGGTTCCGCAAACATTCAGAGCATTACATAAAAAAAAACAATGTAGAAAAAAACAATAATGAAAACGTAAACACAGATTAAGAGGGCATTACCAGAGAAAACCAGAAATATGTCATTTTCAAATTAGATTTTCGACGTATTCACTCTTTTCCACAAAAATTATAAATAGATTTCGAAAGATTGTTCTTTTATCTAGCATTCGCATGTAATAAATTTTGAGAATTTTTTTTAATTTTTAGTATAATAAAGTTATTCCATACACTCCATAGGTCGTTGGCAGATTTGTTAAATTTTCAAAAAAGATTTTGTATTATACCACACCCATTTCAAATAATATAATCATGCAGTAAAATAAATCAATACATTATCTAGCAAACGCATGTTTTAGAATTTTAATTTTAGTTTCAATAAAATCATTAAAAAATATCTACGTACATGTGTTTCTTGACGAAAATTGGTCCATTTGTGTATTTATTTGCGCACTTACAAACTAATATATTTCAGATTTATTTAACATTCTTATTAAATTTAGACATTACTGAAAAATGATAAATACTTATAATCATAAAATAATTACAAAAAGTACATTATTTTAATAGTTTTATCATCACGCCTTTCAGCATTTTTGGATGAAGGTATAAATTAAAGCAAATTTTGAATGGAATAAAATCGATATTGAGTTATAATTTAAAAAAGCTGGTACGGAGAATAATTAATCTTTCTCATTGTAACCGCCCTGCACGATCGTAAGAACAACTTTCGACGAAATGTGGATTTTCGTCCGCTGGCTGGTTAAACGCTCTTAAGTAAGTAGGATATATAAAATGAAATTAAACTGTTATAAAAATAAAAAGTGTGTAATTCACATGCGATAGACGTGAAACTAGAAAGTCGCTAGATGTCGCTTTCGTTTGCCTGTTTATTTTAAACAGGTTTGAAGATTGAATATTGATTTACAAAAACAAAAAATGTTTATTTTTTTGGTTTCGTAGGATTCGAACTTCCGTCCGCTGGATTTCTCTGGCCGCCGATATTTCCAACGCACTATACCGCTGCGCTATGAGATGCGCTCGGCGAGGCGCGAATTAACGCATTATATTCCGACCACCCGTAAAAAAACAAAGCGGCCAGTGAGCGCGCGTCGTATCCATTTTTTAATAGGAGCCTTGAGCGCAGTTTGATGCTTTGCAGATGTCGTAGTGCGTCATTTCCGTTTCATCCGAATTTCAAATCAGTCTAACAGGGCTAAGGATATTTCACTTCAATACATTTTCACATCATAAGATAATGTTCAAGGATTAACATGATTTGTCATTTACCAGCGCCCTTGAGATGATTTTTATGATGTATGCAAGTGTCCTCTATTTTCTCAAAGAATCTCTCACCCCCTCGTCTGCCGTTACATGGCTCTCTGTTACATTTGTTATCCTGTTTCCTTGACAACTTGGCTCTTCGTACTTGAAAGTTTACCGACCCCCGCCCTAACCAAACCTATCTCCGGGTGGGGTAGCTTGGAACGAGGAAGGAATTGAAAAGAGAGTTACATGAATGCTCTTCAAACATTTTTTAATTTTCAACAGTACAATTACTGTTTTGGTTACATATTTTTTGGGTGTTATGCCGTTTTGCGCTATCTCCTTCTTTAGCCAACGTTCCGGACAGCATTATACTGTCCATCATCAGGGCATTTTTTTACATCAGCTCCACACAGGAGACGAGGAAACCCTGAGGAAATATTTTCCCTCAGGGCCTGTGTCATCGGGAGATGCTGTATGGAGGGTCTTTTTAAGGAAGGGAAGGATAATGTAGCCGAGCAACGAACAACTTTAAAATTATAATTCAAATTCGATTTTACAGACTGGTATCACCGAGCACCGCTCTCTGGTCTAGTGCATGACGATGCCAAACGATTCCAGTTTCAACGTTCATTCCGTCCGCCTGCTTTTAATTGTATTATATTACCGTATTTTTATGTTGTTACCGGGGAAGAGTTCTAACTGCTCCCGGCAGCACGGAGCCAGTGTAACTACGGCATCCCAATTTAGAATAACTTGTGAGGCTGAAGGAAATGGGGAAGGGAAGGCGATGGGGAAGAGAAAAGTAAGGGAGTACCTGGCTATTCAAATCTGAATAACAAACTTGGCAAAAGTCACTTTAATATTTATTACAATATAATTTGTTACTGTGAAAATGTATAATAAAATATGTTTATGAAAACATATCTAAGCGTTCAATTCACACGCGGTAGAAGTGAAGCCTTCAGAAAACTAAACTAAACAAGAGTGGGGAGACGATAGGCTACTAAACACCGCACAAAAGGAGACCGATTATTCTTCTTCTTCTTGTGCCCTGTCCGTTCAACGGACGTTGGATATCATGTTGGCTATGCGGACTTTGTTTACTGCGGCCCGGAACAGCTCCACGGTAGACTGGCCAAACCACTGCCACAGGTCTTCCGGCAATCTTTCCCTGCATTATGAGATGCAGGATCTCATACTTCTCTGAATGTCTCATCACATGTCCAAGATATTGAAGTTTTCGGATTTTTATAGTTTTAATTACTTCCTTTTCTTCATTCATCCGAACCATAACATCTTCATTTGTAACCCTGTTCATCCAGTTTATTTTAATTATTCTTCTGTAGATCCACATCTCGTATGCCTCAAGTCGCCTAATTAGTTCTTCAGTAAGCGTCATACAGTAATATTAAAAACACGTAGCATCTGACCATTCGCATTCGTAATCCAAGGTTGGGATCATGACTGCAGAACATTTTTTTCATGCGGATAAAGGTTGCACGAGCTTGCTCAATGCGGCATTTGATTTCAACCGAAGGATCCCATCTATCATTTACATTGTAGCCCAAGTATGCAATACTCTGTACCTTCTCTAGTTTTGTTCCAGCAATATAAAGATTTTCATCCAATGCGTTATTTTTGCTTACGAACATGTATTTTGTCTTATTTATACTATCTCATTATCATTGACCGATTATATCTCATTATCTCACAAATTAAATCCTGTAGATTTAGGTGTTTGTCTCTTTTTAGTGTCGCTATTTTTCATTTCATCGAATTTCATCACAACGGTGCTACAGAAGTTTTCACTTCAAGAACCGTTGAAATACGTAACGGAATAACCGCCGCGCAAAATGGTTCAAAATGGCCTGCTTCAATAATCTTCTTTTTCTTTTTGAATGCTGATTTATCAATAAATTACTTCATTTTTAAAATTTTTTAATTTAAATAATAAATAATTTTTTTTTTTTTTTTTTAGAAATTACATAATAAACTCCACAATAACATCTAAAAATTAAAATGGAATTCTACGAATTAAACACAAAACCATTAATTTTCTATATAATTTGTCTGTGAACGGTGGTAGTGAAACTGTTCCTTATGTCTAGTGTGTCGAGTAGGTATTCTTATGTTAACTAGACTCAGGAGTTCGCAACAGTCGAGCTCCGAATTTACAATTTTAAAGAAGATTGTAACGGGACCTTAATTGGGTTAATTACTTCGACATCATTCATAGGGTGAGGTTTGTCGGAGGGCCAGATCGGAAGAGACTGGTTAAGGGATTTGACCTCTTCAACAGGACCTTCTCGGAATATCGCCATGCACCGCAGTGGGAGAATGGATTCGTAAGTCCGTCACTCCTGACCCACTGACCCCAAGATTCTTGGGAGGAATTTAATTTTTCTCAGGGCCTCCTGTGTGGACCTAATGTAAAAAAAAAACCTACCCCTTATAGGTCCCGAGAAGAATTATTTTTTAATGAAAAAAAACGATAACTTTGTTTTTAAACCACTATTTATTTAATTTTTATAATACCGACCGGTTTCGCTTTACTCAAGCACCTTCAAGGTATAAAATTTTAGGGCCTCCTGTGTGGACCTAATATAAAAAAAAAACAGAGTGTGCAGTTCACACGCGGTAGAAGTGAAGCCTTCAGAAAACTAAAATAGACAAGAGTAGGGAGGCTACAAAGCACCGTACAAAGAGGAGACCGATTATACTATCTCATTCTCTCGCAGGATAAATCCTGTAGATGTATGTGTTTGTCTGTTTTTTGTGTGTAGCTCACTTCCGTTATATCGAGTTTCAAATCACAACGGTGCTAAAGAAGTTTTCATTTCAAAAATTTAAAAATAAAACGGACTTCCGTTCTTATCGGATGCCTAATATACGGCCTACGGTCGTAACAAAAATTGTCATCTTAACTCATTGATCAATACAGTTATATAATCGCAAAGAAACGGGAACTATTCGTCATTCGCCGTTTCCCTGAAAACTCCCCGGAGATTTGAGCAAAATTCAGTAGAACTGGCAGGAGATCTGTATTATTTACGTTACGTCTGTGGGCGATGTGTGAGGGGCGTGGGGGGGGGGGGGGGGGGGGTCTATCCCACCCCTTCCCCCATCCCGTCAGGGGAGCACTACAAAGTATTGGGAAGAGCTCAATGTTCAAAACGGGATACTATGTGGATTTTCAAATGGACCACAGAATATAAATTTTATCAATTGCAAACACTTTTTTGTGTAACTGAAATAAAGTACCTAAATTAGTTGATAATCTAGTATATCTGAAGATGATAGTACTCACAAATATGAATTGCTGGCATCCAGCACGTTTCAAACTTGTTATTGGACTGCAGATAAGAAAATTCCAGTGAAATTAAAAATTAATAACTTTTAAGCAATCGGGCGACCCACTATTGTAACTGATACTAAATAACGAGTCCCATAAAACAAGTTTCATCTCCTTTTCTTTGTCTTCTTAATTATATTCTTGCTCTACTTCGTTAACTTTATTATCTTCTTTCACTCCATCTTTCCCTTCTTTGTCTTCTTCATTATCCTCTAGATCTTATTCATTATCTTCTTTCACTTTTACATTCTCTTCTTTGTCTCCTTAATATCTTCTTTCTCTTTCTTCACTTCTTAATTATATTCTTGAACTTCTTCGTTTTCTTTTCTGTTATCTTGTTTCTCTTCTTTCAATTCTTCACTTCTCTTAATTAACTTCTTTACTATCTTTTTTTTTCTTAATTATTTTCTTTAATATCTATATTCATTGTTTTCTTTACCATCTTATTTCTCTTCTACAAGCATCTTCTTACTTTGCTTCATTATACTCTTAAGGAGCCATCCATAAATTACGTCACATGAATTTCCTGATTGATTGATTGTGAGACCCGTTTTGAACCGTTCCTGTCACACATCGTCACAATTGTGAGACCCCCGGTGACGTCACATATTTTGCAATTTTAACCCCCCCCTTAAGGTGTGACGTAATTTATGGATGGCCCGTAAGTATCTTCTTTCACTTTTTCATTCTCTGCTTTACCTTCTTTCTTATCTTCTCTTTTTTCAATTCTTCATTATTTTCTTTTACTTGTTCGATCTCTTCTTTATCTCCTTCATTATCATCTTTCACTTATTCTTTTACTTTTTCATTATCTTCTTTCCCTTCTAAGTTATCTTATATTTCTTATTCACTATATTATTTCACTTCTTAATCATCTTCTTTCACTTAATATTTCTCTTATTTATCTTCTTTATTATCTGGTTTCCCTTTTGTAAGCATCTTCTTTCACTTCTTCATTCTCTGCTTTTGGCCTTCTTTTTTATCTTCTCTTCTTTCAATTCTTCATTATTTTCTTTGACTTGTTCGTTCTCTTTTGTAATATCTTCTTTATCTCCTTCATTATCATCTTTCACTTTATCTTTAATTCCTCATTATCTCCTTTCCCTTATAAATTATCTTATATTTCTTATTCACTATCTTCTTTCACTTCTTAATCATCTTCTTTCACTTATCCTTTCTCTTATTTGTCTTCTTTATTATCTGGTTTCTCTTTGTAAGCATCTTCTTTCACTTCTTCATTAACTTCTTTCATTTCTCCATTAACTTCTTTTACTTCTTACATTCTCTTCTCTCTCTTTTCTATTTTCTATATTTCTGAAACTACATATTTACACTTTTTATTTTATTTTATTCTTCATTTCAAGCAGCCGCTAAACTGCCAAACAGTTCATCAACAGGACAATTTAACATTATCAATTAATCACTAAAGCACACATAAAACAAGAAACCAAAACGAATAAAATAGATATAGAAGAATAACATTTCAAGTAACTACAATACGAAGACATAAAATACACAGACAAACAGATCTAACACAGGCACCATAGTCAGATTTGTAAATAAGATTGCAAACGACATCAATATAAAAAAATCTTTATCCATTAACTATTTTGTAATATCTTTTTGTGAGATCGGTGTTGCAATTTGACTAGCTTTTTATGGGAAGAGGCAACTTATTAAACATAGTAAGCACAAGGTAAGTGAAATACCGTCGCGTCGCCTCGATTATTCCTGGATTCTTTCGGATTATGTTCGGACCTTACTCTTCTTCCTTTCCCTAAAAAAATCCTCCACACATCGTCCCCAAAGATGACAAAGGCCCTGAGGGGAATTATTTTCCTCAAGGTCTCCCTTGAGGAAAATAATTTCCCTCCCGGTTACCTGGGCTTTAGAAAAGGGTATGGAGGTGTTTTCCTTAACAAACCCTCCCACCCACAGACACCCTTATATTAGGTCCTTACATATGAAATTGGCGTTTTGTATGGGAGGAACATAAAGTAATTTTTTTTAATATAATATATTTATTTAATCAAAGTATGTACCATTGCTATCCATGCAATTCTGCCATCTCATAGGTAGTTCATCGATCCCTTTACTAAAAAAACCATTCGGACGGGAATCAATAAAATCTTTGAAAGCGGTTTGGACTGCCCCATCGGAGTTGAATTTTTTCCCTTGCAAGAAGTTATCCAAATTTCGAAAAAAATGGTAATCTGTTGGGGCAAGGTCCGGAGAGTACTGTAAATGTCTTAGACATTCCAATTGAAGCTCCTCTAATTTGGTAGCCGTCTGTTATGCAGTGTGAGGTCTAGCGCTCTAACGCGCGTTTGTTGATTTGCTTCACTCAATTCGTGAGGTACCCACCTTTCAAGCTTTTTCACCTTCCTTCCCAATTTGCTTCAAGTGGATTAAAACAGTTTAATCACTAACACCGCAGCCTGCAGCTAACTCGGACGTGGTTTGCGATGGATCCGCTTCCACAATAGCCTTCAATTCTTCATTATCAACTTTGGTCTCCGGCCGTCCACGGGGCTTGTTCTGCAGGTCGAAATTTCCAGAACGAAAACGTTGTAACCAAAAACGCACTGTGTTTTCTTTTGCGTCACCGTCGCCATACACATCATTAATCCTTCGAGCCGTTTCTGCAGCACTGGTACCACGGTGGAACTCGTACTAGTAAATAACGCGATATTTCAAGTTTCCCATTTTGTAAATTAAGTGACGCAAAGAAAAAAAACATTTAAGGAAAAAACAAATGAATTATAATTTTCGAAATACAAATACATGAGTAAATAGCTGTTTAAATTTGAATTTGGAATTCCTAACCAAAGAGAAGATATTTGAGATCAAAGTTGCCAGTACGGCAAAACGCCAATTTCATATGTAAGGACCTAATATTAAGGTTTTTTTTAAGAGAGACAAACATTTCCGGGTTACGAATAACCCGACAATATTTGAAAATATCCGACTACCACCACAGTAAGCCGAAAATGTTGCTTGAGTCGTGATGGGGGACTTAACCAGCCGAGGAATTGAACACGGGATGCCTGTGTGGGACCCAAAAGCGATACCAACTCAGCAACTGACCGGTATAAAAGATAAAAGCTATTTAGATTTGCTTTAAATATGCAGATATCTTTATTAAATTTACGTCATTATTTTTTATACCATACCGCCACAAAAGCTTAGATTATACTTTCTTTTTATTAATTTTTATCAAAGCCGATTCGTGACTTTTACAATTAGCGAGTGCACCATCCGTGCCGTTAGCGATGAATTAATTGAACGCATTGTGCATTGTGCATTTAGCATGCAACTCGGTGCACTTGCAAAGCCAACAGTGGGTACTGCTCTCACTGTTGAACTAGAATTGGGAATCAATACTGGATTTACATTTGCCCAGGTAAAGTCACCTGACCAGGGACAAAGGCGTGTTCAAATTAAATAATTGCAATAATTGATTACTCGTAATCGGGATAAAAGAATTAGAGCCAGTTGTTTCACAAAAAATCAAATATAACATTATCATCAAATGGTAATTCAGCACCATTTTGTTTTTTTTTTGACATATGAAATTACCAGATGAATTATGATTTTTTTGTGTAAGCCATATTTAGGAGGCCATCGGAATTTTTTTCTCCTCAGGGCCTCTCATCTTTGGGATGCTGTGTGGAGGGTCTTTTTAGTGAAAGCAAGGAGAAGAAGTTCTAAAAAGGAAACAGGTATAAGGGGTGGGTAGGAATATGGGGGTCAATGTGTTCAGAGGGACGAACGTAACGCAAGGCGATGGGTCGAGAGAATTCGGCTGGAAAGGTCTAGGTTAGGGATTCCTCAACCAGTCTCCCGATCCTACCCGCCAAGCAGTAGATGGCAAACGCATCCACCGCCAAGACCTGGATACACTCGTCACCCGATTGACCCGGGCACCCCTGCAAAATCACCAAACCACTTGGGGTGACCTATGGCAGGGGTGTTGGTTATCCAATAAACGGTTGCCGGTGCGGCGGTACCCATACCCGCTTTCTAAATTGAGTTACGAATAGTATAAATATATAATGCTCTCTTTAAAATGAAATGTACATGTACATGTATTTTTTTTTCAGGTTCTCCATATAAAACAGTTATACACCAAATTATTACGGAGAAGATTACAAAATTTAAAAGAAGAAGAAAAAAGTCCATGGTGGCAGTTTCACTATATTGTGACGTATGTCAAAAGATAGTTACTGAACTCTCTATAGGTAACATTGAAGATGTCGATGCTCAATGCAGAATCGTTAAGCGGTTGAATTGCTCTGTTTAATGGGGTATTCTGAAAGGAAGAACTTCTCGCTTTCGGAGCATAAAAAAGTGCGTGGGATCTCCCACAAGTATACGCGTTGGGGACGTATAGGCTAATCTCCTTCAACATAGGTGGATTCAGTACAGTACCGGAGATCAGCTTAAAAAAATGTTTCCAAATATATTTTTCGGCGGGCTTCTAAGGTATGTACATGTGCATATCAGTGGCGGTCCGTGAGTTTTCAGTGAGCCAGAGTGCTAAGATTGAAAAATGCAACATTACTGATGTTGTTATAGCTGAAGATGAATTTGATTTTTTTTTTCAATATTTTAACTTTTTGTATCCCTTGACTGAAAGAATCCTAAAGATCTTCATACAAAAAGTTGAAATTTTGAAAATAAATGAAAATAACTTTCAGCTACAACAACTTCAATAACGTCATACTTTTAAACTTAGCTCTCTAGCTCACTGAAAACTCACGAACCACCACTGGTACATATATGTATGAATGGGTGTATGTGTTTATATGTGTATAATGTATGTACCTGCGTACACATGTATGCATGCATGAACACATGCAATAAGTTATTCTTATTATATTATTAATATTCTCCGTAGAACATGAAAGCAAATAATATTGTATACAAATACCCAAATCGAATATTGATCAAATACCTGGAAATTACTATCACCCACTGTATTCGTAATTAGTAGTTTATAATAATTAGTATTGTAAATTTTACACAGTTATTACAATGTAAAACATAAAAGTACAATAGTATTAATTAAATAGGAAAAATGAGAGATTTCTTACAATCAAACTGATTGATCAGTTTTGTAAGATTTTTAAGTAAATATTGTAAAATTAAAAAAACTGAATAAACATACTTAAAAAAAAAAAAAAAATTTTTTTTTAATCTAGTCCTTATGTATTTTTCTCTTTCTATCCTCAACTTCATTTATAATTTTTTTAATTTTCAATTTTTGTTTATATTTTAAATCCATAAGTTTACATTAGACTCCATACAGTATTTACATATAATCCATTGGTCACCGTGTAACAGGCAGCCGCCTAGTATGGTGATTTAATATATCTACTCTAAAGGTCTTTATTAAATATCATAAAATACATATACGAGTATGTAAAGTGATTACATAATCAATATATACATACTGTACTTGAGATATAAGAAGTCTATGCGTTGCTAAACCATTCATCCGATTGCGATGAAACTTTGGCGATTTGATGTGCGCATGCCCGCGATGATTTCTATATACAATAGTGAGCTCTGTTGTCATGAAATTATGCCTTGCAAACCATTCATCTAATTTTTTTTTTTATTTATTTATTTATTTATTTACGGACAAATAGTCCAATTAACAATATAACAATAACACGAACAGAAAAGAAAAAAAGAGAGATCACAATGAAAGGAGATTACATATAGATGAAGAGCATTGACAAAATACATATAATATAAAAGTACATAGAGAAGATAACTACAAGTAGCTTGAAGATGGATTTAAAAAGACTTTAAAAAACCACATTGCGTAACGACTGCCGAAAGTCATTTAGGCTTACACCAAAAAATTCAATGCTTTGATTTGTGTTGACAAGTCTCGACATTCTGGATAAAGGAGAATGATATCCATAATTAGTAGAATGTTGATTGAGGAACAGCAATTCATTATTTCGGAGTCTACGGGAAGGAATTTGAACTGGATGAGTTGTAACAAAGCAGGTGTGTCAGTAATACTGTTGATAATTTTGAAAATGCATATTAGATCAGAGTCCTTTCTATGTTTTTCTAAAGAGGAAATGTTTAAAGTTTGTTCAATTTCATCATACGAGTATTCTCCTCTTTCAAGTCCTAACCTCCAAGCAATTCCTCGTAGGAAGCGATGTTGTACAGATTCGATATAACAAATGTGGACAGCATAAAAAGGAGACCAAATGACACTAGCATATTCAAGGTGAGGGCGGACCAGCGAACAGTAAAGAGTTTTAAGCGTATTTATATGTTTAAAGTCAGAGGTAATTCTATGAATGAAGCCGAGTAGTTTAAGTGATTTGTTTACGATGTTATTAATGTGATCCCGGAAAGAAAGTTTACAATCCAGAGTGACCCCAACGTCCTTGATAGATATGACAGTAGAGAGACAAAGTTTATAATCAAACTGAATAGGTTTTTTAGTTCTATAAAATTTTGCATTTATCAACATTAAGTTCCATGCAGTTAATTTTGCACCAATCATTAAATGAGTCAATATCAAGTTGAAAAAGTAAACAATCAAGATGGGATTTAATTATCTTAAGAATCTTATTGTCATCGACAAAAAGCCAAAAACGTGTGTGAGAAAAAACTTTAATGATATCGTTAATAAAAACGTTAAAAAGAAGCGGGGCAAATGGGCTCCTTGCGGAACGCCGGAAGTTACATCAATGTTAAAGGATTCAAAGTTATTTATTTTAACCCTTTTTTTCTATTACTCAAGTAAGAGTGAAAGAATGATAACAATGGGTCTCTAATGCCTATAGCATAAAGTTTGGCCATGAGAATACGGTGATTAACTTTGTCGAAGGCTTTGGAGAAGTCAGTGTAGAGGACATCAACCTGAGTGTTGTCTTCTAAGGCTTTAAGAATGGTATTTATAAAGGACAGTAAATTAGTTGTTGTAGATTTCGCCGATCTAAATCCATGCTGTTCCTCGATCAGAACATTTTTGAAAATAGGAGTGATTTTCTTTGTAATTATCGACCCAAATATTTTTGGAATATTAGATATAATTGATATTGGTCTGTAATTTCCAATATTTGACTTGTTTCCAGACTTAAAAATGGGTCGAATAAATGAAATTTTCCATGAGTCAGTCCAATTTTCTAATCGCGATAAAGCTTTGGGGATTTGATGTGCGCATGCCTACGATGATTTCTATATATAATAGTGAGTTCTGGCATCATGAAATTATGCATTGATAACCAACCATCTAATTGCGATGAAGCTTTGGGGATTTGATGTGCGCATGCCCACGATGATTTCTATATATAATAGTGAGTTCTGGCATCATGAAATTATGCGTTGATAACCAACCACCTAATTGCGATGAAGCTTTGGGGATTTGATGTGCGCATGCCCACTATGATTTCTATATATAATAGTGAGTTCTGGCATCATGAAATTATGCATTGATAACCAATCATCTAAATGCGATGAAGCTTTGGGGATTTGATGTGTGCATGCCCACTATGATTTCTATATATAATAGTGAGTTCTGGCATCATGAAATTATGCATTGATAACCAACCATCTAATTGCGATGAAACTTTGGGGATTTGATGTGTGCATGCCCTGGTAGTGATCTCTGCATTGTGAAATTTGTTTAAAAAAATTACAATAAGTAGTACGCGAGCTGTTTGAAAACTGAAAGTACCGGGATTGAATGCATGGAATAGGGGGAGGGGAACTCGGGAGGGGGGTTCACGTGCCGGGGGAAGCGGGAGAGGTGAGTGGGGAGAGGGAAGGCGGAGTGGAAACGCGTGAGGAATGGGAGGCAAAAGGGGAACGGGATGAATGGGAAAGGATACGTAGGGAGAAACAATTTATTTATTAAGTGGCATAGCAACGAATTCCGGGAATTCGCTTTATTACGATAAATGTATACTTTTTTGATAAATATATTATCTGGAGAGAACGATGACTTATGTGCGTCCAGAAAGCTGGCACGCCGAATAGAGTGCCCGAGATATTGTTTGGGGCACGTTTTGTTACACGCCCAATCGGGCTCGTGGCCAAAACAGGACATCCTACCACCCTGCTTCGTATTGCCTGTTTAGGGAGGTTTATGATACAATATTATGTAATGTACCTAATGGATTATGTTTAGTGGGTACACATTAATGGCTGTGTCCACAATAGGTTGCACAACGCCCAAAGCCGTCACCTAACTAACTAACCATTGCGGCGTTTCTCGCAGGTGTAAGCAGAGAGAACGGACCGCCAAACCATTCTGTCTTGGCACCCACTCTTTCCTCACTTACATTCATTCATCGTCTCGTACGTACTCTTCTATTATTCTGACTCTTGACATGGCCCGTCTCAAGTGTCTGATTCACTTGATCGTGCCTTCCATCATGTCTCATCATGTCTTCCTCGGGTTTTTTTAAATTTTTTTATAGTGATACTTCACAAGAGACTCAGCTGCTCCCGTCTGGAGCCAGTGAGACTATGGCATCCCCAATTGGGGTATGTTGTGAGGCTGAAGGTAGTGGGGAGGGGAAGGAGATAGGGAAGAGGAAGGTGGGGAAGTTCCTGGCTAGTCAGATCTGGTCACCAAACACAGATAATGCCATTTTAAGTAATACCATACATTATTTTAAATGAATAAATTGTGAAATAACACAAATTAATCAAATAAAATTTATTTGCCACGCCGGGATTCGATCCCGCGACCTTCGGAGTGCTAGTCAAGAGCCTTACCACTGGACTATGCCGGCCAGCCGTTAGAAAAACACAACGAATTTTTAATATATACTAGCTGACCCGGCGAACTTTGCACCGCCTCAGAATCCATAACTGTTGTGTTAACTGATTAGCTGAATTAAATTAATTTTTTTTTATTAAGTTAAAAATTACACAATAAAGCAATTATCGATGCGCAAATGTCCGTGTTTTATTTTTGTCAGTATCAGATACGGCGTTGTGTACGGATTTATAATTTTGTGATTTTCTTACTTATTCACTTACGGGAATTACGTTTCATTTTCTTTATATTTGTGATGGAGATTTATTAGTATAATTATTGTATTTTTCCTTTGGAGGATGCAGACATACGTTCATCGTTTGTCCCATATATGTCCCAGTTATGGTGTAACTAACCCGACTTTGTTTCATATTCTGACATAAAGTCTAGGATCACCAGCGAAGACAGATCTGACATCAAAGATTTTATCAAACCCAATCATAGACATATGAAAATTTGGATGTCTATGAACCCAATGTATAAGTATGCATCTTTTTATGAAATGGTAAAGGAGAGGAAGTTCATGAGAAACCCCTCACACATGAAAAGGGTATGAGGGTTGGGTAGGAATCTGGGTTTAGATGTATTCAGGAGTGACGGACGTATGAATCCATCCCTTCCACTGCAGTGCAAGGTGATGTTCCGGGAGAGTACGGCTGAAGAAGTCAAACCGACTTCCTCATCCCCCCTCTCCCGATCCGGCCTGCGTCTGGTGAGCAGACTCATCCGCCGCCAAGACCCGGACAAACTCACCCAACGAACCCGGGTAGCGTATTTACAATCCCTACCGCGTTTCTGTCGGTAGAGCGACCGAAACGCGGTAGGGATTGTAAATACGCATCCGGGTACTCCTGCTAAGTCACCAAACTTGGTGAACCACTTGAGGGGACATATTTATGAAGAGGTATTAGTTATCCAATAAATGGTTCGCGGGGCGGCGGTACCCACACCCGCCTCCCAAATTGTAATAGTGTAACATTGTGTTGTTAATTGTATTTTTAATCATAAATTGTTATGTTTTAAATTGCGCCTGCTCTCGACTCGGGATTTCACAGAACATATTATTAATATTTACTAGATTTAATAAAGATGATTAAAAAAAAAAAAAATTATCTATGTGACCATATTTTTGGCATCAGAAGAGTTCGAGATTGCTTTGAAAAAATTGCGACATCAGTTGTAGATTGACCGCCGAAGAGCGGACATTGAAATAACCAAAACCTACGCAGAAAATTAAAGTTCGTTAAAGTAAAGTAAAGTAAAGGTTTGCAGCGCAGTTCATTGTGGGACTTTTCTGCGCAGAATAGACGCTAAAAATTAGTGGCACGGGATGGGCATAATCTGAATCATAAATAGACGGGGTGGGTAAATTATAATAACACATTTTGTAAAGTGTGTAACTAAATGTTCAATTTTGAAAACAATACAGAACTTTTGTTTAAGAGGAATATAAACGCTAGAAATATTTCGAATCTCATGCCTGTAAAATTTTAAAATCGAGCGTCTTTTTGCACGAGGCTAGTAAGCGAAAAAGTGGTTTTTATTTATTTTGTGCATAATTTTATAAGAACGAAAAAAAGTTAGAACATAGAAAAAGTCAAAAATAGTCTTAGCCGTTAAGGGGTATTTTTTAAAAATTGTTACTTACATTACTTCATAGTTAAGTCATGAGAAAACATTTTTTTTAGTGGTTTACGCTTATATTTTTTGTTACTTAAATAATAATTTTATTGTAATTCCAATACATAGATAAAGTAGTTAAAGCTTCAATTTATCCGTAGCATATTTTTTGATGTTCATACTGTAAGCCGATTCGTCGTAAAGATTAATCGAAATAGTATCTAAATAGGATTTCACGTATATATTCATCTTAATCAATTTGGGATTTATGATTTTTTGTTCCCATTCCCGAAGTAAGCTCAATGTTTCCTTCTTCAACTTCTCGCAATGTCAACCATTTAACATATTCACATGTTTACGTAATACCAATGTTTTGTCTGTGAACAGAAAATCGAATTCATTGGCTTGTGTGGGTCAAAATCTTAGAATACTAGGAGTCAAAAATCTTATATAATTTGGCGAGTTTTCTTTCAAACCGCTATCGGTTCAGTGCCAGGCCAACTGGATAACGCGAAACTGCTCTACAAATCTGCGAATCAATAAATGAGTGTATAGGCCACACTGAAAGTACCTATTAGAACGGGTAACCGACGAGTTCATCGAAAATCAATTCATAGAAAGCAAATTCATCGAAAACGAGTTCATCGAAAATCAATTCATCGAAAGCAAATTCATCGAAAACGAATTCATCGAAAATCAATTCATCGAAAGCAAATTCGTCGAAAAGTAGTTCATCGAAAATCAATTCATCGAAAATCAATTCATCGAATGACCAATTCATCAAATCGCCAATTCATCGAAAAACATTTTTTTGTAGATATTAGAGCTGTCAAAATTAAGTACCCAAAAAGGTCTGTTTAACTGAGTTAAATGTGTTTAGCAACTGTCAGTTTCGTAGTGACAATGTAAAATTTATAGGTTATCTATTCGATTTCCGATTGTCTGATACTGCAAAAAAGGGATATTTAAGGAACGGTGACCAGACAACTCATAATGAAACCAACTCAGAAAGGTCATTAAGAGTGATGATAAAAAAATATTAAAAAATTGGTTAAATAGGTTAAGTTAGGATAGGTTAGGTTAGGTTAGTTTAGGTTGACTAATGCTTTTTTAACTTCTCGGTCCGCTCGGAATTTCTCTCAAATATCAACAAAATATATTTTTTCGATGAATTGGCGATTCGATGAATTGATCATTCGATGAATTGGTTTTCGATGAATTGATTTTCGATGAACGCGTTTTCGATGAATTTGCTTTCGATGAATTGATTTTCGATGAATTGATTTTCGATGAATTCGTTTTCGATGAACTCGTCGTGAACCATTAGAACGCCTTCGATTGAAATTTTCAATTGCTTTGACTTACCAAATGTACAACAAATATATGCCAAAAATATATTATTGAAGCTATTCAAAAATGCTGAATCCTCTACTAGACCGCGTATCCATCACACTAGATCGAATAAAAATGACGTAAAAAACATTCCAAGTTATAAAACCACATTCGGACAAAGAAACTACACTTATTTTGCAACTAAACTCCATAATATTCTTCCCCAAGATATAAAACTAATAAAAAAACTTAATGAGTTCAAATCAAGAATAATAACATGGCTGAAAGAGGTCAACAAAAACACTCTAATGAAGACACTAAAAACGACAAAGAAGACCAATAAACTGTAATTAAACAGTCCGCAGTGGCACAGGAACCCCTAGTGAGAAGGATGTGGCGACGCATTATTTTTCGCCGTCACCAAGAACGCACGAGAAACATCTAATATTCGCGCGACGCCGGCAAGCTACTTGCCTATGTACCTACCTACCTACGCCACGATGTACTTCGGCCGCCTGCCGCGCCGTCTCGTTAAATAATAACAGCGCCACCGCCTAGAAAGGTCTCGAGTCTAGCACCATACAATATCTGTACAGCGCCGAACCTTCTCGAGAACTGCCGACTGGCACGTATTACCTGCCGTAAGGGTAATTACTCTACCGCTCGGTTTCGGCTATATAAGCCGTAGTTTTGCTCGCCTGGACCAGTCAGTCTCAGTCCGACTGTCGGTCAACAACTCAGCATGTAACAGATCTCCGCACAAGTGTCCCTGCACGGCATCTCCACGCATCCAGGGCAGCTTCCTCGAGGATATACACCCTCAAGGACTAAGAAATATAATATGAGTATCTTTACCTAACATAATCATTATATTTTGTAATAGAAAAAGTATATTACATTTTGTAATAAATAAAAATAGTCCCTTTAATTAAAAAAAAAAAGTTAATATCTCACAAGTGTCTCTAGTCTCTACTGCTCCCGTCTAGAGCCAGTGACACTGAAATATGAGAGGCTGAAGGTAGTGGCGAGGGAAGGAGATGGGGAAAAGGAAAGTGGTGAAGTATCTAGTACCTAGACTATTTAGATCTGGTTACCAAACACGTCTAAAGCCATTTCAAGCCACGTTTCAATTCGGAATGGCGGTCTTACACACCATGCATGCGTTGCAATGCCATATTCAAAGAAATATATTGTTTCTCCCTGAATCACCTTTTCTGTGGGCCCCCGTTCTCCTCCTGCATCCCTTTCCTAGCTAGCCTTTTAAATTATAGCCTATAATATATGTTATTCTGATGTACATATAAGCTGTATTTTTGTAAAGTTTGAGTTTCAAGTCAGTGGTTTTTGCGTGAAAGTATAATAAACACACGTACATTAATACAAACTTTCGCATTTATAATATTAATAGCTTTTCCCACGGGTCCGCTCGCATGGTTTTAGGGTGGTTCCCACTCCGCCTTCCATATCCCCACACCCATTCATTCATTTTTCGAACAGCTCGTGTACCACCTATTAAAGCCTAACAATCAAACACACACAGTTTCGCATTTATAATATACTAGCAGACCCGGCCACACGTTGCTGTGGCTAACGAAACACAACGCCATTACCCAACCTTTATAAAATCTACACCACCCGCTTGCCAGCTGCCCGCTGCCCGCTGCCTGAATTGAATATTTGAATTTCTCGACTTTTCTCTACTATAATAAGCATGTTTTTATACATATAAACCGTCCTCTTGAATCACTCTATCTAATTGTGAAAACCGCATGAATATCCGTTGCGAAGTTTAAAAGATCTATGCGCACATACATTTTGAGCGACTTCATCAAATAAAATAATTCAAATCAAATACCTACTTACTCTAGGACATCTATTTTCCAATTTCTTCCGTAGAACGAATTTCAAAAGTGACTATACAAGTACGGCCCGCCAGCCGTTTTAAATCGCACAAAAATATGTTTTCTTTGAATTTCTCGGCTTTTCTCTAATATAATTTACATGTTTTATACATATAAACATTCCTCTTCAATCACTCTATCTATTGGTGAAAACCGTATGAAAATCCATTGCGTAGTTTAAAAGATTAACGCGCACATACACTCTGAGCGACTTCATTTTATGCTATGTAATGATAATGATGAAGTATAAATTAGTATAATTTTAACTATCAAAGGAATCTCCATAGTAACCTAAACAAATAACAAAATGTTGACGCAAGTCAAATAATTACTTATAGTTACCAAGCAACGCTTTACTTTTCGTCTGGATAATAAACGTATAATAAATAATTTCATAACGCCAGAGCTTACCAATACAGCCTATTTTACTCGCAAATAATGTAGCTTTCTATTAGTGAAAGAATTTTTAAAGTCCCTTCAGTATTTTTTGCGTGAAAGAATAACAAACACGCAAACATCCATATAAACTTTTGCGTTTATAATGTTAACCCTTTTACATGGCTATTAAAGTATTCAACAACCTTCCACATGATATTAAACAAATACAAGATACACTCAGATTTAAGTCATCACTAAAAACATTCCTTCTGAACAGGTCTCATTACACATTAAGTGAATACCTCACATAGGTATAACTCTTTTTATATTTATGTTTATATAATAAATTAAAACAAATTCACTTTGTATTACACCACTTTTATGTTTATATTTCATTTGTGTTCATATCTGTATAACATGTTAGGTTAACTGGAAGAAATAGGATATAGGTAACTATAAGTTATACCTTTTGTACTAAATGAAAATTTTGTACAATAAATGATTAAGATATTATTTTTAATTAATAAAATCGTAAAATAACACAAATTAATCAAATAATAAAATATGCGTCCTCTTTATTGTTAGTTAAGACGCTTGCCCCTCGACCACAGAGGACATCATCAACGGTAGAACGTTATAAAATATACGAAAACGTAGAACTACTTGACGTCACGAACGTGAACTTTATCCCGTCTATTTTAGGAAAATGCTAAAGGTACCGACGCAGTTAGTTCTGGACAGTATTTAGGCAAGGTAATATTAAACTAGTTTGCGAAAATACAGAGAAAATTTAATCTCCAGACTAACTTTTATTTGAATAATTTTCAATGTTTTAGGACAAGATAAATGAAATGTGGAAATTTTCTAATACAAGGCTATTTTTCTAATTCATTTCGTTGAATTTACAAATTACATTTGACGAAATATACTCCACAAAATATCCTCCGATAATATATCCTAAGGACAAAACATCCACCAACAATTTGGGAGGCGGAAATGGGTACCGCCCCCCCCCCCCCCCCTGGAACCTTTATTGGATAACCAACACCTCTGCCATAGATCACCCCAAGTGGTTCGCGACGTTTGGTGATTTAGCAGGGGTGCCCGGGTTCATGGGGTGAGGTTTGTCTAGGTCTTGGAAGCGGATGACCAGGACACACTGAACCCCAGATTTCTACCCACCCCTTAAATTCTTTTCCTTCCACAGAACTGTTCTTTCCTTTCTTTCCTTAAAAAACCCTCCACACAGCATCCCCAAAGATGACTTAGGCCCTGAGGGAAATTATTTTCCTCAGGGCCTCCTGTGTGGAGCTCAAGTAAAATAGAACAAAAATTTTCCAACAATACATCTACTAAAACTTAACCTAACCTAATCTAACAAAAAATGGGACAAAAATAATACAGAAATCCTGTAAAGACATTAAATTATTGTTCAATAATAATACAGAAATCCTGTAAAGACATTTAATTAATATTAAAAAATAATAAAATGGGACCAAAATAATACATATAACAATAATTTATTGTATATTGACATATTGAATGAAATGAAACAATAACCTTGTTTTATAACCACGATTCACGCATTAAATCGTGATTAAAAAACAAAGTAATTGTTTTACGTCATTCAATAATTTATTGTCTTAAGAGGGCATTACCAGAGAAAATCGGAAATACGTCATTTTCAAAAAAGTTTTTAGACGTATTGACTCTTTTCCACAAAAAATTATAAATGGATTTCGAAAGATTGTTCTTTTATCTAGCATTCGTATGTAATAAGTTTTGAGAAAATTTTTTAATTTTTAGTATAATAAGGTTATTCCATAAGTCGTTGGCAGATTTGTTCAATTTTCAAAAAAGTTTTTGTATTATACCACACCCATTTCAAATAATAAAATCATGCAGTAAAATAAATCAATACATTATCTAGCAAACGTATGTTTTAGAATTTTAATTTTAGTTTCAATAAAATCATTAAAAAATATGTACGTACATGTGTTTCTTGGCGAAAATTGGTCCGTTTGTGTATTTATTTGCGCACTTACAAACTAATATATTTCAGATTTTTTTAACATTCTTATTAAATTTAGACATTATTGAAAAATTATAAATACTTATAATCAATAAATAACTACAAAAAGTACATTATTTTAATAGTTTTATCATCACGCCTTTCAGCATTTTTGGATGAAGGTATAAATTAAAGCTAATTTGAATTGAAATAAATTCGATATTGAGTTATAATTTTAAAAAGCTGGTACGGAGAATAATTAATCTTTCTCATTGTAACCGCCCTGCACGATCGTAAGAACAACTTTCGATGAAATGTGGATTTTCGTCCGCTGGCTGGTTAAACGCTCTTAAAGAGATGTCTGCATTATGTTGCATTTATCCCATTTTTTGTTAGGTCAGTTTAGGTTAGGTTTTAGTAGCTATTTTGTTGGGGGATGTTTTGTTCGTAGGATATTTTGTCGGGGGATGAAAAGTCGCAGAACCAAATTTCAGTCCCAGTTGTTTCGCAGAAATTCACAAATAACCCGCACAAATAACACGGTAAATATATTAATTATATGAATAGAAGTGTGAACTCCTCACTAAAATACATAGAAATAATTAAGTAAAATCACAATAGCCATTCAGCGCCTATTTAATTTATCATGTCATACCAGTAAAACACACCCTTTTCTTTAAGTATTCCGAGTTTATCTTTACAATAACTTTTACATGACGATTTAGCCCTTTTATATTCTACCGGCTCGGTCCCCCTAAGTTTCTATATGAATTGTTCGTTCTGCTTGCAAATTAGAAAAAAAATGGATGATTCAAAGAATCCTTTGTATTTGTAAATATACTAGCTGGGACCCGGCATGCGTTGCTATGCCATTTAATAAAGAAATTGTTTCTCTCTGCGGGTCCTTTCCCATTCGTTCAGATCACCTTCCTCCCCCCCTTACCCCCCCCCCCCCCGCGGACCCTTCCCCTCTAGCGTTCCGACTCCTCCTCCTCCACTTTCACTTCTCACTCTACTCCCCCCTTCCCCGTCCCGCGAACCCCCCTCCCGAGTTCCCCCCCCCCTCCAGTATTCGCCTCGCCCCTCCCGCGGATTCCCCTCCCGAGTTCCCCACCCTCCCGGTTCCCCTCCCCCTCCTGCATTCCATACATTCATTCCCGATATACTCAGTTTTCAAACAGCTCGCGTGCCACCTATTGCAATTTTTTTATACAAATTTCATGATGCCAGAGATTGTATATGTTATTCTGAAGTATGAGCTATATTACTGTAAAGTTTCATTAAAATCCATTCAGTAGTTTTTGCGTGAAAGGGTAACAAACAAGCATAGATCCGTGTTTCGTTTAATATTATGAACATTTTTACTAAATCATTGTTCTGATGCAGAAACGTTTGCAGTTCTTGGACAATGGTTTGTTCCACTGTTGGATTATGTTAAAATGTTAAAATTTAGATACGTGATAATCCGAGTAATGTGGATATATGTTGTAGATTCAAAACCCTTAATTTAATACGTGCTTCAATTCGAGTGGACCCGAGTCTACCATACCGAAGGGACGAACGTCAAATGATTGACAGGAAAGTTTGTATGGAAAAATTAAATTGTTGTTTTTAGTATCTTTCTCGCAATTTTTCCATATTTTCTCACCGTTTAAACCTTCCCTGGACTACGACAAACATTTCAAACCCAAAATCAGCTAAATCGACCCAGCTGTTCTCAAGTTTTAGCGAGACAAACGAACAGCAATAGATTTTGTATATACATAGATTAGAAGTAATAATAAAGACAAAAAACTTATTTTCAGCTGTAAATAACAATAATGCACTTTTTTACCGACTGAGAAAGAGAAATCTTCGATCACATATTAATAAATAAGCATATTATAGTAATTAATTGACATAACTGACGGTAGGTTTTACCTACCGTCTTTTTACTTTACCCACAGAGGGCAATGCTAGTTGCTTACAAGCGTATTGCTTTTTGAACAGCGCCATTTGGCTTTTTGCTATTGAATACTCTCTATTAAAAGCGTTTCAACTTTCTAACCAATCGTAATAAGCTGTAAACCTTAACATTTTGCCAGTTATAAGCTATTACCAGTTTAAGAAGTGTTGTGGTGGATAAAATCTGTAACCATTTATAAAGTTGAAAGAGATTCAAAAGCTTTTCGTGGAAAATAGAGTTAATGTTCATGTGGAATGCAGGATTGTGATTTCCCTCGGGAATCTCAAAGGCTTCCAGGGAATGGGATTGTGAGGCAACTCTGGAACATTTAAATTACTCTGTGATGACAAAGGTAGAACTTCCATTATCATCTTGACGAAGCTTTCAGGATTTACGAGAATATCAAAGTTAAACCTATTTACGAGAAGATAATTAAGTACATACTCGTATGTACCACACCGTATTGTAATTATGATTCATTAATCCGTATTTACAAAAATCTCGAGTCACAGCGTTTGTGGTCGCACTCCTCCGAAACAGCTCGACAGATTTTTATGATTTTTTTTATGTATATTTGGTAGGCATGAGAATAGGTCGTAAAGTATATTTCATACCGCTAGGTGATTAAAAATTTCATTTTTTTGACAATTTTTCTTTTGTATTTTTTTTTGGCATCATAACATACCTATAACCCCAAATTTTCACCCACCTACCCCCACCCGCCCATTTTTATATCGCGACCCTCCCAGTTTTTAATCGCGATTTTAGTATTTTTGTATGAACAAATTTAACTGTCGTTCGTATTTCAAACAGAACGAAATTATTTATATTTTTGAATGACACTCCCTTCTATGACTATGACTGAAAAAAAAATATCGTATACTCAATTGCTCTCCGAAATTAATATTGGTTTTCTTTATTTCATTTTCCTACTTAAGGATAAATAATATAACTATTACTTTTTTTCACTTTACATTTAATTTTTAAGAGATTAAACCAGAGGTTCCCAAAGTGGGTGCCGCGGACAGATATCAGGGTTGCCCCGAGGCGCCCCTGATATCTCTACTAAAAATCAAAATTGACATGAACGAATACAAACATTTTATGGAATGGAAAATCACCCGCGTGGCCGGTCTCAAGCTCCCAAGATTTTACTACGCAGGAAGAAGAAAATCTAAGTGACCTCTCGAGCGACAGCAGCCTAAAAACAAAATAGGCTTGTTCGGATTTGACGGAGTTTTGATATCAGTCAAAAATCAGTATCCGATTCTAAATGCAAAAGCTGTAAGTGCCTCCGTTCACGGAGATACTTACAAGCTACTCGATCCTCGTGCCCGTATCATACGCGCCGATAGTAAGTACCCCCCGTACGATTTAGCTGGTGCCCGTTCACGGCGCTACGCGGTGGCCGTCGGTTTCCAATCAGTATCACGATACCGACAGTGCTGATCGCGCATGACGGTCGCATCATTTTTGTCTGATACTTATTCGTTTGACGTTTGACAGAAATGGCGTCGGAACATGAAAGTAATGTTAGATTTGTTCTGGAAGTGGAAAAAATGCATATTTACATAACTGTACTTTACCAGAAAACGTAAGAAACGATTTAGTGGAGAAGGCATGGATTGATGTTGGAAAAAAAGTCATATGACATCGCATGACAGCGTGTTCACTCCACGGCTGCACGTGAAAAATGATCAAGTTCAGTATATTTCGGATAGCGCCTTATACGGAGACTAGCATTAAAAAGTGGTATATCAGCAGGGTACTTGTAGTTTCGTCACAATTACGTAGATTGTAAGTTTCTCCATGAACGGAAGGCCTACGGTCCTCATTCCCTTTGCTACTTCATATCTGTGCGAAGCTGGATTTTTAGCGGTCGCGGTTATAAAGAGCAAACATTGCTCGAAAATAAATGTGCAAAAAGAAATGAGACTTTTTTTTTTTTTTACAGTGAATACCGCACAAGAATCTCAACTGCTCCCGTCTGGAGCCAGTGAGACTATGGCATCCCCAATTGGGGTATGTTGTGAGGCTGAAGGTAGTGGGGAGGGGGAGGAGGTGGGGAAGAGGAAGGTTGGGAAGTACCTGGCTATTCAGATCTGGTCACTAAACACGGCTAAAGCCATTTTCAAGCAACGTTTCAATTCTGAATGGTGGTCTTACACCAGGGCGATACTAATAGTATCTTCCACTCTGGAACATGCCGCAAATATACTATATATTATTTTAAATGAATTAATTGTGAAATAACACAAATTAATCAAATAAAATTTATTTGCGCATGCCGGGTTCGAACCCGCGACCTCCGGAATGTGAGTCAAGAGTCTTAGCCACTGGACTACGGAGACTAGCTGTATCAAGCCTTTTTCCCCGGTATGAAAAATTGTGCAGCGAGCTGCAGGCTCACACGTCGCACTAAACGGTTTTTGTAAATATAATTGCATTTTCTTTGTAAGTTTTCCTACCAATAAATGTACTTATTAATTTTAAATACGAATTGTTGTAAAAATTAGTCCGTCCTGGAGGGGGGGGGGGGGGACACTCGGTCCCGGGGCTATCATAGATAGACATTTTATGATTATATGACCGGGGTGCCGTGAGAAAATTCAAATTTTCTAAGGGTGCCGTGACATGGAAAAGTTTGGGAACCCCTGGATTAAACAATGAATATGTCCATTACTTTAATGAAATACATTGATTTGAGAAAATGAATGGTTGGTGCTTTTTTTTTGTTTTTATCGGCGGTCATCGTCTATAGCGCTCCATTCCTCTTCCTTCATATATCTCCATCCCCACACACTTACAATACATTCGTTATTTTTTATTAAACAACCAAAATATTCACTAGAAATAATAAATTTATATGGCAGAACAATGTTCGCCGGGTCAGTTGTTATAATATAAAAATCAATTTATGTTTGCTTGTATATATGTTTCTTATGCATCGCTAAACCATTCATCCGATTGCGATGAAACTTTGGGGATTTGATGTGCGCATGCCCGCGATGTTTTCTTTATATATAATAGTGAGTTATGCGTTGAAATTATGCGTTGCTAAACCGTGTATCCGATTGCGATGAAACTTTGGGGATTTGATGTGCGCATGCCCGCGATGTTTTCTTTATATATAATCGTGAGTTATGCGTTGAAATTATGCGTTGCTAAACCGTGTATCCGATTGCGATGAAACATTGGGGATTTGATGTGCGCATGCCCGCGATGTTTTCTTTATATATATTAGTTGTTAGAAATTTTTTCTCTTTTTCTCTTATTATAAGAAATTTAAAAAAAAACAATCTTTCTTCACTGTACTATGACTGTTTAAATATAATAATAATACATGTTTGTAAATGGCACTTTGTGCCGTAAATTTTAAATAAATAAATAAATAAATAGTGAGTTATGCGTTGAAATTATGCGTTGCTAAACCGTGTATCCGATTGCGATGAAACTTTGGTTAGTTGTTGTGAGCACGCCCGCGAAGGGTTCTGTATATACTGGTGAGCTCCGGCATTATGAAAGTTGTATTAAAAAATTACAATAGGTGGCACGCGAGCTGTTTGAAAGCTGAATGAACCGGGATTGAAAGTATGGAATGCAGGAGGGGTGGTCTAGCCGTAAGGCTTTTGATTCCCAATCCGAAGGTCGCGGGATCGAATCCCGGCGTGGGCAAAAACATTGTATTTGATTAATTTGTGTTATTTCGCAATTAATTTTTGTAAAATAATCTAAGTATATTTGCGGCACGTCCCAGAGTGGAAGATACTCTCAGTATCGCCCTGGTGTAAGACCGCCATTCAGAATTGAAATGTTGCTTGAAATGGCTTTAGCCGTGTTTGGTGACCAGATCTGAATAGCCAGGTAATTCCACACTTTCCCCTTCCCCACCTTCCTCTTCCCCATCTCCTTCCCCTCCCCACTACCTTCAGCCTCACAACATACCCAAATTGGGAATGCCATAGTCTCACTGGCTCCAGACCGAAGCCGTTGGGATTCTTGCGTGGAGGAATAATGAAAACAATTAGGGTGTGTAATTCACACGCGATAGAAGTGAAACTAGAATGTCGCTAGATGTCGCTTTTTTGCCTGTTTATTTTAAAGCGGTTTGAAGATTGGATATTGATATACAAAAACAAACATGTTTATTTTTTTGGATTTCGTAGGATTCGAAACTCCGTCCGCTGAATTTCTCCGACCGCTGAGATTCGCGACGCACTATACCGCTGCGCTATGGGACGCGCTCGGCGAGGAGCGAATTTACGCATTATATTCCGACGACCCGTAAAAAAATAAAGCGACCAATTAGCGCAGACCTATCGTGGCTTCCGTTTTATATCTCAACAAATAGGAGCCTTAAGCGCAGTTTTATGCTTTGTAGGTGCCGTAGTGCGTCATTTCCATTTTGTCCGATTTTCAAATCACTCTAACGGGGCTAAGGAAGTTTCACTTCAAAAATTTAAAAATCATAATTAGGCCCATAAATAGATCACGAAACACGCCTACAAGGCACTTCTTGTTTTATTAATTTTTCTTGCTTAAATGTTAGTAATGAAGTTAATGTATATGAAAAGGAAACCCGTTTAATTCTTAATACCTAATATCAGAAGATAATAAACTTGAATCCTTATGCGTAAAGCGATATCAACTCGCTAAACGTCAGAAAGTTGATTGGCTTCAAGCTCTTCGCACATTCCCTCGAACTTAAACCGAGCTTACACTCGAACTTAAACCAAACTTTAACTCGAGCATAACTAAACCGCTCGAAGTACTGAGTGCGCGAGTGGTGTTGTAATTGACTTCAAATTAATTAGAAATTTATGAAATAACAACCCCACGTCCGTAAAACGTGTCAAGTCCTTGCCAAGAAGAGATATAAAAATATTATATATGATAAATCAATTAAGTTTCATTAATTATAATTATCCATCATCACTCTTGGCTCTACAACCCCTGGTGGGTCTTGGCCTCCTCAAGAGTCTTCCTCCACTCAACTCGGTTTTGTGCCAGCTCTCTCCAGTTTACAATCTCCAAGGTGGATACATCTTTGAGGACGTTGTCGCTCCATCTTAAACTTGGTCTTCCCAGGCTTCTTCCCAGGGCGAAGGAGCCTGGGAATTAGTTATCTATACATATAAAAAAATAAACGTAGATATATTTAAAAATGTACTAATCGATATTTACTACAATGTAAATAAACATAGAAGAAAAAAATAGACTGTAAGAACTTATTTGGAGAAAAAAATGTTAATAATTTTGGTCACCGGTTACATTTTTTATCGTTTTTTTTTTCAAAACATACAAAAAAAATCTTTTACATGTCATCACTGTATACTCAGCCGAAACCGTCCAACCCCCAGTGATTTTTTTTTATATTAACAATCGAAACTCCATTTTTTATTCCAAATATCCTCGGGAATCACCGGGTAATCAGGTAATCAGGCCTGTATGACGCCTTCGGTTTGGATGGAAGATTTCTGATGAAGATTTATCATTAATTGATAATTGTAGTGTTTTGTATCAAATTGCCGAAGACCCAAATGCTGCCGAGGTTGACCGAACGGCCACTGCCTCTAGTGACGGCCAACGCTCGCGAACCAGCAGTCAATCAATTCGTAGACAGTTAAGGTCGGTCGTATGACCCAGTTGTATAATATATTGTAAACAATTCAAGTCTGCATGCGGATAAGACATATACAGCAGTGATACATACATAATTCACTTAAGATGTTGTCACCTAGTCCAAAAGAAAACATAGCACTTTGAAAAGAGAGAATGACATGTAGGTATTATATGTATGGTTTACCTCCTTCCCGATGCTCGGACCCGGAGCGCCCGGCGACAGCAGCCCGTTGAGCGGCAACTGCGCGCCGAGCCCGTTGCAGGGCTCGAGGCGCACGAGGGACTTGGCCGAACCCCGCACTCGCACGCTGGACCAGCGCGCTGCCGCCCCGCCCGCCGCTCCACAGGCAGCGGGCGCGGGCGGCCCGGCCTGCCCGCCGGCCGCCAGCAGGGGGATGTCGCCCGCAAGCTCGCTCATGCCTCCACCACGGCCATCGCCGCACCGACACCAGGCGGGAACCGCTTATTCACAGCACCCGAGGTGAATCCGATCTCGATGCGTTCCGGAGATATCAACGTTCAACTGGACTGCTTGGAATCCCTTTATATCTTTCTGCCAATTTTATGACTTTTCAACTAATTTATTCACTTTTATGTATATTCTTTTGAGGTCTTTGCAGTGAATAAAATAACTGTTCCTATAAATTCGATTTTCTTTTCCGCAAATTTTAGGTCTTTACAGCGATTTAGATGATTTTTACTACGAATTTGACGACTTTTCTGCAAATCCAATGATTTTTCTGCTATTCTGATCCCTTTTCTGTGAACTTGAGGTCTTTCTAGTAATTAAGATGAATTTTCGTACGAATTTGATGTGATTACTGCCAATTAGATGATTTTTTTGCTTGTCTACCAGTTTTTCTTTTATGAAAGTATCAATTTCAAAGTATTCCAACTCAAAACATGATCGGTTTTTAAGGACGCATTTGTTTCTTGGAACTAACTTTTCTACAATTCTGTTCCACAATTTCAGCTACTGCCACAATTGTTTAGGATATTCCAAAACTAATATGGGTTTTCAGCAAGTCTTTGTTGATTAGATCTTTAATCTTTTAAGTGTCTTTTAATGATAAGTTCTTATTATTTTCTTCTAAATTGACAGATAATTCGTAGATCTTCCTAAAATTTGAGATATCTCTTGTGGTTGTTTGAAAACCGACCATTCCTTAAAAAAAGGCTTATTCACTGTTACATCTACTTAATCTGTTTGGTTTTCACTTACAGCTTAAATCGTTTTATCTTCACGTGTGTCACTTTTATTGTGTTCTTAATCCTTTTCTAACTCTCTGAATTATTTATTTTTTATGTTTGTGTCTTTCTTGCTTTTTCGACAACAATCCGTTTTAATTGGGTAACTAATTAATTATGTTATTCTTCCTCTGACTAAATCCACACGGTATTTCACTCGTTAGATAAAACTTTATGAAATTATGCAAGATAAACTTTTATCTTCTTTGGCGTTCACTTCTTAGTATTACGTTCTTCCTAAAAATAGCTTGTATGTATATTCTTGCAAAGTTTTTGCTGGGTCTTATTAGCGAATTAGCCAAGAACTCTGAAAGTTTCTGTTTTGTTTCTGCGCCTTGTTTCACTAATAATACTGGAAATTTTAAATGTTATCTAAAACGCGTTACTTGCGAGTTGCACAATGTTTTCTTTCTGTGTATTTTGAATAATCACTTCACATTTTATATTCTCTGTGGAAAATATTAAATATATAATAAAACGAGCACTTTGACGTACCAAACTTGGAGGTTTATGGATATAAGTGTCTTCGTAGGGTCGCCGGTCGTGTCAATTGTTTATACCTACATCTCGTTTAGTATAAGGCGGGTATAGGTACCACCGCCCCGGGAACCATTATTTAACATTATTATATTTACCATTACTAAACCAAATTGAATAATCAACACCCCTGCTATAGGTCAACCGAAGTAGTTCGCCACGTTTCGTGACTTAGCATGGCTGCTCGGGTCATGGGATAATGTTTTTCGATCAAGAAATTAATAAGATTTAAACGAATGAAATGATAACATGATAGACTTAGTTAATGGAGATGTATAGATACCAGTAGCATACATCTGATAGTATTAATACTCTAGCGTCTGTACGGTTGAAATTTAAGAACCCGACTGACGACGTACCTTATTCAAAATCATTTTCGCACGTGAAGTTTGTTACAAAGCTAGTTGATGGAGATCTTTTGACCTCTTCTTTTCAAAAGTATTTTCGTTATTTAATTTTTGGGGTGTTATGCCATGTTGCGCTTCCTACTTCTTAAGCCAACGTTTCGGATAGCGTTAGAGTGTCTATCATCAGGGCAGATGTCAGATCACCCATTTTAGATTTGGGAGGCGGGTATGGGTACCGCCACCCCGGGAACCATTTATTGGATAACCAACACCTCTGCCGTAGATCACCCCAAGTGGTTCGCTACGTTTGGTGACTTAGTAGGGGTGCCCGGGTTCATGAGGTGAGGTATGTCCAGGCCTTGGTGGCCGATACGTCTGCCCACTTGCTGCGTGTTGGGCAGGATCGAGAGAGACTGGTTGAGGGAGATCATTTACCCTCCAGCCAGTCTCTCAACCCATCGCCTTGCACCTCAGTTGAAGGGATGGATTCATATGTCCATCACTCCTGGACACACTAAGCCCCAGAATCTTACCCACCCCTTATACATATTTCCTTCCCAAAATTTCCTCTCCTCCCTTTTCTTACAAAAACCCTCCACACAGCATCCCTTAAGATGACAAAGGCCCTGGGGAAAATTATTTTCCTCAGGGCCTCCCGTGTGGAGCTAATGTAAAAAAATACTTATATTAACCGTATTAATTACATTAATTGTATTAAAAATATTAATTGTATAATATTATAAAATGAATTAATAATGTTAATGGCATTAATTGTATTAATTTATTATATTAATTTTATTAATAATAAACTAGCTTTTGCCCCCGGCTTCGCTCGCATAGTATTAGGGGGGTAACCACAGCGCCTCCTCCACCTTCCATATCCCAACTCCAATTCCCCCCTCTCACCCCTCTCCCACCCCCCCCTCCAAATCCTCCCTCACCCCTCCCCCTCCCCCCCTCCGCCCTCCCCCATCCTATCCCCCCCTCACTCCTCCTCCTTACCCGTTACATTCATTTTTCAAACTGCTCGCGTGCCACCTATTGCAATTTTAGTATAAAAATTTCATAATGCCAGAGCTCTAAGCTATAGCCCATAGCCTATTCTGATGTATGAGCTATATTATTGTAAAGTTTAATTAAAATCAATTCAATAGTTTTCGCGTGAAAGAGTAACAAACATACATCCATCCAACTTTGGCCTTTATTATATTATATAGTAGGATTGAATTAATAATGTTAAAGACGTTAATTGTATTAATTACATTAATTGTATTAATTACATTAATTTTATTAATAATATTAATTGTATGATATTATAAATTGAATTAATAATGTTAATGGCATTATTTGTATTAATTATATTAATTGTATTATTAATATCAATGGCATTAATCGTATTAATTATATTATTAATGCAAATATTTATATTAACTCTATCAATTTCATTAATTTATTGTATTAATTATATGATATTTTACTTCAGATGTATTATTTACAACATTCTTTAAACATTGATTATATCAATTAATAGTATTAAAGAGAAGATTAATTTGAATTAATATTATTTTAATCAGTGTAGATTTGTATTAATTTGTACACAAAATACTATTAAATACATAAAAAAAAACTTTAAACTAAAATAAAATTCTACAAATTAAACTTGATAAATATTAATACACCATTATTCTCAAGTCTGAGATTCCTGATTTCTTCTTCCATAAACTTTCGCATAATTTTACAAGTAGGTACACAACATATATGGCTCGAAGGCCAATCTGTTAAAACTAAATTATAAGCTTAAAATTTGAAAATATCTCATATGACACCCATCTATCCGGTTACATAAACTTTTGGACAATTTAACGCCTGGGTTGAACCATAACTCTTGGTCGAAGACCATAACCCATTAAATTCTTTAATGAAGTTGCGGACTATACGCTCTGAGGCCAAGATTAAAAACTCATTAACTCCACACGCTTTTATTTTAAAAAACAGGCGAGCACGTTAGAAAAGCTAGTTAGCAAGATTTTTTGAAAAGCTGACGTAAGTTGCTGACAAGTTATTAATTCAATTTCCGCGAAAGCGTAACCATACTTTGGTAAAAGGCTAAAGGTTTCAAGTTCTTTATAATATAATTCTATAATATATGAGGGGAAAAATGTCATCTGAAAATTTATTCAGGGTAAGGTTACTCGTACTTATCTATCTATCTTCTATCTTCTGTCTTCTGTCTTCTGTCTTCTGTCTTCTGTCTTCTGTCTTCTGTCTTCTGTCTTCTGTCTTCTGTCTTCTGTCTTCTGTCTTCTGTCTTCTGTCTTCTGTCTTCTGTCTTCTGTCTTCTGTCTTCTGTCTTCTGTCTTCTGTCTTCTGTCTTCTGTCTTCTGTCTTCTGTCTTCTGTCTTCTGTCTTCTGTCTTCTGTCTTCTGTCTTCTGTCTTCTGTCTTCTGTCTTCTGTCTTCTGTCTTCTGTCTTCTGTCTTCTGTCTTCTGTCTTCTGTCTTCTGTCTTCTGTCTTCTGTCTTCTGTCTTCTGTCTTCTGTCTTCTATCTTCCATCTATCTATCTATAAAAATTAAAGAATCGCCGAAATGTATGTACGCGCATAACTTCCGAACGACTGCACCAAAATTGATAATTTTTTTTTGTTCGTTACTGTCAGGACAAGGTTTATATAAAACTACTGGTGAGCTCTGACATTATGAAATTTGTATAAAAAAATCGCAGTTTGAAAACTGAATGTACTGGGACTGAATTTATGGAATGAGGGGGGGGAAACTTAGGTAGGGGGTTTGCGGGAGGGGGAAAAAACACCCGGGAGGGGGGAGGGAAACTCGGGAGGGGTGTTCGGACGACACGGGAAGAGGGGGAATGGAGTGGGGAGAGGGAAGGCGGAGGAGATGGAGTGGACGCGGGAGAGGAACGAGAGGCGGAAGGGGAACGGGACGAATAGGAAAGGACACGCAGGGAGAAACAATTTCTTTATTAAATTGCATAGCAACGCATGCCGGGAAAAAGCTAGTGTATATATATTATCGAAGAAAGCAAACACTTTGTGGGTTGACATTATACAGAACGAACAAAGTTCTTTGTTTAAAACCACTGACGACCTCCGTAGACTAGTGGGTATGACTCTTGACTCACAATCCGGAGGTCGCGGGTTCGAACCCGGCATGCGCAAATAAATTTTATTTGATTAATTTGTGTTTTCACAATTAGTTCATTTAAAATAATATATAGTATATTTGCGGCATGTTCCAGAGTGGAAGATACTATCAGTATCGCCCTGGTGTAAGACCACCATTCAGAATTGAAACGTTGCTTGAAAATGGCTTTAGCCGTGTTTAGTGACCAGATCTGAATAGCCAGGTACTTCCCAACCTTCCTCTTCCCCACCTCCTTCCCCTCCCCACTACCTTCAGCCTCACAACATACCCCAATTGGGGATGCCATAGTCTCACTGGCTCCAGACGGGAGCAGTCGAGATTCTTGTGCGGTATTCACTGTAAAAAAAAAAACTTTATATTCGTCGACCGGTTTCGGTTGAACTCAACCTTCTTCGGAGCAATAAACATATAAACTTTGTTTATTGTATTGTTTCCGTGCTATAAGGTGACAAAGGCCCCGAGAGGTATTATTTTCCTGTGTGCTTGGTTCAATATATTCGCACCTCACAATCCGAAAGCCTCGGTTGACCCGTAAATTCTGAAACTGTCACTTTGGATCGAGATTGTAAAAAATCTATGCAAGGTAGCTTTCATATTTCAAAGACAATAAGAAGCATTATTTCGTTCTATTTCTGGTTAAAAGAAAAATAGATATGTTTGCATGAGAGGTAGAGAGATATATAGCTTTTTACACTCCATTATAATTTATTTTTTATCTTAAAAAATGGAACATGTTACAGTGTTACTTTTCCTCCATTAAAAGCATTTGCTTGTGGATGGAGGAGCTTGTGGATACATTTTAAATATGTACAATTTATACAGTCAGGTGTTTCACATAATATATACACAGATTCACAATTAATATACATACACCGTTAAAACACAGATTAATCATATCGCAATCAAGATCCTTTAACTAAAAGATAAAATCATCCACATGTATTCAGTAATCAGTAAAATAGGTATAATTTTTAGTGTGACATTCATGTGGTGATGAGGGAAGCAGCAATTTTCCCATTGGTGATTTCTCTAAAATGTTTTTTGATGGAGTTCAACAATTGTACTTTGTCATTAATGCTTCTGATTTCTACTGGAAGGTTATTAAAGAAGTATTTTCCTGTGTGTGTAATGGTGTTGGGCAAAAGACGTGTTTAGTTTGGGGCATACAAATACATGTGTAAGTCTTGTACGATTTTCAGTAATGAATAAGAATTTATCTTTTTCTTTTAAAATGTAAGGTCGCTCGGGACGTTTTTGGTATCATGAAAGTATAACGCGTTTACGTATTTTGGGATGTATTATTCCTAAACAAGCAGACGTGTTTAGTAAAAAAGGCAAGGTTAGGTTATGTTAGGTGAAGTGTTTTTTTTACTTCACTTTTTATTCACTTTTCTTCAATGTTTTATTTTTTCATGAAACCGTTCAAAACAAACGTTTATATTTCAACTTTTGTTGTTGGATTAGAATCTGGGTCTTTTATTCACTGTAAATGTCAATTTCTTGTGATGTAATGTATTTGGGTTACATGTTAATGGTTTATCCATGAGCAATTAAACATTGACAGTTGGTTATTACGGTATAAGTTTAGAGCACGTCCCGATATAATTCCGTCCCAACATTAGTCCCGCCAACTCTAGCCGCCTATCTCTAGAGATATCATCTGACATACTCAGATTAAATTGTTCAGATTTAGAGAGCCGCTCTACATACTAATATAATTATTTTATTTATTTATTTTTTTTTTTTTTTGGTACAGTACATACAATAGATATATAAATATAATGAAAGCATATAAAAAATAAAACTCAATACAAATATTAAATACAAATATACATATTTTTTTTAAATATTCTCCCGTAATAAGCAGATGCTTGTGTGTACGGGAGGAAGTATTATTTGTTAGGTTATTTAGATTTTATTTTTTTGAAATTTAGTTTATATAAAGAATAAGAGAAACTTATGTGTATATATGTATACATTTTTTTTTAATTTTTATTTATTATTTATTTTTTTTTTAGTTAAGGTTTTCAGTATATTTTTTTAATTGTGTTTTGAAATTTTTGAAACTGTCCATAAGGGATCTTATATTTTCTGGTAATTTATTAAAGAAATTTGTTCCCAAGTATTTGTAGTTTTGTTGACCCAAAGTTTTTTTACAAATGGGAATTGGTAACATGTATTTTTGCCTGAGATTTACTGTGTTTTTGAAAGGTATGGTTTTGTTAAGGATATCCTCTTTGTAAACTTGTAAGGTTGAATGATACAGGAAGAGAGTATTTAATTTTCTGACTTTAAATTCTTTGAATATGAGTTCAGATGGATATAGAAATGATTTTTTTAATATTATTTTAATTATTAGTTTTTGCGCAATGTAGAGAGATTGTGTGTGAGTTTTATAGGCGCCACCCCATCCTATTATACCATATTGGATTATGGATTGACAGAATGCGAAGTACGTCATTCTCAGTAGTTCTTTACTTAGAATGTGTCTCAAACAGCTAAAAATATATGTCAATTTTCGTACTCTGTTTTTAAGAATGGTTATATGCGGTATCCATTTTAGACATTGGTCAATAGTGATTCCTAGATATTTGGTTGAAGTTTTCATTTCAATATTAGTACACAATAAGTTACAGTGGTGTTGTTGAGTGTGTGGTGCAGAATGGATCCTTATGTTTATTTCATACGGCGTGTTTGGTTTTTTTGTGAAAAATGGTATGTAATGTGTTTTTTTTGAGTTTAATGTTAGTAGGTTATTGTCAAACCATGTTTTTAATTCATTTATGTCTATGTTAGACTTTTTAGTCAGTTCTAACCATGTGTTTGCTTTTAGAAGAAGCACTGTGTCGTCTGCATATGAGATAATTTCCCCGTATTTAGCAACTTCAAATATATCATTTACATATAATATGAACAAAAGTGGTCCTAGAACTGTGCCTTGTGGTATTGAGAAGTTGCTACTTTCAGAATCACTTAGTTCATTTAATAATTTTACTTGTTGTGGTCTATTTTCCAAAAAGCTTATAATCCAGGATAGCACCAGTCCATTTATTCCAATTGATTTGATTTTTTTTATTAAGTTAGTATGAGATATACTATCAAATGCTTTTTTAAGGTCAATAAATATTCCAATGCATTTTTCATTTGAGTCTAGGGCGGTATATATATAGTTTGTTATTTTCGCAATGGCATCGTGGGTGCTGGTGTTTTTTTTGAAACCATACTGTTTAGAATTTATAATGTGATGTTGTTCTAAGAAGGCCCAGATTTGGTTTTTTACAATTTTTTCGAATATTTTTGATATATTAGATAAAAGGGATATAGGGCGGTAATTTTGTGGGTCTTTTGGGCAGTCTGCTTTATATATCGGTGTTATTATTGTTCTTTTGTAATTATTTGGAAATACACCTTTTATAAGGCTTGTATTTATTATATGAGTTAATGGGCAAATTAGATATTGTTTCATTGTTTTTAATATGTTTACATCTATGTTGTCATAACCGGGAGCAGAGCCCCCCTTTAAATCATCGATAACTTTTCCAACATCAGTTTCTGTTATTTTGTTGAAATTATTATATTGGTGTTGGGGAGTGTGGGGATTATTTTTATTATTGTTGGGACATGTTTTTATAGCGTTTGCCAGATTTTTTCCAACACTTACAAAATAGTTGTTTAAAATATTACAGCATTTTTTAGTGTCGAGTTGGACATTGTACGTTTTTCCCCCGTCTGAAATTTCGGATATACAACTTCTCTTTTTATTTTTATTTATTATTTCGTTTATTGTAGTCCAAATTTTTTTATTATTATTTTTGGCCTCTATAATTTGTTGGGAGTAGTAGCTATTTTTCGTTTTTCGAATTAAAGTTGTTAATATGTTTTTATATTTTTTGTAATATGAAATAATTGATTTTTTAGCATTCGGTTGATGAGCTAGTTTGAAAAGTTTATTTTTTTTTCTAACTGCTTTTACTAATCCGTTAGTGATCCAGGGTTTAATTTTTTTTGTTTTTGAGTTTTGATGCAAGTTTTTAATTTCAGAGGCATTTAAAATGTGTTCTGATAATTTTTTTTCAAAAAAATGTGCACATTCATTAGCGCATTTACTGTTTATTACTTCAGTCCATTTTTCTGTTGAGAGTGATTTTTCTAAAAGTTCGTAGCTTAATGTGGTTTTTGTGGTACTTAATTTATGTATTTTTTTGTTTTTATTTTTAGTTTCATAGTTAAAAAGTGTTGCGTGATGATCAGTTATGTTTATCTTCCAAATCGTAGATTTGACATTTTTTATACAATTCAGGTTTACATTACACCAAATATGGTCTAGACAAGATGGCGTTTGATTTGGTACTTCTCGGGTATAGTTATTAATGCACGATTTGAAGTTGTGGTGAGTCATCATGTTCAAGAAGTTATTTTTTTCAATTGAATTATGGTTATTAGAAATATTTATGTTAAAGTCTCCACATATAATCGTAAAAATCTTTGTTAATTTATTCAGGTATAGATAAAGTTCGTTTGTAAAATTTGTTATGTTTGATTTGTGTGTACGGTATATTGTTATGATTCTATAAATAGAATTTTTAAATTTAATGTCTATTTTTAAGCAGTTGACAAATTCAATGTTCACTTCTTCTGTGTTTAACACTTCACAATCACAATATATCGACAAACTACTTTATATTAGGGTATCTAGCACGGTCGATCGATAGACCCTATATTAAAACCCCTCCGCAACGTAAGCAGATATAAGCGTTAGAAATACGACAGCAGTCAAGTACAATAAGCGTGTTTATACGTCAGCGCGTGTGTCTCCATAGAAATTGTTCTAACTCCGTTATTGTTTTAGTTACATCCCTAAAACAAAAAGTCAAAGATCGATAGTAGATTAAGCTGTACATCACTATCAAGTTGTCCATGGAAATACATAACAAGAATCAGCTGTCAGTCGCGTAATTGACAAAAATATTTACCCTCTCAAATTTACTACCGGCGGCTCCACCGCGCTCCACATTTTAAATTTTTAATAAATATTTTTATATGAAATGATAGAAAAGTGAGGTGACAAAAGTGTTTATTACACATATACACAATAGAATAAGTATTGCTGTTTACATAATCTTTAATTTTATTACCGTTTTCACATAAAAACATCACGTGAGTCATTTTTAACCTATTTTTAATGTTTGCGTTCTAAATTTTAATATTTTCAAATGCTAATATTTATTTATAATATAATAATTTGAAAGCCTATTTTGTAACCTTTCTAAAACAGTTTTTACTATTCTACTACGTTCAGAAATGTTTCATTTATAGAGCTTTAATTGTGAAGCGGTAATAACAAAAAGTTTTCGTAAAATGTCATTTCGTTAATGGCGATTTGGGATTTTCAGTAGGCAAAAACAAGGAACCCGTTCGAAAAAAATTCTTTTTGTTGTTGTTTTTAAACCGATGTATCTTTGAAAATAGTGTGTACATTTGAATTATTTTTAATACTCTGTTTTCCTGTAGCATAAAACGATGTCAAAAATTGTAGGCAGACATTTGTATTATTAAAAATTGAGGAGTACTCTAAAAACTTGTATTGTTGTTTGACATATCATCCATTTACATCACCATTACAGTACAAGAATTAACCAATCATCAATTAACCATCCATTTACAGTACAAGAAGTCTTATTTTCACATAAACATTTGATTTTCAATAGCACCATTCCTCTTGTCATGCTATGTATTATGTGCTAGAACATCTGATCTGCCGTGATGAAGACGACTGAAGTTCTGGGACGTAACTTTTTATTTTTTACATAACTCCACACAGGAGGCCCTGAGGAAAATAATTTCCCTCAGGGCCTATGTCATCTGAAATGCTGTGTGGAGGGTCTTTTTGAGGAGAGGAAGGAATGAATGTTGGTCTTGAAGAGACTCATGTTGTAGGAAGTAGGAAACACAGAGGCCGGCAAATCATTCCACAGCCGAGCTGTTGAACACAAAAACGAGTCATGTTTTCATGTGACAAATGTCAATCGTGTACATATGTTGGGCACGCGTTTGGCGTGCTTCCCGACTATGTACCGGTGCCGAAGGGATCAATGACGCTAGATCCTCGGAGCATCTTCTATTGTAATACCGGTAGAACAAGGATAGCATTCCCACCCGATGCCTTTGCTCTAAAGATTGCAATCCGTCTGTTAAGATGGGAGAATCTATCAAACTGACCGCCCGTTTCTGCACGGAGTCGAGGGTATTTTTCAGGTATTTTGGAGCTCCAGACCAGAGGTGGCTGCCAAATTCAACTGTGGAGCGCACTTTCGATTTGTGCAGGGTTAACAGTTGTGTACTATTAAAGTATCTGCGGGCCCTGTACAGCACGCCCAATTTTTAGGAGGCTAACTTAACTCTGGCTTCGATGGTGCCCCCATATCTGAGCTGATCACTTAGGATTACACCAAGCATATCAATGGAGGGCTTGTTCGCAAGATTGCTTCCGTTGAAGGAGACTGGATTTTCATTTCGATCCCTTTTAGACGTAATCAGACATGATTGGGTCTTTGAAACATTAAATTAATTCATTAATTTTTACCCCAAGAGAAAACACTCTCGAGGTAACATTCCATTATTTGCTTCAAATTCCTTAAAATTATATACTTTCGGTCCGTTCGAAGTTGACTTAAGGCTCATTAACCAGCGGCCGAGAATGCAAATTTCGTCGAAAGACGGTCTTGCGATCGTACCCTCACAACTGTACAGGGCGGGTCCGATGAGAAAGATTTATTATTCTCTGTACAAGTGTTTTTAATTAATAACTCATATATCAATTTTATTTCATTCGAAATTTGCTTTAATATGTACCTCCATTTAAATTAGCAAAACAAATATATAATAACTCGTGACGATAAAATTACGTATATTTGGAAATATTTTTTAATCAATACTAATTTGTCAAAATAAGTGTGAAAAAAAATCTGAAATATGTTAGTTTGTAAGACCGTAAATAAATAGACAAACTGAAGTAGTTTCGCCTAAAAACGCGTGCGCGGATTCTTTTTTTATATTTTATTTTATTTGAACTAAAATTAAAATTCTGAAAAATAGCTTTCCTAGATAAATTTATTGATTAAAATATTTCTGTAACTTATTACAGTATGATTATACGATTTGAAATAATGTTTGATGTGTAATACAACATTTTATTTCAAAATTTAAGAAATCTGCCAACGACCAACCAACCAACCTTTTTACAAAAAAATAAACATTTTTTTTTCAAAATCTAAAAAATTATTTTACCATATGTAAGTAAAAATTTCGAAATTTTAAACAACCCCCGACACAAAGAAAAAACCATCACGATGACGTCAGCTTTCAAACAAAAAAAACCGCATCATAATCGGTCCAATCGTTTGGGAGCTACGATGCCATGAACGGACACACACATAGATACACAGAAATACCGCTCCTTGCGTCGGCGTCGGGGGTTAAAAATAACAATCTATTGAAATCAATTTATATTTTTTTGTAGAAAAGAGCGGTACGTCTAGAATTTGATTTAAAATTAAATAATTCCCAGTTGGGTCTGGTTATCCCCCTAAAGTTAATATTATTATAATTATTTATTTTGGGCAACGTAGAGATTATGTGTGGGTTTTATAAGCGCCTCCCCATCCTATTATACCGTATAGGATTATGGATTGACAAAAAGCGAAGTAGGTCATTCTTTATAGTTCATTGTTCAGAATATATCTCAAACAGCTAAAGATACGGGTCAACTTTCGTACTCTGTTTTTGATAATGGTTTTACGGCGTATATTATTTTATGAGTTGGTTGACGACCAATCCCTTAGTAACCGAGTGGACAATGCGTCTAGTACCCAATGCGGCGTCGCAGGTTCAATTCGTGTGTTTGAAAAATGTCTGAATTTCTTTTTAAAAAAATAAATAACACAATAGCCCTGACTTGGCACAAACAACCACCTCCAACAAAAGCACAAGAAGCTGACATTTGAGTTTCTCGTACATTTAAGGCATTCAGTGACATTTAAACAAAATTTCCGCTGTTTTACACTTTTTAAATGCCGGGAATAAATTTAAGACGTGCTTGAAATATTTGATGGTATCTAACATAGACATATGAATATTAATAGACCTGCCCTAAGCGATAAAAGCGTATTATTTCCCCCTCCCCATACCGGTTCCATTGGAACCAGCTGGGATCGAGTATGGCTTCGCGTGAATCTAAAAAATGTGATGTCATAATTCTTCTGCGAGCCAGCGTCGAGCACTCATCTGTGCATTTTACGAAATAACACGGCAAAAAAAGTGGCTTGTGTTTTGAAAACGTGTAAAAATAGAAGTGAAAAAGAGAATAAACCCAATTGTCGTATTACATTCCATTGGAAAGCAGTATTTTACTTTATTATAAGCTTATTCAGATCACATAATATGGTCGTTTTTGTAACACACACTATCACTCGAGACACATGGCGTGTACTCGTCGCTGTTTTGTGGGGTAAGTAAATTATGAAACATTTGTAAAAGTGTCTTAACTAAATACGTCAACAAAATATTGGACTATGAAAATATGCGAACTTTACTTTGCTGTATTTGGAATTTGTAAATTTGTTTATTTCGCGGAGAGCAATTCGCGCTCACATGTAAAAAGGTCTATTCATTAAAGGGCAGAGTTTACTTTTAAGAACTAAATGGTGATATTATAATGCGAGATGCCCATATACTCTCAGATTGAGTTATTGACGAATCACATATCACCGAATTCATCTTCCCGCTCTGCGCCCCGCTGTAGTTGGTTTCTTCCCCTCACCTTTAATTTCTGGTCTATTAATATTCATATGTCTATGGTATCTAATTTTTTTTACGTTAAGTTCTGGGAAAGAAATAGGTATGAGGGGTGGGGTAGGAATCTGGCGGTCAGCGTCTCCAGGAGTGATGGATATGTGAATCCATCCCTCCCATTGCGGCGCAAGGCGATATTCCGGGAGAGTTCTGCTGGAGATATCAAAATGTTTCCCTCACTCTCTCCCGATCCGAAGGGGCGAGGGAAAGTAGTGAGCGTGGGGGGGGGGGTTCACAGAAGGTAGCAGGGATTAAATTTGGAAAATTCATGCTTCTCACACAGACAGCAATGAGAAGTGTGTGTATCTATATTGTCTATATATATAAAATTCAAAATATGTTTGTTTCTGGGTTGGTATGAATGTATATATGTATGTCCACCATGCATTGCTAAACCATTCATCCGATTGCGATGAAATTTTGGGGATTTGATGTGCGCATGCCCGCGATGGTTTCTGTATACAATAGTGAGCTTTGGCATCTTGAAATTATGCATTGCTAAACCGTCATCCGATTGCGGTTAAAATTTGGGGATTTGTAGGGAGGAGTTGGGGAGGGGGAGCGGGAGGGTGGTGTCGGTTATGAAGAGGGGAGGGTGTGTAGGAGGGAGGGAGAGGGTGGAGGTGGGCGGTGGTAGGGGTTGGGGGAGGGGTGGGGGAAGGGGAAAAGGGGGACTCGGAAGGATTCCGAGGGGAGGGGGAGGAGGGGAAGTCTGGAGTGGGGAGGGGAACTAAAAGCCGCCCGCAGGGCCTATCAACACAAATCTGCAGAGCGGGTTTTTAACTGCTAGTATATGCATAAAAATGAATCCCTGCTTCCCTTGGTCACGCCATAACTTCAAAACGCCTTTACCTATTTCATTCACCTTTTTTTTAAGTTTTCTAATACATTGTAGAAGGTTCATACGGAAAGAAAAATTAAGAAAATTGAGCAGAAAATTGGATAATTTCAGAAAACTTAAAACGACTATTTTAACTTTTGACAGTTCACGCGTTTGATGAATGTGAATTTAGCAGGTAGCTGTTTTTTTTATAACGAAAGATTTGTTTATGGATTTTTTTAATATAAATATTTTATAGGTTAGCTACCTATGTTAGGTCTCAAATTAGATTGATTGTTCTTGTAATATTTGTAATATATGAAAAATTCAAAATTTAATAAAAAAAATTGTAATAGGTGGCACGCGAGCTGTTTGAAAACTGAATGTGCTGTGACTGAATATATGGAATGCTGGAGGGGGGTTGGTGGGACGGGGGAGCGAGAGAGGGTAGGCGGGGAAGGTGGGTGGGGAGGTGAAGGGCATGCGGGAACCAGCTGGTTTCGCATACTTTGGCGGCGGGGTGGGAAGAAGGGATGGGGGGGGGGGGGGAATTTGGAAGAGGGGAGGGAAACGAAAAAGGGGGGTTTGAGGGAGCGGTAGAGAATAGCAGGGGGTGAATTTAAAAAATCCATGCTTCTCACATGGACAGCCGTATGTGGCCTGCTCACACGTCGGAAAAACAAAAAAAAATGTGTATCCAAAAGCCCTTCAACAAACAAAACTAAAACACATTCTTTCTTTGAGTGGCCTTGCAACGCACACCAGGTACTCGCGAGTAAATCTATATATATAAAAATCAAAAAATGTTTGTGTGCCCGCTAAGCGTTGCTAAACCATTCATCCGATTGCGATGAAACTTTGGAGATTTGATGTGCGCATGCCCGCGATGGTTTTTGTATAGAATAGTGAGCTCTGGCATCATGAAATTTTGCATTGCTAAACCGTTCATCCGATTGCGATGAAACTTTGGGAGTTGTTGTGAGCACGTCAACGAAGATATATATACTGGTGAGCCCTAACATTATGTAATTTGTATAAAAAAATTGCAATAGATGGCACGCGAGCTGTTTGAAAACTGAATGTACAGAGACTGAATGTGTGGAATGCGGGAGGCGGGAGGGGAAATCGGGAAGGGGGTTCGTGGGACGGGGGAAGCGGGAGAGGGAGGTGGGGAGAGGGAAAGCGGAGAAAGCAGAGTGGGAACGCGTGAGGGGAAGGCGATGCGGAAGAAAAATGGGAAGGAGGGAAAGGACACGCAGGGAGAAACAATATCTTTATTAAGTGGCATATCAACGCATGCCGGGAACTACAAACCCAGAAACTAGCATATTTTGATTTATATATATATATATATTTATATAGATTTCCCCCTAAAACCATGCGAGCGAAGTCGCGGGTAAAAGCTGGTAATAAATATCGTCCAATTTTTAAAGGTCCTTTCGAAGTCGATTTTTAGTTTGAAATAGGTAAAAAAATCAGAGTGTGCAGTTCACATGCTGTGGAAATGAAAGTATTCAAGAGTGGGGAGGCTACGAAGCACCGCACAAAGAGGAGACCGGTTAATTTATCAGATCTGTCTAATTCTCTCGCAGGCTTAATCCTACGGAAGTATGTGTTTGTTTCTTTTTAGTGTCGCTATTTTTCGTTTCATCGAGTTTCAAATCACAACTGTGCTAAAGAAATCTTCACTTCAATCATAAAATATAAAACACCAGTATATAAATTTCAGCATTCGGAAATTGAAATATTTTATTCAATAAGGACTTTCCAGTCAAGTTACGAGTGGCGTCGGCGTCGTGACGTTACGTCGGAAAGTAGGTACGTCGCGACGCCGTTCTGATTGGGTGCTACGAGCCCCGGCGCGGCACTGACGTAACATGACGTCGGAATAACGTAGTATGGTTGATTATGTTAAGAATGTGTTATTTGATTTTGTAGTCCTTTATTCATGACAACTGAGTATCATAATATTAATTATTTGTTTGTATAGCGCAATTTTGTGTCATTTCACTTCGAATGTGTCAATATGACAAATTTTGAAATAATGACTAAACACAACATTAGCGAATTAAAATCGTAAAATTGAAACAGAAAAATGAGAAAAAGATACGGTCATATCTTGGAAACAAACCTAGGACCTTAGCCTCGGTGGACGATGCTCTATCACTGAGCTAATGGGACCCTTTCCCTTCCGTAATTTTTAACTGTATCATACGAGTAACTCAACTAAAAACTACCAAATTATTTTCATTTTCTTAACCTTATCTCTCACCTAATGCATGGCGGTCCGAATCGGGAGAGAGTGGTTGGAAGAGGCTTACCCTAGACTCTTTCGACCCATCGCCTTACACCGCAGTGGGAGGGATGGATTCATACGTCCGTCACTTCTGAACACATTGACCCCCAGATTACTACCCACCCCTCATACCTTTTTCTTTCCCAGAACTTTCTGTACTTATTTTCCCTAACAAGAGCATCCACACAGCATCCCCAAAGATAATAAGACCTGAAAGATTTTTTTCCTCAGGGCCTTTTGTGTGGAGCTGTTTTAAAAAAATGCCTAAACCCTGTAAATAAGCATGTTTAATAAGAACGTTCCGGAGTGGTAGATACTCTCAGTATCGCTATGGTTAAACTCCACCAATCTTATTTAATATTTTGCTTGAAATGACTTTCGCCATGTTTGGTGACAAGACCTAAATAGCCAAGTACTTCCTAACCTTTCTCTTCCCCATCTATTTCTCCTCCCAAATGCTTTTAGCCGAACGACATTTAAAAAATAAAATTATGTGAATAACTCACAAGAGTACCAGCTGCTCCCGTCTGGAACCAGTGACACTATGGCATCTCCAATTGGGGTATGATAAGAGTCTAAAGGTAGTAAGGAGAGGAAAGAGGCGGGGAAGAGGAAAGCGGGGAAGTACCTGACTATTCAGATCTTATCACCAAACGCGGCTAAAGCCATTTTAAGCAAGGTTTCAATTCTGAACGATGGTCTTACGCCAGGGCGATACTGAGAGTATATTCCTCTTCCAATCTGGAACATGCCGCAAATATACTATATAGGATGTCCGGGGGTAAAAGTCATTAACTTTGGGAGGTGATTCTACATGATGGTAGGAGTAAAAAAGATTAACAACTCTCCGAAATTCAGACATTTTTTTCCCATACAAAAAGACGTATCTACAAAAAATCCTTAGTGTTAGGTACGATCTAACTTGCTGAGAGCCTGCCGGGCACGATTGTGGCAACATTGTATGGTTGTAATTTGCCCGTAACGTAACAGTGGAAAATAATAAAGCTGGCCGCACACGCCGGTCTAATTTTATCTTTTTACCACAAAACTACCCCTAAAAGTTGGAATTTCGAAAAAAATTTTTTTTTCTTTTTTACTTATAATATCATGTAGAATCACCTCGCAAAGTTAATGCACTTTGCCCCCCGACACCCTGTATGTTTATTTAAATGAATTAATTGGATACAACACAAATTAACCATTTGAATAATTATTTATTTTCGCACTCCGGGATTCGATTCCGCGTCCTTCGTATTGCGAGTCAAGAGTCATATCCCAAAGTGGAAATGCCACAGTTACATGAACTTCTCATAAAAAGTTTTTATTATAGCGCGTAACTTAGCACGTACATTCTTTAAATAAAATTTCACCTGAAATAAAAAAATAAATAAAAAAATAAAAAAACAATTTACTAGAAATGTTTTTCAAAGTCAAGAGCAATTCACACGTTGAGATTGCAGCGGAATTGGAACAATCGGTTGCCTGTTAATCTATCTTCCTAACTCACTATTTATATTTATATGTAATTACGAGGGTTGTCCAAGAATTAAAGACCTTTCCTCATTTTCGGCGACGAGGTCAATATTTATCAAAATACTAGCTGGTTCCCGGCATGCGTTGCTATGCCATTTAATAAAGAAATTGTTTCTACCTGCTTGTCCTTTCCCATTTGTCCCGTTCCCCTTCTGCCTCCCCTTCCTCTCCCGCGTCCCCTTCCCCTCTCGCGTTCCCACTCCGCCTCCTCAACCTTCCCTTTCCCCACTCTACTTCCCCTTTCCCGTGAACCCCCCTCTCGAGTTCCCCCTCCCCCCTCCCCACTCCCGCATTCCTTACATTCAGTTTTCAAACAGCTCGCGTGCCACCTGTTGCAATTTTTTTTTACAAATTTCTTAATGCCAGAGCTCACCAGTAGTTTTATAGAAACCTTGTCCTGACAATAACGAACACAAAAATAAAAGAATTATCCAATTTTGTGCAGTCGTTAGGAAGTTATGCGCGTACGTACATTTTGGGGATTCATTTTTATTTATAGAGAGAGACAGAGATGGCGGCACTAGCTTGTAACTCAGACTTTCCCCTAAAAAACAAGCGGTGATCCGGCTTGGTAGCTGCTTCAGTGCGATCTTAGCGTCCGTTTGAGATGGACGCTCCGCTGTTGAATCACGTCACTGCGAGGTGCGTTCAATTATTCGCTTTCTCAACTAAGAGGGAGTCCGCCCTATTGAAATTCATTCAATTCGTCAGTAAGTCTATCACACAAATGATTTTGAGGGAAAACTGGCGTAAGCAAATTGCATGCTCGTTGAGTTCTCAAAATGCTGAAGAGCATCATCATGAGGCAAGCGCTCGGGTCTCTACGAACCCTTTTTCCAACCAAGGTGAGGCTTTTTTAAGTATGAAACATAGGTTCACCACCTAAAGCCGGATTCAATAAAAAATATAAGCAACCCCCAACACAAAAAAGAGCTGATGACCTTGAAACGCCTGAACAGATTTTCATGAATTAATAATAATAATAATAATAATTGGATAATTTATAAAGCGCCGTTTTTGTGAAAAATCACCTCAAGGGCGCTGTACAATTAATTGTAGCTAAGAACCATCTCGATCACGTCAGCTTTCAAATAAAAAAAACCGCATCATAATCGGTCCATTCTTTTAGGAGCTACGATGCCACAGACAGACACATAGATGGCGGTCAAACTTATGATACCGCTCTTTGCGTCGACGCGGTTAAAAAGGCAATTGATGACATGATTTGAATCTTTTTCTTCATCTGAAGCAACATTTGACCGGAAAACCGTTGGAGACCGACTAGATGCGGAGACGAGAGGTGAAAGCAGTTTGGCGGCAGAGTTCAACGATAAGGGAATCAAGGACCTAGTGCCACGGCTCACCAAGTGCATTGATCGTAACGGGGACTATGTCTCAAAATAGTGGGGATAAGTATCTAAAATGTCAAATGATTTTTTTGAAAATATTAATTTTTCCTGATTTTTTAAATAAGAACGGATTTTAATTCTTGGACAACCCTCGTATGTTAGAGTTCTGTAAGCTATTAAAATCTTGGCAGATGGCATAGCACAAACAAAAGCCACGTAAATCGGTGAACAAGCAAATTTACAACGTATATCATTCAAACTAGAAATAATTTACTCTTGGAAAGTTGTGCGAATCGCCGTTAAATTGACCTAGTTAATGATGGATTTAATAAATGTACGTATTTATTTATTTGCAAGAAACGAACAGTTTATATATACATAAAGACGGAATTTACATATTATGAAGTTAATTAAAGCTAAGCCAAAAAACGTTTCTTGTGCTAAATTTGCTAAATAGGTGTTTTATTGTATCTTATGGCAAAGCTTAACACTAAATCACCATTTTAGATTAATCTTTAATAATAATCAGTTTATATAATATGTACAAAAAAATATGTTTTGGATAGATTAAAGTTTTTCCTATCGTTTCGCTTGAGTAGAATCAAATTTAAGTTGTTAATTATTTTATAAAAAATATAAATGTAAAAATGTTTTTCTCATCAGAAATGTGTGGACTCATAAACGAAACAACTTTTTTTTAAAATACAATTTTATTGCTAAAATTATCTGTGACAGTTTCCTTTGAGTAACTTTTTTCTTTCTTACAAAATTGTGACCTTTTAGTCTCTCAGGCCTCGGGCATGTTCTATTAGAAGATTAGAAAATTTCCCCTGTTCAATAAAATTCAAATAACTTGAACATTTCTGAATAAAATCTTAGATAAAGTCGTAAGCAAAAATAACGCATTGGATGAAAATCTTTATATTGCTGGAACAAAACTAGAAAAGTTACAGGGTATTGTATACTTTGGCTGCAATGTAAATGATAGATGGGATCCTTCAGTTGAAATCAAATGCCGCATTGAGCAAGCTCGTGCAACCTTTATCCGCATGAAAAAAATGTTCTTCAGTCATGATCTCAACCTTGGATTACGAATGCGAATGGTCAGATGCTACGTGTTTTCGATATTATTTTATGGAATGGAAGCATGGACACTTACTGAAGAACTAATTAGGCGACTTGAGGCATTCGAGATGTGGATCTACAGAAAAATACTTAAAATAAGCTGGATGGACAGGGTCACAAATGAAGATGTTATGGCTCGGATTGATAATGAAAAGGAAGTAATTAAAACTATAAAAATCCGAAAACTTCAATATCTTAGACATGTAATGAGACATCCAGAGGAATATGAGATCCTGCATCTCATAATGCAGGGAAAGATTGCCGGAAGACGGGGCCCTGGAAGAAGGAGAACCTCATGGCTGAAATACCTGAGGCAGTGGTTTGGCCAGTCTACCGTAGAGCTGTTCTGGGCCGCAGTAAACAAAGTCCGCATAGCCAACACGATAGCCAACGTCCGTTGAACGCACAAAGCACAAGAAGAAGAAGAATGTTATTATGATATGCATTAGATCGTTATAAGATAATTTTATAATTTCCGTGACGATTCACGGTAACAGTACCGTGACATCATAAAAAGGGCGTTAAACATATGTTCCTTAACAAAATAATGCTGCAGCTCTTTCAAAAGATGAGATACACAATGTACATAGGTCTGTTTTCTCCAAAAGAAAAAGTCATCATTTTCTTGCATCTCTCTCACACACCGCACCATAACGTCTCCATACTAATATCTAACTTACATATCAACAATACTAGCAGTGACGATAATTTTGAAAGTATGGAATATGGAATGGATTTACAACGATTCCAAACAACGAATTCCAAAAATTCAAAAACGTCAAATGTCAATGCGCCGATGGTTTTGCTTTTATTTTTAAACATATTATGCTGCAACTCTTTCTTACACACTAAAAAACAATAGTAAAAAATGAGACAAACGGTGAACGTATGTCTGCACCCCCCAAAGAAAACACGAAATCATTATCATACATCTTCCTCACACGTATAAAGAAAATGAAACGTAATCCCCGTCGCGTAATAAGATATCTAGCGTGGGTTCATGGGGTGAGGTTTGTCTAGGTCTTGGAGGCGGATGACCAGGACATACTGAACCCCAGATTCCTACCCACCCCTTAAACCCTTTTCCTCCCCAGAACTCTCCTCTCCTTCCTTTCCTTAAAAAACCCTCCACACAGCATCCCCAAAGATGACATAGGCCCTGAGGGAAATTATTTTCCTCAGGGCCTCCTGTGTGGAGCTCATGTAAAAAAAAACACAGGAGGCCCTGAGGAGGGCCTATGTCATCTTTAGGGATGCTGTGTGGAGGGTTTTTTATTAAGGAAGGAGAGTTCTAGGTTCTAGGAATGAAAAGGGTTTAAGGGGTAGGGGTAGGAATTTGGGGTTCAGTGTGTCCTGGTCATCCGCCTCCAAGACCTAGACAAACCTCACCCCATGAACCCGGGCACCCCTGCTAAATCACCAAACGTAGCGAACCACTTGGGGTGACCTATGGCAGAGGTGTTGGTTATCCTACAAAGATTTCCGGGGCGGCGGTACCTATTCCCGCCTCCCAAATTGTTGTGTGTGGAGCTCATGTAAAAAAAAAGTAACTGTTTCCTCCATAGGAAAAAAGTAGTAGGTTTCTTTAGAAGAAACAGACATACGTATTTTGTGTATCTCTTTTGTCTCACCATTATTTAATGTGTAAGAAAGAGCTGCAGCATTTAAACAATAATGAACGTTGTGTTTCTGAAATATAGCCCGGTGTTATTATTCCAACAAAATAACTTTGTACAAAATATGTTTTCAGATGAAAACAAGGTAAAAAAAAACAATAAGTATGTCGGATGAAGTAAACAACTCGAAGTAACCCGTTTTCTTCAATTTATTGAAAAACAAACGTAATAGGCACTCGGCTGGAAAACATTCTTATTATTCTTACAAAATGCAACGTAACATCTGGGGAATGTAATAATATTATTATTGCTTTTCTATACAGTATAATTCAGAATCAAAACATTCCAGAGATCCAAAACAATTCAATAACTAACTCACCACTTCTTACTTCATTCGCATTCTTACGTCGTCTCGTACATATTCTACTGTTTTTCTGACTCTTGGCTTGGTCTGATTCAAATATGTTTTTATCATATATGTCTTCAATTCAATTATCTTACCGGTTCAGGCCTTATTATGGTACAAAATATTGATTCAGCATGTTTGTTTCGGAGTCTAAATACAGGGTGTTAAGGGACGTACTTGACTTACTTTCACCAGTGATTCCTGGCATTATTTGAAGTAAAAAATGTGAATGAAATTTTGGTCTCCGGTGACATTTTTGATGTTTTTTTTATTTATTTTTTCTACAAAAACATAAAAAAATGGTAGTTATTGGACAGTTGGAGGCGGCATAAAGGGTTTTTCAGATTCTCGGCTGAGTGACCAGTGACGAAGTGCGAAAGAATTTTATTTTGTTTGATTATGAAGAAAAAAATTTGGAAAAAAAAAAGTTGTCAAAAAAAGTCACCGGAGACCAAAATTTCATTTACATTTTTTACTCCAAATAATGTCAGGAATCACTGGATAAAGTACGTCTCTTAACACCCTGTATACTTGTAAGAAGAAAGTGGAACATGAACACAATATTACATAGATTCACAAAGAATGAACAGTGGATTAAAACAGTTTTATCACTAACACCGCAGCCTGCAGTTAACTCGGACGTGGTTTGCGATGGATCCGCTTCCACAATAGCCTTCAATTCTTCATTATCAACTTTGCTCTCCGGCCGTCAACGGGGCTTGTTCTGCAGGTCGAAATGTCCAGAACGAAAACGTTGGAACCAAAAGCGCACTGTGTTTTCTTTTGCGGCACCGTCGCCATACACATCATTAATCCTTCGAGCGGTTTCTGCAGCACTAGTGCCACGGTGGAACTCGTACTCGTAAATAACGCGATATTTCAAGTTTTCCGTTTTGTAAACTAAGTGACCCAAAGAAAAAAAATAATTAAGGAAAAAACAAATGAATTATAATTTTCGAAACACAAATACATGAGTAAATAGCTGTTTAAATTTGAATTTGGAATTTCTAACCAAAGAGAAGATATTTGAGATCAAAGTTGCCAGTACGGCAAAACGCCAATTTCATATGTAAGGACCTAATAATTATGGAAGCAAGAGAAATTCAAATATAAGCAGTTTATTCGTAGACTGCGAATGTTCATCTTTCTTTTTAATATAATAAATTTACCATATTTTCCGGTCAAGGTTTTCTAGGTCGTTTGTTATGTCTTAATGAATCACTTCTTTATGGTAATTTAACTGTATTTTAACGTTATTTTCTAGCTTTTTATAGCGACCTTGGTGAGACACATCACAAAATGAAACTGAAAAATGGACGAAGCTACATTTATATTCCTTTTTAAGAATGGCTTCGTTACCATCGAACTAGTATTATCTAGAAAGGGCTTGTGAATCTTAAAATTAACACCGAAATTATAAATCTTCTTAATATATAAAACAAAGTCGGGTTAGTTACACTATTTATAACTCGAGAACGGCTGGACCGACTTTAATGATCATGAATTTGTTGGATTTGTCTCCGCCCCGGATAACAGAATAACTATTAAAACATCGCAAAAATTAACGAAAAAGAAAGTTATGAAGAAAATTCATTTCCTCATACATTTTGTATGGAACGAATTTTAATCTTTTGAAAGAGCTGTAACAATGTTGTGTTAGTTGAAGTTTGCGTGAATTCCAAAAATTCAAAAACGTCAGATGTCAATGCGCTGATTATTTCGCTTTTGTTCTTTGACATACAATGCTTAGTCTCTTTCTTACACACTAAATGTCAACAGTCGAAAATGAGACAAAGGGTTAACGTGTGTCTTCAACCTTCCAAAGGAAAAATAATTATAATAAATTTCCCTCACACGTATAAAGAAAATGAAACGCAATACCCGTAAGGGGCCATCCATAAATTACGTCACACATTAAGGGGGGGGGGGGGGGGGGATGGGAGTAGAAAGTGTGGGTGGTCATCAGCCTTGTAACGTCACATGTAAAAAAAAATTGAACTACTGTTTTGATTATTTTTAGATGTCACACTAGGGGGGAGGAGTCTCATAAATGTGACGATGTGTGCCAGGGACGGGGGGTGAGGGGGGTAAATAATATCACGAAATTCGTGTGACGTAATTTATGCATAAGTCAGTGGAAAAGTGAAAATCACAAAAATATAAATTCGTACACAAGGTCAACTCTGATACAAAACACGGACAGTTGCGGATCGATAATTGCTTCGTTGTGTAATTTTTAACTTAATAAAAAACTGAATTTAATTCAGCTAATAAATTATCACAACAGTTATTTATTCTGAGGGGGTACGAAGTTCGCCGGGTCAGCTAGTATAACATAATGAGCGTTTTTATAATACCAGTTACGTCACCGTGCAGCTCTTTCTTATACATTAAATAAAATCGTTCAACGGTTTAAGAGCGTTTAACCAGCCAGCGTACGAAAATCCACATTTCGTCGAAAGTTATTCTTCCGATCGTGCAGGGCGGTTACAATGAGAAAGATTGATTTTTCTCCGTACCAGCTTTTTTAAATTATAACTCAATATCGAATTTATTTCAATCCAAGTTAGGGAACGTACCCAAACTACGTGACCAACTTTTTGCAATTTTTAACCCCCCCCCCCCCCCCCCCCCCCCCCCCCCCCGGTGACCAAAATCCTAAGGAACCCGCCGCTCATTTGTATGGAGCGTGACCTTTTGAAGACGCCCCCCCCCCCCCTAAAAGTGTCACGTAGTATGGGTACGTTCCCTTAGCTATAATTTATACCTTCATCCAAAATTGCTGAAAGGCGTGATGATAAAACTATTAAAATAGTGTACCTTTTGTAGTTATTTTTTGATTATAAGTATTTATCATTTTTCAATAATGTCTAAATTTAATAAGAATGTTAAAGAATCTGAAATATATTAGTTTGTAAGTGCGCAAATAAATACACAAATGGACCAATTTTCGTCAAGAAACACATGTACTTACATATTTTTTAATGATTGTATTGAAACTAAAATTAAAATTCTAATACATATCTTTGCTAGATAATGTATTGATTTATTTTACTGCATGATTACATTATTTGAAATGGGTGTGGTATAATACAAAAACTTTTTTGAAAATTTAACAAATCTGCCAACGACCTATGGAATAACCTTATTATACTAAAAATTAAAAAAAATTCTAAAAATTTATTACATAACTATGCTAGATAAAAGAACAATCTTTCGAAATCCATTTATAATTTTTTGTGGAAAAGAGTCAATATGTCTAAAAACTTTTTTGAAAATGACGTATTTTCGGCTTTCTCTGGTAATGCCCTCTTAAGTAAAGTGCATATCTTGCAGTCAATGTCTCAATTTTTAAAAAATGATAAATTAAATTATTTGTTTGCGAGATGGAAGCGGTTCTATAGAAAAATGGTTTTAAAAACACTCTAAATATTAAAGCAATTATTCAAATCAAATATTATTGTATGTATGTATGGGCGGCTAATACTATTGGCGTGTTTCTCTTTGAAATTTCGGACTTGGTTTACGTTTTTAATTTGAGCGATTGTTTTCTGTCAAAGATTTAAATTCACTGACCCTGAAATATGAGATATGGCAGTGAGGCATGGAACCGGCTGAGGAAGGACTAAATTAGACGAATAAAAGAAGTAGAAATGAGTCTCCTGAGGCGTATGTGTTTACCACAATCCAGTAACTTTATTAAATAACTAGCTGGTCCCGGCATGCGTTGCTATGCCATTTAATAAAGAAATTGTTTCTCCCTGGGTGTCCTTTCCCATTCGTCCCGTTCCCCTTCTTCTCCTGCGTCCTCTTCCCCTCTCGCGTACCCACTCCGTCACCTCTACCTTCCATCTCCCCACTCCACTCCCCCCCCCCCCTTCCTCCGTCCCGCGAACCCCCCTCCCGAGTTCCCCTCCCCCCTCACACGTCCCCTTCCCCTCCCGCGTTCCCCTTCCACCTTCCCCGCCTACCCTCTTCCCTTTCCCTTTTATCCCTCGTCCCGCCAACCCTCCTCCCGCGATCCATATATTCAATCCCAGTACATTCAGTTTTTAAACAGCCCGCATGCCACCTTTTATAATTTTACAAATGGAACGCAATTCCCGTAAGTAAGTGGAAAAGTAAGAAAATCACAAAAAATATAAATCCGTTCACAACGCCATCTCTGATAATGACGAAAACAAAACACGGACAGTTCCACATCGATAATTGCTTCATTGTCTAATTTTTAACGCGTAGACGGGGTGAGTAGGAAACTGGGGGTCTGTGTGTCCAAGAGTTACAGTGGTTTTTACATTAATATTGAATGATATTGTCAGGTAATCAGTAACTTTTAAAACAAATATTTTATAAATATTTGTTTTTCTTTTTTTATAAAGTAGAAAGACTCCAGTCCACTCTGAAACAATACAACACAAAAACACGACATAAAACGACAAAACATAATCTCATCTCGTCCTAATTCGAGTTTTCTTCAAGAAAATCCGGCCGAGACATGATATGAATATGAAACTTGCAAAGTAATATAATGTATTCGTCTCAAGGATAAAATGTTTTCTCGTTTTTCATGAAAATAATACTATTAGAATGAATTTATTATTTCAGTTATTTCATTATTGGTAACATGGTGACAGAGTTGCCAACCGAAAATATTTATTTTAATGCCTTTATTGAGTGCGAAACTTTTATGATAAAAGTAATATTTATTTATTTATTTACGGACAAATAGTCCAATAATTAACAATATAACAATAACACGAATAGAAAAAAAGAGAGATCACAATAAAAGGAGATTACAAATAGATGAAGAGCATTGACAAAATACATGTAATATAAAAGTACATAGAGAAGATAACTACAAGTAGCTTGAAGATGGATTTAAAAAGACTTTAAAAAACCACATTGCGTAACAACTGCCGAAAGTCATTTAGGCTTACACTAAAAAATTGAATTTTTTGGTGTAAGCCTAAATGATTATGTTGACAAGTCTCGACATTCTGGATAAAGGAGAATGATATGCATAATTAGTAGAGTGTTGATTGAGGAACAGCAATTCATTATTTCGGAGTCTACGGGAAGGAATGTTGAACTGGATGAGTTGTAACAAAGCAGGTGTGTCAGTAATACTGTTGATAATTTTGAAAATGCATATTAGATCAGAGTCCTTTCTACGTTTTTCTAAAGAGGAAATGTTTAAAGTTTGTTCAATTTCATAATACGAGTATTCTCCTCTTTCAAGTTCTAACCTCCAAGCAATTCCTCGTAGGAAGCGATGTTGTACAGATTCGATGTAACAAATGTGGACAGCATAAAAAGGAGACCAAATGACACTAGCATATTCAAGGTGAGGGCGGACCAGCGAACAGTAAAGAGTTTTAAGTGTATTTATATGTTTAAAGTCAGAGGTACAATAAATAATCAGATGGGTCATTTAAAAAAAAAGTGTAATTTTTAAATTCTCAGAGCGATAAAAGGGTGCCAAATGGGTACAAAACGACGTGTTTAAAATTTTTCAAATTTCTGATACGATCTTCTTCCTCTGGATTCATTTTAAGGGGTTATTTCTTGTATATATAAAAGTTACTATGAAACCATATTCTTTGAAACTTCGCGATTGCGTCTCGCAAAATAATTCCGAAATTTGAGAGATAGAAGGATTTTGCAGGTATTTGAATCCACTGCCTTATACATATTTTTTTAAATAATAAATCAAAAATACCCTCGACTGTGTGCAGAAACGGGCGGTCCGTTTAATAGATTCTCCCATATTAACTGACGGATTGCAATCGTTAGAGCACAGGCGTCGGGTGAGAATGCTATCCTTGTTCTATTGGTATTACAATGGAAGATGCTCCGAGGAACTAGCATCATTGATCCCTTCGGCACCGGTGCATAGTTGGAAAACACGCCAAACGCGTGCCCAACATTTGTACATGGTTGACATTTGTCACATGAGAACGGGTCGTTTCTTCGAGTCGTTCTTGTGTTCAACAGCTCGGCTGTGGAATGATTTGATTTCCTTCCTACAACATGGGTCTCTTCAAGACCAATGTTCATTCCTTCCTCTCCTCAAAAAGACTCTCCACACAGCATCCCAGATGACATAGGCCCTAAGGGAAATCATTTTCCGCAGGGCCTCCTGTGTGGAGTTAATGTAAAAAAAAAGAAGAAAAAAAATCCCTCTATTTCGTGTTTCTTTTTAACTAGTTCATTTTGAATGGTTTATTTAACATTTTTTAAAGATTTAACAAGTGTGGTATTTTCTCTATTTTGTGAAATTTCAAACTCAATCCGGAGGAAGAAGATGATATCCAAATATTATTAATAAAATTACGTGATTTTATATCTCCATTTGGCACCCTTTTATTACTATTAGACAAATCAAACAAGATTTTTTTTAGCCATAAAGTCGTGATCCACCCTAATCAAAGATATTGAAATATAAGTAGATGTGCTATCTGCTGTTTTTACTATGTGGGTCTGCGCTTCCGGGTGTCGCCGATATTGTTTACCAATTAACAAATAAACTAAAAGAACAAATAATTAATGAATAAACCAAACGAACGTTTAACTAAATGAACGAATTCTTTCCTTATTCAAAATATATTGTTTACCAATATTAATGCACATTTTAAAAAAATCAACGAAATGAACAAATTCTTTTTGTATGAAAACTACGCTAATTAGCGCGTAGACCGGCGACAGTTTCGCGGACACCATAGCATATCTCTTCTGTATTTGAATATCTTTGACCCTAATGAATAATAAGCAATAAAGAAATTAACAAAAGAGAGAGAAGGTTTTCCTAAAACTTTATAAGTTTCACTATCAGTGGAAATTTCTTTAATATACTGCCAGACTGCGTTATAACGTACACGCTGACCGCCTCCGTGGTTGAGGAACTCACAATACGGAGGATGCGGGTTCAAATACCGGCGTGCACAAATAAATTTTATTTCTTCAAACTTTGCAAATTTAATATACTTTGTGGTGTTATTTTAAATTAAATGAAAACAAATAAAAAAAAAAAACACTACATAATCAATATTATCAACATGTTTCGAAAACCAGGTTTTCTTCGTCAGGCTAAGATTAATATAATATTTTATTTGATTAATTTGTGTTATTTCACAATTTTATTAGTTTAAAATAAGATGTAGAATATTTGTGGCTCGTTCCAGAGTGGAAGATAGACTTAGTGATGACCCGAGAGTTGATCCGCCGACAATTGACGCCCAGTTGGTATTTAATATAATGTTATTTACCAATTCCAAATGTAAAATCGACTTAAAAAATACCCTTAATAATAAGTTGGTATGAATATCAACGAATTTATACACCGTTTTTGTACTTATACGCTGGTACATACAGTATAATATAGAGAAACAGATTTTTCCTTGACGCATTTAAATGAAATTATGTTTTATACTTTTGTAATTCAGTGGTACATCCTCTCTGCTCATATTTTCTGGTATTTTCCCTAAACCGACTGCGCACTGTATATAAGTACGCCGGGGGCCCAATCGTAGGCGAATCAACCAAACTTAGTATTGACCTGGTGACTTTTCATAACTTTTAACGTCTTTTCACGATTCTGACTTGTCGTGGAACCAAGACCACTGTTCAGAATTGAAACGTAAATAAACAACTAGCTGACCCGGTCACGCGTTGCTGTGGCTAATAATACACAACGTCATCTACTGGATGGTTATCCAACCTTTATAACCACCACCGTCTTTGAGTTTATCGCGAAGAGACAGACAGATGCCGCGGAGGACTTTAATTTATAATACGTAGAGATGGTGTGAAAGATTATAATAATGTGCATTAAGGGTTGGGGTAACTAAAGTATTTAAGTTAATAAGGATTAATACTGTATCCGTCTAAATAACTTTTCAATTACCACAATGTACGTTAGCGTGTGTAGCTCTCCATAGAGGGAAACAAATGGCCTTATATTTAAACGCCCGGGGTCTCAAAAGTTTCATATGATCTGTAGCTATTCGAAAACGTAAATTTTTTTTGAATTATTGTTCACTATTAGCCCGCTAAAATGGCCGGAAGTTTCGAAAAAAATAGATTTCGTGATTTGAAAAAAAAATAAAACAAAGGGTTCACATTTTATATTTTGTACCAAACTTATTTTTCATTACATAACTGCAGTACAAAGAACCAAAAAATAATTTTTTAAACGTATATGATGTGTTGGTTAAAAAAATAAAAGGGGAAAATAACACTTTTTCTGGAATAAAAACAGAATTCTTGTTGACTTACTTGTATTGAACTTTTTGAACTTTTTTTCATTTTTGTCAGTTATACGCATTTTTTAATAATAAGCAAACGTTAAAAGGTTAGATTACTGAAAAAAAAAAAAATTATTAAATATTAAAAAAAAAAAATAGATTTAGGTTTGTTTTCTGATTTTCAATGCATTTTAGCGGGCTAATAACCATTTTTGAAAAAAATAAATTTAAATGCAGTTCTCATTTTCTTTGCAAGACGCAACTTTTGAGACCCCGGGCGTTTCTGAATTCAAAAGTTGAAATAATTGACACACGCTAATGTACGTGACCATTTTTTAGAAGATAGAATGGGTATAGTAAGCTATACATAAAAGAGAGATATATGCTTTCGCGGACTTTTTTGTAGATCTATAAAAGAGAAATATCCCACCATGCATTGTTTTGTTATATCCCAAAAGGATTAGACAAAGTTTTCGATGAAAGCTACCAGGCGGCTTGACTTTTTTCGACACTTCTAACAATTATCGTTATGTTTCAACAAATTTACACAAATCCTTGACAAATTACATACCTAATCCTTCCTCACTAAATACTCTATCTATTGGTGAAATCCGCGTGAAAATCCATTCAATAGTTTTCGAGTTTATCGCGAACAGACAGACAGACAGACGACGCGGGGGACTTTAATTTATAATATGTAGAGAAGATGTAGAGATAGAGATAGATCTTGTCACCAAATAGGGCTGACGCCATTTCAAGGTTATTTATTTTTATTTAGAGCTTGTTTGCCACTATATTCCAAGCAGTTGAACACATCTACCAGTTCTGAGTAAATATTGCCGTTTCGATTCTCAATGAATGGTGTTCGAGAACCTCTACCAGTGGTAGATGATCTACACAGAATGCTGTAGAGACGTTTTGTAAAGAAGGATTTATTGGAGGAAAGTAGAATAGTTCATCGGAAGTGAAATGACTTCGCAAAAGAGGCTCTAATAGGCTGGAGAATGTCCAAGAACTGTCGTCAAGAAATCGAAAGTAAAAAAAATATATATGAAGATTTTCAGCGATTTTCAGGAATTTCAGATTGCTGAAACTCTTCATATCAAAAATGCACAAAATGAAAAAAATAAGCAGGAACATCTATCTATCTATCTATCTATCTCTTCTCTATATAAATAAAAATGAATAGCCGAAATGTATGTACGCGCATAACTTCCGAACGACGACACCAAATTGGATAGTTCTTTTTGTTATGTGTTTGTTTATATCAGGACAAGGTTTGTATAAAACTATTGGTGAGCTCTGGCATTATGAAATTTGCATTAAAAAATTACAGCAGGTGGCACGCGAGCTGTTTGAAAACTGAATGTATCGGCACTGAATGTATGGAATACAGCAGGGGGAGGGGGGAGGGCAACTCGGGCAGGGGTTCTCTGGACGGGGGAAGGGGGGGAGTGGAGTAGGGAGAGGGAAAGTTGAGGATTCGAAGTGGAAGGGGACGATGGAGAGGAAGGGGAGGCGGAAAGGGAACGGGAAGAATGGGAAAGGTCACGCAGGGAGAAACAATTTCTTTATTAAATGGCATAGCAACGCATGCCGGGAACCAGCTAGTAACAAATGAACCAATTGAAATCAGACAATTTTTTTTTACTTGCACTGTACAAGCGGTCCAACTGCTCCTAACCGTCTGGAACCAGGGTTATTATGGCATCCACAATTGGGGTATGGGGTATTAGTGAGGAGGGGAAGTAAAGTTTAGTCGTAGCTCAGCGACAGTCTCCACGCTTCGATGCCATATTTTCCTGCGTTTCTGTTATCCACATAAATGTGTTCATACCCTACCATACTTAAAAGTAACAAGCCATCACTATGTTCAAGATTTAACCTGACAGGTGCAGTTCAAGGGTTACGTTAACCTGAAGAAATCTTACCCAAGCATCATTAATCTTTATTACTAAGCCATTAGATTAAGAACATAGTGTTGACAGAATTCGCGAGAAAGGTAAAAATCAATTGAATCCACTCTTTGAGCCATACAAAAATACTGGTTCCATAACTCTTGCTCTTAACTCTCGTCAGGCCAAGATGCCAAACATGACGTCCATAACCATGTGGGTTGGCCACGATCCCAAGCAATTTTTTTTCGGCATTTAAGCCATAGAAAACCCTTTTACTTTTTTATTTTTTTTATTTGTCCATTTATTGGGCATGGAATATTACCTAAATTTGACAAAATATTTTTTCCTGCGATCAACGATTTTTTAACATTTTTTTAAACGGCGCATTATGTATTAATCCTTTGCGCGGGAATACCTAAAATACTAAAAACATATATTTTTGAAGATAATATCTAGATGAAACGCAAATTATATAAGTATGCTCCGAAAATTATTTTAAACACGTTTGTTTCTGTTATTTTTCAAGTTATAGTTGTGAAAAAATTCACAATGTTTCTTTAAGTGATATTTAAGATTCATTTCACGAGATTATTGCTATATTTTAAACGAGTCGTGTTTTATTAAACATTTTCGCAATTTTCGCATCGATTTTGTCGCTTTAAATGTTAGCGCGCTCCTCCAACATTCGTAATTTCATATCTCTCCATCTTCTTCTTTTTGAGCCCTTAGAGTACTTAGTTTTAACCACGTTTATTGTTTAAAAAACCGACATTTTCATAAGCAATGCTTACTTCATCAGGATTTACTTAAAACTCTAATCGTTTGAAGTATAAATTCTGATAAAGTAAGTATTGCTTACCAAACATGACAGTTTTTTAAACAATAAACGTAGTTAAAACTAAGTATTCTTATAATTTTTAATTATAATTGTGAAATCAATAAATAAAAATTTTCGTTATTTGTTTTTGGGGTGTTATGCCGTGTTGCGCTGCCTCCTTCTTTAGCCAACGTTTCAGACAGCGTTGCAGCGAGATGTGTTATACGGCATATACGCTGTCCGAAACGTTGGCTAAAGGAGGTAGTGCAACACGGCATATCACCCCAAAAACAAATAAAGAAAATACTTTTGGCCGTGAAAATCTAAAAACGTATCCAAATAAAATTTTGTAGCGTACACCGGGATTTGTACCCGCGACCTCCGGATCGCTAGTCTAGAGCCTTATGCAGACCGCACACGTTAGACAAAAATCAGAAAGGCGTGGCCCATTTTCATTACTCCGCGCCGGGCATCCAATCCGGTCCAACAATGGATTATAACCAATCGGGTTCGAATCGATTTTTGTCTCATCCGATTTTTGTCTGACGTGTGCGGTCTGCCTTACCCCTCTGCCACGGAGGCCATCGTGTACAAAATAATGTTGGAATCTCGGGTTAATCCGTGTATTAAACTTAATATAATGTACACAAATTGGGTTATGTAATATGTGTTTCTATTAACATGACGGCATCATTCAATCATAGTATAACATGTTTTAGAAGAGTTAAATCCTCAAAACATTAAAACAAAACTTTAAAACACACAATTTTATCAATCATTTGGTTGACAGTGTCAAAACTTGTCTTTAAACAATTGATAAATTGACTACATAACTGAGCATGTATTACATATCGGCTTAATACACATTGTAAATCACACACAACTTGCAAAACGACTTTTAAAAACGAGTGAAACTCTGACAGAATTTTTTTTTTTAGTTTTTGGACACCGGCCAGACATATTTTTATATTTCCAAGTTGTTGTCCCCACGAGAAAAAGAACACAGATTGCGAATTCCACAGATTTTTGCTGATTTTAATGTTTGACTGAATATAATAATGTTCTGGAGAATTTGCCCCATTACGCTGTTTTAGCTGAGAGAAGTATTCAACATTTAGTAGTATGTAATACGGAACGCTCTGTAAAAAAGATCTCCGAGTCGGATGTGCAGTAAAACCGTATATTTATGACCTTGTAAAAAATGTGAAGATTGGGAAAGAACGCAAAGCTGATATAAGCGTAGGTAATAACTAGGGCCCGGATTAATATGTAAATACATATTTTTAATTTACACGATTTTCGGTCTCATATGTGTTCTCTACCTAGATTATCATATATAGATTGTGAAAAACTCATTTTTATTTTCCATATTTTTCCATATTTCATGGTTAAGTCCATATTTTACACCACGGCCGCGCGTGTTTCATTTCTCTCGCGTATTATTCGTCGTAATTTGATTTTTGATTATCTTCCTCTACTTGCTTGCTGTTGCTTGCGCGTCTTTTATTTTTACGTACTCAAGTCACCTACTACTACTGTCTAGGTACCTATCAGTTTAATTTCAAAATGACCAAGGATAAACAACCTTTGCGTTGCAAGTAAAGAATATTTTAGACAAAAATAAAGGATTTGACATCCTAAAAACAATTAATAAAGTTCTGAGCGGAAGTTTTGAGGGTAGTGCAGACGTGCCTTACACAATTTAGGAACTAGGCGTCTTTAAGTACGCTTCCATTACATCATGTGACGTGGAAAGATCTTTCAGCCAATATAAGGTTATATTTAGACCAAATCGACAAAGTTTTAATTTCGATAATTTAAAAAAGCATGTGATTGTGTACTGCTATCAATTTAGTAAGACAAATTTAGAGGAAGATGAATAAACCATCATTTTTTTATTTGAATAGGCCACTTGCATGGACTTCATAACGACTTGGAAAAAATCGTGTGGATAGAGTTTTTTACTAAGATTACGAAAATGTTAGTAAAAAGTTTTAGAAATGTACAGTTTTATTTATTTTTAAATAAATAAATCCATTATTTGGGCTCGTGACGTCACTACATGAAAATGTCCCGTCGCCGAAAATGTTCCTATTAACTTTATAAAATTCCACACTGATTTATTTTTTTATATGGCATCACTTTGATTTCAGGCGAATTTTTGAATTCGTTCACTAGATTTATTGTTTGTTCTCTGCGAACTTTTCATTTGGTTTGATTTTTTGACAGATGTTCTGAAGAGAACCCCGTACAATTAATGGGTACGGGGTTCTCTTCAGAACATGAAGAGGATGTCGGTACATGTTTTAGAAGTATAATGATTATGGTGCTGAATTTAACAAAATAAAATTTTATAATATTCTTATTATTATTACAATTTACAAGTTCAAGTATATTACATTGAATTTAGTAATATAGACGCTGTACATTATAATGATTTATGATCAATAAGATGGATCAAGGAAAAAAATATTTATGAGATGTAATATTTTTGGTATGCCTCGTTATTCTCCTGTGCCATTCGTGTGGAAAACGTTTTTTTTTTTTTAAATGATTTTCGGCTATGTAATTATCGTTTTTTCACACCTATAAAATTATGTCCCGTCTTTCCGGTTTATAAAAAATGGTCTGATTTTTCGTATTGAAATTTTCAAAAAATCCCCAGGGTTTCAAAAATACGATTAAAAAAAAAAAAAAAATACAGAATGTCTTAGAATATTTGCCTAAACCGGAAAAAAATTTAAAAAAATGTAATGCAAGTGGCCTATTACCTGAACATTTCGCTATCTTTTTATAATTTTTTTAATGCAACTGTTACTGCATAGTAATTTTTCGCAATAAAAAATGTTTAATATGAAAGATATTCTTATTTTATACTCCATATTTTTCCATATTTTACATTTTTTAGTGCATATTATATGTACATATTTTGAATTTTTTAATACATATTTATCCGAGCCCTAGTAATAAGTAAGATTAAGAAAGGAACACTTTGATAGTTAGGGCATTTAGATTGGATGAACGAATAAAGGATTGATTGTAAGGAGAATATATTGTATAACCAGCTGGTACCCGGCATGCGTTGCTAAGCCATTTAATAAAGAAATTGTTTCTCCCTGCGTGTCCTTTCCCATTTGTCTTGTTCCCCTTCCGCCTCCCCTTCCTCTTCCGCGTACCCTTCCCCTCTCGCGTTCCATTCCCTCTCCTCGCTCCACTCCCCCCTTCCCCCGTCCAGAAAACCTCCTTCCCGAGTTCCCCTCCCCCCAAGGTTCCCTTTCCCCCTCTCGCAAACCCCCTACCCGAGTTCCCCTCCCCTCTCCGAAATTCCATACATTCAGTCCCGGTAGCGTATTTACAAAACCCATACCGATTCAGTCGCGGTAACGACAATTTACCTTATAAATATACCTCTATATTGGTTATTTTTTATCACATTGCAAAAAAAATTTGTTCTAAAATCTAGATAAAATAATCTTTCTGATGTGTATCTTCAAAGATGACATAGGCCCTGAGGGAAGTTATTTTCCTCAGGGCCTCCTGTGTGGAGTTAATGTAAAAAAAAAATATATTAGAAATTAATAATTTTATTTCTAAATATTTAAATTTTAATATTATTCCCATATATTGTAAATACACCTCTATATTGATATTTTTTTACCACTTTGCAAAAACAAAATTGTTCTAAAATCTAGATAAAATAATCTTTCCAATGTGTATATTAGAAATTAATAATTTTATTTCTAAATATTTAAATTTTGATATTGAAAATTTAAAGCGACTGAAACGCGGTAGGGATTGTAAATACGCGTCCCGGTAAATTCATTTTTTAAACAAATTTCGTAATGTCAGATCTCAACAGTAGTTTCATACAAACCTAGTCCTGAAAATAATGAACGCAAAAAATGGAATTATCCAATTTGGTGCAGTCGTTCGGAAGTTATGCGCGTACATACATTTCGACGATTCATTTTTATTTATGTAGATGATGATAAGTGAATGTCAGAAAGAAGTCGAGGGCGCTCGAGGAAGACATGGCACGATCAAGCGAATCAAACACTTCAGTTGGGACAGTTTAAGAGTCAGAATAACAGAAGTAAATGTGAATGAGGCAAGGAGAGTTGTTTGGCGGTTTGTCATCTCAGCCTAACCCTGCGGGAAAACGGCGTGATGGTTAGTTAGTTAGAAAAGCAATGGTCAACCTACACATATTATACCGCTACCTAAATGAGATCCCTGGGGCGTATATAAGGTAAAACCATATATTTATGACAGTGTAAAAAATGTGGCGAATGAAATAATGCATGGCTGACGTAAGCTTAAGAGCGTTTAACCAGCCAGCGGACGAAAATCGGTTACAACGAGAAAGATTAATTATTCTCCGTACCAGCTTTTTTAAATTATAATTCAATATCGAATTTATTTCAATCCAAGTTAGCTTTAATTTATACCTTCATCCAAAAATGCTGAAAGGCGTGATGATAAAACTATTATAATAATGTACTTTTTATAATTATTTTTTGATTATAAGTATTTATCATTTTTCAATAATGTCTAAATTTAATAAGAATGTTAAAAAAATCTGAAATATATTAGTTTGTAAGTGCGTAAATAAATACACAAATGGACCAATTTTCGTCAAGAAACACATGTTCGTATATATTTTTTAATGATTTTATTGAAACTAAAATTAAAATTCTAAAACATGCGTTTGCTAGATAATGTATTGATTTATTTTACTGCATGATTATATTATTTGAAATGGGTGTGGTATAATACAAAATCATTTTTGAAAATATATCAAATCTGCCAACGACCTATGGAATAACCTTATTATACTAAAAATTAAAAAAAATTCTCAAAATTTATTACATGCGAATGCTAGATAAAAGAACAATCTTTCGAAATCCATTTATAATTTTTTGTGGAAAAGAGTCAATACGTCTAAAATCTGATTTGAAAATGACATATTTCTGGTTTTATCTGGTAATGCCCTCTTAAGGGACGTACTTGACTTACTTTAACCAGTGATTCCTGACATTACTTGGAGTAAAAAATGTGTATGAAATTTTGCTCTCCGGTGACTTCTTAGATACCTTTTTTAAAATTTCTTTTCTTCCAAATAAAACAAGTTTTTTTTTCCACATGTCGTTACTGGTCACTCAGCCGAGTAATTAACCAACTCCTAACCACGCCCCTAACTCTCCAATACATAATATGTATTGGTTTTTAGGTTTTAATGTGAAAAAAAACATCAAAAACCTCGCAGGAGACCAAAATTTCATAAACATTTTTTACTCCAAATAATTTCAATAATCACTGCTTAAAGTAAGTCAAGTACTTCCATCAACACCCTGTGTAGTGTATAATTGCGGTCATTTTAGGGGTGAAATGGGTTTCGAAGGTTAGAAAAAAGCATATTATCTCAATTTTTTAATACAGGGTGGGCCATAAACATTTGCACTTTTGAAATGATCATGAAAAAAATACAAATTGTATTTAGATAAATGATTATTAATAAGAACAAAAATTTACCGGAAAATCATTTCGTAAAAATAATTTCGGTAAAATGGCCGCCATCTCGCCGCTGGCATTCCTCAAATCAGGCCCTTAGATTTTGACAAATTGTCGACACAAAACTCGGGGTATGTTGACCTTTTATTGATGGATGTTTTCCTCTAATTGGTCGCTGGTTTATTAACGTACTTGTAAAATTAAATATATATATACACAAATATATCACATAAAAAAATTCAGCCGGGGGTTAGATCTGGGGTGCGGGGAGGCCATTGAATATCTCCTCTGGGCGAGATCAGTTTGTTAGGGAAAATTTCTTTAACTGTTTGTTTTAAACCAAGGTTTAATTAAACTGCGATGCGAACGAAATAGGCGATGGGCATCATTGTTTTGTAAAACAGAATAGAATCATTGTTGAACAGAAAAGAACAAAATCATTGTTTTTTGTAAAAATGTTTTACCCAGAAAGCGCGTTGCTCTTCCGTAAAGCAATCCATTGTGAATTGTGACTAAATTTCAAAAAAGCGAGGAGCCACGCATAAGTGAACACGCTCGCTTCCCCCGTTCGTAACCCCGCTAGTACGTAATTACCTATATTATTTAAAATTTTATGCAAATTAAACAATATTTTATAAAATTGTCTTCAAAAATTTGATCGATTTTGCTGGTGGGACCCGGTTTCAGGAGACCCCTTAAAACAAGTTTCTTTGCGGAGGACATGATAACTCATGATAGCTTCATCTGAAATTAAAAAACAATTTCTTTTTTATTATTCTATACAGTTCGTGCTTGGACGAAGGATTTAAAAAAAAAAAAGAATTTTTGGCAGGGTTGTGAGAAAAATAGTACAATTTTTGGTATAATTTTCAGGACGTCTGAAAATATTCTTCTTCGATGGCGCTACAGCCCATATCGAGCTTTGGCCTACTGCAACAGTCGCCTCCAACTCCTCCTGTCCTCAGCGGCTGACTTCCAATTTGGTACTTGAAGAAGCTGTGCTGCATCCCCTCTTACTTCGTCTTCCCACCTCAGTCTGGGTCTTCCCACTTTTCTCTTTCCACCTGGGTGTCCAGTCAAAATTCTTTTTGGGACGCGAGTATCCGGCATTCTTTGTACATGCCCAGCCCATCTCAGCCTGAGGAGTCCTGTGTTGAGATGCTAGGTGCCTTATATATATCATACAATTCTGTATTGTGCCGGATGCGCCACTGTTCACCCTCTTTCACGGGTCCACATATTTTTCTCAGCACTTTTCTTTCAAAAGTATCCAGCATTTCAGCCATCTTTACCGTCAGTGTCAGCGCCTCACATCCATATGCCAATACAGTTCTAAAAATGGTCTTATATATGGTTATTTTGGTTTTTCTGTGGACACTACGTGACTTAAACACTGGCAGCAAAGAGAAAATTATACCAAAAATTGAACTATTTTTCTCACAACCCTGCCAAAAATTCTTTTTTTTTAAAAATCCTTCGTCCAAGCACGAACTGTACAGAATTGTTAAATTGTTAAGAACAATAATTGTTAAATATTACACTTTTATATGCTTAAAATTTTAAATTATATAATTTATTCGAAACCGATGTAATACCTTAAATTGAATTAAAAGGCATTGCTTGCTCCTTATTCAATTTCACTAAAAACATAATGAAGTTTTTATTGCATAAATTTTATAATAAAACACATAACAGTTTAGAACAAAGCATTTTCATTTATAGCGAAAACAAATTTTTACAAAATATTGAACACAGTCTAGACTTTCCGACGCCAAAAGTTAGTTTTTTTCTTGTTCTGCGTACGTCTTCTGTGCTGTGCTTACATTATTAAATTTCCATGTGATAGTACTCATATACAGTGTCCGGAAACTCGTAATACAACGGAAAAAAACTTTTGATCTGAGCATTTTTATTTCACTTTTTTCCATTTTTTCTTTCTCTTTGTTTTGGAGCCAGACATGAAACGGCGGATGTTAAACCCTTGATGACCGATTTTCTTTAAATTTGACCTAAACATTCCAACTTCATACTAGATTTACTCAAAAACGAAAGGTTAAATAAAAAATGTTGTGCCACAAAATCGGCTCCAAATTTGATGTAAATTCACAAGTTTTCCGCTTGTGCTTTGATTTCTTTACACCGTGTGTATTAAAATTTCATACTAGATTTACTCGAAAAGCAAAGGTCAAATCAAAAAATATTGTGCCACAAAATCGGCTCCAAATTTGATGTAATTTCACCAGTTTTTCGCTTGTACTGCGATTTTCCATACTCCGTGAAAATTATAAAATTAGTTGTAGGAAAGAAGAAAATGGTTCCATGACAGTTGATCCGCCGACAGTTGGCCCCCGGGCATACTTATATACAGTATGCAGTCGATTTAGGGAAAATACGGTATACCCACTTACACAAAATATAAGTAAGAGACCCGACGAGGCGTGCAGAGAGAATGGACCGCCGAATCACAAACGTATAAAACATATTTTTATTCAAATGCATCAAGGATAAAACCACTTGTTTACATACTGTATATACCAGGGTATAAGTACAAACAAACAATTTTAGACGTATTTACTCTTTTCCACAAAAAATTATAAGTTAATTTCGAAAGATTGTTCGTTGATTTAGTAAAGCTACGTTTTAAATTTTGAGAAAAAATGTTTATTTTTAGTACAATAAGGTTTTACCTTAGGTCGTTGGCAGATTTGTTAAATTTTCAAACCAAATTTGGTATTATACAACATTCATTTCTAATCATATAATCATGCAGTAAAATAAATCAATAAATTATTTGGGAAAGATACTTTTCAGAATATTAATTTTAGTTCAAATAAAATCATTAAAAAAATATCCGCGCCTTTGTTTTGTGACGAAAATACTTCAGTTTGTCTATTTATTTACCGTCTTACAAACTAATATATTTTTAAATAATTGCATTCTTATTTTTTAGACATTATTGAAAAATTATAAATACTAATATGAAAAAAAATAATTACAAAAGTACTTAATTTTAATATTTTTATCATCACGTGTTTGAGCATTTTTTAATGTAGGTATTTATCAAAGTAAATTTTGAATGAAATGTTAAAATGCTTGTATGGAGAATAATTAATCTTTCTTATCGGAACCGCCCTGTACAGTTGCAAGGGTACGATCGCAAGATCATCGTGCGACGAAATTTAAATTCTCGGCCGCTGGTTAAGAGGAATATAAACGCTAAAAATATTTCGAATCTCATGCCTGCAAAATTTTAAAATCGAGCGTCTTTTTGCATGAGGCTAGTAAGCGAAAAAGTGGTTTTTATTTATTTTGTGCATAATTTTATAAGAACGAAAAAAAGTTAGAACATAGAAAACCTCAAAAATAGTCTTAGCCATAGGGGTATTTTTAAAAAATTGTTTCTTGTATTGCTTCATAGTCAAGTCATGAAAAAACATTTTTTTTTGTGGTTTACGCATATATTTTTTGTTACATAAATAATAATTTTATTGTAATTCCAAAACATAGAAAAGCTAGTTAAAGCTTCGATTTATCCGTAGCATATTTTTTGATGTTCATACTGTAAACAGATTCGTCGTAAATATTAATCAATATAGTATCTAAATAGGATTTCACGTATATATTCATCTTAATGGCTCTTAAAGTTATTTTGAAGTCGATTTCACGTTTGAAGTTGGTAAATAATGTGCAAAAATTATAATTTTACTAGGTTTTCCCGCTCGCATGGTGTAAGGGGGGAAAAATACAATATTATAATAAATTTCCCTCACACGTATAAAGAAAATGAAACGCAATTCCCATAATTAAGTTGAAAAGTAAGAAAATCACAAAAAATATAAATCCGTACACAACGCTGTCTCTGATACTGAAAAAAAAACACGGACAGTTGCGCATCGATAATTGCTTCATTGTGAAATTTTTAACTTAATTAAAAAACTAATTTTAATTCAGCTAATAAGTTAACTCAACGGTTGTCGGTTCTGAGGCAGTACGAAGTTATCCGGGTCAGCTAGTAAAAAATAAATTATACGGTATCTAATATAAAATATGTGGTAAAAATACCGTTTAAAATAGTCAATTAATAGATGCGGTTTGGCTTAAAATCTAGAACGAACGTAATACTGGAGCTTGAAGCTATTGTATGTAGGGGACTAAAATACTTGTTCTGTAATTCGAGCCGTTTCCTAGAACAACTTTTGGCTATCGTGTTTTAATCCATTAACCATCTATCGATATAAATATCTAGCCATTTGGCCGATAGGATCATCCAACTCCTGGGGATGCAGCATTCCATTTAAAATTAATATTAAGCCCACAAGTTAATTTGTTCGCTTTTCGGTACAACTCACATAGGTCTCATAGAATCGTTGTGTCACCCTTACTATCGCGGTTATAAATATGATCTAAACTGTGTTGGAAAGAGAAAACACTACGCTATATACTCAAATAATGTCACACCAATTAGAAAGCAAACACTCGTTTGACAAAGACAGAGACAATATATTTATTTTTATTTTTATTTATTTTTATTTTTGCAGAAACAAACAGTACATTATTACATAATGGGAAATATTTACAAAGTTATAGAATTAATACAATAATTGGTACCAATGACATGTCGCTGTTATATACTTATATTTTTGTGTGATAAATAATGCATTATACCTAAATTAAGTTAGTAACTTATTGAAGAAGAGGAGTGTGGGAGAGTGTTTGTATGTGTGTAAATGAGGGTGTGTGTGTGTGTATGTGGATGTGTGTGTTATGTGTGCGAGTTCAGTGTGCTAAAAATGTTTTTCTTAAATAGAGAGAGGGAATCAAAAAATATATCGGTATTTGTGGTTTTTTTAATAGAGTTGAAACTTTGAAGGATGCGGGAAATGGGGGAGTTGGCTGCAGCGTTCGTAACTGGTTGTGTAAAAAAGGTTGGTGTGGCGAGTTCTTTTAGATGGGATGTTAAAATTTATTTGGGATAGAAGTTCTGGGCAGTCTATTTCGTTATGTATAATTTTATGGAGAAATGTCATGTCAGCTACCGTTCGCCTGTATTATTATTATTATTTTATTATATTATAATAAAACGAATATAAAACTTTATTCCACTTAATTTTATTCGACCATAACCGGTTTCAGCTCGTCAAAGCCATCTTCAGACTGGTACAAATATTTCCTAGTCTACGGTTTATATACACAACATATCCTTGTAGACCACCCCTCTCCCCCTCCCCAATATGTTGTGTATATAAACCGTAGACTAGAAAATATTTGTACCAGTCTGAAGATGGCTTTGACGAGCTGAAACCGGTTACGGTCGAATAAAATTAAGTGGAATAAAGTTTTATATTCGTTTCATTATAATATATTATAATGGAATTCCACCATGAATTATCACTCTCAAAAATAGAAATATTAAAAAGACAGAGACGTTAAAATTTCTCCATGTTAGTAATAAAGGTCATAAACCAGATAGGCTAGAATCATTAGAAATTACCCTTCTTCTTGTTGTGCCCTGTACGTTCAACGAACGTTGGCTATCGTGTTGGCTCTGCGGACTTTGTTTACTGCGGCCCGGAACAGCTCTACAGTAAACTGGCGAAACCACTGTCTCAGATTTTTCAGCCATGAGGTTCTCCTTCTTCCGGCAATCTTTCCCTGCATTATGAGATGCAGGATCTCATACTTATCTGGATGTCTCATCACATGTCCAAGATATTGAAATTTTCGGTTATTAGTTTTAATGACTTCTTTTTCTTTATTCATCCGAACCATAACATCTTCATTTGTAACCCTGTCCATCCAGCTTATTTTAGGTATTCTTTTGTAGATCCACACCTCGAATGCCTCAAGACGCCTAATAAGTTCTTCAGTAAGCGTTCATGCTTCCGTTCTATAAAATAATGCCGAAAACACGTAGCGTCTGACCATTCGCATTCGTAATCCAAGTTTGAGATCATGACTGCAGAACATCTTTTTCACGAGCTTGCTCAATGCGGCAGAAATTACCCGCCTAACTAAAACAGTGGATCTTAACTTTGTAATTAATAAGAAATTAGAATCATTTGCTAAATCCCGCTCCTCTATCCATGGTAATTTTCATCATATGTTCTAAAGTAAAATGTGTATTTTGCTTACATAATGATTAATGACCATTATAAGATTATTCCTACTCCATTATAAAACATGTGTCCCTTCAAAAATCAATCCATCAAAAATTCCATATCATCATAAATAAAATAACTATTTGACAACAATAAAATTAAAATTACTTGTCAAGTACTCCCGAACCATATCAAAATAAGCTACAAACCCTAGGTAATGAAGCCTAATGGGAATAACCAAAATAATTAGAAATTTAACAGTCAACGACGACAACAAATGTGAGAATGCCCATATCTATTAGCCCCTGTAGAGACAAACAGTTTCGCTTTCTCTCCGCTAGCGCGCCGCGCGCTGTCATTCCGATCGGTTCCGGAATATTCCAGAAGACCGCCATGACGGTGCCCGTCCATAATGACTGGCGGGAATGCCAAGTACGGCTAAATTCCTTTCACCTCACCAATCTCCAAGCCACCAACCTGCTGCAGTGAGTAACCTGAGCCATTTAATTCCTCTTTATTGCGTGTCTTCCTTTTAAATTCAACGCGTAGATAAATGACCGCCCCCAGAGAGGTTTTAGGATCAAATTCACCCGAATTAGATAGGATTATTGATGCTACCCTGTACTAACTTTGCCTGCATTATGTATCATTGTTGTTTATGAAAGAATTCTATCCAATACACCTGATATTTACCGTACCCAACTTGTTTCACTGTCGCCCCCAGCCCGTAGGATTTGAGCTTATTTCAGGGATGCCACACAAACGCCTCAGAGATCCTACCACCCAGGTGATGACAGTTTCCTCCGCTCTGCTGACCATTCTGAGCTAGTTTGTCGGCAGAAGGTAGGCACCTCGGGTAGGTGTACCTAACACTATCTATCTATATAAATAAAAACGAATCGCCGAAATGTATGTACACGCATAACTTCCGAACGACTGCACTAAATTGGATAATTCTTTTTTTGTTGTGTTCGTTATTGTTAGGACAAGGTTTTTATAAAACTACTGGTGAGCTTTGGTATTATGAAATTTGTATAAAAAATTGCATTAGGTGGCAAGCGAGCTGTTTGAAAACTGAATGTACCGGGACCGAATGTATGGAATGCGGGAAGGGGGAGAGGGGAAGGGGAAGGAGGGGGGGGAACCCGGGAGGGGGAGGGGAACCTGGGAGGGAAGAGGGGAAATCGGGAGGGTGGTTCGCGAAGAGGGGGGGAGCGGAGTGGAACGGGTGAATGGGAAAGGACACGCAGAGAGATACAATATCTTTATTAAATTGCATAGCAACGCATGCCGGGAACCAGCTAGTAATTGAATAAAATCATTGTAGACCACCGCTCTCCGCCCTCCCCCATGTGATAATTTGTACCAGACTGTTTTGGGAATATTCTTGTCCTTTTCCTACATACTTCCTGCATACCCACCTACATACTTCCTTCTATCTACTTAGTGACTTTGCAAAGCAGTGCAGTGACTACTTTCGACATGCGAACAATAAACAGCTGATTTCGACTGTCAAACGTCACAGAATTAATTCACGCGAGCGTTGTTATTCTTGTTACTGGCGCTAGCAGCGATCTCAGTTTCCTACACTACTGAACGAGTGGACAGTTTTGTGTATCATCATGACAATCTCACTCGCTGATTTATCCGCTTTTAAACTTAGTAGATAGTAGCTTGTAAACTCGCCCTGTGTCATCGAGGCTTTAACAGATTGTACGACAAATAATACAGATCAAGCAATATTTTGACAGTTACGAAATCAGCTGTTCGAGGGCCACCATCTTGCCACCCGCCGTACACACTAACGAGTAGCGAGCAAAGTTGACCCCCTCAACTTTTTTCGTAGGTTGTTCACAATCTGCTTTATTTTATTTTATTTATTTTGGATACCAACAGGTATATTATTAAAAATATGCGTGACAAAAATTAAAAGAGAAAAAAAAAGAAAAAAAAGGAAGTTCATAGAGTGGTGGTTGTATTAGAGAAGAGGGTATCTATAGTTATTGTTGAGTATCGAGAGAGCGTCTGTGTGATTTTAAGGAGTGTGGTGCAGAGTTAAAAATGTCAAATTGTGTATAGTGTGTGTTGAAAGTGTTGGATGCACGATAGATGAAAGAGTTCTGCTTAGAATTTGTGTTGCACCGAGGGAGGCTAAGAATCGTGTCTGATCTGGTTCGTCTATTAGGAACTCGTATCTGTATTCGTTCTAAGAGTTCTGGGCAATCTACAGCGGTTAGTTAACTAGTAATACGATTACACTGAGCGAGTTTACTAGCAGACAGTTAATTTACGTATGTCATCGAGGCTTTACAAAAGTATACCATGATATTCCTTTTCTAACAGGGAAAACATTCTGAGATGACACCATGAAGTTGCTTCGCGAAAGATAGTTAAAAGTAGGTACTTTAGGTAAAGGAAATAATTTTTAAAAAGTAAGTAATATAAGAATCTTGTAGTTCTTTAATCCCAGTTTTCCTTGTCTTGTTGGCTCCTGCGCGTATTATGGATTTCCCATGAACTCGCTCGGAAGAAAATGTTTTCCCCCTAATGAGATAGTGTGGGAGGAAAGAATCATCGAATTTCACCATTTTCATTATACTGGCATTTTCCGTTTATTCGGCATTTGTGTATTATTCCAAAGATATTCAGTGGGAGTAAACTCGATGTAAACTTATTTTGTAATTTTAGTTTATATTTACTTAGATGATAAATAAGACCCCTGTGACGAATTTATTGTAAAACCTACTTACATCAGAAGAATCATAAAAAATACTAATTTAGGTTTTGTGTGTGTCCTGCGTAACTCTGGTTCAATGAACTCTGGAAATCGTATTTTTTAACATTATTTCCACACAGGAGGCCACGAGGAAAACAATTTCACTCAGGGCCTACGTCATCTTTGGGGATGATGTGTAGAGCATCTATTTAAAAAAGGAATAAGGTATGAGAGGTGCTTAGGAATCTGGAGTTCATTGTGTCCAGGAGTGACAGTCGTATGAATCCATCTCTCCCACTGCAGTACAAAGCGATGGATCGAGAGAGTCCGGCTGAAGAGGTAAATATGTCTCTCTCAACCAGTATCTCCCCATCCGGCCCGCCACACGGTAGGTTAGCAAATTTATGTGCACCAAGACCTATAAAAACCTCACCCCTTGAACTTAGGCGTCCCTGCTAAATCATCAAACGTAGCGAACCACTTAGGGTGACCTATGGCAAAAGTATTGGTTATCCAATAAATTTATTTATTTATTCTTTCTGGTTCTCCGTAAAACAGTTATACACGAAATTATTACGGAGAAGATTACAAAATTTAAGAGAAAAAAAAGGTCCAAGGGGGCAGTTTCAATATGTTGAGACGTATGTCAAAAGATAGTTACTGAACTCTCTATAGGTAACATTGAACATGTCAATGCTCAATGCAGTTGAATTGCTCTGTTTAAAGAGGCATTGAAAGGAAGAAGTTCTCGCTTTCAGAGCATAAAAAAGTGCGTGGGATCTCCCACGAGTATACGCGTTAAATGGTACCCGGAACAGCGGTACTCATACCCGCCTTTAAAATTGTGTACCAACTTATTATTTAAAAATGTATAGAAAATTGATACAATTTTCCTTTTCAAAATTGGAACTGATTTTTCAAAAATTCAGACTACCCCGTAAATTTTCACGGGTTTCTGCTAGTTTAATAATAATTTTGAAAATAATTCACTGAAAAACTGACATTTATACTTATAGAAAATTTTGTAAGTGAGGCTAGCAGTCCACAGTGGAATTCCGATAACAATACTTACGGATGGCAATCTCGCAGAAGAAGGACGAAATTAGTAGGAAAACTATAGAAATCAGATACCTAAGGTGTACGCGTGGTTACACCATGTATGACCGAATTACAAATATGGAAAATCTAAAGAAATGCATTATGCATAGTGTCTGGAAACTTTTGGTGCAAGCGGGAAATTTTTGAGTGTACATTACATTGAAGTCGATTTTGTAGAAGAACCTTTTTTGAGCTTTGTTTTTGAGTAAAAGTGAGCTTTCGTTATTGAGTAAATCAATTTCGAGGTTGGTTTTGACGCAACTATATACATCTCTCTTTAACATACGTTCCATCCTTCCTCCACCCAACCTTTTATCCAAGTACCTGTCCCTATCTGACAGTTTTTGACGTTTGCTACAATACATAATATTGTTTCTTCACTGTATTATTGATTCACCTACATTACTACAACTCATCCCATTCAATATACCTTCCCGTAGACAGCGCCGGATCTGCCATACGTTCAAAAACGTGCAAAAACCTGGCGCCAACTCCGAAGGGGCGCCGTGAGAAAATAAATATTGTATTAAAATTTAGTTATAATATTCCCTGAATCGTTTAAAAATTACCCATAGTACAAAATAATTATTACGCTCTCGCAACACTTTCCAAAGAAACAGAACGCGCACGCATCAGGTTGGTATCAATGGCTTACGAATTTATAGTCAGTTGCAGAATTTTTTTACAAATTCCATATATTTAGTTTAAACGTAAGATCTATTTTTCCATATATCTTTTACCGTCTTTTACGACGAATAGGTGCGATCCAAATTCAATAACCAATCACAGCGCGGTATTTTTGTTCGTAAGCCGTTGATACCATACTTCAGTGTTTAGTGTTTGTTCGCTCAACACAGGGGAAATGCAAGGTACAAATTTGAGGTTATATTCTTATTATCACTGCTCACTGTCTCTCGTTGGGACTGCCTGTTGCTAGTCAGAAGCTGTATATGCTATTCTTGTGTTGTACGTTGCCATGAGAACGTATTTGTATTTGCTTTTTCTAATATTCGCGTTGGGTATATATGTACATAAACGCAGTAGTCTAATGGACCTAGTTCAGCGTAACCACCCGCATTGTCTCGTAACCTGTATTTTAAATCATGGTAAGGGCACAAACAAACAATTCGTTCAATTATTTTAAAGCATAACTTGCAAAGAGTTTTTCCTAAAATAATTAAAATAGCACCATAATTTATGTTTACCCAATAGATTCAGAGAGTATAGGGCTCCTGGCGATCCTCTCTTTAAAAAAAACGAGTGTGAGAGCTACCGCCAGGTCACTTGGAAAAGTTACACCTTTTATATGTCTTGATTTTATTTGATAAATTAGTGTAAAAAAAAAAAATAATTAAATAAAAAAAATAAAAAAATTGGGGTGAACGAATTTTCAATCAAAATAAAAATGTAGGGGGGGGGGGCGCCATCGGTACCTACTGCACAGGGCGCCAGATTTCGTAAATCCGGCCCTGCCAGTAGACTCAGAAATAAAGACCTGCTCTTTCTCAATCAACACTCGACTAATTATGATTATAATTTACCACTGTCCAGAATGTGTAGAATGATCAACTCACGTCAAGACCTTCATTTTTTTGTCATAAGCCTAAATGATTTCTGTCGCTCTTTAAAAAATTGAAGATATTTTTTATTTACTATTTTAGCAAAGTTTTGACATGACTTGACACTTTTATTTCACTCCTATTTTCTTGTGTTTTCTCTGTTTGTCTTTGCTTTCATGTGCCTCTTTATCTTTACAATGTACATTTTCCCAAATTTCGTGTTACTTTGTTGTAAATTGGATGTAAGTCCGTTAATAAATAAATAAATACTATGGTTCAACCAGTATATTAATGAAGCCCGTGCAATGCACAACAAATTATTCCCTCAGTGCAGTTTTATATGGACTCAAAAGAAAACTGGGTAATGAAGTACTGACCACCTGGTACTCCCACGGTATGTATATTTTTGAATCTTTTATGTGTGATTGTGCAGTCCATCAGTATCCCTCAAGGACATAAGAATGATTCTTATTAAAAAGAATATCAGTAGACAAGGGGTAAGTCAGTTCTTTACAATTCCAATCTTTACCAATTCCCATAGTCGTGTTAACTTAAAACGTATTCAAAATTATTGATCACAGTGCTGTAGTGTATTAAAAGAACTTCAGATGCCGACAGATGCCAGCAGGTAAAGAGCTTATATCAGTTGCTGACAGATGCCAGTAGAGGTACCCGGGTAGCAGTGGCTGCCGAGAGCGGTTAATAGTCAGCCAGCAGATTCAATTAGCAGCCAGTATAGACAGGTCGTGCGACCGGTAACAGAAATATTGTTAATACGTAAACGCATAATAAACCAGATACGTTTTAAGATTTTCACGGCCAAAAGTATTTTCGTTATTTGTTTTTGGGGTGTTATGCCATGTTGCACTACCTCCTTCTTTAGCCAACGTTTCGGACAGCGTTGCAGCGTCCATCATTAGGGCAGATCCGGTAAATGTGCCCTGATGATGGACACTGCAACGCTGTCCGAAACGTTGGCTAAAGAAGGAGGTAGCGCAACACGGCATAACACCCCAAAAATAAATAACGAAAAAACGCATAATAAACCAGTTTGATCAAGGACCTGATATTGTTAAGAAGTACCTTCACTAAAGAAATAGTGTTCGATTCAATAACACCAACAAGTCCACAAATAGATTCGCAGAATATATGGAACCACAGTTGGAATTGTTCTGACCAAATTTGAAAAAAAAAAGTTTGCTGGGGGGTAAATATCAGTTGTTTAGTGTCTTTTGAAATCAAAGCATAGATAACATGCAAAAAAATGTACATACATCTGCGTCAAATACCACGGAGCCAGATTTTCGCGTTTTACGTGAAGTGTGTAGGGTTAGATGCATAAATCTACCAGAATTCCTAAACAGAAAGACCAAAAACTATTCAATTATGGAAATAGGTTTGGAAAATATACGAAGCAAGCTGTCATTTGTGGCAGGAGAAAAAGCAAACAAAAGAAGAAACGGGAAAGATTTGCTTACGTATTTATATAATTCTGACTCTGCAAAGGACAGAGGAGCAACTCTATTTGTAGTTTAACCCCTGTCTTTCAAGTGGCGTGCACGACAAGACAGTAACGTTTCTTCATAACATTTGCATGTCTGGCACTCCGTGACATACATATTCGTATTGTCTACCTAATTTTTTTAATATCATTTTTCAACATACTTGATTTAACGTAATCTTTAACGATTTTTTTCGGACAATAAAACACTAAGATTAGCAAATGTAACATTTAAACAGCATATACAAGATATTAAAGCGTATATATGTCATGTCTGTTATCAAATAAATTTTTAAAATTTACCCAGATTTCAATCAAAAATTATTTGGTTACGTTTTAAGATTTCACGGCCAAAAGCATTTTCGTTATTTGTTTCAGATCCGGTAGATGTCATATCTACCGGATCTGCCCTGACGATGGACCAACGATATCCGAAACGTTGGCTAAATAAGGAGGTAGCGCAACACGGCATAACACCCCAAAAACAAATAACGAAAATAACAAAAATTATTTGATTGAAATCTGGGGAAACGCATGTGAAATATACATAAATGAAATACAGGTAATACAAAACAAGGTAACCAAAAAACTGATTTACTACGGATCCAGAACATCTACAAAAAATATATACATAGAAACAAAACTATTAACATTAAGAAAAATATACACAAAATAAAAAAATAAACTCGTACATACAAAACAGAATTCATTTAAACGTCCCAAACACTTTACACGATAACATATATTTAAACACCACCCTCATTAATTGTGGCAAGCAATCCATTGGTTACGAGGGGGGCCACTTATATAATTGTCTCCCAAATGACATTAAATGCTGTGTAAATTAAAAAAAATATATCAATTTTTATTCTTGATACACAAAGTAATGAAATAGAATAGCGCTGAATTGTAATATTTAGTTTAGTTTAATGTGTTTAGTATAATTAAATGAGTGAAAATGGAACTTTCTTTTTTCTGGAATAAAAAATATCGTAGATCGTTCGTGACTTACTCACCAAATAATTGTTATAAATAAAATTGTTAGTTTTTTGGAAGCCAGATTTACTCGGGTTTCTAAGGAGCCCTTTGACTATATATAAAAAATAAAAAAAACATTCTCACATACAAATATTCTAGACATGACCCGACTGAAGTATTTGATTTCCTTGTTCATATACCATCAGACGTCCTCGCAATCTTTTGTCATTCACTTTTGCATTATATATCGTTATTACACTCCTATCTTCTTCCATCAGCTTTACATGGCCAAAGCATCTAAGCGTCCCTTTCCTTATCTTACATGTTATGTTATTGTTACACATTATTTCTGAATCTCAATTGTTTTAACACGGTTATACGTGGTTTTCCAACGCACAGGGATCTTATTGACAGCCTCGACTAGCAAAACGAAGGTCACGGGTTCGAATCCCGGCATGCGCAATCAAATTTTATTTGAACCACTTGTATATTTGTTTAAAGCCGACCAGTTTCGGAACGACCGTTCCTTCCTCAGGGCAAACGTATACTGATTTGATAATTACAAAATAGTGGGTGGGAACAATGTATTATTATTAAGGATTGTGGTAGGGGTGGAGGCGTTGTTAGGGATTAATGAAGAGTGGGCGGGGTTGTTTTTTGTTTTTGTTCCCACCCACTATTTTGTAATTGTCAAATCAGCATTCGTTTGCCCTGAGGAAGTAACGGTCGTTCCGAAACCGGTCGGCTTTAAACAAATATACAAGTGGTTCAAACAAAGTAACATTGTTTCATTTATCTATAATGAATAACCGCAAAGTTATAGCTACATTCAAAAGTATTAATTTTATTTTATTGATTTGTTTTCATTTTCATTCCACAATTTATTCATCTATCTATCTTCTATCTATCTATCTATCTTCTATCTATCTATATAAATAAAAATGAATCGCCTAAATGTATGTACGCGCATAACTTCCGAACGATTCCACCAAATTGGATAATTCTTTTTTTGTGTTCGTTATTGTCAGGACAAGGTTTGTATACTGGTGAGCTCTGTCATTATGAAATGCTGCTGTTTGAAAACTGAATGTACCGGGACTGAATGTTCGGAATGCGGCAGGGGGTGAAGAACTCGGGTAGGAGGGAGGAAGGGGGGGAATGGAGTGGGGAGAGAGAAGGTGGAGGAGGCGGAGTGGGACGCGGTAGAGGAAGGGGAACGGGACGAGTGGGAAAGGACACGCAGAGAGAAACAATATTTTATTAAATGGCATAGCAACGCATGCCGGGAATCAGCTAGTTTAAAATAAAATATAGTACATCTGCTTCACATTTCACAGAGGAAGATACTATCAGTATCGCCCTTGAAATGGTTTTAGCCATCTTTAATGACCCGATCTGAATAGCCAAGTACTTCCCCACCTTCCTCTTCCCCATCTTCTACCCCTCCCCATTACCTTCTGCCTCACAACACACCACTATAGGGGATGCCAAAGATATTATAAAGTAAATATATTACAAATACGAAAGAGATATGCTATGGTGTCCGCGCAACCGTCGGCGGACTACGACCTAATCAGGATAGTTTGCATATAAAAAGAAATTGTTCATTTCGTTGATTTTTTGAAGGTGTGTAATGTGCATTAGTATTGGTTAACAATATAGTTTTAATACGGAAAATTCTTTCCGTATTAAAACTTTTATTAATTTAGTTTTTGGTTTAAACGAATAAACCAAACGTTCGTTAATAATTTGTTCATATGATTATGTGCATGCATGCGTATACATATGTGAATGTGTGTATGTCTGTGTACATGTATGCATTTATATGTACCCGTCTCAGAACAGACCTTGTCTAGTGAGGCGGGTTACTTACTTGTTTGTATATGTTAATTTTATTTCAATAAACGCCCGGGTTGCCGGCGATTAAAAAAAAAATGTTAATTGGTAAACAATATCGGCGACACCCGGAAGCGCAGTCTCACCTAGTACAAACTATAACTAATCTATTATATTTCAATATCTTTGGGGGATGCCATAGTCTCACTGGCTCCAGACCGGAGCAGTTGGCACCCTTGTCCGGAATTCAGACAAAAACAAACAAAAAAATTGCTACGAATTTGAAATATTACATCATTTAATAATATAGAGATATACGAAGAATTACTTATTGTAAAAACGATGTTTTCATGTATGTATTTTTTTATCAGTCATCGGTTCCTGTTACGTAAGCCATTCACGTACGTGCCGGAAAATCTCGTGTGAATCGAATAAATAAACAGACAGCTGTTCAGAAAATTATTTTGATCGATTGATAAAAGAAATTGCTTTTATTCAACGTCGAAAACAATTTATCCATTTCCACTGTAATAGGGTCAATAAACAATTATTTATTTAATCAATACAAAAACGCGATCACCAAAGCCGGTGTTACTTACGAGTATTTTTCAACGTAGTGTTTGTACTTGTAAAAATATATGTAGTTTCAATGTCTCTCAAACAATTCATAAAATATTTGAAGTTAATTTTCACGTTCTGTGTAACTTCCTTTCAAGTTCTGTCATTACATCATAATTTATTTATTTCTTTATTTGAGGCACAAACAGGATATTTATAAAACATTTTTGTGTGTAATATATAATAAATTAAAATACAAATATAAATATCCCTAGACTAATGTGTCTGCAGTAATCACTAATGCATTTTCATAGAAGTAAACACACGAAAAACAATGAAAGTATTATTTGTACATAACTTGAAAACTTAAATACAAAATTGAAATGCACAGTTAGGCCAGTTGCTTTATAAAACTGAAATAATAACAGAACTTGGTACTTTCACAAAACGTGAAAACTAACTTCAATAAATTTGATTAATTGTTATTTTTTTTTCATAAGCTCTATACGGGAGGTCCGGAGGAAAATATTTTCCCTTAGGGCCTATGTCATCTTTGGGGATGCTATGTGGAGGGTCTTTTTGGGGAGAGGAAGTTCTGGGAAGGAAAGGGGTACGAAAGGTGGGTAAGAATCTGGAGATCAGTTTGTCCAGAAGTGCTGGATTTATGAATCCATCTCTCCGACTGCGGTGCAAGGCGGTGGTGTTCCGAGAAATTCCAACTGGAGAGGATAAAACGTCTCCCTCAACCAGTCTCTCCCGATACGGTATTTATTTATTTGTTTGTTTACGCCTTGATGGCTTTTACATATAAAATAAATTGCACAGGAGCATTATGACAAGTATGCAGTATCATAAGTATATAGTATATAAAATGATAAACAGAGCTAGAAAGATATAAGTAGGCCTAACATAAGTAGGTATCAGTATTCGAGTAATTGTTTACAAAAGGAGTTCAACCAGCGGATTCGTATTTGGGCTCATGCTACATTAGATACAATAATTATTGTCACAATATCACACAAAATGTGATTCCAAATATACTCGAAGCATACCGGTATTGCAGTGGTGTAAACATTTTTAACGATTAATATAAGTAAGTAATTAATTTTTTTTTGTTGTTGATTTACTTTTTTTAATTTTTTTTTTTTGCTATCATAAATGTACGTATATTTGTTATTATTATAAAAAAGAAAAGAAAAAAAAAATAAAAGGTACACAGTAATTACATATAAAAATAAGTAAGTAGGTACAATGAATGTAGTTATCATGAATGTAGTTACAGAGTAGTGAGTATTAAGTTTGTAACTGTTAACTATGTGATACATTTAAGGATTTCTTCGTTAGTTTGTTATTATCAGGAAAAAATAAAATAAAAGGTTCACAGCAATTACATATACATATATGTATAAAGAAGTAAGTAGGTACAATGAAAGTAGTTACAGAGCAATGGGTATTAAATTTGTTACTGTTAACAATCTGTATCATTAAAGGATTTTTGCATCAGCATACATATACGCTTTTTGAAGGAAGCGATGTTTTTATAAAAAAAATATATCGACAGAGCAAGTTTCATTCCCCACACGATGCAATCTCTGAAGACAAGAGTTAAACATAAAATTAGTATGCCAAGCTGTTGGTGGGCAGATGCATCCGCTGCCAAGACCCGGACAAACTTCACCCCTATGAACCCGGGTACTCCTGCTAAGTCACCAAACGCAGCGAAACATTTGGGGTGAACTATGGAAGAGGTGTTGGTTATCCAATAAATGATTCTCGGAGCGGCGGTACCCATACTCGCCTCCCAAATTAAGCATGTTTTTAATGGGAAAAAAAGTGATAAAAGCTTGAAGGATCACTTAAATAAAACAGAATTATTCACAATCAACAGATTTCATAATGAAAACTATGAAAACATGTGGAGTTGGCAATACTTTCTCAGAGAAGTAGTTGTGTTCAACTGCACGAAATATAGTTATAAACACGCTATAATAACATACCTCAACAATAATAATCAATGTTACATTATATCAAAATCTTATAAGATGCTAGGTTTCCTATTAAGAATATTATTTATTTATTTATTTATTGAATTTCACGCCCGGCTGGGCTTTTACATGCATTTTTTTTTAACAAAGAACATCTAAATTTAAATGTGCATAACAAAATTTAAAAAAAAAACAAATACATAAACAAAACAAAAACAAAATCAAAATCAAAATCATAACCAAATCTAAAACAAAAATGCAATAAAAAAACAAATTGAAATAAAAACAAAATACTCCACCATGCAAGATGGAAAAAAATGTAGACTGGGAAAAGTAAAGTACATGTGAAATGATTCGAAGCAGAGCTATTCAGTTGGATTAATTAAATTTGTTGTTCTTCTTTTTGATATAAATTCTACTAAGACTTGTTTGTATTTAGTGAATGATGTGTTAAATATATCAACAACATCTTTATAGTCATTTCCCAAATTTTGTATACGGCGAACGGGGGTATACAATTGTGATTCTGTATTGGAGTTGTCACAATAGAATGGTAGATACTGCCTCGATGTATCTGTAAAGTTTGATATCTATATTTTATTTATTATCTGTAAAGATGTATTATGTAAAGTTTTCAAAAGTGCTAAGACTCTGGAAATATTATTTTGTTCATTGGTCAGAAATCCACTGGAGTATGCTTCCACTATATGGAATCCCCAATATAAAGTATACATAGAGTTAATACAGAGTATACAGAATAAATTTTCGAAACATTTACTCAAGAAGTACAACGTTCCAATGAGGCGTACCAGGCACACTTCGCTTTTTCATATAGAATCCAATAACACTAATGCAGCAAAAACCTCAGCAATCTCTCGCGCAATCACATCGTATACACACTATGAAAAATTATTACACATTTTGGACAACTCCTTGCAAACATAATTTAAATATAATTTATAATTTGTTTTAAAACTTCTTATTCACACCTGTCTTTTCTAAACTTTAATTACTATTCGTGAGCATTTAATTCTTGTCCTAAAAATTGTTCTAAAATACTTATCTTTTCATTAAACTTAATTACTATTCTTGAGCATGTAATTCTTGCCCTAAAATTGTTCTAAAATACTTATCTTTTCATTAAACTTTAATTACTATTCGTAAGCATGTAATTATTGTACTAAAATTGTTCTAAAATACTAATCTTTTCATTAAACTTTAATTACTATTCGTGAACATGTAATTCTTGTCCTAAAAAATGTTCTAAAATACTTATCTTTTCATTAAACTTTAATTACTATTCGTGAGCATGTAATTCTTGTTCTAAAAGTACGTCAATTATCTTCATACACATTTTTCTTTTATTTACTCTACTCATTCATCCATTAGTTAAGTTTTAAGAACTGTTCAAATCCCAGGCGAAATTATCTAATGATATTCTACGGACTTACGTAATAGGTACTATACCACGTAATAATTTCATTTAATATTCCTTATAACTTGTAAACTTATGTACTGTGTATGTCTTAAAAAACAAATAACTAGTAATACTAATCTTTTGCGTGCGTTCTATATAATTTAATAGGTTACTTGCATCGCATTTTTTTTTTTAATTCCGCTTTAGGCAAATATTCTAAGACATTCTGTATTTTTTTTTGTTTAATCATATTTTTGAAACCCTAAGGATTTTTTGAAAATTTAAAACCGAAAAAACAGACCATTTTTTATAAACCGGAAAGACGGGACATAATTTTATAAGTGTGAAAAAACGATAATTACGTAGCCGAAAATCATTTAAAAAAAAAAAACATTTTTCACACGAATGGCACAGGAGAATAACGAGGCATACCAAAAATATTACATCTCATAAATATTTTTTTCCTTGATCCATCTTATTGATCATAAATCATTATAATGTACAGCGTCTATATTGCTAAATTCAATGTAATATACTTGGACTTATTAATTATAATAATAAAAAGAATATTATAAAATTTTATTTTGTTAAAATTAGCACCATAATCATTATAACTCTAAAACACGTACCGACATCATCTTCACGTTCTGAAGAGAACCCCGTACATCATTAAATGTACGGGGTTCTCTTCAGAACATCTGTCAAAAAGTCGAACCAAATGATAAGTTCGCAGAGAACAATCAATAAATCTAGTGAACGAATTCAAAAATTCGCCTGAAATCAAAGTGATGCCATATAAATAAATAAATCAGTGTGGAATTTTACAAAATTAATAGGAACATTTTCGGAGACGGGACATTTTCATGTAGTGACGTCACGAGCCCAAATAATGGATTTATTCATTTAAAAATAAAAAAAACTATGCATTTCTAAGCAATTTTATTATCATTTTCTTAATCTTAGTAAAAAGATTTATCCGCATGATTTTTTCCAAGTCGTTATGAAATCCATGCAAGTGGCCTATATTATGATTACTTTTCCACAAAATTATTACATATACTCGTATCACGCGTTTGTAAAACCCCGCACAGGCGTTTATTAATATAAATAAATAAAATGATTTTAACACGCTAAAGCTCATTTAAGGAAAGCTTTTCTAAGTAATCACATAAAAACCTAGCAAATCAAATCAAATCTACTGTATAGAAACTCGTAACAATGTTTTACGATAATGCGATTATAATCATGCTTATTGTAAAACACTTTATCAACATTTCTTTCAGAGGTTGAAGTTATAACAGTATATTTGATTATACCTACGCGATGTAGTTTTCTTTTCCTCTGGGCTTAACTAGCTTCTGCATGCGTCGCCTTTATCCAAAGGAGCGTTTTGAGCCATATTGTGGCCAATTTGCAAACAGCCGCGAGCGTCCGCTAGCCAAAATATGACCAATTTGAAGAGATATTTTAAAATTGGAATTATTTCAGAAATTCCTGCGTGTTGAAAACTTCGATTAATCACAGAACTACCTTAGTAGTTTCACACTTTAACAAGAGATGTCTCGCATCTCTTCTGAATGATTTGTTATTGACATTTCGCAAACTTACTGAATGTTACTAAAATATTTTTACTGAACGTTACTAAATCATTGATCATGATGTATCACATATTAAAAAATACATGTTCGAATTTAAATTTATATCTATGATTAACTAGGCCATAGACAACACACAGAGGTCTTAATATTTAATATTGCTCCGATCATGTTACCTATACCATGAATGGCGATTTTAGAGAAAATGACACTAAAAATAAATGCGTTTTCAAATTTAACGATTTTTTCGTACAATTTTGTTTATGAATCCTATATTGGATAAACGGTCAAATATAGATGCATTCAATGGCTCTCTAATACTATGAGCTGTTTATATGTCTCCATATCCCTCCACACAGCATCCCAGATGACATAGGCCCTGAGGGAAATTATTTTCCTCAGGGCCTCCTGTGTGGAGTTAATGTAAAAAATATATATATATTAATTTTCGGTGATTTTATTTTTAGAAAGTGGGCGGGAAATTTCAAAACCGAACGCCTAAAAATTTCCGAGCGTCCAAGGCTGAAAATGATTATAATGTAGCGGTACGCTCCAATATCTGTCTTATTTAAAAAATATATAAATATTTAAAAAAAAAATCTGATAATATTTAAAACACGCCTACTATCATCATTATAGGCGGAAAATGTTAATTAGACAATGACGAAGCACTTGACCAGTAGCCCAGTCATTCCGTAGTTAAAAAGGCCTTTAGCTTGCAAAAGGTCATGTAGTAGCGATTTTGATATATGTTGTTAAGATTGGGACTCTATAGAAAAAAAAAAGTTTTCGACCTCGGGAGGGTCGAGCTCGATCCGCCATCTTGGATTGAAGGTCCCAAAATTCGGTTTTTTCTAAATAATTATGAAATGGTTGATTTTACAACCAAGTTGTTCAAGGTGAACTTTAAGAAAACTAAATTACGTACATTTTATGTCGAATGTTTTTTTTTGTAAGTCTAATAGGTAACGAGTTATGGTGGCGGAAATGTGAATATTTTTCTAAAAAATGATGAAATTCCCAATTTGTGTTATTTTTCGGGTTATTCATTACATAACTAGCTGTTAAAAACCCGCTCCGTAGGGTTTTACTGCTAGGCCCTGTAGGCAGCTTTTGGTTTGGCTTCGCCCAGTTAATGTTGGTGACCATTTTATACATAATTATATAATATAATATATTTTTTATCATATAATTATAATAATTTTGTTAACTCATTTCCACACTACCATGAGGTAGAGAACATGGCGCATTTTTTATTGTGGTATCCCCTGTAGATCTACTCCACAGATATACCAGCGATGGTAGATTTCGAAATTATTTTATATATTGGCTATTGCGTAATGACATCTTAATAACACTCTTCATCAATGTCATTTTCTAACTCATTGCCTGTGGTACTGAGATTCTGGGCTTCCATTGATAAAATCTCTTCATCTTCTTCCTCGACATCGATATGAACCTCTGGCGAATTTCGGCATGTTTGACCATTACAGCACCCACACACAATAGAACAATTCAATCCAGCTTTCCTGCAGCCACATGCAACGCCGCATCCTTTTTTACAATTACATGAAATAAATTTCAATAAAGTCTCGGGTGCTGGTTTCTTTGTTCTTACTGGAACAAGCCCGTTGGTGCCACGTTTCCAGCCCCAGTTTTCTAGATTTTTTTGGATTCCATACCATTTTTGGACTTGGTGGTACGTCCTAAATGCATGGTACCGTGCAGCGTCGTTCGTTGGTGGCAAAGAGGCAAGATTGAATTTGCTTTTTGTTGTTGACTTTGCGAAACGTTGGTAGCGGACTTCTTCCAAGGTTTCCTTATCCATGTCACCCCTGTACAAAGCAACAAGAAAGCGTGTTCCTGCATCTGCTATGTCTTCTGGTTTTGCATCATGTTGTTTGAAGATTTCTATCATGGCATTGAGTCTTGTGTCGTTCTGTACAAGTGAACAAAATTTTGTTTTTCCTTGGTTGAAGAAGGACGATGTTGTATCGCAGCCACTAAAGGCATGGAGAAACAGAATATTCTCAGCCGCTTCTTTGTATTTCACACTATTCGCGGAATACAGTCTTTCAAAAGTTTTGCCTCTCCCGGGTTCGCGAAGATATATACTACTTTCGGGTGGTGCCAATGCTGTTAGCAGAACTAGGAGATCAACGTCTTCGCCAATAACGAATACAGCGTCAAATGATGAACACAAGGGAATCGCAGTATTGACAATCAACTCATCAGCATCTTTTTCAGCCTGCTTAACTGTAAAATCAGCCTGTATAAATTGCTTTGTAAGCATCGAAATCAGACAGACTTTGTTATTTTCATTGACTAAAAAACGTTCTTGTGAAACTTGAACTGGCATTGTTTCATCGAAAAGAACATCTGCAGACATATGCTTCTTCGATCGGCGAAGTCTTTCTGCGGTTTTTGTATTTTTTTTCACCATCATCTAGCGGATATCCATCGAAAACAATAACTGCATGTGATCCATAGTGATGTCTTACATAGTGAACGTACTTCTCGCAAATTGACCCAAAAAATCATTACCATTCCATACAACTTTATGTAAAAGGTATCCTCCATCTACAACATTAATTTTGCTACCTTCAAGTTGCACGCCTTCTGGAAGTTGTTCAAAAACACCATAAAATGATGATTTCGTACCTTTGCGCATTCCTTCTTCAGAGAAAAGCGACAAAGGAAATGGGGCGAATCCGTATTTAAGGTAATCCTTCAATGCTTCGTCGGATTTCTTCAAAATACACACTCTCTGGAACAACATTAGCGGGTTGATGGAAATAGTTGTTTCGCCGATCTTGATGCTGCTGTTGAATGCCACTAATGGAATAACGCTGTCCTTACATTTGAATTTAATAGATTCAAAATTTGTATACCTGGTAACCATGTTCTACATCCTCCGACGTCCGATAGACCGAGCGTCCAGGCATCGTCCAGTAACCAGGACTCAATCAGTGTTGCCAAATCAGCTATAGACTAGGAGCCCACTATAACAACGTCAATCAACGTAATCGAGCACACGGATGATGCTATATAAGTATATTGTTTGTGGGAATACGTTAAAATGATATTTTGTAATACGTTCTTACAAAAATTTACCAAGAAAACTTCAGTTTTACAATTTTTTGTCAAAATTGTCTTCTTTCTTCAGCTGTAACTCGTTACCTATTAGACTTACAAAAAAAAAACATTCGACATAAAATGTACGTAATTTAGTTTTCTTCAAGTTTGCCTTGAACAACTTGGTTGTAAAATCAAGCATTTCATAATTATTTTGAAAAAACCATATTTTGGGACCTTCAATCCAAGATGGCGGATCGAGCTCGACCCTCCCGAGGTCGAAAACTTTTTTTTTCTTTAGAGTCCCAATCTTAACAACATATATCAAAATCGCTACTACATGACCTTTTGCAAGGTAAAACTACGGAATGACTGGGCTACAGGCAGTTTAATAATAATGATGTGATGAAAAATGATGTTTATTGTTTTTAATATAAAAAAATAATCATCGGACAGCAAAATGACATCTACATTTTTTACTCCAAATATTCTCAAAATCCACTGATTAAAATTCTTCGGTATGTGCTGTTAAACCCTGTTTATAGAAGATAATAGATTATAAGATAGAACAAGTTTTATGAGGATCTGAAGATACGTCAGTTGTTGACAGATATAGCACAAAGTGACTCAATGGCTGTTGATGTTTCGTGACAAATACAGCACACCATGCGGCCTGAGGGTTATAATTCGGCAGGAATACAATTTCCATCGGTTGAGCAGTGCATTCTGCTTTTCCGGGTTCTATTTCTTTCTCCGTCACGTGTTTTTTTAGAAAATCGATTCGTATTATTTATTATTTAGTGTTAAGCGAAACACGTCAACTGTGTGTTAAAGGGGAGAATGGTAAATGCCTGCCTTACGCCCGCACACTGTTGACATTTCAAACGCCCTTGGCGAGAAATTTAACAGAAACGGTGCTACAGAAATAATATAACAAATTTAGTGTTTGAGTGTATATTTCCGTGAGAATAAGTCATTTATGTACATGACGAGTTTTTATTTTCAACAACTCGGCAATAGGATTCACGATCAGCTAATGTGTTTTCTCTCTCTTATAACATGAACATCTTTCAAATAGCTCCTCTCTCTCTCTCTGAGATGTTCTCTGCACATTCAACACCAAATCATTTTCATAACACTTAACTAATTTTCATAACGCTAAACCGGCCTTTAATTAATAAAATTGATCATAAATATATCACAAAAAGACACCAGAAAGGATCTCGTGGTCCCAGGGAGCAATACGGCAAAGTTTCAAAAGACATATACAAATCTGGGACCGAAATTGTTTAATAAAATCCCTCCAGAATTAAATACTAAAACATGCAAAATGACATGATTATTATTAATAACTAGCATGCGTTGCTATGCATCCCGGCATGCGTTGCTATGCCATTTATTTAAGAAATTGTTTCTCCCTGCATGTCCTTTCCCATTCCACCCGTTCCCCTTCCGCCTCCCCTTCCTCTCCCGCGTCCCCTTCCCCTCTCGCGTTCCCACTCCGCCTCCTCAACCTTCCCTCTCCCCACTCCACTCCCCCTTTCACCGTCCCCCTCCCCCTCCCCGCTCCCGCATTCCATACATTCAACCCGATACATCAGTTTTAAAACAGCTCGCGTGCCACCTATTGCATTTTTATACAAATTTCATAATGCCAGAGCTCACCAATAGTTTCATACAAACCTTGTCCTGACAATAACGAACACAACAATAAAAGAATTATCCAATTCGGTGCCGTCGTTCGGAAGTTATGCGCGTACATACATTTCGGGGATTCATTTTTATTTATAGAAAGAAGATTATAAATACAAAACAATACAAGAACAACATGTCAACCTACTAGAGACCAAATGGGAATATAATTCACCGACTCCAGATATTTTCATATCAGAGGGTTCGGCTCTGTGGCATTTCTAATTGAACCTATAAATCCTACTGATCCCTCAATATAAATATTTAAAAAATCCTTTGTAATCCTACATGTATTTAAAATGACTGATTTTTGCATTTTTATATACAAATTCTTTGACAAATCTAATATGCTTAAATTTTGAATCAGATTCCTAGGTATTATGCCAGTGGCCGAAATAACAAATGGCAATATTTTTATGGTCCGAGAATGCCAAATTCTTTTAATCTCATTTCCTAAATCTGTGTTTTTTCTTATTTTTTCAGAAATAGTTTTTTGAATATTACAGGAATTTGGAATAGCTACATCAATGATATAAGTTATTTTTTTTTAATTTTGTCATGTAAAACTATATCAGGTCTATTATGACTAATTGTTCTGTCTGTTAGTATAGTTTTATCATAATATATTTTATAAAATTCATTTTCTAAAAATGAATTTGGTTCATATTCATAATATGGTACTATATTACGGCAGTCAATCAAGTTATGTTTAATTACCAAACTTTGGTGAATTATTTTTAAAACCTGATTGTGCCTAAATGTATACTCGGAAGGCGCTAATATAGAACATCCCGATATAATATGTTCTATAGTTTCGGGAAAAGCCAAACATTTTCTACATAAATCATCAATTTGATTTATATCTTTGATTATATGCTTTCTATAATTTTTAGTATTAATGACTCTATCTTGAATGGCAAGCATAAATTCTTCTATTTCTGCGCTCAACTCTCCAATACTCAACCATTTGTTTGACGAAAGTTTGTCAACATACGTTTGGTTGAGATAATTGAAGTGTTTTGCGTGAATTATTTTATTTGACCAGGAATCTAATAATTCCTGGTTAGTATTTATAAGAATGTTGGCATTCTCGTCATAATTATTATTATTATTATCATTATTCAATAATAACTACAAGGTTGATTGGCTTAGGTAGGGTTGAGCCTGAAAAATTATTGAATAATGTCACATAAAACTTAAAATTTTACATTGTTAATTATTAATGGCACAATCAGTAAAAACTTAGAATATATTTAATTTACAAAAAAAACAACATTTTGTTTTTTTTTTTCATAGAATACGTTTTTGGCATTTTTCACCAGCATTTGGTTCCTTAGAATGGTCAATCTGCCTAGCTAGGAACTAATATAGACATATAAGACATAATAACACTTTTTTGTACACATTTTTAATATTATAATTATTTTGAAATATTATATTATGTAATTTTTGCTGTATAAATGTATCTAATGTTATAAATAATTAATAAACAAATTCCAACGTAAATACAAAATCAAATACACTTTTAGCCATTTACTCTCACGACCTAATATGGAATTAACACCTTTTTATAATACGTCGCATAAACACAATACAACGCATTACCTAATAACTTAAAACTTCCAGCATCAAACAAAAAAACCCTGGCAAAAACTCTTATGGCATACCTTGTCAGCAGCTTTTTTAACCAGTAACATATTTAGCAATCTTTCTTTGTAACTCTTTAACTCAAGTAGGTATATCTTTCTAAATGTATATATGAAATATTCTACAATTAACTGTATCAGGTGGATTTTGTCTGTTTTAAAATCTAAGTACTTTTCATTTCACTCTCGTTTAAATTCTAACTCTTATGGAAAAATCAATTTCGTTCAATTGTATAATGCTTTTCTTCCTGAAAATAAGTTTTATTAAACTTAATGGAAATATTATATTATAAATATTATTGTCATGATTTTATATTATCACCAAATAAATATAAATAAAAAATTCGATCAGTGTTTACATTTCTCCCTGCTAGATATCACCTTTATTTGTACCAACAAATCCGAGTATAATTTCCCCTTTCTCCGAACGCTCTCCACGTGTAGCGGGGCAACTATTGATTTTCCCCCATATAAATATGCCCACGGGGAGCGGAGTATATCCTTTGCACTGTCTGTGTACATCCCTGGCTAATCTCACGGTTGAATGGACCGAAATAAGAACACGAGAAAACTGCTGGACTGTGTTTTTCCGTTAGTTATATCTTATTGGTGTTGTTACATATTATATACGTATATGCGACGTGTCGCTGACCCGAATAGGACAAAGGGAAGGAGATGAGATCGGATGACATTATAAGAGGAATACACAATTGCACAAGCCACGTATGTGTGCATTCTTAGTATGCCTTATATTACCCCAAGTATAGGTAATGGGCATAAAAATCGCTCGGCAAATGGATTTTAACGCAAAGGCGGTTTTTATTTATTTTGTGAATAATATTGTAAGAAAAAAAAAGTTAATTAATGAGAAAAATATGATTTTAACGGTTTTAGAAAGAGAAAACTCTACGCATTATATTCAAATCGCTTTTGAAAAACTGTTTTTAGTTTTCGAATATGTTCAGATATATTCCATTTATTTGGATTTTTTTGCAAAGCGGATATATTTTTACCTTCTGACAAAATACACCCGATTTTTCAAGGTTTTTTGTTACATGCGTTTATATATTCCAATTTTTTTTTCTAGTTTACGCTATTATATTTTTAATAAAAAAATTAACAACCTAATTTTAATTCTACTCAAGCTAAACGATAGGAAAATCTTCAATTTATTCAGAACATATTTTTAGTATTCAAAGTGTAAACCAATTTGTAGTAAAGGTTGATCGAAAATAATGATTTGATTTGCAAAATGATAACTTTAAGTAGTGTCTGGAAACTCGTGGTAAAAGCGGCAAAGTAGTGAAATTTCATCACACAGAGAACCCAAAACAAGTTATTTTTTCTATCTGAATATTTCCATTTTTTTAAATTGTTCAATTTAAGGCTAAAAAATCTTTTTGTGTCGGGTCTCACCTTCGAAGCAATTTAAAAGACATTACAGCTGAAATTCACCCCCTAGTGACCGATTTTTTTAAAAGTGAAACTTCTTTAGCCCCGTTAGCGATTTGAAATTCGGATGAAACGGAAATGCGTCACAAAAATTCGGTTCTAATACAATGCGGTAGATTCACGACGGTATGAATCGCCCGACTATCAGAGATTATGCAGCGAACGAAGGTTCGAAACCTACCAAATCCAAAAAAAAATAAAAACAATCTTCAAACCACTTTAAAATACACAGGCAAAAGAAAAGAAAGCGACATCTAGCGAGCGAATTCCACGCTCTGATTTTTTTTTCAAATTTTATCAAAAAACTCTAAGCTTAGGATTCGATTTACTCCGAAAAAGGAAAGCTCAAAAAAAGGTTATAATCCAAAATCTACTCCTACTCTAATCTACATGTGACGTAGATTCACCTTTCAGCTTTTACAACGAGTTTTCGGACATACATATTAATAAACTCGCAGCCTTAATAAAAAAAAACCACAGCACGCCCGATTACCCGTGTTATTGCAATAACATAAATAAACCCCGTGTACACTAAAACACGTTTTATTATCAATAACCTTTCCTACGTGGTCACGCTTGTTAAAATCCATTGAAGATCTGACAACGTTGTATATGGTTTTAATTTACTAGGAAAGAATGTTGTTTTAATTTTTCTCCGCCAGGGGCATTATTGGCGCGCCTGTGCATTAATTCTCAACGGCCCGCGATGAAAAGACAGCCAGGTTTGTTTATGGCGGGATGTCAAAAAATTTGTTAGTACCTAAATGTTGTGATTTTACTTAATAATTTATATTGTAGTGACGAATTTACTCTTCTATTCACATAATTGATATATTTACCATGTTATGTGTGTGGTTTACATCAGTTTAATCAAGTTATTGTACAAACGCCGTACTTTCAAAGTTGAACTGTCAGAATATTGTTTTATAGGTTACTTAAAAGATAAAATTTACATTTTAAGATCTTTATTTTAAGAGAATTTCTTAAAAGTGATATTTTTTTATAATATCAATATCTAATACATGTGTTCGTAAACCTATCAAAGAAAGTAACATCTTTAGAGATGCAAGAAATCAGTTTGAAATGTCGTTATTATTTCTAAGTTATTTTTTTGGCAATAAAAAAAACTTTGAAATTTATTATAATTTTTTTATTGAATGCACGAGGAAAAAGTGAGGTGATAGTTTCCTTCCAAATTTATTACATAAAAGGACTGTGTTTTTGAAATTTTGTTTTGTTTTTTTTTTTTAATTTCTCTGCATTATGGTCAAAAATGTTTGGGTAAGAAATTTTTTTCCGAGTTTGGATCTTAAAATATGGCAGTTTTTGAAACTAAAGTGTATTTTAAATACACAAATCAAAAAGGTAATTTTACCTAGTTTTCATAAATGGTATTTGTTTTTACGTCACCTTCAAAAATAAGAAATATATAGAACATTCAAAATACTTTGGAAAAATTCCAAATTTCGTTCGACATCATTAATAAAACAGAGATAAACTACCCTCTCAGGCCGTGTAAACCAAGTGTATTTTTTCCATGAACAATTTTTTAATTAGTAATGTTTTCACATCCGCGGCCGTTTGTCAATTGAATAAAATTTTCACTGGGTTTTTTAGTAAGGCTGCAGGTGTTTTTGCTGCTAGGCCTTGCGAGTGGCGGGGGGCGGGCGGCGGACGGCACGACAGTAGCTTAGTCACAATCTTCACGTAGGTACATATCATCCATATCCAGACTGGAGAGATTCATGAAAATGCAAATCCAAGAGCTTTTACGCTTGCCAGCCGACGTTCTCATGCTAGTTATTAACGTGAGTGGCGCCATCTCTTGGCATTATTAGCTACTTGCCTTAATTTGGTTATATTACGATAGTAGCTTAGTCACAAACTTCACGTTCACAGATGGTTTCCAAATGGCGCGGCGTCAGAGGCTTCTTAAATTTCAACCTACAGCCGCTAGGGTATTAATACTGTCAGATAGGTTAAATATAGGTTCTATAATTTCCTGGAGAGACACAGGGTAACGTGTAACCAGTTCAGAAGGACTTTAATGAATGGCCAAAAATTGTTTTAAATTATTCACGCCGTAAAATATGTATTAGGTATGCTTACAGGGGGACCATGAAGATGTCAAGTATGACCCACCCGAAACGTCTAAATTTAACACGACCCTCTAAAGCCTTAAATATTATTAATATCACGGGGTAGCATAAAGTCGCAGATTTATTGCCTGTGTTGATTTTTTACAGCGGTTCTCTGCGAAACGCATTAATATTACAAAAGTGGAGTGATATTTATTGCGTGAAGACATTTGGCCGAACAAAATATACGAGTAGCCTTTCCGATGCGGGAAACATATTTTTATAAGGTTACGTCATCATCTATAACTACTGACAGACTTAGAAAAACTGAATCTATACTATAACGAAACTTTTTCATCATTGAAGAGGACGATAACACTAATAATCTAAGCAAAAATATAAAAGAGAACAAGACACAGAAAAATAAAAAGATAACGGTCGCAACTAGAACTCGAACCCAGAACCTCTCGTCTTACCGGGACGAACGTCTTTTCCAATTAGGCCACTGCCAGCTCTTATTAAACCATGTTTGTCAATCTCATTTTTCAAATTTCAGAATTAACAATATTATCTTCAACAATTCTTTTTCCGTATTATTGGCAACTACCTTTTTTCATTTGAAATAATCGTTTGTTTGTTACTTAGATAGCGTCTCGGATAAACATATCAGATTTTGTTTATAAGGCGAATTTTTTGTAAAAGTCTTTTTTTTTACATTAACTCCATACAGGAGCCCCTTAGGAAAATAATTTCTCTCAGGGCCGATGTCATCTGAGATGCTGTGTGGAGGGTCGTTTTGAGGAGAGGAAGGAATGAACATTGGTCTTGAAGAGACCCATCTTGTAGGAAGGAGGAAACACAGAGGCCGGCAAATCATTCTACAGCCGAGCTGTTGAACACAAGAAGCGACCCGTTCTCGTGTGACAAATGTCAACCGTGCACAAATGTTGGGGACGCGTTTGGCGTGTTTCCCGACTACGCACTGGTGCCGAAGGGATCAATGACGCTAGTTCCTCGGAGCATCTTCCATTGTAATACCGGTAGAATAAGGACAGCATTCCCACCCGACGCCTGTGCTCTAAAGATTGCAATTCGTCTGTTAAGACGGGAGATTCTATCAAACGGACCGTCCGTTTCTGCACAGAGTTGGGGGTATTTTTCAGGTATTTTGGAGCTCCAGACCAGAGGTGGCTGCCAAATTCAACCGTGGGGCGCACTTGTGATTTGTACAGGATTAGCAGTTGTGTACTATTAAAGTATCTGCGGGCCCTGTCCAAATGAATATTCAATTTTTATTAAAACAACTCTTTTCATAACTTTTGAAGGTTATTTCCAACAATATAATATGTTTAAGTGTATTAACATGTGTTTGAGTAGCAGCTTGCCACACCAAATGACATATCGAGAGGTGGGTCAAATCCCAGCACTGGAAGGAATGGGAGGGGGCACCCGAAATGAGACAATCCAAAGTACTCATAAACGGACCCGACCCCAGACGGACCAGGAAACTACTCGATATGGACAGAAACTCGCTGAGGGAACTGGTAGGCCTACTAACGGGACACTGCCAACTCAGGAGACGCATCAGGGCCGGATCTACGAAATCTGGCGCCCTGTGCAGTAGGTACCGATGGGCCCCCCCCCCCCTACATTTTTATTTTGATTAAAAATTCGTTCACCCCAATTTTTTTTTTTTTTATGTAATTGTTATTTTTTTTACACTAATTTATCAAATAAAATCAAGACATATAAAGGGTGTAATAAGTGACCTGGCGGTAGCTCTCACACTCGTTTTTTTTTAAAGAGAGGATCGCCAGGAACCCTATACTCTCTGAATCTATTTGGTAAACATACATTATGGTGCTATTTTAATTATTTTAGGAAAAACTCTTGGCAAGTTATGCTTTAAAATAATACAACGAATTGTTTGTTTGTGCCCGTACCATTATTTAAAATATAGGTTACGAGACAATGCGGGTGGTTTCGCTGAACTAGGTCCATTAGACATTCTTGAGATTTACTGCCTATACACCCTACACGAATATTAGAAAAAGCAAATACAAATACGTTCTCATGGCAACGTACAACACAAGAATAGCATCTACAGCTTCTGACTAGCAAACAGGCAGTCCCGACGAGAGACAGTGAGCAGTGATAATAAGAATATAACCTCAAATTTGTACGTTGCATTTCCCCTGTGTTGAGCGAACACTAAACACTGACGTATGGTATCAACGGCTTACGAACAAAAATACCGCGCTGTGATTGGTTATTGAATTTGGATCGCACCTATTCGTCGTAAAAGACGGTAAAAAATATATGGAAAAATAGATCTTACGTTTAAACTAAATATATGGAAACAATTATTATAAGCAATAATTATCAGCCTGAAACACTCATCCACATTGAAAAATCTTCCGAGAAAAGATACATGACGCCAACGGGGCTTGAACCCGTGTCCTCTCGATTGCCGGTCGATTGCTCTGACCACTGAGCTATGGCGGCTTATCTCGTACCCGCCAAATGATTCAATATATGCTAGTGTTTCATTCAACAATTACTGCTTATTATATTTTTTCCACCTGAAAACAACCAACTTTATTTTTGCGAGAGAAACATTGTAAGTGTTAAGTCCCTCGCTAGGTGGCGTCGAGACAAATTATGTCTTCATTTATTGGGGAAATACTTAAACTTATCAAATATTAATTATTATTTTTAATTGTAAAACTAACGTTTTAAGACAAGATTTTTTATGCATAGCACAAAGGGTAACAATTATTATAAGCAATAATTATCAGCCTGAAACACTCATCCACATTGAAAAAATAATAAGCAGTAATTGTTGAATGAAACACTATAATAAGCAGTAATTGTTGAATGAAACACTAGCATATATTGAATCATTTGGCGGGTACGAGATAAGCCGCCATAGCTCAGTGGTCAGAGCAATCGACCGGCAATCGAGAGGACACGGGTTCAAGCCCCGTTGGCGTCATGTATCTTTTCTCGGAAGATTTTTCAATGTGGATGAGTGTTTCAGGCTGATAATTATTGCTTATAATAATTGTTACCCTTTGTGCTATGCATAAAAAATCTTGTCTTAAAAACGTTATTTTTACAATTAAAAATAATAATTAATATTTGATAAGTTTAAGTATTTCCCCAATAAATGAAGACATAATTTGTCTCGACGCCACCTAGCGAGGGACTTAACACTTACAATGTTTCTCTCGCAAAAATAAAGTTGGTTGTTTTCAGGTGGAAAAAATATAATAAGCAGTAATTGTTGAATGAAACACTAGCATATATTGAATCATTTGGCGGGTACGAGATAAGCCGCCATAGCTCAGTGGTCAGAGCAATCGACCGGCAATCGAGAGGACACGGGTTCAAGCCCCGTTGGCGTCATGTATCTTTTCTCGGAAGATTTTTCAATGTGGATGAGTGTTTCAGGCTGATAATTATTGCTTATAATAATTGTTACCCTTTGTGCTATGCATAAAAAATCTTGTCTTAAAAACGTTAGTTTTACAATTAAAAATAATAATAAATATATGGAATTTGTAAAAAAATTCTGTAACTGACTATAAATTCGTAAGCCGTTGATGCCAACCTGATGAGTGCGCATTCTGTTTCTTTGGAAAGTGTTGCTAGAGCGTAATAATTATTTCGTACTATGGGTAATTTTTAAACGATTCAGGGAATATTAAAACTAAATTTTAATACAATATTTATTTTCTCACGGCGCCCCTTCGGAGTTGGCGCCAGGTTTTTGCACGTTTTTGAACGTATGGCAGATCCGGCGCTGAGACGCATGCAGCTATTGGGAGTGGAAAGCACCAGTAGATGTAGAAACTGTGAAGAAGATGAAGAAACTCCAATTCACTTATGGTGCCAATGTCCTGCCTTGGTGGGAACTAGGCTCAGATACCTGGGGAGACATGTTGTTGAACCAGAAGACCTAGCCACATATCCAATAACAACTCTGGTGAACTTTATTAAAGGGACTGGGTTATTGTTAAAGGATTGAGGTAAAACGGGAGAAAGTACAATGGGCCAATGGCTTAAGTACTCACGGGAACTAATGGTAAACCGTCTCCGCTTTAAAAAAAAAATAAAACATATGTTTATATTATCTATTAGGTTATTAGTTATTAATGTTATCTTCTTCTATGATAATATATTTCATTGATGGGAAAACCTTCAAAGATTATGAAAAGAGAGTTTTTCTAATAAATTTTAAATAATTATTTCCTCAGGGCCTATGTCATATTTGGAAATGTGTGTGGAAGGTCTTCTTGAGGAGAGAAAGGAGTGAACGTGGTCTCGAAGACACCAAAGTTGTAGTGGAAGGAAACACAGAGGTAGAACAAGGACAGCATTCCCACCTAAAGCTTCTTTTTTTAAGATTACAATACGTTTGTTAAATAAGGGAATCTTGCGAACGGACCGCCAGTATCTAAATATATTCAAGGGTTTTGGAGCTCCAGAGCAGAGTTGACTGCCAAATTCAACTGTGGGACATACTTGCTATTTGTAGTTGTGTAGCAGTTGTCTACTTTTAAAGTAACTGCGGGCGTTGTACAATATCTTCTACATTTTCCAGAGCGTCTCCGTTGAAAAACCAGTAGGTTTCCGTTAAATAAATATTATAACTAAATGAAAATTGCCAGAATTTAAAATCAAATTACAAGTAGTTTCTACAGTACTTATATAACACGAATTCAAATTCAATTTTCCATTCTCTGAGTCGCATTATTCTATGGACTTGCCGCAATACAGTACACATTCATATACATAGAGCACACATCGTACGCTTGACGGCTGTCCAGTGTCCACAGAACACACAAGTCGACCGCTTATTTATTTAAGGGTATTTACATGCGAGGAAACCTGCCGCTGTGAATGCGGACTTAATTATTCACCTGGTTTACCACTGTGTACTGTGGAAGTGCCCTCTATTCAGCTCTCGTCGATAAATCGTCAGGAACTGAACCCCTGAACTCTGCGTTAAAAATTCAACAATGTCAACAACTTCTTTCTATTCTTATCAAGGGGTTAGAATGCATACCAACGCGTTTTCTGAATCTAGAGTAGGAAAATACCAACGGAAACAGAAAATATTTGATGCAAGACAATTATTTTATTTATTGAAGACCTTATGCCGGAAGCACAAAACGTAGAAAACTAGGTCACATTGCAAAGCATGAAATACCTCGTTTTATAAAATATGTAGGCAACGCTGCCTCTTGTTAAAGTAGTCGGATCGATTTTTAAAAGCCAAATTATTTTCTTGTAAGAGACGAACAGCAAAATATAGAAACATATTAGGTCCTACATATGAAATTGGCGTTTTGTATGGGAGGAACATAAAGTCGATTTTTTTTAATCCTACTAATATTATAAAGGCGAAAGTTTGTATGGATATATGTTTGTTACTCTTTCACGCAAAAACTACTGAATGGATTTTAATTAAACTTTGCAATAATATAGCTCATACATCAGAATAGGCTATAGGCTATAGCTTAGAGCTCTGGCATTATGAAATTTGTATAAAAAAATTGCAATATGTGGCACACGGGCTGTTTGAAAAATTAATGTAACAGGTATGGAGGGGGATGAGGGGGGGGTTAAGGAGGAGGGTGGAGGGGGAAGGGTGGAGGGGGAGGGGAAAGGTGGAGGGGAGGGGAGAGGGGGAGGGGAAAGGTGGAGGGAGGGGGGAGGGGATGGGGAGGTGGTGGAGGGAGTGGGGTGGGGGGTGGGGGTAGGAGGGAGGGGGGTGGGTGGATGGGGGTATGAGGGAGGGGGGGATTTGGGAGAGGGGGAAGAGGGGAGTGGGGGTGGGAGAGGGGCGTAGGGGGGGGAGTGGAGTGGAGATAGCGAAGGTGGAGGAGGCGATGTGGGAACCAGAAAAGGGTTATGTTATGTTATACCTTATAATTAATTTTAGATGACGAGGAGAGGAAGAGGAAAATAGGATAAGGATAGGAGATGCTCCCGATACATACAAAATTAATACATGAGTGTGACTCATGTATTAATTTTCGATCGTACGCGTTACTTCTATTCGGTATTTCTGAAGGGCATAGTTAAAAATATCTATAATATTAAAAAGCGAAAATTGTGAAAATGTTTAATAAAACATAACTCGTTTAAAATAGAGCAAAAATCTCGTGGGAAATGTCTTAAACAGCACTTAAAGAAACACTTGTGAAAATTTCATATATCTTTGTAAAAAAACATAAAATACTTGTTTATAATAATCTTCGGAGCATACTTTGCGATTATTTTCGGCGGCAGATCGTGATGTCCTCGTATCTGAGGCGCATCATAACCTGCCTGATTTTACAATTGGCCTGCGACATATACACGCAATCGACGATCATTCTAAAAGCCGTTCATTAAAAAAATTGCTTCTCACACGTCTTGTATGAAAACGAAAACGATAGAAGATGCTAGAATGTCTAATGTTTTAAATAAATTAAATAACATGAGTATAAAAATGAAAGAAAATATCAAGCTCAATACGTGGTTAGGTTAGTTTAGGTTAGGTTGACAAAAGCGTTTAACCAGCCAGCGGACGAAAATCCACATTTCGTCGAAAGTTGTTCTTACGATCGTGCAGGGCGGTTACAATGAGAAAGATTAATTATTCTCCGTACCAGCTTTTTAAAATTATAACTCAATATCGAATTTATTTCAATCCAAATTAGCTTTAATTTATACCTTCATCCAAAAATGCTGATAAAACTATTAAAATAATGTACTTTTTGTAATTTTTTTTTTGATTATAAGTATTTATCATTTTTCAATAATGTCTAAATTTAATAAGAATGTTAAAAAAATCTGAAATATATTAGTTTTGTAAGTGCGCAAATAAATACACAAATGGACCAATTTGAGTCAAGAAACACATGTACGTACATATTTTTTAATGATTTTATTGAAACTAAAATTAAAATTCTAAAACATGCGTTTGCTAGATAATGTATTGATTTATTTTACTGCATGATTATATTATTTGAAATGGGTGTGGTATAATACAAAATCTTTTTTGAAAATTTAACAAATCTGCCAACGACCTATGGAATAACCTTATTATACTAAAAATTAAAAAAATTATTACATGCGAATGCTAGATAAAAGAACAATCTTTCGAAATCCATTTATAATTTTTTGTGGAAAAGAGTCAATACGTCTATAATGTGATTTGAAAATGACATATTTCTGGTTTTCTCTGGTAATGCCCTCTTAAATGGAACGTTTGCGCGGCTTGTCTCAGCCGGTTTCACACAATTCTTAATTTTGGATTTGGGATCAAAATAAAAAACCAAACTGATAAATTATTTTTGTAATTAAAAGGTATATAAAATATCTAGTATGGATGTGAACTACTTTAATTATTTTTGCTTTAAATTATAAGATGTTCGCCATTAAAGATTTTGGTGTTTCAACTTGGACAATTATTTGTGAGTAAATAAAAAACATTTAAAAACATTATTTTACCATTTTTATTTTTTAAATATGATGAAAAATAATTTAAAAAGTAAAATATTGCTCAAAATAGTTTTTTGGGTAGTAATTTTAATATATACCTAAACGACAAATTTTGTTCACACATAAATAGGTAATTCGTATTTTAAGTTTACACCCATCAAAATATATATATATTTTTTTTTTTAATTAATTTTTATTTTTTATTTCTGAATCACTTAAAAATAATTGCCCAAGTTGCTTCTAAAATCATGAAACTCTGAAATCTTTAAATGGCCTATATCTTATAATTTAAAGCAAAAATAAATAAAGTAGCTCACATCCGTACTAGATATTTGATATACCTTTTGATAACGAAAATAATTTTTCTGTTAGGTTGGGTATTTTGATTTCAAATCCAAAATTAAGATTTGTGTGAAACGGGCCGGAACCGGCCGCGCAAACTTCCTCTTTTAAACTCCCGCATTCCGAATTTCTAGCGTTTTATAACATATTTCTCTTGAACACTTTAAGTATTTCTAAAAAAATATATGTTATTTCAAAAGTTTTTATAAAAAAATACATGTTATTTTTTAAGATAATATATACACACTAGCTTTTGCCCCCGGCTTCGCTCGCATAGTATTAGGGGGTTCCCACAACGTCTCCTCCACATTCTCTAACCCCACTCCAATCCCCCCTCCTCTCCCCGCCCCCTCTCCACCCCACCACCCTCAAATCCCCCCTCACCCCTCACCCTACCCCACCACCCTCCGCCCTGCTCCCACATCCTATCCCCCCCTTACCACCCCTCCATACCCGTTACATTCATTTTTCAAACAGCTCGCGTGCCACCTATTGCAATTTTTGTATATAAATTTCATAATGCCAGAGCTCTAAGCTATAGCCTATAGCCTATTCTGATGTATGAGCTATATTATTGTAAAGTTTCATTAAAATCCATTCAGTAGTTTTCGCGTGAAAGAGTAACAAACATACATCCATACAAACTTTCGCCTTTATAATATTAGTAGGATTATATAAAATTCCATCGATAGAAAAAATCGCAAAATATGCTCAGAAAATTATTATAATTTTTTTTTTCGTTTGATTTCTCTGACCGCTGAGATTTGCGACGCACTATACCTCTGCGCTATGGGACGCGCATTATATTTCGCCGACCAGTAAAAAAACAAAGCGGCCAATGAGCGCAGATCTATCGTCGTTTCCATTTTATATCTCAACCATTAGGGGCCTTGAGCGCAGTTTGATGCTTCGCAGGTGCCGTAGTGCGTCATTTCTATTTCATCCAAATTTCAAATCACTCTAACGGGGCTAAGGAAGATAAGTTTAAAGATTTTCACGGCCAAAAGCATTTTCGTTATTTGTTTTTGGGGTGTTATGCCGTGTTGCGCTACCTCCTTCTTTAGCCAACGTTTCGGACATCGTTGCAGTGTCCATCATCAGGGCAAAAAATCCTAAAATCCATCAAGCAAAGCATCCCAAAAACAAATAACGAAAAAGGGGCTAAGGAAGTTTCACTTAAAAAATTCAAAGTGTTTCTTTAAATGCAATTTTAGACATTTCCCACGAGATTTTTGCTTTATTTTAAGCGAGTGGTGTTTTATTAAACACTAGCAGACCCGGCCACACGTTGCTGTGGCTAACGAAACACAACGCCATTACCCAACCTTTATAAAATCCACACCACCCGCTTGCCAGCTACCCGCTGCCTGCTGCCTGAATTGAATATTTGAATTTCTTGAAACTAATTAACTCGCCACTAATTACACAATGCTTGCAATGCAACACTGGATATTTGAAAAGGGAAAATGAAATACCTACTTACTCTGACATCTATTTTCCAATTTCTTCCGTAGAACGAATTTCAAAAGTGACTATGGTACGGCCCGACAGCCGTTTTAAATCGCACAAAAATATGTTTTCTTTGAATTTCTCGGCTTTTGTCTAAAATAATTTACATGTATTATAATTATAAACATCCCTCTTCAATCACTCTATCTATTGGTGAAATTCGTATGAAAATCCGTTGCGTAGTTTAAAAGATTAACGCGCACATACATTTTGAGCGACTTCATTTCATACTATGTAATGATTTTCCCATTTTTCCCCTTTTTTAATATTGGCGCGATCTCTCTAAAATTCGTACTTACATATCTCTCCTTTTTCTTCTTTTTGAGTGGGTACTACCGGGCCTTAACCCATAGAAGTGGAGGACAAAATTTAATATTATAACGAATCTAACTCATTTTAACCATAAAAATTGTGACTCATCGTTCCACAACGATGATATACCAGCATAAATGTCAGCTTCCACGTGGATATAGGATAGAGTGTGTAAGTGGGTACGTGGCAAGCGATCTCCTTCATTAAGTATTGAATTCTAATCCCCAGAATCACCGGCTGTGGGCAGACTGAGGGGGGCGGTGTGAATGGCGGGGGCGGTGTGGAAAGGGCGGTACAGGGACGACAAATAGAACACACTACAACCTTTGGGGGGGGCGGTGAGTTCGCAAGGAACATGTCCTAATGAGCTTTTTAGGCAGAATTTGAGCCATTTGTTGCAGAGCACATTACGCGCATTCGGCGCTTGGTGAAATGTATATAAAAAGAATTAACTGATTTTTAAGTCGATTTCTTACGTGAAAAATGACGGGATATTTTAATGATAATTTTGAAAAACACAACCGAAATAATTTTTTGTTATAGTACTTTAAATAATAAATTATACCTTTTTTATTTATTTTTGGGGTGTTATAGCATGTTGCGCTACCTCCTTCTTTAGCCAATGTTTCGGACAACGTTACGGTGTCTATCATCAGGGCAGATGATGGACACTGTAACTGTGACACTGTACCTAGCAGGTAGGACCTACTTTACTGCGTATTTGAATTATTGTTCTTCACACAAGCTGTTTCAATTTCGAAAAAAAAACTTTAATTCAAAACAACTTTGAGTTCATTGAACGTGAGTAATTTCACAAAGGAATAACTAAGGTTGCTTTGCTCCCCACATGGATAATAGCCCGGTGCCTGCTCACTTTCCTCTTCCACTTCTTCCACTCCCCATGAAAATTATGTTATTTTTAAGAGGCTAAGTTAAATGTCTGTTTCTACCAAATAAAGTCAAAGTTTTAATTTTTTCTTTTTTTAATTCAATTATACCCCCTTCTATGTAATTATATAATTAAAATAATACAGACGAGATGAAATCTCGGTCTGAGACACCGTGCGCGAGTATACGTGTTACGCCGCGCCGTTGGGCGCGAGTACAAGAAGGCTAAATTAAAAATAAATATTTTTACAAGACTTGCAGAAAAGTCAATAGATGTGGCACATTAAATAAAAATGGAAAATTTACCCAAGACATCTAGATCCGTGGTCGTCAAACTGCGGCCCGCGGGCCGCATGCGGCCCGCGGCCGATATGTGTGCGGCCCGCACAAATATCTGCCCTTTTCTTTTAAAATATATTTTTTTCATGTACTATCCGTTTTTTTGCGGCCCGCATAAATATTTGCAGTTTTCTTTTTAAATATTTTTTTTTCATGTACAATTATTATAGATACTATCCGGTTTTTTGCGGCCCGCACAAATATCTGCCGTTTTCTTTTTAAATATATATTTTTTCATGTACAATTATATTATCCTTTTTTTTTCAATATTTTGTGTACGTATACCATATGATTTTAAAATGTTGATTTTAATTAATTGACATTTGATTTTAAAACGCCCAGCTGGTTTTTGAACACATAATGTACGTCATAGGTTCTCAACGTGGGCGATAACGCTCCCTTGTAGTCATTTGAGACGTTCAGGGGGGGCAGTAGAAGACTTAGAGAAAATTAGAGGGCATAGAGATGGCACAGTGAGGGTGTAGGTAGGTAAAAAAATGCTCTAAAAAGACCAAAAAAAAACACGCTTATCACGTACTAATAAAGCAAAGTAAACTTTAATATTGGTTCATTTTTGTTATTGTATGTATTGTAATCATTTTTATCACGTGTGCGAAAATTCACACGTTTCGATATTTCGGGAAGTGGATGATAATTGAACTAAAAGATTCCATTACAGATCTACACAAATTTTTTTTGTATAAATGGAAACAAGACGTTATGCAAATCTTGCAATTCTTAGTTTTAACATAATCCATAATCGTATTGACAGCCCATTCCTCTTGAATTGTTATGGCTTATACGTGCCTGAAAATTTCAGCCATAGTCGTCGACACGACTTGTTCAAAATACCATACAGCAGAACAGATGTTCTAGCACAGCATAGCATGACAAGAGGAATGGTGCTGTTGAACGAAATATCGGAAACACTAGATATATATAACTCTTCTTTAGATAGCCTTAAGATTTTTTTGTATAATAATCATCTTCCTAGGTGTGAAGACTGTCAAAATGAGAAAATTGTACAGTAATTGGATAAAAAATCTGTTGTACAATGAAAAAAAAAAAAAAAAAAATTTATTTTATACCAGATTTAAATGTCCGGGTTAAATTTTCCCCAAAAAAAAAAAAAAAAAAAAAAAAAAAAAAAAAAAAAAAAAAAAAAAAAAAAAAAAAAAAAAAAAAAAAAAAAAAAAAAAAAAAAAAAAAGGAAAAAAACTGACTGCCGTAATATAGTACCATATTATGAATATGAACCAAATTCATTTTTAGAAAATGAATTTTATAAAATATATTATGATAAAACTATACTAACAGACAGAACAATTAGTCATAGTAGACCTGATATAGTTTTACATGACAAAATTAAAAAAATAACTTATATCATTGATGTAGCTATTCCAAATTCCTGTAATATTCAAAAAAGTATTTCTGAAAAAATAAGAAAATACACAGATTTAGGAAATGAGATTAAAAGAATTTGTCATTCTCGGACTATAAAAATATTGCCATTTGTTATTTCGGCCACTGGCATAATACCTAGGAATCTGATTCAAAATTTAAGCATATTAGATTTGTCAAAGAATTTGTATATAAAAATGCAAAAATCAGTCATTTTAAATACATGTAGGATTACAAAGGATTTTTAAAATATTTATATTGAGGGATCGGTAGGATTTATAGGTTCAATTAGAAATGCCACAGAGCCGAACCCTCTGATATGAAAATATCTGGAGTCGGTGAATTATATTCCCATTTGGTCTTTAGTAGGTTGACATGTTGTTCTTGTATTATAATACTTATATAGTGAAATTGCATAGCGTGGGTTGACTAGATGATCATTTGGGGAAGTGTGTGAAAGGGTTTAGTTTTTCCTTCTTTTTTTTCTTTTTTTTTTTTTTTTGGGGAAAATTTAACCCGGACATTTAAATCTGGTGCATAATAAATGATTTTACGTGTGTTATTATTATTAAGAATTGAAGTATATCATGAACACAAGAAGGAAGGAAGTAGCAACCCGGTTCTTAAATACAAAAGAATTGCTATTTTAACTTGGTAAACAAAAAGTTACAACACCCCTCCCCCCCCCCCCTGATCTAGATAGTACTTAGTTCAAGATAAATCTTGTCGTATATATAGATAGCAGAAAATAAAAATATACGTTAAGACAATGTTGGTAGTTCATAGCCAAAGTATGACGCAGTATGTCGCAGCTAAATATGATCGAATGGGACAGGGTTCCATTAGCTCAATATTCAGAGCAAAGCCCCGGCAAGGCAAAGATCCTGGTACAATTCCTGGGTGCAACTGTATCTTTTGCTGTTTCAAATTTTCGATTGAGTGCTTCCATACTGTTTTCAGTGATTTAATTAATATTCATATTTTAAATGCTGTTATGAAGCAATTCTTAAAAAATTATTATTCCGTCAAGTACTTCAAAAAAATGATAATGTTGGCGACACTCTCGAGATTTTGGTGTCTATGCGAGGCGCGAGAGGGCTTTTTCCGGTTCCAGACACTTTGATTTGGAAGCGAGAAGAGCGGCTCGCCTTGTAAATCGACGGATCACACATTGAGAGAAAAATGTGCTAATTGTACGGGAAAGAGTGAAAGGAAGTATACGCGGGCGACAATCGATTTTTGATGAAATTTTAATAATGGTTTTCATGGTAAAACCCTCAAAAAAACACGCGAGTGAGTCGTGATGAATCGTGGCGAGTAAAATGCTACGGCATGTTATTGTGACGGGCGCTCGGGAATTGTAATCGGGAGAGATCAGAGTCATCCTGTCGGTATATATTACATTACGCTGATAATAATCATTTTCCCGCGGCTGACAAACCCGCGGAGTTCACCATTTTTAAGAACTCGCGCTGTATGGGAGCAAGAGTATCGCTACCATTTGGGATAGGACCGGTAATCAGGAGAGGGTCATGGGTCCCCACCAGCAGTGATCGTTCGGCTCCAGAGCCGAGGCCAGAAGAGGAAGCAGGAGGACCGGCATCCCGCAGAGGGTCATGGGATTCCGCTTGTCATGGTCGTGCGGATCCCGAGCTGAGTTTTACCGTTGGTGGAGAGAGTCTGGACCTCCCCTTCGGTAGGAACTCACACCAGGCGTCTCCGGGAGAGGCCACAAGGGCCTACCACTCTCAGCCGCAGTCCGGGGGGGGGTAGATAGGTTAGAATTAGATGGATACGAGGTCCCGGGTGAGTCTTTTTATGTATCATGTATTTATCACCGGTCTTCCTTTGTACAATATACCTTACTTATGTTCTCATTTAATGCTGGGTTTTAATGGCTTTTAATTTTTAATTTTATTTTTAATTTTTAATTTTAATTTTAATGCGCCCTACACCCCACTCCTTTCCAGGGATGTTACATTAAGAATGCCCACGCCGTAAAGGGAGAGTCTCGTGCCTGCTGCAAATTGACATTCCACGACTGTATAGTTGAGGATTGGCGTCCATAGGTTCCATTAGAACCGAAGTTGATTTGTGGTGAGCGGGAGAGAGATGTAATTGGCTGGCATCTGCTACGTACAGCCTCCCACGCAAACTGCTAGCTACATAGTAGATAGCACCTCATTTATTTAACCTAATTATCTTGCTATCCACGTAGTAATTAGCTACTTAACAAAGTACTAAAAGAGCGATTTAACAATGCGCTTAAGAGCATGTGTATATCTTAAACATTAATAAAAATCATCCTCTATTGCGGATACAAAAATTCTTCTTGTTAAATAGACTTAAATATAATATCTAACTCATCACACTTCAAAAAACACAATCTCTTTGACGTGGCCGACCAGAGAAGGGTGGAAATTTGCAGGGCTATTTAGCTGTACGCCAATGGCGGTCCACGCCCGGGTCAGTCCATTGTCAGGTAAGCCACTGCGGCCCATGCATATCACATGAGCTGCCTTTGTCACTATAAATGGTAAAACCTACAGACCGCAGATAGGGAGACTCTAACAGAAGAAAATCCACACATCCGCATCCTGGCGATAACTAGGCTGACACTGGCTTGTAGACCCGATAAGGGATCAAATTTTTTGATTTACATAGTTATAGAAATAAGATTTTTTGTATGAACACAGCACTAGATTTTCACTGTATAAAATAGGACCTAATATGGAACCTTGAGGAACGCCTGTTTATATTATTATTTTTTTAATATTGGTCAATACAGCTATATTTTCATGCACTGGTAGTTGAAGCACATAGTTTTAAATGTTTTCATCTTAATTCTTCAATTTATTGAAATTTCAAGTCGTTTTCCATGCTCAACAGTGATGCCTCGCGACTTTTGGGTATGCCAGCTAGAGTGCTAATATAGAAAATGACATTATTAATGTTGTTGTAGGTGAAAAATATTATGAATAGAAAAAAAAGAGAGATCACAATAAAGGAGATTACATATAGATGAAGAGCATTGACGAAATACATATAATATAAAAGTATGTACATAGAAAAGATAACTACAAGTAGCTTGAAGATGTATTTAAAAAGACGTTAAAAAACCACATTACGTAACGACTGCCGAAAGTCATTTAAGCTTACACCAAAAAATTCAATGCTTTGATTTGCGTTGACAAGTCTCGACATTCTGGATAAAGGAGAATGATATCCATAATAGTAGATAAAGGAGATAAAGGAGAATGATATCCATAATTTTACCTGAAGGGCGGGGTTTTGAAGATATAAGGGCTGGATATTTCGCCCTCTAGAAATTTCTAGCACGTCCAGGACATTTGAGAGTATTTGAGAGTATTCCACAATATCCCGAAACATTCTGGAATGTTTAGGAATGTTCAGGAATAGTCTAGAACTTTCTGGAACATCCCAGATCATTGTGGAACATTCCAGAACACTCTTTGAATGTTGTGGAATTTTCTGGAACATTGTGGACCATTCGAAATCTTCTTTGTATGGGTGTAGCTACCCATTGGTAGGGGTATATAAAGCAAGATTCGTAATGGATTTGAACATCAGTTAATCTCATAGCGACTCCCTGAGCGAAACCGGTTACCCCAGCTAGTAAATATAATAATAAAAAACATTTATTCATCAATATACTTTTACAGTTTTATACATTTTGTTCATTTATCATTGATTCTATTGACAAAAAGGTCACTGTTCAGCTATACATTCAGGAATTCTCCTGGAATGTAGCTGGTATTCAGCAATACTTCTTGTTTTAATCTTTTTTCAATGCTTATCACGAACACACCATATTTTATTAATATATTTTTTGTTTTACATCTCTTCAATGATAAGTATTTGTATTTTTTAAATATATTAAGGTTATGTTAACTACGTGGTAAATTCTGTAACGTTAACCCTTAATGTAAACCCGTTGAAGGAATAATTTAGGTTTCATGAGCTTATTATTTGACAGGTACACTTTCAAACGGTATTAATTCCAAGTTAATTGTAAGATAATGACATCGCAGTATTTCAAATCTGATAATTGTCGTATCTAGAAGTTTTCTTATTAGCAACCATATCTGAAAATAATTGTACAAGTCTTTAACCCTCGACCCGTCACGTGGGGTCTTTAAAAGCCTAGGTTTTACAGAAATGCTAACTATGTACATTTTTAATGTTCCCACTGATTCCTTACTTTAGGTAGCTTCCTAAAAGTGACATTACTTGACGCTAGCGCCGCCGACATTCAATCTGCGCATGTGCGCTGTAAGATACATACGAGTGTTTCGGCGTGAGGCGGCGTTTCGTTGATTTTTTTATGTAATAAGTCTGTATCAATTTCAAATTGTTATAAGTTTGATAGAAATTGTTTAGATTTTTTTAAAGTTTACTATTAAAAAAAGTATGATTCAAAATTATAAAAAAATATTCCTGGTTGATTTTTAAGCTTTTATATTGAGAATAAATATCTAATTTTTACATATTTCTTTTATTTCAATGCAGCCGCTATCACCTGACTATAATCAGTTAAAATAACATATAGAATGTATGCTATAACAACAATTAAATTATATTTATTTTTGGGGTCCTTATCGACACCGCGCGACACCTCGCGTTAAAAAAAAAGACGCGATGGGCGGAGGGTTAACACCACAGTTTTAAACCAACTATAAAAACGTCATATCGTATTTTCACACGTCGATAAAATTTAACTGTACGTTAATTACTTCTATGTGCGTTTGCCAAAATAAACCCGGAGATAACATGATAATATATTTTGTTATTTATCATACAAGATATCAAAATAAATCTCCGACCGTGTTTTATATCTCAGCCACGATTCGTAAAGACTCCCAATGAATAACTTAGTGTGTATAAAGACATGGGTAGACTGGATTTTATGTTAAAGCCAAAGGAAAAATTAATATGAGGGAAGGTTTTCGAATCAAGCTTGCCACCGGAATACTAAACGCGTTAAGGTTTGCAATTTTAATAGAAAATGCCAGAAGGGATGGTGTCATATTTAATAATGATTAAATACTCTTCTGTGACCTCCATCGTTGCACAAACAACATTTAAGGCCAAGGACATTTATAAATATTAGAAATAGTAGGGGGCCAAGATTTGATCCCTGCGGTACACCAGGTAGGTAGATCTCAGGAGATTAATTACATCTGTTACACTAGGTGTGCTGCAATTACGATAAAATAAAGTTTACCCTCCTTTTTGATTTAGAATGGGTTATTTAAAAAAAAGTTAACAATTCATCAAATATTTGAAGTTAATTTTCACGTTCTGAGAAAGTTCTACACAAGTTCTGTGATAACTATAGTTTTATGAAGCAACTGGCTTGTAAGATATAATAACAGAACTTACACAGATCGTGAAAATTAACTTCAAATATTTGATAAATTGTTCAAATATTTGAAGTATGTACATTGGGAGGCGATATGGGTACCGCGCCCCTGGAACCATTTATTGTATAACTAACACATCTGCCACAGGTCACCCCAAGTGATTAGCTATGTTTGGTAACTTAGCAGGGGTGCCCGGGTGCATGCGGTGAGATTTGTCCATGACTTGACGACGGATGTGTTTGCCTACCTATTGCGTAGCGGGACGGATCGGGAGATACTGGTTGAGGGAGATCTTTTGGCCTTTCTGTCAGGACTCTCTCGAAACATCGCCTTACCGCAGTGGGAGGGATGGATTCATACGTCCGTCATTCCAGGATATACTGGATATACTCGACGACCGGCGTGGTGCAGCGGTAAGGTGCTTGACTCGCATTCCGAAGGTCGCGGGATCGAATCCCGGCGTGGCAAATAAATTTTATTTGATTAATTTGTGTATTTCACAATTTATTCATTTAAAATAATATATTGTATATTTGCGGCACGTTCCAGAGTGGAAGATACTCTCAGTATCGCCCTGGTGTAAGACCACCATTCAGAATTGAAACGTTGCTTGAAATGACTTCTGCCGTGTTTGGTGACCAGATCTGAATAGCCAGGTACTTTCCCACCTTCCTCTTCCCTATCTCCTTCCCCTCCTCATTGCCTTCAGCCTCACAACATACCCCAATTAGGGATGCCGTAGTACCACTGGCTCCAGACGAGATCAGTTGGGACTCTTGTGCGGTATTCATGTAAAAAAAAATACTTAGCCCCAGATTCCTAACCACCCCTCATACTTTCCTTCCCAGAACTTCCTCTTTTTCCTTTCCGAAAAGGACCCTTCACACAGCCTCCCCAAGCATGAAATAAGCCCTGAGGGGATTTTTCCCCAGGGCCTCCTATGTGGAGCTAATGTTAAAAAAATCGATGTGAAAATATTGGGGGATATGGGTACCGGGTTCATCAAAGGAATTTTGATTTGAACAACTTTTGTTAGCACTATGATAGTTTATTTCGATATTTGATATAATAAATACCAACAAATAGATCATTTGGGTGTTTATCTAAAACTATTTTCACATCTTTTTCCGCCCTTACGTCGCTATTGCGCGTAAAACGTAAGAACATAACCTCACTCTTTCCAAATAAAGCTTCGAGGCAGACAATACGAAGAAAGAGCTACTGTAATAATTGTGCCTTCGAATTTCAGCCACGTAGGGCGCATACCAAATAAGAGGATAGTAAATATGAAGGCTTTCGGGCTCTGATAAGCGACGAAAGCAGGGGAAAAAGAGGATTTATTAAAATATAATATTATTTTCGTGCTACCTGCGTAGATTTGGCGAAAGCCCTGCGGCCTTTTTTGCGATTTATTCCACAAAATGTTACGAAAAAGGTTTTTCAAAAATTCTTACAATAATCATTTTTCATGAAATACAAATTAATACAAAGTTACTAATTAGTCGACTCTCGGTGGGTCGCACAACGCACGTGAGCCGTTCCCAAATACCAAATTAATAATTAAGCAATCAAAAGGTTTAAATAAAGTGTATGATATCATTTTTAAATGAGATAATGTATTCGAACTTTTCCATCAGTGGTTCATGTATTTATTAACTTATTTGCTAGTTGAGAGCAGCTCAAGTGAGTTGTATGGCCCGCCGAGAGGCAACTGTTATACACGAAATATTTTTCGTTTTGTAAATGTTTTTTTTTTTTAAATTTATTATCGTCTGATTAAAATGAAGTGTAAAGTATTTCCTAGACTTGCAGAAAAGTCAATAGATGTCGAATACTAAATAAAAATGGATAAATTTATCTATATAGCATTTAGTTCTGGTTGAATCTTGCAATCACACCATAAAGTTAGCAGCCAATAAAAATATGTTATTTATTTATTTATTAATTTACGGACAATAGTCCATTAAAACATAATAATAACACGAATAAAAAAAAACAGAGATGACAATGAAGGGAGAACACATAAAAATGAATAGCAATGATAATGTAAAAACTACATATAGAAGACACTACAAGTCAAAGCATGAAGAAGCTTTTAAATATTGCGTATCGACTGCCGAAAGTTATTTAGTTTTACACCAAAAAAATCAATGCTTTGACTTGCGTTGACAAGTCTCGACATTCTGGATAAGGGAGAATGGTATCCATAATTAGTAGAATGTTGATTGAGGAACAGCAATTCATTATTTCGAAGCCTACGTGAAGGGATGTTAAACTGGATGAGTTGTAACAATGCAGGTGTATCAATAATACTGTTGATAATTTTAAATATGCAAATTAGATCAGAGTCCTTTCTACGTTTTTCTAAAGAAGACATGTTTAAAATGTGTTCAATTTCATCATATGAGTACTTGCCTCTTTCAAGACCCAACCTCCAAGCAATTCCTCTTAGGAAACGATGTTGTACGGATTCGATGTGACAAATGTGAACAGCATAGAAAGGAGACCAAATGACACTAGCATATTCAAGGTGAGGGCGAACCAGAAAACAGTAAAGAGTTTTAAGTGTACTTATATGTTTGAAGTCAGTTATAATGAATGCAGTTCTTTGTCGAAGTATGATACAGTCAAATATGACCGAATCGGATAGGGACATATAAGCTCAGTGAAGTGCACTGACCTGGCAGGTCATAGGTTCTGGGTTGTAGTCACAAATGTGACCGTATCTTTTTCTGAATTTTCTGTTTTAGATTTTTGATTGAGTTTTGCTCACATTGTCTCCATTAATTAAATCTCCGATTTTATCAATTTCTGTTATAAACCAACAAAAAAGCTGTCCTCCAGTCATTAAACGCAATTCTTATATCTTCCATCTATCTATCGATCTATTTTCTATTTATATTAGGTCCTTACATATCAAATTGGCGTTTTGCCGCACTGGCAACTTTGATCTCAAATATCTTCTCTTTGGTTAGGAATTACAAATTCAAATTTATAAAGCTATTTACTCATGTATTCGTGTTTCGAAGATTATAATTCATTTGTTTTTTCCTTAATTGTTTTTTTTCTTTGCGTCACTTAGTTTACAAAATGGAAAACTTGAAATATCGCGTTATTTACGAGTACGAAATCCACCTTGGCACCAGTGCTGCAGAAACGGCTTGAAGGATTAATGATGTGTATGGCGACGGTGCCGCAAAAGAAAACACAGTGCGTTTTTGGTTCCAACGTTTTCGTTCTGGAAATTTCGACCTGCAGAACAAGCGCCGTGGACGGCCAGAGACCAAAGTTGATAATGAAGAATTGAAGGCTATTGTGGAAGCGGATCCATCGCAAACCACGTCCAAGTTAGCTGCAGACTGCGGTGTTAGTGATAAAACTGTTTTAATCCACTTGAAGCAAATTAGGAAGGTGAAAAAGCTTGAAAAGTGGGTACCTCACGAATTGAGTGAAGCAAATCAACAAACGCGCGTTGACTGCTGCGTTGCATTACTCAACCGGCACAATAATGAAGGGATTTTAATATTTTTTTTTTATTTTACATCCACCATACTCTCCGGACCTTGCCCCAACAGATTACCATTTTTTTCGAAATTTGGATAACTTCTTGCAAGGGAATAATTCAACTCCGATGGAGCAGTCCAAACCGCCTTCAAAGATTTTATTGATTCCCGTCCGAATGGTTTTTTTAGTAAAGGGATCGATGAACTACATATGAGATGGCAAAAGTGCATAGATAGCAATGGTACATACTTTGATTAAATAAATATATTATATTAAAAAAAATCGGCTTTATGTTCCTCCCATACAAAACGCCAATTTCATATGTAAGGACCTAATATAAAGGAGAGTGTTTGTAGAGAGTAGGCGGGCACCCGCGTGGCTAACACCGGACTGGCGCGAATTTGATTTGTGTACAAATCTACAGTTTTATTCCCAGACTGATGAAATTTTGAACACTTGACCTTTGAAGAGGAAGTCCACTATCTTCATTAGATTTCGAAAAACTCTGTTTAAACCCTGGGCGACACGAAGCTAATGAAATCAAAACAAATCTTTTGTGTATAGTTTTTTTGTAAAGACCAGATTTTTTATAAAAAATAACTTGCATTTTAAAATAGGGTAAGTTGTTTACATTTGAATATACCTAGGAAAATTATAAAATATACAGTTTTCTACTATGCAACGCATTCGGTTGGGTGTTTAAAATTTTTTTAATTTATTTCTTGAATATTTCGTTATTGATATAGTATGTTCTTATAGATAATTTTCTCAACAAGAATCAATCTCCCTCTATAATCACAAAAGCAAAGTTTTGGCAATTAAATTATTTATCGGGGATTTGAAGGAGCAGATAAATGAGATGTTTATACAATAAAATTACAGCGCACCCGTCTGGGGCCTGCGGGAGGCTATACGCAGATAAAGCCTACGTTGAAACAGGTAGGTACTCACTTCATCCTACATTCTATTCTGTCAAGAGCTACATTGTAGCGAGATATTTTCTCAAGGCTTTCATTTTGACATTGTTATGACATGCTTCAAAATGATTTATTACATCATCTTAGGTAGGTAAAATTATCAGTGGCATTTCAAATCTTTGAAAACTCATTAAAAGTTTTGAAAAAATAATAATTAAAACAGCCCGTAATCTGACCTAACGTAACCTATTTAACTAAGTTTTTTTTTTTTTTTAATTAATCACATTGAATAACTTTTAAAAGAGCAATAAAGTTTCACATTGTTGAGTTGTCCGGCTAGCGGTATAAATCTGGGAAGGAAACAGTGGTTTATGGATATGCAAAAAAACTGGCTTTCAACCAAAGACTGTGGTGTACCTCAAGGAAGCACACTGGGCCCTCTTATATTTACATTTTTCAATTTATGTGATCTATAACGTGTTATACCTTTAACGTGTTAAATAACAGAATAAATTTTTTTTTTTAATTTTCGGAGCATACCTTACGATTTTTTTCTATCAAAGGAATATTTCATAAAATTACCGTTTCGGCTCTACGTATGTACAATTGTACAGATATATTATCTTTAAAAAATGGAACTTAATAACTTAAAATCGTTTAAGAGAAACGTTTAATAACATTTATTATCGTTTATAACATTTTGCACAATCTGGGTCAAGTGACAACTTTGAGTGCCAATCGGATTGAGTGCCATCTATTTGAATGAAAATTATTATGATTTTTAACGCTAGAAAAATGTAAATAATATCTGGAGAAAATTGTTCATCAACGGTATTTTAAGATTGTCACTGCCTTTATCTGTGTTTTCTACTCAGTTCATAATTCTCAGCAATGAAAATCTATGTTTTCCTATTTCTCGTAGGGCATAATATTCTTGAGAGATATTCTTACTATCTATGTATACATATAAAAATCAAAATATGCTTGCTTATATGTATGTTAGTTGCTTATGTTTATTAAGCGTAGGAAATGTTTGAAACTTTCAAAATAATTTCTTTCCACCCTTCTGAAGGTGTCTAGATTATTACAACCACATGACAATACATATGAAAAAAATTTAAATCCTTGCAAAATCTCTTACGAAACTGTCAAAAATGTCACAATTTGACAATGACATTTTGCAAATCATCGATTGTTCAATCAAAATTCAATTCTTTAAATTAATTAATTTACTTGAAGTACTAAGTGTGTAAGAATTATAGGTATTTTAAATAGGTAGGTATCTGTGTTAGGTTGATTTATTTTTTTTATAATATACAAAAATGAATACATGAAAAATGAAAATTTCTATAAAAAATATTGTAATTGGTGGCACGCGACCTGTTTAAAAACTGAACGCACCTTCGATCATCTTAGTCGTTGACTGGGGCTTAATATATGGAACGCGAGAGGGGGGTTGGCGGGACGGGAAAGAGAATGAGGGAAGGCGGGGAAGGTGGAGGGGGAGTGCGTTTGGGGAAGGGGACATGGGAGTGAAAGGGGTGGCGGAAGGGGAACGAGACGGATGGAAAATGACAGGCAGGGAGAAAATATTTCTTTATTAACCCTAGAAGCCCGATCTAGGTCATTTTTATCTACACGCAAACAAACATCTGCTTTCTATTTCGCATACTTCTTTCGTTTGCCCTGATTGATCGAACCAACTTAGTACCCGCCAAGAGCCCACATAAGACGGCGGTATTGCCTTGGTAAGTCCCTTCATACTGGAGTTATCGTACTGTTGGAGGTCAATTTGACCTATGTTTAGACTTTTTATAATTAAATGATGTATGTGAAGAAAAGTGTTTATAAGGAAAAAATAATTATATAAAACTGTTTAATAGAGAACTCCAGTCCAATTTTTTTGCTAATGAATAAAGACCTCCAAACTTAAATAACTACATATTTATTTTTATTTTTATAGTTAGTTTTAATAGTTAAAATAATTGTCAAAGTTTTAATTTTTCAAGATCCCCTGAAAATCACCGTATTGTGTGACGTCATCACCCATCGATAGTTTTATTTACTTTCAACAGGTGTTGTCATTTTGAATGATAATATTGATAATTATACGGAAGAATGATGATACTATTCGATAAGTTAAAACATTATTTAGGTGGAATTATTTATTCATTATATTATATTTATTATATTGTTGAATATTAACGGGAGAGTCGTATAAAAATTGTTTGAAATTATTATTTTTTTAGCTTTTAAAATCAATGTTATCAAAAAAGAAGAATCACCCACAAAAGTGTAGGCAAACGATAACAGCTGATCGATTGCGGCCATTTTGATTGTACTCCGCGGCCAAATTTTGGCCTATGTAGCATCATGATATTGTATATTTACACGTTTTTTTGTACAGTAAGTTTTTCAATATTTTTAATAATAGAGATACCTCTATTTTTGATACTGAATTATTTAGGCTTAAAAATTGTTTCAATAAAAACAACACCTAAATCTCTATAAACAGTATGAAATAACTAACATGAAATATTGTTAATACTGATGGCTTTTGTCATTCCTACATAATCAAAGTTTCAATACAATGACTGGTGACGCGTGACGTCAGCACTAACCATTCAGTAATGCCAACTTTACAGTGTCTTTTGACGAGAGGTTTAAAAATGCACTTTTTAATATTTTTTAAGAACTCTACGTTTAATATTATTAAATAAAACTTATATATTCAGAATCAGCGTTCATTGGTCTGTATGAACATATTTTTTTAAAGCCATAATATTTTTCACTGGAGTTCCTTATTGTTATAAAACATTTATTGGTTTGTAGAAAAAAGAAGATTTTGTATAGTTTTTTTTTTTTATTTTTAGTTTCAAAGAAGCAAACCGAAAGAATCTTATTTTATACCAAATTTTTGAATTAAATAATAATAGTTGTTTTTTTCAAAGTTTAATATAAATATTATTTTTATTATGCTTTTTTTCATTTAAATAGTTAAATAGTTAAAATAATAAATTACACAGAATAAACTATGTTACAAGTGTATTTAGTCATGTAGGTAAATTAGACCTATGATTGGGCTTTTGAGATTGCAAAATAAGCCTTTGGCTTCTAGGGTTAAGTAGCATTGCAACGCAGGGTGGGGCAGAGTGGAGTTACTAGTTTCAAAAAATTACTGAAATACTCCAGTCAAGATGTACATCCGTGCTTGCAAAAGGTCCGGTCATTCTGATTTTTTTATATGTTGTTAGGACCTAAACTAGTATTAAAAAAAAAAAATTTGCAACTTCGAAAATACTGTGCGAGCGGCGGTGGACCCAAAAAACCAGGAAATTTTCGGATTTTTTTCAGTTTTTGCTCAATATCTCAGTGAAGGAAGGGTCTGACTGGTATAGTCAGTATGTATAATTTTAAAGAAGACTAAATTTGCTACAATTTGTCACCAAAGCAAGCTATATACAGTCATTGGTTTCCAAGATACAGTTTTTCGAAAATAGGCCACTTTTTTCAAAAGGTGAAATTTTTTCAAAATGTTCACTTATTTTGTAAAATATTTTCTAAAACACGCATCCCACGTCAAATATTATATCAAATAAAGTTGTAGTAAATTCAATTAGCTTTCATTTAAGACTAAATTGATATCTGTAGATCTAACGGTTCTCTCAAGAACGCCAGATAACCAAAAATAGTCATAAGTGGGTTTTGGAGGAAATGCAAATAAACTGTTCTCACGTCTTTTTATGGTTTTATTGTGCTGTGAAGTAAATCCATGAGACTAATCCATGAGACCATTTATTGTGCTGTGAAGTAAATCCATGATGCGATCCATGAAAACCAAGGAAGGGGAATCTCCGACAGTGTTCTAGCAAGGTGGACAACAGGAACGGTGTTTATGTTGAACATTTGTGAAAAACTGGAAAGTTTTTGCAGCATCTCATGTCCTACTGGAGAGCAGCATGTAGACATGAGACCTTCTCGAATCATCCAAGATAATAATGATGTGGAAAAACTAAAAAACTGGTTTGCTCTCCACTCTCCACCCTCCATTTCCCAAAACTGACAGTTTGATTTCTATCAGTAGTGGTTTACTGGCAGGTCCTGAAATTAATTGCCACACAGCCCAGAGAGTTGGAAGGGAGGGACTCATGAAAATTGTGGGGCAAATGTACGACAAGGGAGTAATAAAACGGAAAAATAAAGTACCACGCTGGCATCGATCACTTCAACCATCAAACTGCCGGACAAGAACAGAAGAGTGGCTGTGGATCCGCTCACAAATTTCCAGCGAGCGTGTATTGCAAAGCAATGTGAACAGGATTTACAGGATGACTTCAAGTTTGAGTTGGCCCCGTTCCCGATGTCTCTGGTCAATGAACAAGGGATGCGCAAGGGCACAAAATCTACTCTGTAATCTGCCTTCACTCCTCTTTCCAGCCACACGCCGATAGATGCCAGCACTCACGTCATTTTGGATGGTGGCTACTTCTTGCACAAGGTCGTGTGGCAGCGAAAGATCACGGTTCGAGCACTTTTGGAGCATTATACCACCTACGTCCGAAACCACATTGGGAAGAACGTCTCCATCGGTTTTGACGGCTACCCCGAAGATGCTACAAAAAAAAATACCAAAACAGCGGAACTACTCCGGCGCTACGCAGCTCATCCCAGCTTATAACTCTTCTCTGTGACGCCTTTCAGAAGGAAAGAGTAGAAATGGCTGTTGCCGAAGAAGATGTGAATCGAGGGATCGTCATGATCGTGGGAGAAGACGTCGACCTGCTCGTTCTTCTCTCAATGGTTTAGGAGCTGAAGGGACAAACATCTTCAGAAGAGCACGAAGGGTGAAGCTGGTTGCTGACACTACTCTACGACCTTCTGCAACCACCAGGGCTCCCGGCGATTACCAGGAACGGCACTATTCACCCACGCGTTTACCGGGTGCGATACCACCTCAGCATCGTTTGGCCAAGGAAAGACCAAAATCACCACACTTCTGAGCAAGAGTGAACCACTTGCTGAGCAAGTGGAGGTATTCCTTCAGCCAGACTCCACCACACAAGCCGTGAGTGAAGCAGGCATCAAGTGCTTTGTGGCTCTATATGGGGATGAGATCGCGAGGGATACTTTGGATTTCCTGAGGTATAAGACGTTTGTCACTTCAACAAGCATAAACCTCGCCCATTTGCCACCGATGGAAGATGCCACAGGCCGCCATGCAGCAAGGTGCTACCTCTAAGTGCAGAAGTGGCGGGGAGTCAACTTGAATCCCACTGAATGGGGGTGGAAGCTGTCTTCTTAAGGACTCACCCCCATCCTCACCACGATGGATCCCGCACCTCCTGCCCTTCTGTAAACAATTTCATGTAAATGCAAGAAAGGGTGCTCTGGGAGCTGCTCGTGCAGACAGGCTGGGCTCCACTGCTCAGTCCTCTGTCAGTCATGCGATGACAAATTGTGCATTAGCATCCCGGATGTGGAGCTGAAATGCTCGGACGATGAAGATGACCCGACTACAGACTGGGCGCCTCTCCCAGCGTCCATCACAGATATCGAGACACCTTCTTCGTGCGAGCCTAAGCCCGGGCCATCTAAGATAAAAAGAAAGACATGATTTGGCAACCAAGACACAATACCTACATGATTTATATTAGTTTTATTTTTTGGGTACATATAATTTATCCTTATAGTTAGTACCATGATGTTTGTACAAGCATTTTTGTATGTAGATATATAAAACAATGTTTGAAGATGACGTAATTCCCGATAGATTCATTATCTTTTCTTTTTTTCATCAAAATTTTTTTAACAAAAACAAAACAAAGTTGTAACAAAACCATAAAAAGACGTGAGAACAGTTTATTTGCATTTACTCCCCAAAACCCACTTATGACTGTTTTGGTTATCTGGCGTTCTTGAGAGAACCGTTAGGTCTACAGATATCAATCTAGTTTTAAATGAAAGCAAATTAAATTTACTACAACTTTATTTGATATAATATTTGACGTGGGATGCGTGTTTTAGAAAATATTTTACAAAATAAGTGAACATTTTGAAAAAATTTCACCTTTTGGAAAAAGTGGCCTATTTTCGAAGAACTGTATCTTGGAAACCAATGACTGTATATAGCTTGCTTTGGTGTCAAATTGTAGCAAATTTAGTCTTCTTTAAAATTATCCATACTGACTATACCAGACAGACCCTTTCTTCACTGAGATATTGAGCAAAAACTGAAAAAAATCCGAAAATTTCCTGGTTTTTTGGGTCCACCGCCGCTCGCACAGCATTTTCGAAGTTGCAAATTTTTTTTTTTAATACTGGTTTAAGTCCTAACAACATATAAAAAAATCAGAATGACCGGACTTTTTGCAAGCACAACCCCCTTTTCATGTTTAACTTGACTGGACTAAAAGCCCCCCAGACCGAGCAGAGGAGCGAGGCGGGTACCGTTAGGTCGGGGAAATGATGCCGTTTTTTTTCATGATGTTTTGAAAATGATATCGTCTGGCGTGGCGGTCTTGGCGAGCAATACGCATATTGAGCCTTTCAAAGAAGTTTTCGGCCACTCTTCCCAGCATATCTTGCGGGATTCCAGCGATGACGTCCTCAATCGCCTCGTTCAGAGCTTCAAGGATTCGAGGTCGAAATTTTTTTACCTCAGCTTTGAAGTATCCTCACAGAAAAAGTCACTCGGGGTCAAATCGGGAGAGCGAGGGGGCCATGGAATATCCCCTGCAAAGAAATCAGGTGACCTTGAAAGAGCTTTTGCAAAATTCCGCATGAACGATGGACAGCATGGGCCATGGCTTCATCATGTTGAAACCAGAAGGCTTCTGTATCGTGTTCCTCGCCATAATCTTTCATTTTGGGACGCCTAAGGTTCTCCAACATCTCACAATAGTGAGATGAATAACTCAACAACGGTAATGGTTACCTAATCCTTCGTCGCCAGTGCAAAAAACAGCGCCGAGGGATACAGCAGTTACGATTGCAATGCAAGCATAGAGACGTTTCACAAAATCTTGTAGGCTCAATTCCCGTGTACGCATCATCTTGTAGGGATACAGATAAAGGTCTGAGTGTAAGATTTCCCTTATAATTCTGGACGATTTTTCAAGCGCAGCGGCATATTTCCGCGCTGCTCCGGTTGGAGACTCTTCAATTGGCGGTAGTAAACCGCGATGTTTTCAGGTGTTTGCACACTTTTATCTCGCCCAACTGGTATTTTAGGATCTGCAGTTCCTGTTCCCTTATATTACTGGTCCATTTCCGAATGGTTTTTGGGATCAGGAACACTGTCATCACGATTTAACTTGAACCAGACCCGGAAAGCTCCATGCGTAGCCACAACGCTTTCCCCGCTTTTAAAGAACGTCTCCACAATAAAGCTCCGGTATTTACCTGACCACAGCATGATCACTAACATAAACGGCATCATTTACTCGACCTAACGGCACCCGCCCCGCCCCTCTGCTCGGTCTGGGGGCCTTCAGTGAATTTTTGAAACTAGTAACTCCACTCTGCCCCACCCTGTATATGTATTCTTATATTCAAATAAATCAATGCCCTACATCTTCTATGAATAATTCTTCAAACAGAATAAAACCTTTATTGAAGTGATTTACAAACGTGTTCTTCGTATCTCAAAGTAAAACTGACAATTTCATTATGAAAACAGTGAGATTAAGTATAAAATACTCCACAAAGAACAAACACAAAGAGAGACGTCTAAAAGATCGAGGAATAACAATCCTTTTACAGCTTTTGCAGCTTGTATCGAGATTCCACAATCTTTGTAGAGATTTCGCAATCTTAGTAATATCATGCTTCTTGTATATAAAATGTAATATCGGAGCCTTCGGAGAAAGAGTCACATCTTATCTGTAAGAATTATACGACCGTGGCACCTCGTAGGGGTGAAATGCATAGAAATTGCATTTCAAAAGACATTTTCTCCGTGTTTTCAGATCAGGATTTCCGCACGAGTTGAGTTCAGATCACAGCGACAGATAGACAACTAAAAAACTGGGGAAAAATGCACATAAACGCTGGCAACTTGTCAGTTTCAATACAATATACCAACAAACACCGAATAAAAAATCCCTTGACTTGTAATCTAAACAAAATGACAAACAACAACACCCGTGACATCCTAAAATAGCATGGCGGATTGAACTTGTAAAATAACTGTAACAAACGGGTTTATGATAATTTTTAGGGCATTACGAGTATTTGTGATTTTTTCTATCGAGGGAATTTTATGTAATTTGCGTTTCGGCGCGGGGAATGCTAGAAATTATCTTCAAGAATAACATATATTTTTTTAAGAGCTTTACAACTTAAAGTGTGTAAGGCAATGACGTTATATAAAATAAATAGACTTGCCATAGTCTCACAAACTCAAGATGTAATGTGGCAATTAATCAAAACTCTTTTGTTTTCAGCGATTTTCAATAATTTCTTAATTCAAAAGTTATTCGTGTATGATAAAGATAGATGCTTAAAAGAATGTGTGCATATGAACGAAACAAAAGATAGAACGCGGGCGGCATTTTCATTATAGGCTGTTGCGCATCCAGACCTGTACTTTAGTAGGCCTTCAGTTCTCTAATGATCATCACCCAGGAGGGAATTGTGGCGCTTTTTAATGCAACTGGAAGGACACGACCTTACTCGACGCGTGGAAGTTTAGTACTAAAGTACTAGAAATCGAGTACTCTACAATTGTCTTGTTGTTGGCTTCCCATTTTGAGATTTCTACCCCGCGTCTAAAGTATGTAACGTCTTTTGTTAAGGTAGATATGTAAGAAATCGATAGAAATTCGGGTAGCGGCGGCCTAAAATGTACAAATTATGAAGTAATTAATGATGTTCAAAAACGGGTCTCCTGAAAAATGTTAACACTAACAAAATCTTTGCAGAAACTCCATAAAATCCACTAAATGACAGCTATACAGATAGGAGTCAACGGGTGGTTGGGTAACTGTTTTATGACGCCAATTTTACGCCTTCCGCTGAAGTCTATTCTACCCCCGTAATTTGTACACATATTCATTAGGGTCGGAAAACCTATGAACGCCTGTTTATCGCATAATTTAATCCACGAGTTTTTTTTTAATTGTTTCAACATTTTCCTTTTAATGCACACTTCATATACCATAATGTTTTAATTAATACCTTCTAAAAATCTCTAAGGACCAAAATTTTATAATAACATGTGTGGAATGAGGAATTGCAACGAGAAACGTTATCGAACATACTAATTTCGATTGTGGATATATCTATCTGTGTAACTCTGGTTCAATGGACTCAAATTAGTTTTGAATTTGAGTTTTAAATGTTGATACTGCACAAGAGAGTTAGAGCCTGTGAGGCTACGGCATCCCCAATTGGGGTTTGTTAGGCTGAAGGTGGAGGGGAAGGAAATGGGGTAGTACCTGGCTATTCATATCTGGTCACCAAACACGGCTAAAGCGCATTTAATGCAAAGTTTCAATTCTGAAATCTTACTTAAGGATATTGAGAGTATTTTCCACTCTGGAACGTGCCGCAAAAATACAGCATATTATTTTAAATGAATTAATTGTGAAAAAACATAATCAAACAAAATTTATTTGCGCACGCTGAAATTCGATCCCGCTACCTTCGGATTGCGAGTCAACAGCCTTACCCCTCGACCACGGAGGCCGACCCACTACGTGGTGAACCGGGTGGGGAGGAATTGAGGGAGATCTGACATAGATATTTCCAGCCAGACTTTCGACCCATCGCCTTGCGCCGCAGTCGGAGTGATGGATTCATTACTTCAATTCGTTACTCCTAGATACATTGATCCTCAGATTCCTACCTATCCCTCATTCCTTTTTCCTTCCCAGAACTTCCTCTCCTTCCTTTCCCTAGAAAGACCCTCCACACACTCAGTGTCTAGCTCAGTAGCGGCTTGTGACTTTTGGGATACTAGAACGCTAATATTTAAAGACAACTACTCATACGAAGTGGTCGATCAATTCACCTACCTGGGCTCCAGTCTGACAGAGAACAATGAGGATCCAGCAGAAATCAGAAGGAGAATCACAGCAGCTAACAAAACATACTTCTCTTTGCTGCCAGTGTTTAAGTCACGTAGTGTCCACAGAAAAACCAAAATAACCATATATAAGACCATTGTTAGAACTGTATTGGCATATGAATGTGAGGCGCTGACACTGACGGTAAAGATGGCTGAAATGCTGGATACTTTTGAAAGAAAAGTGCTGAGAAGAATATGTGGACCCGTGAAAGAGGGTGAACAGTGGCGCATCCGGCAAAATACAGAATTGTATGATATATATAAGGCCCCTAGCATTTCAGCATATATGAGACTCCTCAGGCTGAGATGGGCTGGGCATGTACAGAGAATGCCGGATACACGCGTCCCAAAAAGAATTTTGACTGGACACCCAGGTGAAAAGAGAAAAGTGGGAAGACCCAGACTGAGGTGGGAACACGAAGTAAGAGGGGATGCAGCACAGCTTCTCCAGGTACCAAATTGGAAGTCAGCCGCTGAGGACAGGAGGAGTTGGAGGCGACTGTTGCAGGAGGCCAAAGCTCGATATGGGCTGTAGCGCCATCGAAGAAGAGAAGAGAAGAATATTTAAAAATGGCATTATTGATGTTGTACCGGAAAGCGTTCTCTTTTTTTTTTCAAAAATCAGTTTTTTTGTATCAATATTTTCAGGAAATTTCAGTTTGGCGGTGCACTTCACCGGAATTCCTGAAAATCTTTAAAACAAAATACCAAATTTTGAAAAAAAAAAAACTACAACAATAATGTTTTTTTTTTTATATTACCACTCTAATGTCTCGTGCTGCCTCTGCCACACAGCATCCCCAAGGATGCATAGACCTTGAGGATTTTTTTTTTCAACGTGGCCTGTGTGGAGCCGATGTAAAAAAAAATTCTGATCTCAAACTAGCAAAGGTCATTCAAAGAATCGTTGGGTTATATCTAGCATCGAAAGTGTTAGCTATTTTGGTACGAAGGGAAGTCATAAATGGTTAAGAAACGCATTACAGATAAAACAATAAACAGAGGGGCAATTGTTATGGTTAAAAGTAACTAATCGTTTAAACACTTTCGAGCCCGAACTATATCAATAGTTTATTTATAATATAATGTATATTAATGAACTTTTCTCGTTACATCTTATTAGACAGCTGACGGAAATAATAACATTGTAAAAATACAAAATTAGCTCAGAATGCACTTGTGTTTCAGTCAGCATAAATTCTTTGGATCTTTCCACAAAATACTTTCCTGCCAAAACTACACTCTAAGAATGACTAGATTTAAGACGTGAAGTTTCAAGCATATTTTTATTTTATTTTAGTTATTTGTACACTTAAGTTGACTAATTATAACTTAACGGCCGGCGTAGTGCAGCGGTAAGGTTCTAGACTCGCATTCCGAAGGTCGCGGGATCGAATCCCGACGTGGCAAATAAATTTTATTTGATTAATTTGTGTATTTCACGATTTATTAATTTAAAACAATATACAGTATATTTGCGGCACGTTCCAGAATGGAATATACTCTCAGTATCGCCCTGGTGTAAGACCACCATTCAGAATTGAAACGGCATTATTAGCCGTGTTTGGTGACCAGATCTGAATAGCTATGTACTTCCCCACCTTCCTCTTCCCTATCTCCTTCCCCTCCCCACTACCTTCAGCCTCACAACCCCAATTGGGGATGCCATAGTCTCACTGGCTCCAGACGGGAGCAGCTGAGGCTCTTGTGAGGTATCACTATAAAAAAAAGATAGAATTACATTTTTGTTATTAGTTTTTGGGGTATTACGCCGTGTTGCGCTACCTCCTTCTTTAGTCAACGTTTCGGACAGCGTTGCAGTGTCCATCATCAGGGCAGATGTGTAATAGTTAGGGGTGATGTTTGTACTTATCTACTTAGGAGCGATACCGTGTCGCCAGCTCCACTCCTCTACGAGCTGGCGCTACAGTATACTTTAACATGTTTTTTAGCGTTTAGCCTTGATGTAACCGTCAATTACCGGATACCAAGAACTATTGAGCTTAGCTCCGTCGTCTCTATTAATATTTATAGGATTTTTGTGAATTTCAATTGCCTCCGTAATCAGGCGTGCTCTATGAGTTTTGGGTCTTCCCAGGACCTCAGGGACAAATCCAAAGTAATGGCCGGTTTCAATTAAGTGCTCGGCGATTGCGATTTGTCAGGGTGGCCAAGTTTACAGGCACGAAAGTGTTCTGAAGGGGGGTTGATGGGGGGAGTGGTGTGGAGGAGGGGTGGGTGGAGGGGGAGTGGGGAGCCCCTAATACCAAGCCGCGGGAAAAAGCAAGTAATATATAATATGTATTTACTGTAAGCATAATATTTTTGAAGTGAAACTTCTATAGCCCCGTTGTGATTAGGAATTCGGATGAAACGGAAATGACGCATACAGCACCTGCGAAGGATAAAACTCCTATCTAGGCTCCTATTGGTTGAGATTTAAAACGGAAATGGCGTCAGGTTTGCGCTCATTGGCTGCTTTGATTATGACCTCACATTCATGGCTCCTTGGTTCTTCTCTGGGTCTGCTAAGAATTAGTGACCGACCGAAGGTTCGGTTTCTGTTTCGGTTCCGGCAAGTTTCGGAAAAAAAAATCTAGTTTCGGCATCAGTTTCGGTTTCGGCTGAATATCTGCCGAACCTTCGGCCGCAACGAAACTCTGCGTTCGTGAATTATCGCGAGTCGTTCGGCTTACTTCGAGCGAGTTCGTGGCTCGTGTGTCACCCGCCATCATCAGCTGAGTTCATGGTTCATGTGTCACCCGCCATCATTAGCTGAGTTCGCCGGCCAATCGGTCGTGAGTTGAGTGTGATCGGGCGTGTTGTGTATTATTTCTCGCGCTTAGGGATTAGGTTAAGTGTTTGTTTTTGTTGTTGATTCTGTCTCGCATATTTTATTGGCATTTATTAAGCATTGAAGTTCTTTTCATTGAGTTATTCACTCGGATTTATGAATGATGAGAATTATGAAAGAATAAAATTACTAACAGTTCTCACAGTTACAGTAATAATAAACTCACAGTTTCTATACAGTAATAATTATTTTTTACATACCTACTTCAAATATATATATGTATATATATATATATATATTTTTTTTTTATTTATTTAACACGTGTAATAAGAATGTTGTGATTGTAAACGCAATTAAAATTAAAATACTTAATTAATGAGGTCCTTCCTTTATAATGTAAGTGTTGATTGTTGACAATTTTTTGTTCCAAGAAGTAGTTTAGTACCTGTTTTGTTATTTTCATAATTTTTCTTTATTTTATAGCAGTACCTAATATAAAAAAGACTTACTTTTTCACATACTTCAATTATTGTAGGTTTTTATTTCATTTAACACGGGTTAACTGTCTGTAAAAGTGTAAAAAATAAGCCAAATTTCAGTAAACATTAGATTTTTAATATGACAAAAAAAGTTTCGGTTTCGGTTTCGGTAGAAAATTCTGTTTCGGTCGGACACTACTAAGAATACATTTTTTTTCCTTTTGGCTTCCTCTTCAGATGGTTTTTAAATCTACATTGAATTTATTAATTGGCGTAATTTTTATAGTAATTCTTTCACCCCTTTGTAAAGTAAACTGTTTTGTATATTCGCTTTGTTCTTTTTTTGGAAGTCTGATTTCATTGTTCGTCCTTGTGTTTTTTCTGTGTATTGATGGATGAATGAATGAATAAATCCATTAATATCCATATACAACCACAAATATCCATACATAACCACAAACAACCACAAATATCCATACATAACCACAAACAACCACAAATATCCATAAGTAGCCATAATATTCATAAATATCATCCAGTGGTTTCTGATCTCTGAAAATCTGGGAAATTTCAATTAGTTATTAATCAGAATTTGATAGATTAATTCGTGGATTGGACTGGTCCTGAACGGGTTAGGTCCGTTAAATAAGCCATCAATCGAACATCAAAGCTGCTCGCACTATCGGATGGCATCTGTTTCTGTGGAAGCTGTTTAACCCTTCACACTCGACTTTAGATAACATATTTACTGAACATCGATTAGCACTGCTGTCATCCAGAGGGTTTGCAGAAAGCAATCGATCAAAATATTGAGATATCTCTTGAAGAAAATGCTGATTTTATTGCCAAAAATGGCTAAGAAGGTGACTTACCTAAACAAATTTCAACAAAAAAAAGTTTTTTAATTTGTATAACAATTTGACGGTCTCCGTGGTTGAGAGGTAAGGCGCTTGACTCGGATCAAATTCTGGCGGGCGCAAATAAGTTGTATTTTATTGATATGATTGTATGAACTCGCTGTATTTTTATGACTTATGTGCTTTTTTATCTTATTTTATTATTTCTGTATCTTTTTAAAAATCACTGTCATGAATTGAATGTACTAGCAAACATGCAAAAGCCCTTTGGGCATTAAATAAATAAATATGTTTTATACGATTTTAGGTTTTCACCGCCAAAAGTATTTTTGTTATTAGTTTTTGGGGTATTATGCCGTGTTGCGCTACCTCCTTCTTTAGCCAACGTTTCGGACAGCGTTCAGTGTCCATCATCAGGGCAGATGTGTAATAGTTAGGGGTGATGTTTGTACTTATCTACTTAGGAGCGATACCGTGTCGCCAGCTCCACTCCTCTACGAGCTGGCGCTACAATATACTTCAACATGTTTTTTGTGTTTAGCCTTGATGTAACCGTCAATAACCGGATACAAAGAACTATTGAGCTTTGCTCCGTCGTCTCTATTAATATTTATAGGATTTTGTGAATTTCAATTGCCTCCGTAATCAGGCGTGCTCTATGAGTTTTGGGTCTTCCCAGAACCTCAGGGACAAATCCAAAGTAATGGCCGATTTTGATTAAGTGCTCGGCGATTGCCGATTTGTTGAAGTATATTGTAGCACCAGCTCGTAGAGGAGTGGAGCTCGCGACACGGTATCGCTCCTAAGTAGATAAGTACAAACATCACCCCTAACTATTACACATCTGCCCTGATGATGCACACTGCAACGCTTTCCGAAAGGTTGGCTAAAGAAGGAGGTAGCGCAACACGGCATAATACCCCAAAAACTAGTAACAAAAATATGTTTTACTTCACAATTAATTAATTAAAAATAATATTAACTATATTTGCGGCACGTTCCATAGTGTAAGATACTCTTAGTGTCGCCCTATTCAGAATTGAAACGTTGCTTGAAATGGCTTTAGCCGTGTTTGGTGACCAGATCAGAATAGCCAGGTACTTCCCCACCTTACCCTTCCCCACCTTCCTCTTCCACACCTTCCTCTTCCCCATCTCCTTCCTCTCCCACTGCCTTCAGCGTCACAACATACCCAAATTGGGAATGCAATATTCTCACTGGCTCCAGATCGTAGCAGCCGGGACTCTTTTTGGGATTTTTTTATTAATTTATGTGAGGAATTCACATAAATAAATAAAAAAATCCAATCCCGCGACCTACGGATTCTTACTTGAGAGCTTTCCCCTCGAACAAAGAGGTCAACTGTTTTCTTAAATTAATCATATTTCAGGTATACCTATTAAATTAACACTCATCAGAAAATTTATTGTGTTATCTTCCCCATATATCTGCAAACTTTCCGTGTTTTGGGGTAATTTACCCGGTATCCCACATCCCACCCCTGCCAGGACACATCTGTCAAATAACAGATTCCAAACAGACAAGTAGAGACGAATTGCGCTGAAGAAGATTTTTAGTATTGATTTTTATTGCTACGAAACGCAAACAAATCTGTTTTCTGAAGTGCCGATCATTTCATTTGAACGCTTGTTCGCAAATACTAAATTATTTATTGAAAAATTTTATAAGGTACACACACTTAGGGAAAATTATTTGTTTCTTTAAAAATTATCATTCATTAGAGCATTTACGCCTAAGGAGCATTAACATAAATTAAATGGTTGTAAAAACTGTAAATACATGTAATTACTAGGGTACTCTAATGCTCAGGGAAAATTATTTATTTCTTTAAAAATTATCATTCATTAGAGCATTTACGCCCAAGGAGAATTATCATAAATTAAATGGTTGTAAAAACTGTAAATACATGTAATTACTCGGGTAACATAATGCTTAGGGAAAATTATTTGTTTCTTTAAAAATTATCATTCATTAGAGCGTTTACGCCTAAGGAGCATTAACATTAATTAAATGGTTGTAAAAACTGTAAATACATGTAATTACTAGGGTAACCTAATGCTTAGGGAAAACTATTCGTTTCTTTAAAAATTATCATTCATTAGAGCATTTACGCCTAAGGAGAAAATACATGTAATTACTAGGGTACTGAGCGTTTTCATCCCACAACGAAATATCCCTGACAAATAACCAAAAAGTCCCCCAACAAAATATATCTACTAAAACTAAACTTAACCTAACCTAACTTAATAAAAAATGGAACAAAAATAAGACAGACGCCCTGCGAACTATAATTACGACAATAAATTATTGTTCGAATATAGCAAAATGGGACAAAAATATTTATTTATTTATTATGAATTAACGCGATCAACGGCTTTTAAATAGGAATTGCAATAATTTGAAAGAATGTTCATAGAAATTAATATTAATATGACAAAAAATTAAAAAGCACAAATTGAAGTGACATTATAAAGCAAAAATAGTAAGCTATTATAAATACAAACATGAAGAAAAAGAAAACCTCATATACATGAATGTGTACAAGATATTATGAACTAAAAAATTACTACGTAAAGTACGTAGTATAATATTTAAAAATTCCAGAAATAAACATTGATGAAGAATATAAACATGCAAAGTATATTAGATTATAATCTAACTGAGAAGAGCTGACAAACAGCTTTAATGAAATAATGTTTGTATGTTGATAATGTTTCAATATTTATCACATCATCAACAACATATTTGTTACAAAGTATATGCAGGAGATTTATTATGGCATATAATTCAGCATTAGATCCCGTATTATTACAATGGTAAGGTAATTTGTGACGAACTGATCTACTCGGTACATGAACACATTAATAACATTATTTACAGATAACAATAATTTATTATCTAGGATATCTGTATTATTTTTGTTCCATTTTTTTGTTAGGTTAGGTTAGGTTAGGTTTTAGTAGATATTTTGTTGGGGATGTTTTGTCCATAGGATACTTCGTCGGATGATATTTTGTCGCGGGATGAAAAGTCAAGGAACCAATTACTAAAGCTTTCAATCCCGGGATTTGAAACCGGGATCCGGGAATCCCGGACCTTTGTCGGCACCGTAATCTCTGTGCTGCGGTTGTCTTAATCCCGGAATTTTGGGATTTTTGTGTTTTGACGACCTTGTTTTAGCAGTCGGAATATTTTTTTTATTACTTAGCAACATTTCGTTTATTGCACAATATTCTAAGTGTAAAAGGCGTAAGATATATTTATTGCGCTGTTTCTTAGAAGTAAACAACGTTCTAATAATGCTTAAATAAAATTTAGTTTTTAGTATTGTGTATTTGGGTGTTTGAACAAAATTTCAATATCTGAATGGTTGCTGAGAGTTAGAAAAAAATGTCTTTTCTATGTCGGAATTATACTTTGAACTTGTAGAGGAGATCGATTTAAATCTGTCTCTACAAGATCGCGGCATTAATTCCAAAGTCTCTTTAAAACTAAGAACAGCCTAAGGAAATATTGGAATTCGAAATGCAGTAAATCTAGAAAAATGCTGCGAAAATTTAAAATCAATACAACAAACCAGCCTGAAATACGAACGGAGTTTTAAGGATGTGGAAAATAGCTACTAAAATAATATCATCATTAAATTATGAAAGCTTAAACACCCATTGAGGTCGTATTTTAAGTCTTGATATATTAAATAAGTTTTTTTTATTATCGTGATTTATTTTTCAGTTATATACCGTGTTATATACAGTGACCTCCTTCTTTAGCCAACGTTTCGGACAGCATTACAAAGCCAATCATCGCAGCAGATATGTAATGAAGGGAAGGGTTTTTTATTGAGAATATTTTGCAATGTTCTATTTTCGATTTTTTTTCGTTCTGCTACTTTTATATAATTTAAATTTAGTTAACGGTGCATGTTACATAATCTATGTATAATCTATACGATCAAACTAATTGATCAGTTTTGTAAGCTTTGTAACATAAATATTGTAAAAGTAAAAGAAAACTAAATAAACATATTAAAAAAATGTATTTTTATGGTAATCAAAATAGTGATAGGGCCTTTACCGGTGCACTCACCCAAATTCGAAATTATTAATGATTTGGTATTATACAGTGGAAATATACAAGCAATGTATTGGTTGCTTTTATTTAAAATTATTATTAATGTAACCAATCTATTATGTGATTTCTTTTTTAATAAAAGTGTTGGTATGTCCATAAGTCTTATAAATTGATTTAAAAATTACTGCCTCAACACAGGCTAGCCTAGTGAGGCAGATTACTGAAAAACAAAAATTTATAACTATTTTCTATTTTTCATTTAACAGTAAATTTGAACAGTAGTTCATATTTATATATTTTTTCTGTTGATATCCTTTTGTACTTATGTAATTTTAAACCACTGTAAACATAACTCTGAATATGTACTTTTTAGTTATAATCTTGCAAATTTCTTTCAATAAAGATATAAAAAAAAAAAACAAAAATAAAATAAAAATTTACACATTTAAATCCCGGCATTGAAAAATACTTACGCCGAAATCCCCGTTCGGATAAAAATTCCCGGGATTGAAAGCCCTAGTAATTGAAGGGGATATGAAAGTTTCAGGGAGGCACTGTTAGGAACTTTCTAGGGGTATGTTTTCGCGGCTGATAATACTGGATAATATAGTCAAAAGCCTCCCCTTCTTTCAACATTTCACCCTTCCCTTAATTGAATGAGAGAAACCGTGATAATTGGAAATATCTAGGTACACAAATTTACTCTGTAATTGCTTTCTCCAAATATGTACCTAATTAAATAAAAATTAACACAAATTTTACTTAAAACATTTTTTCTAGATATGAAAATACCGCTCTCAACAAAGATAGAAATTTTGTTATAATTTTTTATTTAATCAGGTCTGAATATCGGCAAAGCAGCTCAGTTGTAATAGCACAAGCCCAAATAGCGAAAGTCTGGAATTTGAGTCTTAAAAATAAATGATTATTTATACCGTTTCATTTTGGTTTAAATTGTACGCGTGCGAGACCATATTAAAAACCAAATTTTATTTTTTTTTACATTAGCTCCACACAGGAGGCACCGAGAAAAACAATTTCCCTGGGCCTATGTCATCTTTGAGTAAGCTGTGTGGAGGGTTTTTTAAAGGAAAGGAAGGAGAAGAAGATATGGGAAGGAAAAAAGGTATGAGGGGTGGGTAGGAATCTGGGGGTCAGTGTGGCCAGGAGTGACGGACGTATGAATCTATTTCTCACACTACGGTGCAAGGCGAAGGGTCGGAAGAATCCGGCTGGAGGGGTCAAAAGGCCTCCCTCAATCAGTCTCCTCCGATCCAGCCCGTCACGCAGTGGTTGGGCAAACGTATCCGCTACCAAGACCTAGACAAACCTCATCCCATGAACCCGGGCACCCCTGCTAAGTCACCAAACGTAGCGAACCACTTGGGGTGACCTGTGGCACGGGTGTTGGGTGTCCAATAAATGGTTCCCGGGGCGGCGGTACCCATACCCGCCTCCCAAATTGTATTAAATTAAAATGGATTAATAAAGGGGCTCTCAGATAGTTTGGACATGTACATAAGATCGAAGAAGTCGGGGTGCCCGAGGAAGGCACGGCACGACTAAGTGAATTAAATATTTAATTTGGTATTTAAATTGGGTTGTCAAGAATCAAAAGAAGAGAAAAAATGAAGTTTGAATAAATCAAGAATTTGTTTCGATTGTGTTATCTTTGGGATGCTGTATGGAGGGTATTCTTAAGAAAAGAAAAGGAAGTTCTGAAAGTTCCAGAAAGTTCTAGAAAGGAAAAGTTACGAGGGTGGGTAGAAATCTTGGGGGAGTATCCAGGCGTGACGGACGTATGAATTACGAATCCATCCCACTGCGGCGCAAGGCGATGGGTCGATAGAATCCTGCTGGAGAGGTCAAAAGTTTTTCCACAACCGGCCACTCACGATTTGGCCCGCCACGCTGTTGATGGGCAGACGCATCTGCCGACAAGGCCTGAACAAACCTCACCCCATGGACCCGGACATTTCTGCAAAGTTGGTTCTGAGCATTTAACCAGCCAGCGGACGAAAATCCACATTTCGTCGAAAGTTGTTCTTCCGATCGTGCAGGGCGGTTACAATGAGAAAGATTAATTATTCTCCGTACCAGCTTTTTTAAATTATAACTCAATATCGAATTTATTTCAATCCAAATTAGCTTTAATTTATACCTTCATCCAAAAATGCTGAAAGGCGTGATGATAAAACTATTAAAATAGTGTACTTTTTCTAGTTATTTTTTGATTATAAGTATTTATCATTTTTCAATAATGTCTAAATTTAATAAGAATGTTAAAAAAATCTGAAATATATTAGTTTGTAAGTGCGCAAATAAATACAAAAATGGACCAATTTTCGTCAAGAAACACATGTACGTACATATTTTTTAATGATTTTATTGAAACCAAAATTAAAATTCTAATACATAACTCTGCTAGATAATGTATTGATTTATTTTACTGCATGATTACATTATTTGAAATGGGTGTGGTATAATACAAAAACTTTTTTGAAAAATTAACAAATCTGCCAACGACCTATGGAATAACCTTATTATACTAAAAATTAAAAAAAATTCTAAAAATTTATTACATATGAATGCTAGATAAAAGAACAATCTTTCGAAATCCATTTATAATTTTTTGTGGAAAAGAGTCAATACGTCTAAAAACTTTTTTGAAAATGACGTATTTCCGGCTTTCTCTGGTAATGCCCTCTTAAGTCATGTCATCTGTGATACCTTGAATATGGTGATAAGATCCAGCCGAAACGTAGGTCCGCACGGTACAATAATACGTTGCAAAACACGTAATCACGAGGCTCCAAATGCCAACTGTTAAAAACTTGATTATATTCATAATTCGATTAATTCAATTATTTACAAATCGCCAAACATCTCAATAAAAACCTATGTAAACAATGGGAACCACATCTTTCGATTTATTTTATGTATTTATTTAACATATTACACAATGTAGTCATGTTTTTTATAGTGAATGCAATGGAGATGAGATCCGTGAGGCGAATGTGTGGTAAAATATGTAAGACCTAACATATTGCGAATGAGAAGATTAAAAATGATACAAGTTTGTAGTTTTGTTCGGATATTTGAGGATGCTGTGTGGGGGGTCTTTTAGAGTCTCTTTAAGACCGATGTTCAATGTTCACTCCTTCCTCCCCTCTAAAAGAAAAGGAGAGAGAAAACAAAGATGCCGGCAGATCGTTCCACAGTCAAGCTGTTAAATTCGAAAATGAGACGTAGAAATAATCCGTTCTTAAGTGACAAATGCAACCATGCGCTAATCTTTAACGCGCTTGGCGTTCATCTGACAATGGGATCAGGTGGCCCTGAGGAAAATAATTTCCCTCAAGGCCTAGTCATCTTTGGGGGTCTTTTAAAGGAAAGGAAGGAGGTATCAGGTGTGAGTAGAAATCTGGGGGTCAGCGGGTCCAGGAGTGGCGGACGTATGAATCCATCCCTCCCACTTCGGTGCAAGGCGATGGGTCGAGAGAATCCTGCAGGAGAAGCCAAATGGTCTCCCTCAACCAGTCCCTCTCGATCCAACCTACTACGCAGTAAGTGGGACAGGCCTTGACAACCAACCACCAAGACCTAGACAAATCTCACTCCGTGAACCCGGGCACCCCTGCTAAGTCACCGTAGCGAAAGCGTAAGCAAACGTAACGAATCACTTGGGGTGACCTTTCGCAGAGGTGTTGGTTATCTAATAAATGGTTCCCGGGGCGGTGGAACCCATAACCTACTTCCAAATTGGCGTGTTTCCCGACTACGTACCAGTATTGAAGGAATCAATGACAATAGTTCCTCGGAGCATCTTCTATAAGAATTAAGGTTAATGAACTTTACTGGAATGAGAAATTTTCGTATAAAGAGCAGTCGGGGATGCCTTAGATACTTAGTTCAAGTCACGACAAAAGTAGGAATGGAAGAATATTATGTAATGAATGAATGTGAATGAAACAAGGAGCATTAAGATAAAGTTATGTTACATTCCGCAATCTCTGCATACTACAGAAATGATGTTATAGACAGTTATTTACAAATTATTTATCTTCAGTTATTTCTGTGTGCTCTTATTTTGCGAGATACAGTTTCATCATAAAAGCAAAGTGGGCGTGTATTCAATTTGTAATAAAGATAAATATTCTTGAAAAATACACGATGAACCTATATCAATTAAAAAACAGGATTAACAAGTAAAAAATATACCCAACCTGGAAAATAATTACTAATAAAAAGCATTTTATAATACCACGTAACTAAAAACCTTTTTATGTTGTTAGGGCTATATTGATGTGTGCAGGAGTTTGTGCAACAATGTAATACTATTTAGTATTCTCTAATACTAACATTTATATTAAATAGTCAAAAAATTATCATGTTAACAGTAATAACTTTGAGAAAAGATCTGTAATCATTTTTCTGTTGAAGATAAGGTTTTCCCCAATATTTCGCTAGAGAAAATGACGTAAAAATCGGGAGCATATGTTTCTGGCATTGTTTCATGAAATTTTTCGTTGTCGCATTGCGAGAGCTAAATAAAAATATTCATAAAATGTCGCTGGATCTATTTTTAACAGCGGTGTCCTGAAAATCACTTGACGTTTAGAAGCTTTCAATGCGCTTTTTTACTAAACTGTCGATGAAAAAACACATTGGCGAATATTTGAATTGTAACAATACTTGTTAAGAACGCAGCTTTTGGAAGCTTTTGGGATGTTAACGAGTTGATTCTTTATAGCTTTTTAGTTTGATGTTTGAAGGTATGAACGTAGATATTGTTGTATTTTTTTGTGATTTCGTCGTAGTAAAAGCTTTGTTTGAAACAGGTCAGACAAAATTAGGGAGCGAGCTTTTCAATGTTCAAAATTCGGAGTGTTTTTTCGGAGATTTTTTTTTAAATTTCTGCTCTATTACTCTCATATCGTTGATGAAATAATTGACACAGACCTTTTCCGGAGACACTTGTATCCATAATCACTAAGAGAACATCCAGAGACACCAAAGAGACAAAAGAAAGGTCCTTTCACCGGTTTCACCGGAACACGCGCTAAATTACCTCAATGGCCGGCGCTTTCGTCATTCTACCGGGCAAATAATAACATCTAAGCGGTCATGACAACACACGACACGGCGTTTCTTCTATTTCCGTTCACTCAGCTAAAACACAACACAACAACGCGGAGAGACTACGTGCAACATGCGGCACGACCGTCCGACACAGCGGCTTTCGTCAAACTGTTTGCAATCAGATTTCAGGAGAGACAGAAGCGACGCTAGCGCCACCGGGCGCCGTAAAAGCTCGGATGTGTGCGCCGAATTTGAAATCCATAGACAAACCGTCGAGCTTTCTAAAGAAGAACGCTTCTATGGAAAGCTTTGTGACACGTTAAAAGGCGGCAAACCGTTTGACAGCTGTCAAATCCACGCGCGCAATTGCAGGCATTCCCTTTTACTCGATGCGTTTGTACTAGACGTGTTTCTGTTTTCTTGGGGAAATTTCAGCGTACCTGTCCGGCACAGTACTGCGCTGTAATTGCGTGGTTGTGTGTGTCTGTTTTATAATTGTGTGGGGTGTTCATTGTTGGATCTGCGTGCGCACGAGAAAATGTCCTGAGTTTTAGGATTCTTACTAAAGTTAACTATTATTGTAATGGTCTGCTCTTGCCCACATTTTCAGTTGAAAAGAGGAGTTGCACACTAGGTCGATGGTTCCACCCCATTACATTAGTCTTGATATGAAAAGTAGTGGAATGGAAAACTTTAGATTTAGGGGCTGGTTTTCGAAATTTAGTAAAAAGTTCGGCACTTCGTTTAATATAATCAAATATTCTAACTTACGTTCGCCCATGCAATTTTGACTTATTATGTAATGTGTAAACACTATTAATATATTTATTTTAAATAAGCAATTCACCCTAAAAAGAGTGCTTTGTGGACTGTTAAATTGATATTATAACTGTTGCATTAGTGAACTGCTAATTGGTTTTATATACACGATATCCGTTAAAGTGTGAAATTGGAGGATCTAAATCACATTTGGGGTCGATTTCGTGATATTACTTTTTTTAATTTCAGCTTTCATTTTCGAGTAATTCGAGTCCGACGTTGGAATTTTAAAATTCAAATTTGAAAAAAAACGGTTGTTGTGGGAATAATATTAGTTGTTTAATAAATGTATTTTTAAATTTCGTTTTTATTTACCCTTCAGTTGCTGAAAAAAAAGGTGATCGAAAAAAAAAATATTTTGGGATCTCCATGTGACGTAGTTTTTTCACCAGTTTTCCTCTTGCAATGCGAATTTCTAGACACCGTGTATATATGGTTCAGACAAAAGATGTTGATAAAATTATTAGTGCATAAAATTATGAAAAACCAAATGCCAAAATACTTTAAGGATGAAATTGTTTTTAATAGAGACATTCATAATTACGAAACAAGAAATATAAACAGAGTTCGATTGCCACAAATGAAGAAATCAAAATCACAGAACAGCCTAATGTACAGAGGACTAAAGATGTATGATGAAATGCCTGAAAGTATGAAGAATGAAGAAAGAATGAACGTATTTAAAAAGAAATGTTATGCTTACTGTAAAAATATTTAAATTTATCAAATGAAATGTTACATTGTGCTTATTAGTTTATATGCATGTAGTATAAACTAACTCAATAATTAATAAAAAATAAATAAAAAAATTAATTAGAAAAAAATATAATTTAATTCAGTAAAAAATCGCACATTAATTATATTGCCTGTAACGTCTGTAACAAAACATTTGCTAGATTTGATATATATACATGATTGCTTGCGTGACCGCAAGTTATATTTTCAGTGAAAATCGCTTAAAACGTAAACATTTATTACGATAAATTCCCAGTTCCTGACACTATACCTGGCTGTAAACATTTTATTTATTTCAAGGCTAATGAACGCTTTATTATTATCGGATTCACGGTTACGGTACCGTGGCGGCAAAAAAAGGCAATAAACCTGCGTTCTTTATCGCTATAATGTTGCAGCTCTTTCTAAAGATGAGATACATGTACGTAGGTTTGTTTCCTCCAAAGGAAAATACCGTGAAGTCTCCAGACCACTAACATACTACTACTAGCCGTGAAGATAATTTAGAAAGTTTGGAATATTGGACATTATTGAAGTGTGAGTAAATACCAAAATTTAAAAAAAATGTCAAAAATCAATGCGCTGATGGTTTTGCTTTTGTTCTTAAACATATAATTCTATAGTTCTTTCTTACACACTAAATAACAATAGTTCATAATGAGACAAACGGTGAACGTATGTCTGCACCCCCCCCCCCCCCCCCCCAAAGGAAACGTACAATCATTATCACACATCTCCCTCACTCTTATAAAAAATGTATGTAATAATAATTATAATTATTATTACATACGCTTTAAGTTCGCCTTCGCCCAGTTTGAGTGTTGGTGACCATTTTATAAATCCGATAGGGCCAGGTTCCAAAAATAGCCAGTTCCTCGAATCCACTGTAATCCAGTGACAGCTAGTCACCGAGTTAAAGTAACCGTGACTGGTAATGACGCCATATGTAATCTCTTCATATCCGGAAAGATACTTAAATTCTAATAATCCATAGTATTATAAGTAGGGAAGAAACGTCCTCATGCGAGCTGCTGACGTAAGTGGCGACATCTTGTTACAAATTCTTGAATTCAAAACGGAATTACAACAGTAGTTTTGTTTGAAATTCCACGTACACAGATGTTATTTGTGGCGCAACGCGTACGGCGTGGCGTCAACATGCACTCGAAACTGGATTCCGAAATACGACCACGCAGACGCTGGGGTAATAATAACATTCGATGAGATGTATTCTTTTGGCGAGCCAATAAAAAAATAATCTTTATCCCTTTCCCACTACCAAAAAACAACTTTAAAAATCTCCCAATTTAGGATGCTATAGTCTCACTGAGAGTAGAGATGTCAGGAGTTCCACTAAAGAATACCAAGGAGTTTGTCTACCTCGGGAGCAAAATAACATGGATGATCGGTCTAAGAGCGAGGTCGACAACCGTATACACCAGGCTAGGCTTGCATTCAATAAAAGGTCGAAAATAATAGAATCGAATAATATAGACCTAAAACTGAGAATACTCCTCATCAAGACCTATGTATGGAGTATCTTGATGCCTATCCTAAAGAGATAAACGGAGACTAGAGGCTTTTGAGATGTGGTCCTCTAGAAGACTATTAGGAATTTCCTGGAGAGACCACATTACAAATGAGGAGATTCTCCAAAGAATCGAAGGAGGAAGGCACCTGCTCAGGACCTTGTCTGAAAGGCGTGCAAGATGGATTGGCCATGTAATACGACAAGAAGGCCTCTTGCATGCCATAATGGGGGGGCATGACCGAGGGGACAAACTCTAGGGGACGCCCACGCCGAGAGTACCTGGAGGACCTGCTGGTGGACGTGCGCTGCTCATGCAGATTTCAAAAGAGCCGCCCAAGACAGGGAAGAGTGGAAGAGACGAATAGAGGAAATTGCTGCAAACCAATCCCAGGATTGAAACCAGAGAGAGAGAGAGTCTCACTCTCTCTAGACGGTTGGTAGCAATTCTTGTGCGGTATTCGAAATATTAAGTTTTTAAAATTTAATTTCGTCTTAGAATTCAAGCCCGGCTTACCATCATAACATTATGTAGCTTTATTCCACGGTAGCAAAAGCTCCGCACATGCGCAGGCTCTATAGAATCTACAGCCTTCCTCGGGTGTTAGACACGCTTGTGTCTGTACTTGTGCTTGTGTTTACACGCTCGTACCTCTGCTTGTATTTGTGTTTGACACGTTTGTGTCTGTGGTTGTCACCAAATCGTGGAATTTTTCACTTATTTAAATTTACCTCCCCTCTGGGGACGGTCCCCAGAATTGGACCGCTCAATTATGATTGTGTTAAAACGGATTAAAAAGATTGCACCTTTTGTAAGGTAATGACATATATATCTGATTAGTTGACATGTTTTTTTTGTTTATGCAAAATTGATGAACTTTGATTAACAAGTGAACATATGTTTGGAATTAATTTACGACGCGGACGCATGTCAGAAGTTTTCTTTGTATTTTTTTTAAGTGAAAACTTCTTTAGCACCATTGTGATTTGAAACTCGATGAAACGAAAATTACCATCACTAAAAAGAGACAAACACATACATCTATAGGATTTAGCCTGCTAGAGAATGAAATAGTATAATCGGTCTCCTCTCTGTGCTTCGTAGCCTCTCCACTCGTATCTACATTAGTTTTCTGAAGGTTTCACTTCTACCGCGTGTCTTGAATTGCATACTCGGTCTTTTTCATATTTGTGGATGTTGTGTGGAGGGTATTTCAGAGGATGGGAAGGAGTGAACGTGGGTCTTGAAGAGACCCATTTCGTAAGAGGGAGGAAACACAGAGGCGGCAAATCGTTTCAAAGCCGAGCAGTTGAACTCAAAAACGATTCTTAGAAACAACCCGTTTTTTGTGACAAATTTCAACCGTGTACATATGCATCGGTGCCGAGGGGATAATGACAAATACCTTTTTTTACAATAACTCCACACAGGAGGCCCTGAGGAAAATAATTTCCTAAGAGCCTATGTCATCTGAGATGCGGTGTGGAGGGTTTTTTTGAGGAGGGGAAGATGAACGTTGGTCTGGAAGAGACCCATGTTGTAGGAAGGAGGAAACACAGAGGCCAGCAAATCGTTCCACAGCCGAGCTGTTGAACACAAGAATGAGTCGAAGAAGCGACCCGTTCTCAAGTGACAAATGTCAACCGTGTATACATGTTGGGCACGCGTTTGGCGTGTTTCCCGACTATGCACCGGTGCCGAAGGGATCAATGATGCTAGTTCCTCGGAGCATCTTCCATTGTAATACCGGTAGAACAAGGATAGCATTCCCACCCGACGATTGTTCTAGTGAGGAGGACTGTGAAAAAAATTAAATTTATACTTATACTAGCGAGTTCCCGGCATACGTTGCTATGCCACTTAATAAAGATATTGTTCCCGCGTGTCCTTTCCCATTTGTCCCGTTCCCCTTCCACCTCCTTTCTTCTTCCGCATCCCCTTCCCCTCACGCGTTCCCACTCCGCCTTCTCCGCCTTCCCTCTCCCCACTCCCCTCTCCCGCTTCCCCCGTCCCGCGAACTCCCCTCCCGAGTTCCCCTCCCGCATTCCATACATTCAGTCCCGTTACATTCAGTTTTCAAACGGCTCGCGTGCCACCTATTGCATTTTTTATTCAAATTTCATGATGCCAGAGCTAACCAGTATATATAGAAACCTTCTTGGACGTGCTCACAACAACTCACCAAAGTTTCATCGCCATCGGATGAATGGTTTAGCAATGCATAATTTCATGATTCCAGAGCTCACTGTTGCATACAGAAACCATTGCGGGCATGCGCATATCAATCCCCAAAGTTAAATCGGATGAACGGTTAGCAACGCATAATTTCATGATGCCAGAACTCACTATTGTATACAGAAACCATCGCGGGCATCCGCACATTAAATCCCCAAAGTTTCGTCGCAATCGGATGAACGGTTAGCAACGCATAATTTCATGATGTCTGAACTCACTATTGTATTTAGAAACATCGCGGGCATGCGCACCTCAAATCCCCAAAGTTTCATCGCAATTGGATGAATGGTTTAGCAACGCCTAGGCATCTTATATATATGCAAGCCCGGAAACATACATATTTTGATTTTTACATACTCGTATATAGAGATTATGCTTTATACATACATTATATACAAACTATGTCATTGAAACTAATTAAATAAAATCTAATCTCTCTCTCTGGTTTCAATCCTGGGATTGGTTTGCAGCAATTTCATCTATTCGTTTCTTCCACTCCTCACTGTCTTGTGCGGCTCTTTTGAAGTCTGCATATATTATGATAAGCAGCGCACGTCCACCAGCAGGTCCTCCAGGTACTCTCGGCGTGGGCGTCCACTAGCGTTTGTGCCCTCGGTCATACCCTCCATTATGGCATGCAAGAGGCCTTCTTGTCTTCGTGCCTTCCTCCTTCGATTCTTAGGAGAACCTCCTCATTTGTGATGTGGTCTCTCCAGGGCCGTATTTACACTTTTCATAAGTATAGGCCGCTTCATTTGTGCCGCCCCTTCCTCCTTCTTAGAAGTTGCCACCTATCATAATCACTCACTTGTCGGCTGCCTGCAGGTGACACACAATTTTAAAAATAAATATTTAAATATATAACTGAAATAACCTAATTTTTAACGGGATTTTTTATTTGACAAAATCATCTATAATAGGTTCATAGTTGTTTATAGTAATCATTAGGTCTGCTTATATTATGCATATAGTATAAGCCAAAGGTTAAAGTTTTTCAAGCGATAATATAATTCTTCACTCGCTTAAACAGGAAAAACTCCTTTCTCCAAACGATTTGTGGCGACGCGGAGAGCTATATCCAAGTTTGGGTAAACGTTGCACAGATATTGTTTCCTCAAAAACTTTCCTTAAAAAGATTCTCTGCCGTCTTATTAGAGAAAATTTGACCTTGAAAGTGTACACATTCCTGAACTAAATCGTCTTCTAAACCATTGTATAATATAGCACAAGAGACAGAGCTTTTTCTGAGACTCTTTGTGTTGAAAGTTCACCCATTTGTTTATAAATGAAATTTGTTCTTTGGAGTTTATATACGAATTATAGATTCCTCTCAGCCAGGAGATTGTTTCAATATCCCTCATTTGATGTTTCATTTATAAAGTTTTTTCTCTTGGGTCATCTTACTCTTAATGTCGCCCTGATATTGCTAAAGTGCGCTCATTTCAATTGCACTTTCTTCGAAATAACAAAGTTTTCTTGCTCTGGTATAATAAACTCGGGAAGTGATTAATAAAAATCAGATACCGTCAGTATATCAACAGATGAATCTGAGAACTCAACTTTATTCCAAAATAGCATTCCAAAATAGATTAGTAGCCAAATAAAGCTAGCAAACTGCCCAAACATTTTTTTGTGAAATATTCTCACCATAATCGCACGACGCAATCCGCGGTCCCGTGCGGGATCACAGGGCGTCTGAAGGTTCCTTTAAGGGGGAGAAATAGGTGTAAAGGCTTCAAAACAATTTTTTTTTCATACATCTATGGTAGAACTATACAAAATATATTCTGAAAATTTCAAACCAAATTACACGCCATTTAAAAGTTATTTGTGTTTGAGTGAGTGTCCCTCGGGTGAATTACCACTATTTTACTGCCACTCTTATTTTAAACGCATTTTTCTTGAAACTACTTTTTTCTAATTTGTGTAACCTCTAGCTCCTACAGTTTTTGATCAATATTTATCACACTTAGTACATAGTTTATATGTATAAATCCTACATAATATCTTTATTTTAACTGTTTTGTTATGGCACAAAACGAATGGTAAAAATCATACAAAATTTTGACATTTCTCAAAAAAAAAAAATATTTTCACTTTTTTTAGTAAGGAGTGAGGTTCAAATAGAAGAAACACGCATAAAAAAGGAAATATTTTTGAAAAATTGATTTCGGATGAAAATTGTGACCTCCAGGAATTACACAAATTATCCAGTCGAATGGCGACTTACAACGCACTATAGCTGATATCTCCGTTATTTTTTGAGGAAAATATATGAAAATTTTAGAATATACTCTTGAATATATGTGTAAAATGACCTCGAGGTATTAATGAAAAATATATATTCCTTATGTGTTAAAAAAATCATGAAAATCGCTAAAAATACGCTTTCCTACACCTATTTCCCCCCTTGAAGGCTCGTGCGCCGCGTGTAATAAAGGTAGCCCACTGCCAAAGCACTTTTTGTGAAATATTCGCACCACCGGTCCCGTACGGGACCACTGGGCTTCTAAAGCTTTATAGATAGAAAACTCTTATCTATCCACAGGGACTTTTTAAAATAATCTTACACAAAATTAACGGCTCACCAAAGCGAGCGAGCGCCGCCCCCTGAACTCTGCCGCCCCTAGGCCGCGGCCTATAAGGCCTATTGACAAATCCAGGACTGGGTCTCTCCAGGAAATTCCTAGTAGTCTTCTATAGGATCACATCTCAAAAGCATCTAGTCTCCGTTTATCTCTTTCGGATAGGCACCATGTTTCGCAGCCGTACATCAAGATACTCCATACATAGGTCTTGATGAGGAGTATTCTCAGTTTCAGGTCTATATTATTCGATTCTATTATTAATTATTCTATTCTATTATTAAAATCTAATGTAGTCTAGTAAATAGATTTCACTCCTTGTGAACGAAGCAAGGAGTGTGTACCAAGACCGAGTTGTTTGGCAGTCCATCCTCTATTTCCAATAACAGCCTGATATCTATAATATAACATAAATATTCATACCAATTTATTATTAAGGGTATTTTTGAAGTCGATTTTGCGTTTGAAATTGGTAAATAATGCACAAAAAATTACCTTCTCTGGTACAATCTCAAGGTTTGGGTAAGATTTTTTTCGGAAACTTCTATGACGATGTTATTGTTATGCTATGGAGTTTGTTCTACATAGCATAACATTACTGGTAAAAATTCAAAGTTTTTTTATCAATGTAAAATTACACAAAGATGTATGTATTTAGTGTGTCTATTGTATTGGCTCTGCTTTTATGATTATATGAAGTGTTTGTCTTTATGTCTGTTTTGAGGTATTTTATTGTTTTCAGAATATTTATGGCCTTTTTTGTGTACTTTGAACAACAACTGGGACTTTTAATACGGTCATTATGATGCAATGGAGAACTCCAGTCTATTTTTTTATTTTTTTTTTAATAATGACCGCATATTAAATAACATTTTAAATAATTTCTTAAATAACTGCATTTATTTTATTTTTTTTAGAGTTTGTTTTAATAGTTAAAATAATTGTCAAAGTTTTAATTTTTCAAGATCCCCCGAAAACCACCGCATGTGTAGTGTATTGAATCGCGTGACGTCATCGACTCCTGAAGAGATATTTTTTTTATTTTCAAACGGGTTTTGTCATTTTGGATGATAATTATACGAAAGAAAGATGATACTATTCGATAAGTTAAAACATTATTTAGGTGGAATTATTTATTCATTATATTAAATTTATTATCTAATATATAAAATTCTCGTGTCACGGTGTTTGTTACCATACTCCTCCGAAACGGCTGGACCAATTTTGAGGAAATTTTGTGTGCTTATCTGGTAGGTCTGAGAATCGACCAACATCTATTTTTTATACCCCTAAAAGTAAAGGGTGTTCCACTACGAATTTTTTTTTTTTTTTTTTGGACAAATTTTATGAAATTTTTTATGCTTATCTGGTAGGTCTGAGAATCGACCAACATCTATTTTTTATACCCCTGAAAGTAAAGGGTGTTCCACTCCGAATTTTTATTTTAATTTTTTTTAGACAAATATGATGAAATTTTTTATGTTTATATGTTAGGTCTGAGAATCGACCAGCATCTATTTTTCATACCCCTAAAAGTAAAGGGTGTTCCACTCCGAATTTTTATTTTATTTTTTTGGACAAATTTTTTATTTTTTTTGTGGTGAGGCATTAAAATCTTAATATATAAAACAAAGTCGGGTAAGTAACACTATTTATAACTCGAGAACGGCTGGGCTGATTTTGATGATCTTTGAATTGTTGGATTCGTCTCCGCCATGGATAACAGAATAATTATTAAAAAATTACAAAAGTTAACGAAATAAATAGTTATATAGAAAATTATTTTCTCTTTAAATTTTGTATGGAAAGAATTTACATATTTTGAAAGAAATGCAGCAATATTGTGAGAGGTATAATATTGAACTGTGCGTGAATTCCAAACATTCAAAAACGTCAAATGTCAATGTGTTTATTATTATGCATTTATTTTTAACCATATAATGCTGCCTTTCTTTCTTATAAAATTAATGTTAATAGTCGAAAATGAGACAAATGGTGAACGTATGTCTGAAAAACCTATAAAGTAAAAATACAATAATTATAATAAATCTCTGAAATGAAACGCATTTTTTTACACAGGAGGCCCTGTGGAAAATAATTTCTCTCAGGACCTATGTCATCTTAGGGGATGCTGTGTGGAGGATCTTTTTAAGGAATGGGGAGGATAGAAAGTTCTGAGAAGGAAAAAGGTATGAGGGGTGGGTAGGAATCTGGGGGTCAGTGTGTAAGGGAGTGACGGTCGTATGAATCCATCCCTCCAATTGTGGTGCAAGGCAATGGGCGTCATGGGCGAGAGAGTCCGGCTGGAAAGGTCAAAAGGCCTCTCTCAACCAGTCTCTCTCGATCCGGCCAACCACGAAGCAGGTGGGCAGGCGCATCAACTGCCAAGACAAAGACATAAGTCATCTCATGAACCCGGGCACCCCTGCTAAATCACCAAACGTAGCAAACCACTTGGGGTGATCTATGGCAGAGGTGTTGGTTATTCAATAAATGGTTCCGGGGGCGGCGGCACCCATTCGCAGTAATTGTAAAAGTAAGAAAATCACAAAAATATAAATCCTTAAACAACGCCATCTCTGATACTGACAAAAACAAAACACGGACAGTTGCGCATTGATAATTGCTTCATTGTGTAATTTTTAATTTAATAAAAGACTGAATCTAATCAACAGCTATTGATTCTGAGGCGGTACGAAGTTCGTCGGGTCAGCTAGTAGTATTATATTTTTTTAATATTATTACGGGAGAGTGGTATAAAAATTATTTGAAATTATTATTCTTTTAGCTATTAAAATCAATATTATCAAAAACGAAGAATCATCCACAAAAGTGTAGGCAAACGATATCAGCTGATCGATTGCGGCCATTTTGATTGGGCCGTGGAGCAGTAGGTAGCATTATGATATAGTATATTTATACGGTTTTTTCGTACAATTTAAAGTTTTTCAATATTTTAATTAATAGAGATACCTCTATTTTTGATACTGAATTATTTAGGCCTAAATAACATTTCAATAAACACAACAACTAAATCTCTATAAACAGTAGATATGTAAATAAACGAATAAATTAATACGATGGCTTGTGTCATTCCTGCATTCCCGTATATTTCCCATCCAATGACTTGACGGTGAAGTCACGACACGAGGAACAGTGACGTCACCACTAACCATTTCAGTAATGCCAACTTTACGCTGTATTTATACGACCCGATTAAAATTGGACTTTTTAATATTTTTTTAAAAACTATGCGTTTAATATTATTAAATAAAAGTTATATATTCAGAATCAGCGTTTATTGGTCTATATGAACATATTTTTTAAAGCCATAATATTTTTCACTGGAGTTCATTATTCTGAGATATCTTCAGTTGTTTTACATGTTTTGATGCTGCTGAGCCCCATCCTATTATTCTATATTCTAATTGAGAGTGGCATACAGAATAATATACTCTCTTTAGATCTCTAGTTGAAAAGATGTTGCGTAATTTTTTGAAGAAGTAGGTGAATTTTGTTAGTTTTTTGAGGTTCCATTAATGTGTGAATCTAATGAAGTTTGTAGTCAATTTTGATCCTAAAGTATATTATAGTTTTAGTTTGGGTTATATGCGGTCAAGAACTTTGAGGAAAATTGTTTTGTTATTCATGTAATTTGCGTGTATGCTCATTCATTGGTTGTTCTCAAACAATTAATTTATTGATAAACTAATGTATGAGACAAGATTTTTATGCATAGCACAAAGGGGAACAATCATTATAAGTAAAAATTATTAGCCTGAAACACTCATCTATATTGAAAAAATCTCCCGAGAAATGATGAACATCAGTTTATCAATCAAAATTAAAAATTAATATTTGACTAGTTGAGAGGGCATTACCAGAGAAAACCAGAAATATGTCATTTTCAAATCAGATTTTAGACGTATTGACTCTTTTCCACAAAAAATTATAAATGGATTTCGAAAGATTGTTCTTTTATCTAGCATTCGCATGTTATAAATTTTTGAGAAATTTTTTTAAGTTTTAGTATAATAAGGTTATTCCATAGGTCGTTGGCAGATTTGTTAAATTTTCAAAAAAGATTTTGTATTATAACACACCCATTTCAAATAGTATAATCATGCAGTAAAATAAATCAATACATTATCTAGCAAACGCATGTTTTAGAATTTTAATTTTAGTTTCAATAAAATCATTAAAAAATATGTACGTACATGTGTTTCTTGACGAAAATTGGTCCATTTGTGTATTTATAAAAGCTAATATATTTCAGATTTTTTTAACATTCTTATTAAATTTAGACATTATTGAAAAATGATAAATACTTATAATCAAAAAATAATTTAAAAAGTACATTATTTTAATAGTTCAATCATCACGCCTTTCAGCATTTTTGGATGAAGGTATAAATTAAAGCTAATTTGGATTGAAATAAATTCGATATTGAGTTATAATTTTAAAAAGCTGGTACGGAGAATAATTAATCTTTCTCATTGTAATCGCCCTGCACGATCGTAAGAACAACTTTCGACGAAATGTGGATTTTCGTCCGCTGGCTGGTTAAACGCTCTTAAAGTATTTCACCAAAAAATGTACACATAATTTGTCTCGACGCCACCTAGTGGGAGATTTAGCACTTACAATGCCTTTCCCATATAAAAATAAAGTTGGTTGTTTGCAGGTGGAAAAATGTGATAAGCAGTAATTGTTGAATGAAACACTAGTATATATTGAATTATTTGGCGGGCACGAGACAAGCCGACGTAGCTCGGTGGATAAGAGCAATTGACCAGAAATCATCAGCTGATCAACTGCCGCCATTTTGAATTCCGTTGTTCGAAGCATTCTCCCTAGAAGTAGCATTACTATTTTTTTCTGCAGTAGTTTTGAATATTTTCAATAATAGAGATAAACTAATAAGAGATGCCTTTATTTTTTAAACATTATTTAGGCCAAAATAATGTTTCAATAAATACAACAACTAAATCTCTATAAACAGTATGTCAATAAATGTTAAACTGTTAAATTGTCCATGAACCGTTTGAAGGAGATGTTCCCCGGAAAACTTATTTCACGAGGAGGAGACATTGAGTGGCCCCCACGGAGACCAGATCACAGCTCGTGTGATTATTTTTTGTGGCGATACTTAAAATCAAGAGTCTATGAAGACAATCCGACAAAAATAAAGCAGTTAAAACAAAACATTTTATGGGAAATTAACGCCATCACACGGGCAACTTGTCAACCTGTTTATTGAGAATTTTCGAATCCGCCTTAGACAATGTCAACTGGCTGATGGAGCTCACTTGGACAATATAATTTTTAAAACTTAATGTCATTAAAATTTCCATTTATTGTGGTTTTTGAAAATATTAATAAAACATGTCTAAGTTCTACCATTATTTATTTATTGTTAATTGAAACTAGGTATACCGTTAAGGGCCACCCTGTATATTCAGAATCAGAGTCCAAATGAACATATTTTTTAAAGCCGTAATATTTTTCACTGGAGTTCCTTATTAATAGACGATCAAATATGATATTTGTCGGAAGTACCAACATTATAAAATAAATTATTTTCAAAATAAAAACAAAATTAAGTACTTACCTAATTTGAATTATTCCCTGTACTACTGGTACGGGTTTGAGGTTAAAACTGCGGAAGCCGCATGTCATCATCATTTAGATAAATATCCTAGGTTTTTAATTAATTTCATTTTGAATGTTTTATAAGGCAACGAGTGTGTGTGTGTAGGTAATTATTCTAATACATTTCTTTCCTCCTGTTATAAATACAGGTTAAAATATTCATTTCATAACATGAATAAATTATTGTATTAAATGGCAATAATATTTTTTCTTCGATTGGCAGCATCGATTTTATATGATATGTAAAATAAATATGTTTACGGCGTGGTACAGTTGACGTAAATCAATTAATTTAAACAAAATTAAAATTTAAAATGCATTTTTTTCATGTCCCCCGACATACATACAAGCTTTTCGTAATAATAAAGCTAAATCTAACTGTTTAAATAAATAAAAAAATATTCCGTATTTACTGAGAAGCGGAGTAAGACATAAATAATAAACTGAGAATAACAGACTATAAAGGACCAATGGTTACTTAATTAACTAAGACTATCCATTTATTTCATCTACAAAGATCTATTATTTTGAAAAACATTTCCAGCCCAATTATTACACACTGGAACACAACACGTAGGCGGCATTTTTTTTTTTTTTTTAGTTACAATATAAAAATACAAGGTAAAGCAGTTTGTTCACAGTCCTCACTAGTTATTGGTGTTCCGAGGCGGACTGCATGTTGCCCTCCAGGGGTCGGCAAACTTATTAGCCAAAGAGCCAAATATGTACATTACAAAGATTCAAAAAACTTTTAGAGCCAAATCTGTGTATTGATGAAGCAAACATATATTATAATTTTAGCACTTCATTAAATTACGGGTACACTGAATAAAACTTGATTTCTTACGAGTACTTAATAAAATTTTTATTAATTGAAAAAAAATTATATGTAATTAAGGAATCCATAAATTTAAATAACGGCAATGACTGACAAACACTTAATGCGAACAATCTCATTGGAAAATTTGAATAAGTCAGGTTTGTATGTTGTTATTCTTAATTTTAGGCACGATTCCATAAATTTCATGCTTTAAAAAGATTGTTCGCATGAATACGTAGAACAGAAAAGGGAAAAAACAGCAAACGCAAGATTTTTAGCTGGTCATAAGAGTCTAGAATACTATCCCAGGCGTTAAAGATTTACTTATTTATTTATTTACGGTCAAATAGTCCATTAACAATATAACAATAACACGAATAAAAAAAAAAGAGATTACAATGAAAGGAGAGTACATATAGATTAAGAGCATTGACAAAATACATGTAATATAAAAGTACATATACAAGTAGCTTGAAGATGGATTTAAAAAGACTTTAAAAAATCACATTGCGTATTGACTGCCGAAAGTCATTTAGGCTTACACAATAAATTCAAAGCTTGATTTGCATTGACGAGTCTCGACATTCTGGATAAAGGAGAATGATATCCATAATTAGTAGAATGTTGATTGAGGAACAGCAATTCATTATTTCGGAGTCTACGAGAATGGATGTTGAACTGGATGAGTTGTAACAAAGCAGGTGTGTCAGTAATACTGTTGATAATTTTGAAAATGCATTTTATCTCAAAGTCCTTTCTTCGTTTTTCTAAAGAAGAAACTTTTAAAGTTTGTTCAATTTCATCATACTCGCCTCTTTCAATGATCATGTCTTCCTTATACAGGTCTTTCAAAGCAGACCACTTGGGTTGTGAACTAAGCATTTATTCTTCTCCAATAATCAACACAAAGACGTTCAAAACTTGCTCCATATTTAAATCCAGTAATTGTATTTCAAAGAGCCGCACTCAAGGGGCCAAAGAGCCGCATGCGGCTCCGGAGCCGCACTTTGCCGACCTCTGTGTAGGGTGCTAATGTGGGTGGTTTGGTATATTTATGGTGCTGATCATGATTGCCTCATCTTTTGTTGATTTTCTCAAAATAAACAATTAAATAAAATAAAAAGGATTTATGTTTGTTGTTTTAAGGTTGCGTTGGGGTTACTGAATAATTTTAATTATTTCCTCTTCTTCGTGTTTACTTAGCCATAATTTATATCTTTTTAAAATTTTTGTGTCTCCATGGTGTTCTTAATTTCAATTGGAAGGGCATTATGTATGTTATGTATGTATATGTATTTATGTGTATGTATATGCGTATGTATGTGTGTATGTGCTTACGTATACATATATCTTGTTATATTTTACCTTAAATATTTTTATCCTTTTTCATTCTCTTCTTTCTAATATCTTATAATTTCTATTTCAAACCTATATTTTGTTCTAGCTCTCACACTGTATAACTTATATCATGTATGATTACCTTAACACGGGCATTAACCTAGTATGGTAGTCAAAATAACATAATAGTGTACTTTCAAGAATTGTATGAAAAAAATATATATATATGTATATATATTTTTGAATGTAGCTATAACTTTGTGGTTATCCATTATGGAAAAATGAAACAATTCAACTTTGTATTTATAAACCACTTATATAATGCGTAAATCCGACCGGTTTCGGAACAAACGTTCCTTCTTCAGGGAAAGCTTATACTAATTTGACAGTTTCGAACAATGTTTTATTATGGTAGGGGTGGAGCCGTTGCTAGTTATTAATGTAGATTGGATGGGTAGGTATTAATGTAAAGTGGGTGGGTAGGGGAACAAATCCATGATTGGACTATAAGACAATATTTTTTGTTTGTTGCTAATAGATTCATTATTTTAAGGGATTTTTTTCATTTCCAAGGCTTCTAAGTTATCTAAACTAAAAATTATATAGTTTTGTAGCATGGAAATTATGGTTTCTCTGGCCAAAAGATGTATTTAATTTCGGGATGTTCAGTAGTTTTGAGGATTTCGTCCTTTTAGTGTAGGTGTGTTCGTCAGCAAGGTACTCATATTTTTCATTAAATTTGAGAAGTGCATTTTTTTAGTGTAGTTTAGTAATGCTGAACACATTAAGGTTTTTTAAAACTTATTTTGATGAAGTTCTTGCGGGTACTTTCGGGATTGTTTTTATTGTTGTCTTTGCGTTTTTACTAGCTGCTTCATTTGGATTTTTGAGGCAGATCCCCAACTTATAATATGATATTATGATTGTATGACAAACACTTTAAATCGTTTCAAATGGCGTCGAAATCATATGAAACTAGCTGGTACCCGGCATGCCATTTAATAAAAAAATTGTTTCTCCCTGCGTGTCCTTTCCCATTCGTCCCGTTCCCCTTCCTCTACCGCATCCCCTTACCCTCTGGCGTTCCCACTCCGCCCTCTCCACCTTCCCTCTACCCACTCCACTCCCGCCTTCCCCCGTCCCACGAACCCCCCTTTCGAGTTCCCCTCCCCTTCCCCACTTCCACCCCCTCACCACTCTTGCATTCCATACATTAATTCCCGGTATATTCAGTTTGCAAACAGCTCGCAATGCCACTTGTAATGTACACTATGTAAAGGTTAATATTAAGAAAGAACAAATAACACTCATCTTAACTGATATCGGCTCACGGCAAGCGTCCACGCGTCTTCTCTATGCAGACGGTCGCCCAGTCCCGTCCCACGCCCCACAACTCCGCGCGCGCACTGCTTGAGACGACACAATTCACAACTATATTCACAACTATATACATGTGTGAATACACTACACCACCTATTTGCAATTTTTTTTATTCAAATTTCACAATGCCAGAGTATTTTTACACAAACCTCGCCCTGACAATAACGAACACAAAAAAAAATTATCCAATTTTGTTCGGAAGTTACGCGCGTAAATTTGTTTTTTTACATGAATACCGCACAAGAGTCCCAACTGCTCCCGTGTGGAGCCAGTGGGACTATGGCATCCCCAATTGGGGTATGTTGTGAAGCTGAAGGCAGTGGGTAGGGGAAGGAGATAGGGAAGCGGAAGGTGGGGAAGTACCTGGCTATTCAGATCTGGTCACCAAACACGGCAGAAGCCATTTCAAGCAACGTTTCAATTCTGAATGGTGGTCTTACACAAGGGCGATACTGAGAGTATCTTCCACTCTGGAACGTGCCGCAAATATACTATCTATTATTTTAAATGAATAAATTGTGAAATACACAAATTAATCAAATAAAATTTATTTGCCACGCCGGGATTCGATCCCGCGACCTTCGGAATGCTAGTCAAGCGCCTTACCGCTCACTACGCCGGCCGTCAAATTTCATATATAGATTTAACATCGTAGATTTAACATTAAATCTATACATTTCATATATAGATTTAACGGTTCTCCCTATCTAATGGGACCGCTTAGATGCGACACCTAGCGATAAAAATTCATTGATTTAAAACCCCATTACGTCAACAGTAAACTGTGCCTACCTACTAATCTAAACACGCACCTCAATTTTCAAAGTTTAAAAAGAAATTGAACCAACTTGAATTGTAACAATTACTATTAATGGCGTTGTTATTAAAAACAAATAATGCGGTGTGTTTCGACCACATCAAAGATGAATTATGACCGCCATAATAAATAATATATATTTTGTATATAGCGTGGCTATCGGGGCGAAGTCCACTTATTAAAGCAAGCGAATTCGTAATGATTACTTATAATAACACGGTTGGCGTAAGTGCTACGCTCCACGAATAGCCGAAAATACAAGAAAATGTACAAAAATGTTATTGTACATGAAACATGGCATAATGATGTAATAGGAATGGAAGATATGATATGTTCGAAGCGGGGGGCGAAATGGTGGTTCAAACAGGGGGCGTTCAAATAGGGGGCGAAATGGTGGTTCTAGCAGAGAAGTTTTTTAAAATTATATTTTATAATAGCAGACCCGGCCACACGTTGCTGTGGCTAACGAAACACAACACCATTACTCAACCTTTATAAAATCCACACCACCAGCTTGCCAGCTGCCCGCTGCCCGCTGCCCGCTGCCCGCTGCCCGCTGCCCGCTGCCCGCTGCCCGAATATGGTTATTTCAATTTCTCGGCTTTTCTCTACTATAATAAGTATGTATTATACATATAAATCTTCCTCTTGAATCACTCTATTGGTAAAAACCGTTGCGTAGTTTAAAAGATCTATGCGCACATACATTTTGAGCGACTTCATTTTATACTATGTAATGATAATGATTTTTATTTACATTTTTATTTACACTGCAGGTAAAATGTTTACAATCCAATTTGTCTGTTCGCGATAAACTCAAAACCTAGTGAACGGATTTTCATGCGGTTTTCACCAATAGATATAGTGATTCATGAGAAAGGTGTTTATAATTTGTAAAGGTTTTAAGTAAATTGGTTAAAATATATAATATAAAAAGGGAGTGGGCTGGCAAGCGGGCGGTATGGATTTGATTTGTTAGTAAAATAACAGATGGGTTGGTTATAAAGGTTGGGTAACCAACCAGTGGCGTTGCGTTTCGTTAGTCATAGCAACGCGTCCGGGTCTGCTAGTACAACTTAGTTTCAACTTAGCCAATGGCCGAGTTGGTATTTCCTTTGGGTCCTGCCCAATTGGCGTCGTGTGTTCAATTCCTCGGCTGACTTTAGTCGTCCATCACGACAAAAGCAAGAATTTCCGTTTACTGTGTAGTAGGAGATTTTCAAATATTGTCGGGTTATTCGTAGCCCGGGAATTTGTGTCTTCTTTAAAAAAAACTGATTGAAATCGCTGGGTCAATTTCATCTAAACACTGGAAAATGGGTTGGAACTCGTTACCTCCGGGTTTGTAGCCAAGAAACTTAAATAGAGGTCCTCATATTTTCAATTTTAAGATTTAATCTTCACGAGGCACTCTCTACATTTCTAGAATCCTAAAGAAAAATACACAACAGCACTATAGGACACGAGAAAAAATCACGATATCGCAATTTCGTTGCGTGCTGCCGGACATTTGGCGTAATTTGGGGAAAGTGTTTCGAGTGGCAACACTGACCAACTAGCTACAGGGGCAGTGCGGGTTCACCAGGTAGCAACATGGCTACCTGGCAAACAATATTATTTTATTGGGCTTTTATTGGCAGTTCTGGGAAGGAAAAAACTTGAGGGTTAGGTAGGAATCTGGAGGTCAGTGTGTTCAGGATTGATGGTCATTTGAATCCATTCCTCCAACTTCAGTGCAAGGCGATGGGGATGGGTCGAGAGACTCCGGCTAGAGAGGTCAAAAGACTTCCCTCAACCAGTATCTCTTGATTCGGTCCGACACGCAGAAAATGGGCAGACGCATGCGCCGCCAAGACTTAGACAAACCGGGTAAGTCAACAAATATAGCTAACAACTTGGGGTGACCTAAGGCAGAGGTGGAATCCTCATCATCAAATTGTATATTAATTACATGTAAATATTTTATGTCTCTTCTCCCATCTGGAACCAGTGAGACTGTGGCATACCCAACTTTTTTTTTTTTTTTTTTTTTTTTTTTTTATTTAGTAACTATATAATATTTTTTACATTTTTATATGAAACATGTTAGTTAGATGTATATGTAAAATATAAATATATTCGAAGTCCTCCTCACTAGGAGATCCTGTGCTGAGGGGGACTATGCTTTGGATAAGTTTTTCAGCGACTTCTATGGTTTAACTTGTTTGGATAGAGTTTTCCAGAAACTTCTATGATGTTTTAAGTATACTAGTAAGGTCATTTTCCGGTAGTTCCTTCAGCCAACATTTAATGTCCATAATGTAGCTATTTTTTGTTTTAAATTGTTTGATACTAAGTGGGAGTTTGTTATATAACTTTACTGCTAAAAATTCAGAACTTCTTTGACCAAATGAGGAGTTACACTTTGGTATATTAAGTGTGTCTGTTTGTTTGGCTCTGGTTTTATGAGCATGTGAGGTTTCTTTCTCTGGGTCGTTTTTGTGGTGATGTACTAGAATGTTTTTGGCATAGATTTTCTGTATGCTTGGAACATCAAACTGTTTAAAAATTTCTGTTGTTGACGTCCTTATAGGGACCTTTAGAATGGTCTTTATGATGCAATTCTGAGTTATCTTAAGTTGTTTTAAGTGATTAGATGCTGCTGAGCCCCATCCTATTACTCCATATTCCAATCGAGAGTGGCATAAAGCATAATATACTCTCTTTAGATCCCTCATCGACAAGATGTTTCTTAATTTTTTGAAGAAGTAGATGAGTTTTGTTAGTTTTTTGAGGTAAGATCAATGTGTGAATTCCACTGTAGATTTTCATCAATTTCAATCCCAAGATATTTAATACTTTTTGTTTGGGATATAGACGGGCAGGAACATTGTGGAAAAGTATTTTGACATTCATGTAATTTGAGGGTATGCACATTCATTGGTTGTCCTCTTTTGTTTTTGGAGAAAGTGAGATATTTAGTTTTATTTACATTTAATGTAAGGGAGTTTACTTTTAGCCAGTTTTGAAGTACAGCCAGGCCATGTTCCGCCTCTTTGTAAGTTCTTGTCCAATCTTGTTCGTGGAATATAATAACAGTGTCATCTGCAAAGCTCATTATGTTTCCATTTATGGGAAGATTCATAAGGTCATTTATATATATGAGAAATAGTATTGGTCCTAATACGCTTCCCTGGGGGACCCCGAATTTAATTGGAAGAGATTTGCTCTTTCTTTTACCAATTTGTACAATTTGTTCTCTTCCAGTTAAATAACTTCTAAGTAGGGTAACTGGGGTATATTGTGAGATTGAAGGTAGTGGGTGTGATAGAAGGAGATGGGGAAGAGGAAGGTGGGGAAGAATCTGGCTATTCAGACCTGGTCACCAAACACGGCTAAAGCCATTTCAAGCAACGTTTCAATACTGAATGGTGGTCTTACACCAAGGTGAAACTGATGGTATCTTCCACTCTGACAAATGCTGACACATATATATAAGAAAATGGATACACGGTACAGTGAAGGAAATATAGGTAAATGGAAAAGAAGAAGACACTTTATTGGTGACAGAAAGAGAAACAACTGGAAAAGAGGGAGACAAATTATTATAGGAGGGATAGGAAATGGGAGTAGAAGAAAGTTTCAGCGGAGCTTAACGGAACAAATTAAATACAGGACTGTCAGAATCAGCATGCAATTAAATTGATAGGGAAATAATAACATTACAATATTTTTTAATGTTAATACCGCACAAGAGTCCCAACTGCTCCCGGCTGCTAGGGTTAGAGGGACTGTGGCATCCCCAATCTATTACATCTATATAACATTTATTTGGTACCTAACACACCCCTGCCATAGGCCAGCCCCACGTATTTCGCTACGTTTGGTAACTTAACGCGGGTGCCCGGGTTCATTACTTTTACCATCCTTTATACCGTCCCCTAAGATGAGATAGGCCCTGAGGGAAATTATTTTCCTTTTATACCAACATACATATAAGTATGGTCCTGTATATATTTCTGCCTGTACAGAGTATAAATACCTAATAAATAAAAATAAGTACATTTTTGTTCATTTTTATGCAGCATCGCGTTCATTGGTCAAATCTTGGTAACAGTTTCGTATCAGTGATCGATGAACCAGTGGATGCAATTTTTAGCCATAAGTTTTTATAATGATTTGTCTAGTTTGTATTTGTATGTAAGATTGTAGAAATATATTATAAGTTTGTACAGTGCCCTTGAGGTGATTTTTCAAAAAACCGGCGCTATGCAAATCATCCAAATATTATTATTATTATTATGTGCTACTAATTTACAAATTGTCCCAAACGAGGGGTTGGGTTAGGTTAGGTTACAGTGACAACTCTTTCAGGCCATTGGGCAGAAGCTTGCGGTGCGCAATCCTCTCTGCCTACCCTCACAAAGAGGGTGGGAGGGGGTGGTTGGGAGAGTAGGAGCAGTAAAGCAGGCGCCGCGGCGGGGGTCGGATCGAAGTCTCTGCGCGCGCCGCTCCGCCAAGCTAAAAGAGATGCAGGCGAGTGTGTACATTGAAACGGTCTGATAAGACAAGAGTATTAAGTCAAAAATGCGCTATTGATTTTTTTGCGATTGAATTTTATTAATTATTTTCAAATAAGTTAAATTGTCAAATAACATGTTGTAGATAATGGACCCTTTACATTATTTAAAACCGCTTTCGTTATACTCGTACAATAACAAATACAGCATTAAAAACTATTTTATTACAATAGTTTCACACAGGAGGCCCTGAGGACAATATTTTCCCCGTATGTCATCTTTGGGACTATATCATCTTTGAAATGCTGTGTGCAGGGTCTTTTAAAGGAAAGGAAAGATAAAATCGTCTGTATGATTTAGCCTGCAAGTATATAGGTCCCCTCTTTGTGCAGTGCTTCGTAGCCTCCCCACTTTTAGTTTTTTAAGGTTTCACTTCTACCGCGTGTGAATTGCACACTCTGTTTTCTCTCACTGCCACTATTAAATTTTGGATTCTTATTAAGAATTACGGTCTGTACACGAATCAATCAAAAAATCTTCCAAAAGAAGGATTTAAAATACGACGTACAAAATTTTCATCGTTTCATGGGAGCTTTTTCAAACTTGGGTTCGGTCATAACTTAGGCCCTATAGCACCGAACGGATTGAAATTTTGGATTCTTACCAAGAATTGAGGTCTGTACCCGAATAAATCAAAAAAATCTTCCAAAGGAAGAATGTTAAAATTCTTCATACAAAATTTTTATCGTTTCATGAGCGCTTTGTCAAAGCGAGAAAATTGGGGTTCGGTCATAACTTAGTCCCTATGGTACCGAACGGATTGAAATTTTGGATTCTTACCAAGAATTGAGGTTTGTATCCGAATAAATCAAAAAATCTTCCAAAGGAAGAATGTTAAAATTCTTCATAGTTTCATGAGCGCTTTGTCAAAGCGAGAAAATTGGGGTTCGGTCATAACATAATGGTACCGAACGGACTGAAATTTTAGATTCTTACTAAGAATTACGGTCTATACACCAATAAATCAAAAAAAATCTTCCAAAGGAAGAATGTAAAAATTCTTCATACAAAATTTTCATCGTTTCATAAGCGCTTTGTCAAAATGGGGTTCGGTCTTAACTTAGGCCCTACGGCACCGAACGGACTGAAATTTTGGATTCTTACTAAGAATTACGGTATGTACACGAATCAATTATCCAAAAATTGTTTTTTAATTGAACTACGGTCGGCAGAAAGATGTAGCTTGAAGGTGGATCCTGGATATTCGGATCTGATCATCAAACACATCTAAAGCCAACTAACATTTTCACAAAAGATTTTGCGTGTACTCCTCTCCTAACCAAATAGACTTCTTATTAAATTAGACTTCCAGAGTCGTTCTTTGTTTCTTCGTCAAAAATAAAATATTTCATCAATTCCCCTGTCAAAAGGCTAAATAGGCTTCAAAAATCATTACTTCAATCAAAAATTCCATATCATAATTAATATACTAACGATTTGCCAACAATAAAATTAGATCATTAATAATTCATATTACTTGTAAGTTATTCCCCGAACAACATCGAAGTGAGCTACAAACCCGAGGTAATTAAGCCTGCTGCGAATCAATAAAATAATTAGAAATTTAACAGTCAAAGACGACTTAGTAACAAATGTGAGAAAACCCATATCTATACATTATGTATATAAAAATTTAGGTTCCGTATGTTTGCGTCCGCAAACCTCGAAAAGTAATCGATGGATTGACTCAATTATTTTTACAAAAAATTGCATTTTAGCAGAAGAGTGTTTCTATATACACTGGTGAGCTCTGTCGTTATGAAATTTGTATAAAAATTTTGCAAAAGGTGGCGCAGGAGTTGTTTGAAAAATGAGTGTATTTTATTTATTTTAGCGGAAGGGAGGGTTAGTGGGAGGGGGAGGGGAATCCGGGGGGGCGGAGGGGAATGAAGGGGAAGATTCACGTGAGGGAGGTCGAGGGATGGGGAACGCGTGGAAATCGGAAAGTGAAGAGCGTGGAAAGTGGAGAGCGGGGGGTGGAAGCGGAAAAGGAAAGGGGGAACGCGGGAGGGGAAGAGGAGGTGGAAGGGGAAAAGGAACGAATTTGAAAGGAAACGCAGGAAGCAACAATATTTTTTATTTAAGTGGCATTGCAATGCATGATGGGTTCAGTTAGTAGGTAATTGAATAAAATCCTTGTAGACCAACCCTCCCCCCCATATGTTATCCAACCGTAGGTTAAGAATAATTTGTACCAATCTCAAGATGGCTGGATGAAACCGGTTATGGTCAAATAAATTAAAGTAGAAATAAGTTTCATATTTGTTTTATTGTGTTACTAGCTGGTCCCGGCATGCATTGCTATGCCATTTAATAAAGAAATTGTTTCTCCCTGAGTGTCCTTTCCCATTCTTCCCGTTCCCCTTCCGCCTCCCCTTCTTCTCCTGCGTCCTCTTCTCCTCTCGCGTTCCCACTTTGTCACTTACACCCTCCCTCTCCCCACTCCACTCCCCCCTCCCCTTCCCCCGTCCCGCGAACCTCCCTCCCGAGTTCCCCTCCCCCCTCACACGTCCCCTTACCCTCCCGCGTTCCCCTTCCACCTTCCCGCCTTTCCTCTTCCCTTTCCCGCTCCCTCGTCCCGCCAACCCTCCTCCTGCGTTCCATATATTCAATCCCAGTACATTCAGTTTTTAAACAGCCCGCGTGCCACCTTTTACAATTTTTATTCAAATTTCCATTTTTCATGTATATTAAATTTGGTACCTATCATAGATACCTATTTAAAATATCTAAAATTCTTGATTCGATTCAAACTATTAGGGGAGTACCTACTTTAAATAAATTTATCAACTTAAAGATTTTCAAAAACAGAATCCTGATTTAACAATCATTGTTTTGAAAAATGTCATTCTCAAACACGCGAACTGTCAAACGTGCGATAGTCGTTAGGTTTTCTGAAATTAACCAATTTTCTGCGCAATTTTTTTAATTTTTCTCTCCGTAAGAACCATCCTCGTACTTCAAGGAATATTCTAAAAAAAGAGTTAGCGAAATCGGTTCAGCTGCTCTCAAGATTTGCGCTTAGCAACACATTTAGCGATTAATTTTTATATATAAGAAGATTATAATGGAATTTCACCATTTCAAAACTAGAAATATTATAAAGGCTTGTTTTCTATAGGATAAATTGTGTTGCGTATCCCGTTCTTGTAGCTGGGAATAAAAAATATTATTTCTATTATTATTGCGTTCATTTTAATGCCCTAGTGAAATGTCTTAAGACTGCTTTTGTGTAAAATGTCCTAAGGGCGAAAAATATATTTAAAAATAAAACAAATTTCGGTTTTATGTAATATATCTGGCAAACAAAGAAGAGCATCGCGTAAAGTGACCGAAAATCATACAAACACAAATTAATAAAAATATTTTTTTTGATTTATGCGACTTGCTTAGTTTCGTCTATGCGCTTTCGATATGTTCACACATTCAAATATGAGGGAATAGTTCCAACAATCTCACGGGATTTTATGATACCGGAGTAGAGTAGCCCTAAAGTTTGTGGAGTCCTCCGACCTTCGACCTCTTACCCCTTACCTCCTACCGATTAGACCCTGAGAGTTGAAGGACTGGTGACGACGTCAAATAACGTAGATTGTTCAGGTTTTAATCATCTGTATATATAAAAATCTCATGTCACGGTGTTTGTGGTGGCACTCCTCCGAAACGGCTCGACCGATTTCTATGATTTTTTTATGTATATTTGGTAGGTATTAGAATAGGTCGTAAGGTATATTTCATACTACTAGGTGATTAGGGTCTCCCTACCAGAAAAAAAAAATTTTTTGACAATTTTTTTTTTATTGTTTTTTTTTGGTATCAAAAAATACCTATAACCCCAAATTTTAACTCTCCTACCCCCACCCTCCCATTTTTTAATCGCGACAATAGTATTTTTGTATGAAAAAATTTAACCGTCGTTCGTATTTTGAACAGAACGAAATTATTTATGTTGTTCAATGACAACACCGGGACTTCTCTACATATTATAAATTAAAGTCCTCCGCCACGTCTGTTCGCGATAAACTTAAAAACTACTGGATGGATTTTCACGCGGTTTTCACCAATAGATGGAGTGATTCATGAGAAAGGTTTAGGTATATAATTGGTTGAAATATAGAGGGTGTTAAGGGACGTACTTGACTTACTTTAACCAGTGATTCCTGACATTATTTGGAGTAAAAAATATAGAATGAAATTTTGGTGTCCGGTGACATATTTGATTTTTTTTTTTTTCTACAAAAACATAAAAAAATGGTAGTTGTTGAACAGTTGGAGGCGGGGTAAGGGGTTCGTCGGACACCCGGCTGAATGACCAGTGATGACATGCGGAAGAAATTTTTTTTCGTTTGATTTTGAAGAAAAAATTTTTGAAAAAAAAAAAAAGTCGTCAAAAAAGTCACCGGAGACCAAAATTTCATTTACATTTCTTACTCCAAATAATGTCAGGAATCACTGGTTAAAGTAAGTCAAGTACGTCCCTTAACACCCTGTATAATATATAAAGGAGAATATCTGTATGTGGTGGACGAGCGGGCTGGCAAGCGGGTGGTGTTTTTTTTTTTTTACATTAACTCCACACAGAAGGCCTTGAGGAAAATAATTTCCCTCAGGGCCTATGTCATCTGGGATGCTGTGTGGAGGGTCATTTTGAGGAGAGGAAGGAATTAACATTGATCTTGAAGAGACCCATGTTGTAGGAAGGAGGAAACACAGAGGCCGGCAAATCATTCCACAGCCGAGCTGTTAAACATAAAAACGAGTCGAAGAAACGACCCGTTCTCATGTGAAAAATGTCAACCGTGTACAAATGTTTGGCACGCGTTTGGCGTGTTCCTCGACTATGCACAGGTGCCGAAGGGATCAATGATGCTAGTTCCTCGGAGCATCTTCCATTGTAATACCGGTAGAACAAGGATAGCATTCCCGCCCGACGCCTGTGCTCTAAAGATAGCTATCCGTCTGTTAAGATGGGAGAATCTATCAAACGGACCGCCCGTTTCTGCACTGAGTCGAGGGTATTTTTCAGCTATTTTGGAGCTCCAGACCAGAGGTGGCTGCCAAATTCAACCGTGGGGCGCACTTTCGATTTGTACAGGGTTAGCAGTTGTGCACTATTAAAGTATATGCGGGCCCTATACAGTACGCCCAGTTTCTGGGAGGCTAACTTTACTCTGGCTTCGATGGAGCCCCCATACCTGGTGTGGATTTGATTTGTATGCAAATTACTAGGTGGTAACAGATGGTGGTGGTTATAAAGGTTGGGTAACCATCCAGTATACGGCGATGTGTTTCGTTAGCCATAGCAACGGGTGCCGGGTCAGCTAGTATAAATTAACAATTTTCTGGAATTTGAATCGCCCTTAATGGATTTTTTCTGAAAATTCTCCAAAATTGAAACATGTTAATCCTTGTTTGATGAAATCCGATTTGAGGACTATCATTATGACACACTAGCGCGCAGGCCCTTGCAAATCGTATGCGTATATATAATAATAATAAAATAATAAATTTGGATAACTTATATAGCGCTGTTTTTGCGAAAAATCGCCTCAAGAGTGCTCTACAAATTAGCATGGATTTTACATTAGAATTTACTTAACTTAGGATGCTAGATAACAACTCGTCTTGCAGCTATCAAGCGCATGGATTATTGGAATTCTAGCCCCCCGATAAATTAAATAAAATATCTTTTTATATGTACGTATTTCAATTTACTTAACTATGTAGGGGGCTAGATAACCACTCGTCTTGCAGCTATCAAGCGCATGGATTATTGGAATTCTTGCCCCCCAATAATACATTTACCTTATGTATTTAGTAATCTACTTAACATCCTGTGTCTAACTTAATCTAACTAAATCTAACTTAACCTAACTTAATCTTACTCACACATACTCAAAACCTAGGTATATTTAATAAATCTGCAGTTCATAAGACTCCAGATACTAATATCTACAGCCTGTGTGTCGGACGAATATCTACAGCTCCTATGTTGAACTAATATCTACGAACTTCAGAGTGTTGACTAATATCTACAGAGCGTAGGTTGAACTAATATCTACAGAGCGTAGGTTTGACTAATCAGCTAAAATATAGTATACTAGCTTTTGCCCCCGGCTTCGCTCGCATAGTATTAGGGGGTGCCCACAGCGCCTCCTCCACCCTCCCTTTCCCCACTCCAATCCCCCCCTCTCCCCCCCCCCCCCCCCCCCCAAAAACTGCCCTCATCCCTCACCCTCCCCCCCGCCCACCTCCCTCCCCCATCCCCCCTCCAACCGTCCGCCCTGCCCCCACATCCTATCCCCCCTCTCACCCCCCCTCCATACCCGTTACATTCATTTTTCAAACAGCTCGCGTGCCACCTACTGCAATTTTTGTATATAAATTTCATAATGCCAGAGCTCTAAGCTATAGCCTATAGCCTATTCTGATGTATGAGCTGTATTATTGTAAAGTTTCATTAAAATCCATTCAGTAGTTTTCGCGTGAAAGAGTAACAAACATACATCCATACAAACTTTCGCCTTTATAATATTAGTAGGATGATATTAAGGGCATAGAAACACGCCATGTAGAATTACGTATTGTAGAGTGAAGCGAAAATAGGCGAGCCTTTACATATATAGGAGCGCGATTTTACTCGCCCTTTTTCACATCCAACAGAAGATCAGAACATCATCAAAGTTAGACAGCAGTACTGGTTGTATCGATTCAATGAACAACGTAAATATTAGAGCGGAGTGTTATCATTAAAGAACTGTTCTTACCTAGATAAATCTTTTGACTATAAAAATGATTTTACCATGATTCCTTCTTTGTCTTGTATGCGTTCCTACACCATTCATCCGATTAGGATGAAACTTGGTGATTTGTTGTACGCACGTTCGCGAAGGTTTCTATATACTAGCTGTCCCGACAACTTCGATCCGCCTCAGAATCAATAACTGTTGGGTTATTAGCTGAATTAAATTCTGTTTTTTTTTTTTTATTAAATTTAAAATTACACAATGAAGCAATTATCAATGCGCAACTGTCCCTATTTTGTTTTTGTCAGTATCAGAGATGGCGTTGTATATGGATTTATATTTTTTGTGATTTTCTTACATTTTCACTAAGTTACGGGAATTGCGTTTCATTTTCTTTATACATGTGTTTTCTTTAAATTGGGAGGCGGGAATGGGTACCGCCGCCCCGGGAACCTTTATTGGATAACCAACACCTCTGCTGTAGGTCACTCCAAGTGGTTCGCTACGTTTGGTGATTTAGCAGGGGTGCCCGGGTTCATGGGGTGAGGTTTGTCTAGATCTTGGAGGCGGATGACCAGGACATACTGAACCCAAGATTCCTACCCACCCCTTAAACCCTTTTCCTTCCCAGAACTCTCCTCTCCTTCCTTTCCTTAAAAAAACCCTCCACACAGCATCATAGGTGAGCATAAAGATGACAGAGGCCCTGAGGAACATAATCTCTCTCAGGGCCTATGTCATCTTTATGCTCACCTATGATGCTGAGTGGAGGGTTTTTTTAAGGAAAGGAAGGAGAGGAGAGTTCTGGGAGTGAGAGAGAGAGAGTTCTCCTGTGTGGAGCTCATGTAAAAAAAAAAGAAAAAAAGGGAGATTTATTATAATTATTGTACTTTTCCTTTGAAGGGGTGCAGACATACGTTCACTGTTTGTCTCTTTTTCGACTATTGGCATTTAGTGTGTAAGAAAGAGGGGAGGCATTATATGTTTAAGAACTAAGCAAACAATCAGCGCATTGACGTTTTTGATACTTCTTTCCGGATGACTCTCGTTATTCGCGCATAATATATTGGGATTGGTTAGGTATGCGTGCAGACTTGGTGGGTAGCAAATGTCAAAATCCTGAAATTATCACACCTACCTAATCTTCCCATCCTAAATGTCACCATGAAAAAAGGCAATTGTTGCAAGAAAAAGTACCCAACTTTGGAGAGGTGATAGTGTGCTTATTGGAGCTCCGTGTAAATTAACATCTCGGACAGAGCGCATATATCATAACATCTTTCTATAAGAAATATTACGGTTTCAAAATTAAAATTTAATTTTGTGAAGTCTACACCACAACCTGGAGACCACTGTAGCCCCATCTGCAACGGTGAGTCCTGTTTTCCTTTATCCAATCTGGGCTTATCTTATTTTCCAGAAGCCCAGATCTGAACCATCGGCAGACCCTATCCATCGGGTTTGCGAGTGTATGAATATCGTCCCATATAACTTAGCGAGCAACGTAGTTTCGGGACTGGTCCTTCGAGGGTTGTATTGGGCTTTGCTCTGCAGCACTTAAGGGCTCGCAACCCGGATTTGTACCGATTTATTACATATTTCCCTTCAACACGGTAAGTTTTAAAGCTTTAAAAAAAATATATGTTATTCTTGAAGATTATATCTAGACTTTGCCCGCGCCGAAACGCAAATTACGTAAAATTCCCTCGATAGAAAAAAATTGCAAAGTATGCTCCAAAAATTATTATTAACACGTTTGTTTCAGTTATTTTACAAGTTATATGTTTGAAAAATTCATTGTTTCTTTAAATGCTGTTTAAGATAATGCCCGCGAGATTTTTGCTCTATTTTAAACGAGTCGCGTTTTATTAAAAATTTTCGCAATTTTCGCATCGATTTTGTCGCTGTAAATGTTAGCGCTCTCCTCTAACATTCGTAATTTCGTATCTCTCCATCTTCTTCTTTTCGGGCCCGGTCGCAAAGCCTTAACGCCAATACAGTGGAGTCGCAGTTTCGCGACACCACTTTTATTATATTGGTAAGCTCTGGCATTATGAATTTTCTATAAAAATTTACAATAGGTTTCGCGCGGGTTGCTTGAAAAATGTGTTTATTTCATATAGTTTAGCGGCAGCGAGTGAAAACGGAAGAGGGAGAGCAAAGGGACGAGTGAGGTAGAATGGGCAATCAGCGTTTTAAAAAAACATGCTCCCAAAACCGTTGTTACCAAGCGCGCTTTGAAAAAAAACTGAAACGTTTTGGCGTTATTTTTCGTTTCATGTAAAAATGGACTACATTATTCATCACAGGGAACAGTAAAATACAAAGTACCGAAATTCTCTCACAATGGCCAGTCAAAGTGCCACTTGAATCATTTCCATCGACATGTTAAACACATGATGGCCTGTACGGGAATAAATAGACACAAAATTAAAATAACTTATATCATTGATGTAGCTATTCCAAATTCCTGTAATATTCGAAAATCTGTTTCTGAAAAAATAAGAAAATGTACAGATTTAGGAAATGAGATTAAAAGAATTTGGCATTTTCAGACTATAAATATATTACCATTTGTTATTACCTATATTTGCTATTATTTATATTACCAATATTACCAATTATTGTTGTGAGATTTTGGCACGTACTATTAATTTGATTATGGGTTAATTATTTGATTATGACTGACATCTATTGGCTTTAACCAACACTCACGTCGGAAGTAATTGTTTGCCCCACAGAGGTCAGAAAATGCCTTAATTCACTGAATTTCAATGTCACATAGGGAAATTAAATATAAAACAACCACCATAGATGGCGCCCCATGGTCCCATAGCATAAATTATTAATTTAAATGAGATTAATGCCCAAATGTATTTCAATATATTTTATGGCGCGTATCCACGTATTATGAAAGATGATGTACCTAAGTAATTTTTTGGTTTAAGAATCGGTAACATTCAAAAAGTGGAAGAAGGGGAATGGTGTAAATACGAATGTTAGAGGTTGCGCGCTAATATTAAAAACGATAATATTTAAGAGAAAATTGTGGAAATAAAGAAAACTTATGATAAATAATTTCATAAAGCCAGAGATTATTCATAACGCTAGAGCTTATCAATATATATAGCCTATAGTACTAGCAAATAATGTAGCTTTCTATTAGTGAAAGAATTTTTAAAATCCATTCAGTAGTTTTTGCGTGAAAGAGTAACAAACATACATCCAGACATACATACATCCATACAAACTTTCGCCTTTATAATATTAGTAGGATTATATATTTTTGTTGGAACAAAATATGAATATTTTAAAAAATCTAAAAAAGTTTTTTAAAATCTGCGAAAGAGTGATGAAATTTTATTTATATTATATGAAAAAATTATATCATTGATCAACAGAATCTAGATAGGGCATGTGGATATTAAAAATTATTAGTACCAAAAATTGGTTTACGAAAATGTTTTATCGAAAAGAAAGTGGATTTTTTCGCAGGCAAAACATCGCAAGAAGCTCTGTTTATGATGTTTTGTTTTATGATATTATGTTTTCAAAGAGAGTCAACGCCAACGGTTTAGTTATTGCGGTAAACGTATGTCTTGCGGTATGAAAGAGACATGCGTGTATGAGTAAGACAGCATGAGGAACATATACAAGGGTGTGATTGTTGTCCATTGTTCTCTTTACCATCAGACTTCCTAAAGAACCATATTGTACCGTATCTCGGAATAAACAGCAATAGTCTACATACGAGTATTATTATAACAACACCCTGTACTGAGATCAATCTAAATAAGGGGAATTTGAATCCATCCAAAGGAGTCCAGAAACATGTTGATAACCGGCCACGGTCATCACAGTTATAAAATTACTCGTATTATTTTCTTCGAAGGGCCCATCTAATGCATTGTTTTCCAAAGCTCCGAACAAAGAACGAGTAACAGAAAGAAAGTAACATTATTAATACACATAAAAAGTAACATTTTGTTATATTATTTTATCCTAACCAAATAATAAAAGTAAACCTTGGAAATTGAGAAAATCCATATGCGAACGTTTCGTTAACGGAGAGGGGGAAAACAGTCAAGGTACAGCTTTTGTTAATCCTATAATAATTGTTAAGACTCTGCTTTCCGATTTCTATCGACATGTATAACACTTCCCGAGGGAAATAAATCGTTTTTTCCCCATTCGTTACACACAGGAGATCCTGAGGAAAATAATTTCTTTCAGGGCCTATGTCTGTCTATGTAGAACTAGACAATTTGTTTAATTAGGTTTGTTGTTCTGCTTTCCGATATTAATAATTAAACTTTTTTTTATTTTTTTTTTATTGAAATTTTTTGATACAATACATATAATACATACATGAAATAATGAAAAGTATATAAAAAACTTAATATAATTAATGTATGAACAAAAAATCCCACAAAGGCAATGCCTGTGCGTGGGTATAATATAGATTTTTTACTTTTATTTCTATGGTTATAGTGAATATTTTAAGTATACATAAATAAGGGATTTAAAAAAAAAAGTAACTGAATAAATGCATTTAAAAACTACAGCATAATAACAGCCTGCACTGTTATTATTGTATTTGTAAGTTTTGTAAGAATAGATGTTACAAGTGCAATTTAAAAACATAAAAAAAAAACAAACAAAATAAACTAGCAAACAATATTATAAATCTTCTCTAAAAGCTGTCCAATGATAGATATATTTAATGGCTTTATTTAAACTTATAAGAAAAAAATATCTGTTTCAGTGTTTTTTAGCCAAATTTTGGTATATTTTTTATAAGATTGAAGATTTTGACATATGTTCTCTTTAAAGGTTGTACATAGTAAATTATACATTTTTGGAGCTATAAAACTAATATGCCTTTGGGACAACCTAGTTTTGCAGTGGGGTACTGCATACTCACATGTGCCACGTCTTTGGCTGGTACGATTTGAGTTTTTTAGAAAGTTATTTGGACGCATGTAAATAAATTTAAGACATTGAAGTCCATAGGTCTGTCTAAGGTCCAAAATATCAGTTTCCTTAAACAATTGTTTGGAGGGATACGATTTATTTTTTTTGTACATAATCTTAATAATTGATTTTTGGGCAATTTCTAAAGGTTTTACATGATTATTGTAAGCTCCACCCCAGCCAAATATTCCGTAGGAAAGAGATGAATGGACTAGTGCATCATAAACTAGTTTCATGGTTTTTATATTTACTATGTTACACATTCTTTTAAAAATATAATTTAAGTATCTGAGTTTGTTAACAGTATTTTCTATATGGTTGGTCCATTTAAGTTGACAATCTATGGTTACACCTAAGTACTTAATCATTTTTCCTGATTTCATCTCTTCACAGTTAGAGCATGTGGTTGGGTTACAATTAATATTATGAAACTTTAAATTGAGATTAGTTTTGGGAGCTGACTTCTGTATAATATAAAAAGGAATACATAGAGTTTTTTCGTAATTTAAAGTAAGAAGGTTTCTATCTAGCCATTCTTTGACAATAGAAATACATTTGTTAGCTTTATTAGTTGTATCTTCCCATGTCTTTCCTTGGACTGTTATTGCAGTATTATCAGCAAATGAGAATATTTTACCAGGTATAACAATATTACACAAGTCATTTATATAGATTAAAAAGAGCAGCGGCCCTAATACAGTCCCTTGTGGAACTCCATGTTTTACTGTGTCAAAATAACTCAAACATGTTCCAATTTTTGTACATTGTTGCCGATTTAATATGTAATTTTGTAACAGCATGAGGCATTTATTTTTAATTCCAATGTTGGTTTGGTTTTTGGTTGGTTTAAAGAGTTTTATGGTTGACTGTGTCAAAGGCTTTCTTTAAATCTAGAAAAATGGTTAGAGTTTTAATGTTTGAGTCTAGGTTAGAATAAATATTTTTGGTTAAATTAAATATAGCATCATCAGTACTGAGTTTAGTCCTGAAGCCATATTGGTTAGCTGATAGGAGTGAATGAGATTCTAGAAAATCGATGATTCGTTTTTTTAGACATTTTTCTAATATCTTAGACAATTGAGAAGTTAATGTGATTGGTCTGTAGTTGTCTGTTTTACATCGAGGTCCTGATTTGTGTATGGGAATGATGTTAGCAAATTTAAATTTACTCGGAAAAATACAATTACTGATGCATGTGTTAAATATATGGTGTAGTGGTCTGACTATATGTTTTTTCATAGATTTAATTGTAGCATTACTTAAGTTGTCAGGACCATCTGCAGACCTAACGTTTATGTTATCAATATGGTTTGATATTTCGACTTCTGTTATTTCAATAAATTCAGATAATTCAGAGGTACAATTTTTAGTTTCTAAAAAGTCTGAGGGTACATGCTGAGAGTGTAAGCTAAGAGACGGGTTATTGTCTATTAGGGTAGAGGCTATGTTAGTGAAAAAGTGATTGAAATTGTTTGCAATGTCTTCAACATTCTCTAAGATTATATTGTTCTCGGTTACAATTTTTTGAGGAATTTTGTGTTCCTTTTGATTCCTGTTTGAAATCTCATTTATGATGTTCCATGTTTTTCGTGAGTCATTATGTGCTTTTTGGAGTTGCTCAGAATAGTACTGGTGTTTGCATTTTTTTATGAGAGTGTTTAGGTAATTTCTGTATATAATATAATCGTTCCGTTTGTTATAATTTTGTGTTTCATTGTTGGATATGCAATGGTTTTCGTGAGTTTTGTAAGCTTTAAACAGTTTATTTTTGTGTTGAATTGAAATTATTAGACCACGTGTAATCCATGGTTTTATGCGTCTGTGTTTACTTTTTGGTGCTGTTCTTGGTTCATAGCATTTTTCAATATGATTTTGAATGATCTCATAAAAATTGTTTAAAGATATATTTGGATCATTAACAGAAAGCACTGAGTCCCATGTTTCGGTTGTCAGAGAGATGTCTAGAGATAGGTAATTAATTTTTTTTGTGATTTGCTGATGATTATTGGGATCTGTGTAGCTTGGTGATTTTACAATACAATGGCCGTAGAAAGTGGGGTAGTGGTCTGTAATGTCAACTTTTAAGGTGGCAGATATATGAGGGTAAATTTTGTTGGATTTCAGAAAAATGTGATCCAGACATGAATCATTAGGGTAATTGGGCCTAGTAGTACTGTTCACGTAAGACAGGTAACCTTTACTGTACAGTAGGTTTAAGTATTCATTGGCAGTTTGATTTAATAATGCGTTTTGAATGTTTATATTGATATCCCCAACAATGAAGGAAAAATCGAATTGGTTCATATTAATTTTAGTTATAAAAGATTCCATTTCGAGAATGAATTGACTAGTGGATAAAGAGGGAGATCGATATATGGCCAAAATTGAATATTTTTTTCCCTTTAGGGTAAAAGTTACATGGACAGCATTTGAATAATTGAATTTTAGTGTATTTACGTTAATGTTGGATACAGATTGGATATTATAAAATAAGGTGAGGCTATCATGTGAGGTATGTCTAGAAGGTATCGATAAGGTATTAAAATTAGGTAAGCTAAAAGGAACACATTCTCGCATTTGAGTTTCAGTGAGTATTATTATATCTAGCTGGAAAGATAGAGAATTGAGAAGGATACATAATTCATCAAAATGTTTTCGGATACTTCTTATGTTCATGTTCATCATGGTGAAGTTAGTATTGTCGAAAATTGTATTTATTTCATTACAATTATCGCATTCACGAGTTTCAGGAACAATGTTATTGTTTTCGTCAGCCATTTTAGTGTCAATGCCAGAGTGATTTTTCCTGTATGGTACCCGAATTATTGTAGCGGAATATCAATTGCGTCCTTCACGTATATTATAGGGGAGTCTTGATTTTTTCTAAGCATTACATTTCCATTTTTCGTCGACGCAAATTTGTAGCCCAATGATTTATACCTACGGTTGGACGCTACGTAATATGAGAAGTCAGGTTTTATTTTAGTGCATAAATTCTGGGACTAACTACCATAATATAACATATTCCTCATTGCCAAGGACACCAACGGAGGGAAATAATTATTCCAAGTCAGTGGTCATCTTCAGTTTATCACAAAAGAAATAGAAAATATACATATATATATATATTTTTTACATTAGCTCCGCACAGGAGTCCCTGAGGAAAATAATTCCCACACGGCCTATGTCATCTTGGGGATGCTGTGTGGAGGGTCTTTTTAGGAAAGGCATGAGAGGAAGTTCCGGGAAGGAAAAGGGTATTAGGGGTGTATAGGAATCTGGGGGTCAGTGTATCCAGGAGTGACGAACTTATGAATCCATGCCTTCCACTGCGGTGCAAGGCAATTTTCCAAAAGAATACGGCTAGAGAAGTCAAAGGGACACCCTCAAGCATTATCTCCCAATTCGACCTGCCATGCAGCTGGTGGGCAGACGCATCCGCCGCCAAAACCCGGACAAACCTCACCCCATAAACCCGGGCATCCCTGCTAATTCACCAAACGTAGCGAACCACTTGGGATGACCTATGGCAGAGGTGTTGGTTACTCAATAAATGATTCCTGAGGCGGCGGTACCCATACCCGCCTCCCGAATTGAATCGTTGGACTGAATGCAGTGGAGAAGATTAGAACAGGATAGAAAGGCCTGGAATAGTATACTTACTCTCTAACTCTCGTAACCGCCAATATCTGTGTTACACACTAGTATTTTGACAGATGTTTGTCAGTTTCGCAAACTTGACACTTTTTATCAGTCGGAAGCCAGGTCCTGAACAAACTCACGCCATTAACTCAACCTCTTTAGTGACCTGTAACGGTGTTGGTTATCCGGTGAACCCAAATCCATATATTTTAACCCTTTTTTTATTAATTTCTTGACTTTAGAGTATTAATTTTAACAAAACAAAAACGTGTTAAAAAAAATCCACATATTTCCCATATACTTAGATAAAAATTTGAGACTAGGTTACAAATAAATTCGTCTAGAACTCTGTGATCGTACAAAAAGATCGCACCCAAAAAATAATGAGGTAATAAATTAAGGACAATATTTTTTTAAATCCGGTCACAGTAGCCAAGAGTTAGAAATGTTTTTTCTGGTGAGACAGAGATCCTGGATTCGATTCCCAGTTGCGACCGTTACCTTTTTAATTTTCTGTGTTCTAATTCAGGTTTCATTAAGATTTTTATTAGTATTATCTTCTTCTTCAATAAAGATGTTTTCGTTAACCTATTATTTTCCTGCGTCTTGTAATCATTTTCTGCCTCATCTTCAAAAACTCCCAATCCTCCGATTAAACTAGAGAAAGTCAATTTAAAATTACAAAACCAAATAAACCTGCTTTTATATTACACGAACTAATAATCATCTTCACCATATTTATTTTACCGTAAATTAAGTGTTTCTACATGATGTAAGGTGCTTGAAAAACATGCTCAGTATTCCACGGACAGCCAGATGTACAGATATTTCCATTCTGGAAGAGCTAGGCATCCACAATAGGCTCTCACATAACTGCCTATAAGGTATTTTAAGATAATTTGGATACGTTGCTCGCCAAACTGAAGTCTCCAACTTGGAGTCACTGGTAAAGTAGAAGGCAGAAGAACCAGAAGAAGGTCACCAATGCGCTAGTGTGACAAAGTACCACTGGCGTCCGGTATGTAGGTGTCCTTGGCTCTCCACGCAGCGCGGGACCGCTGGGGGTCTTGTCTACCATGGAAATTGGAGTGGGGGTCACGATTCTCAGCAATGAGGAACCAACTTAAGAAGAATACACTAAGGGCCTCCGCTCATGGAGAAACTGAAAAGAAACCAGTTTCCATCGCAATTGCAATCAAACTCCTTAACAAAATCGATATTTTTCTTATCTGACATATCAAAATTTGACAGTTCGTGAGCCGCTACCATGGCAAACTGTCAGCAACTGAAAAACCAGCACTGCTATCACCACGGCACCCGTATTTCAGTTGCCATGGTAACGAACCTTCAAGTTTTGACATGTCTGATCAAAAAAATATCGATTTTGTTGAGGACGTTGATTGCAATTGCGTTGAGAACGGGTTTTGCAGTTTCTCCGTGAGCGTAGGCCCTATCTAATCAATTATTGGTGCTAGAATGGCGATGATTTGCCGAAAGAAATCAGAATATAATCAGTAAATAACATGTTGCAAGGGATGGTTCGATGTTTGCATGATAACTACAAACAAGTTGTGTTTATTTTTTACGAACCTTGATTGCATTCTCCCGAGCCGCCCAGTTTTTATCAGTCCTATCGACTCCATCAATCTAGGGCAGGAAATAAAGTAAAATATGTTATTTTATTTCTCAGAAAGAAATGAGTTATTACTATGGTTCAAATAAAACATTTTTATTTATTTGCGAATATAATCGAATATGTAAATGGCGTGCAGTCAAATTTCTTCAGAATTTTGCAGAATAAAAGTTCGTTTTTCGAAATATTTTTTATTCCGGAAGATCGTGAAAATAGAAAAAAAACTGATGTCAACTGCAGCCTTGTCGGTAACGAATTATGTACATAAGTATTACCTACGCATAGTGTATAGAAGAAGAAGTGCTGTCTATTTTTGATCCCCTAAAGGGTAAGATGCAGATATTTTATAGGTGCATTAATGTATCTTTTTTTTATTAAAAAGAATATTTAATTTTAATACAACGTAAAGTGGTTTATTCACAGCCTTCCTAACTAGGGATTACTGTTTCGATGCGGACTGAAGGTAGTTGAATTGGTGTAACATCATGATTTTCTCATCTTCGTGTCTGTTGACTATATTTGTTAAATTCCTTATCGTCATGTTGGTGATTTCCACATCTTCATGTTGTTGACTGTGGGTTGTGTTAGTGTTACTTTTATGATTTCCTCATCTTCATGTTTGATAATTTCCCCATATTCACAATTATTGATTTCCACATCTTTATGTTCGTTGGCTGTAGTTTTTTCTTTATTTTTTAACGTCAGCTCCACACGGAAGGCCCTGAGGAAAATAATTTTCTTCAGGACCTATGTCATCTCTAAAGGAGATGCTGTGTGTGGTGTATTTTTTAAGAAGAAAGGAAAATAAGTTCTGGGAAGGAAAACCTCCCACTGCGGTGTAAGGAGAGTCAAGCAAGCAAGTCCGGAGAGATCAAAAGACCTCCCTCAACCAGTCTCTCCTGATCCGGCCTGCCACGAAGTCCGCCGCCAAGACCCGGACAAATCTCACTTTACGAACCCGGGCTAAGTCACCAAACGTAGCGAACCACTGTGGCAGAGGTAATGGTTATCCAATCAATAGTTCCTGGGGCGGTGGCACCAATACCTGCCTCCCAAATTGGGTTGTGTTAGTATTATTTTAAAAGATTTATGATTTTCTCATCTTCATATTTGTTAATTTTCCCAACTTCATGTTCGTTGATTCCACATCCCCATGTTTATTGACTAGGATGTGTTAGTGTTACATCATTTTTTAATGATTTCCTCATCTTCATGTTTACTTAGCTATATTTTAATGTTGTATTTAAACTCTACGGTGATTTTAATTTCATTTGGGAGGGAATTATGTAATTTTGTAGGGTGGAATTAATGGTTTTTCCAGCCAAAAGATTATTTAGTTTTGGGTTGATCTATTTGTGCCTTAGGATTTGTCATGAAATCATGAAATTCCGCTTTGAAACGACGTAATGCAATTTATTATATCATGACACTGTGATAAAAATGTCTGTCTGGGAGGGGCATTGGGTGGGAAAGAGGAAAAAGGGGGAAATACTGGCCATTCAGATCTGGGTATCCAGCGCAGTCGATCGATAAAGGTTTTATCGAAACTGTCGCCGGTAACTCGTCATCGTTCTCAAGCGTTATTGCAAATCGTCAACTAACAAACCAAACCAAACCAAACAAACCAGTTCCCAACAACTAGGGACGCGTTTTTTTCACAGAATTTGAACATTTTTCAAGTTATATTATTAGTTTAGTTTTGAGAAGCAATTGGCCTATTTTGATATAATAACAGAACTTGGAAATTTACTTCGAAATTTGACGAAATGTTTGGTGACCTGGATAACTAGCACGATCGATAAAGGTTTTATGAATTGTCATTGTTCCCGAGCACGACTGCAGATCGCTAACTTACGAACAACAGTTTACTCAAATAAATTGAGAACACTTAGCTACATTTGATTAACTGAATTTGAACATTTCATGAAATTTCGGAGTAAATTTTCAAGTTCTGTTATTATATCAATTTAAGGCAGTTGCTTCTCAAAACTAAACTAATAATAACTATTGGAAAATGAACTTACTCGTTACTTAAGATATCGTAATAGAAGTTTTTGGAAAACCTTATCCAAACAATGAAGTTAAACCATAGAAGACGCTGAAAACAAAGCGTAGTCCCCCTCAGCACAGGATCTCCTGGTGAGGAGGCCTACGAATATATTTTATATTTTATATATAGATATACCTAACTAACAAGTGTCATATAAAAATGTAAAAAATAATATATATAGTTACTAAATAAAAAATATATATATATATAACTTTCACGTAACTTTCGTTCCCGAGCACGACTGCAGGTCGCTAAATTACGAACAACAGTTTACTCAAATAAATTGAGAATACTTAGGACCAGTAGATAAAAAGAATTTGAACATTTCGTCAAATTTCGAAGTAAATTTTCAAGTTCTATTATTATATATTTTTTTTTACATGAGCTCCACACAGGAGACCCTGAGGAAAATATTTTCCCTCAGGGCCTATGTCATCTTTGGGGATGCTGTGGGGAGGGTTTTTTAAGGAAAGGAAGGAGAGGATAGTTCTGGGAAGGAAAAAGGTTTGAGGAGTGGGTAGGAATCTTGGGTTCAGTGTGTCCAGGTCATCCGCCGCCAAAACCTAGACAAACCTCACCCCATAAACGCGGGCACCCCTGCTATATCACCAAACGTAGCGAACCACTTGGGGTGACCTATGGCAGAGGTGTTGGTTGTCCAATAAATGGTTCCCGAGGCGACGGTACCCATTCCCGCCTCCCAAATCAATGCAACCCTTATAGCTTGAAGTATTAACACACTACCCTATATTATGCTGCATGAGAAAAGAAAAATAATATTATACTTCCCCATTTTAGCTGACACAAGAGCTTTTGTAGAAACCAATTTTATACAATATTTCACACAAGTTGCCATGAGGAAAATAATTTCGGTCAGGACATAAGTTATTTTAGGGTCGCTGTTTGGAGGGTCTTTTTGGGAAAAGGAAGGAATAAACCTGGGTTTAGAAGAGACCCATGTTTTAGGAGGGAGAAAACACAGAGGCCGGCAAATCTTTCCAAAGCCAAGCTGTTGAACTCAAGAACGAGTCGTAGATTCGATCCGTACTCATGTGACAAATGTGAACCGTGTAAAAATGTTTGTCGCGCATTAATCGTGTTTCTCTGATTTTGCTGGTGTCAAATGAATTAATGACACTAGTTCCTAGCATCTTCCATTGAAATATCGGTAGAACGAGGACAGTAATTCCACCCGACTCCTTTAATCTAAATATTGCAATCCGTTTGTTAAGATAGGAGAATCCAACCGGTTGACCGGTCAGTGGTTGAGTGGGCATAGCGCTTGGGTCCCACCCAAGCGTCGCGTGTTCGATTCCTCGGCTGGCTAAGTCCACCATCACAATACATCACAGTAGGAGATTTTCAAACATTGTTGGGTTATTCGTAACCCGGGAATGTTTGTCTTTCTTTAAAAAAAATAAAATAAAATAAATAAATAAAAATAAAAATTTAAAAAAAATAAAAAATGGACCGCCCGTTTCTGCGATATTTTATAATAGTCGTGTGTTGTTTCAAGTTTCTTGGGGCTCCAGACCAGAGGTGGCTTATAAATTCAACCGTTGAGCGCACTTGCGATTTGAACAGGGTTAACAGTTGTGTAATTCGAATCAAAGTGAAATCAATTTATTTATTGTTTTCATTTGGAAATTGGAAATGTTCTTAAGAGGGTATAACCAGAGAAAACCGGAAATATGTCATTTTTAAATCAAATTTTAGACTATTGATTCTTTCACAAAAAAATATAAATTGATTTCGAAAGATTGTTCTTTTATCTAGTAAACACATGTTTTAATTTTTTTTGTTTTCAATTTGGGAGGCGGGAATGGGTACCGCCGCCCTGGGAACCTTTATTGGATAACCAACACCTCTGCCATAGGTCACCCCAAGTGGTTCGCTACGTTTGGTGATTTAGCAGGGGTGCCCGGGTTCATGGGGTGAGGTTTGTCTAGGTCTTGGAGGCGGATGACCAAGACACACTGAACCCCAGATTCCTACCCACCCCTTAAACCCTTTTCCTTCCCAGAACTCTCCTCTCCTTCCTTTCCTTAAAAAAACCCTCCACACAGCATCCCCAAAGATGACATAGGCCCTGAGGGAAATTGTTTTCCTCAGGGCCTCCTGTGTGGAGCTCACGTAAAAAAAAAAAAAAATTGAGAAAAATGTTTATTTTTAGTATAATAAGGTATATTATATATATATATCGTTCGCACATTTATTAAATTTTCAAACGAAAAATCTTATTTTACAAGACATATTTCATAATATCATATAATCATACATTATTGTAAATCAATACGTTATCTAGTAAACGCATGTTTCAATATTTTTATTTTAGTTCAAGTAAAATAATTTTTTTTAAATATCCGAACGACGAAAATTTCTCTATTTTGTCTATTTACGGTCTTACAAATTAATATATTTCTTTTTTTTTTGCATATTTATTTTGCTTAGACATTATTGAAAAATTATAAATACTTATGATCAAAAAAAAATTACAACAAGTACATAATTTTAATAGTTTTAACATCACACCTTTCAGCATTTTTGGATGTAGGTATAAATGAAAGCAATTTCGGAGTGAAATAAAATCGATATTAAGTTAAAATTTTAAAAAGCTGGTACGGAGAATAAATAATCTTTCTTATTGGAACCGCTCTGTACAATCGTAAGAACATCTCTCGGCGAGATTTTCGGCCGCAGGCTGGTTAAAGGCCCTTTATTTATTTTTATCATTCACCAATATTACAAGCTTTATTTTAAAAGCTTTTGCTGAATGAATTGTGTTAAGAGCGTTTAATCAGCCAGCGACCGAAAATCCACATTTCGTCGAAAGTTGTTCTTATGATCGTGCAGGGCGGTTACAATGAGAAAGATTAATTATTCTCCGTACCAGCTTTTAAAAATTATAACTCAATATTAATTTTATTTCATTCCAAATTTGTTTTGATTTATACCTATAGTCTGTCAAAATAGAGTAGAAAATATTAAAACTGGAACTACTAAATTTGTAGACTGGCAACACCAATTTAACTGTCAAATATTTCTTTGAAGTGCAATGACATCCAATGTATAGAACACAGTAAACCACATTTAAAAAAAAATTATTTATGACATAAATTTTATTAAAAAGGTGATTAATAAAGCGATTTGCTTTAATTTAATTTAACATAAATTTGAATTTAACAATAGATAGAAAGGAAGAATCACTAATGGTGAGTTTAGTTAGACTACTTTTAGATCTGAATGAGTTAAATATATTCAGATCTAAAATTAGAGACATGATCTAAACACTATCATGTCTCTAATCCAGGCAACACTAAGTACTTTTTCTAGTATTAAATAAATGTGAGCAATTTCTAACCTGTGCTTTATATTTTATTACATTATAGTTATTCTTCATTATGTTAACACAAAATTGCAAAGGTATAATAATAATATACCTCTATTCAATTCTAATTATGAGATCGGCGGGTATCTAAATTGCAATGAAAAAATATTTTTTCCACTATTATGCCTTTTTAATTTTTTATGAAAATGTAGGTTACACAGCTTTACTTTAACACCATGAGTTATGTGTTTAGTATTGCCATTTGATCAACAGTGGCGCCCTCATATATTTTCTACTCTTTTTTGACAGACTATAAATCCAAAAATTCTAAAAGGTGTGATGATAAAACTATTAAAATAATGTACTTTTTGTATTTATTTTTTGATTATAAGTGTTTATCATTTTTCAATAATGTCTAAGTTAAATAAGAATGTAAAAAAATCTGAAATATATTAGTTTGTAAGTGCGCTAATAAATACACAAACGGACCAATTTTCGTCAAGAAACACATGTACGTACATATTTTTTAATGATTTTATTTAAACTAAAATTAAAATTCTAAAACATGCTTTACCCAGATAATGTATTGGTTTATTTTACAGCATGATTATATGATTTGAAATGGGTGTGGTATAATACAAAATCTTTTTTGAAAATTTAACACATCTGTCAACGACCTATGGTATAACCTTATTACATATACTAAAAATTAACATTTTTTCTCAAAATTTAAAACATGCGAATGCTAGATAAAAGAACAATCTTTCGAAATCCATTTATAATTTTTTGTGGAAAAGAGTCAATACGTCTAAAATGTGATTTGAAAATGACATATTTCTGGTTTTCTCTGGTAATACCCTCCTAAATATCCAATTTTGTTTTTAAATTTTAATGTGGCACGTGTCAAAGTAAAATGTTTATGGAACGGAAACTGGGCAAATTCAAGACACTAAAAGTCAATTAATGAACACCTTATTTTTTACCGTTGACAACATTTCCCTTAAGGTTTATATTTCCAACCTTGTTAGATCAGAATCTACTTAATTGTGAGTGACCTACTTTAATATTGTAGGCTATTTAAAAAATATGTTAATTGACACTTGGTTTAAACCACTTTTACAGCCTTTTAATTTTATTCAATTGACAAACGGCTGCGGATGTGAAAACATTACTAATTAAAAAAAATTGTTCATGAAAAGATATATACACTGCTTACACACCCTGAGGGGGTAGTTTATCTGTTATGCACTACTGTTGTATTCATAATTTCTGAACGAAGTTTGGAATTTTTCCGACGTATTTTAAATGTCTTGTATATTTCTTATTTTTGAAGATGTCGTAAAAGCAAATACCTTTATAGAAACTAGATAGAATTGCCTTTTAGATTTTTGTATCTGAAATATACGATCGTGTTTGAAAATTGCAGTTTTTTAAGTTTCAACATGAAAAAATTTGAAAAAAACAGCTCTACAAACTCTAAACATATTCTATTAAATGGTCGAAAAATTTGAGAAAATTCAAAATTTAAAAAATACACACTTCTTACTTTATGAATTTGGAAGAAAACTGTCACTTCACTTTTTATCTCGTTCATACAATTAAAAAGGATAAAAAAATATAATAATAATTCCGAAAAAATAACTGAAAAAATCTGACATCTTGAATTCATTTTTACGCAATTATACGTCGATTTCTCGAATTTGTATTTATGTACACGTGCATGAGGCTTTTTACATTATTAAATTTTTATTATTATTACTTTTTACATTTTATGGAAGTTTAAAAATAAATTATGGAAGTTTAGAAATTTATAAAAGTCATTAAAAAAATAAAATTTCAGAAATAACCTAAAACCTATCGTTAACGAAACTAAATCATCAACAAAACATTATTTAAAGGACTAAAACTGAAAAAAAAAGTAACGCCAGCATTGGTAATTATGTTGAATTACACTAATATCACAGTGAATTGATCATTTAAACGAAAATTATCTTCCAAAACATAAAATTAACTGCAAGTACAACTGAACATTGTCAAACATTTTTTTACCGCGAAGTATATAAAACAAGATGGCCGCGGCGCCTGCGCAGATCTTTGTGAGATTCAAGGGGACCAACATAAAAATCATAAAATACGTGATAGTGTTATTAGTAAAGATGTAAAAAAGCAGATCACTGCGCAAGCTACAAATATACAGTTGACCGCTCGTTAAGGCGTTTTTTTATTAGTAAGGCTGTATTTTTTAAAAAAACAACCAAGTAATGTAAACCATTTATTGGATAACCAACACCTCTGCCATAGGTCACCCCAAGTGGTTCGCTACGTTTGGTGACTTAGCAGGGGTACCCGGGTTCATGGGGTGAGGTTTGTCCGGGTCTTGGCGACGGATACACCTGTCCACCAGCTGCATGGCAGGCCGGATCGGTTGGGGGAGTTCCTTTGACTTCTCCAGCCGTACTGTCTTGGAAAATCGCATTGGGAGGGATGGATTCATACGTCCGTCACTCTTGGACACACTGACCCCCTGATTACTGCCCATCCCTCAAACCCTTTTCCTTCCCAGAACTTCATCTCCTTCCATTCCTAAAAAGACCCTCCATACTGCACCCCAAAAGATGACAAAGACCCTGAGGGAAATTATTTTCTTCAGGGCCTCCCGTGTGGAGCTGATTAAAAAAAACACTTTAATTGCTTAACCATTCGGTCCCATAAGCTTGTTTACACGACAATGTTTCAAGTAAGCCCTGATAAAGTAAGATTTACTTATTTGAATATCACAATAGTTTCTTCCTGCCCAAAGGATGTCATCCCCAAAAGCAAATTTTCGCTTTGCAACAAAATCCAAATTAATGGACAATTTGTGTACATTATTTTAATTATTTTGCGGTTAACTTTTAGACTTGAATAAAAAAGCGTATTTACTCTTTCTAGCACTGTTTGTATCATATTTTTAACCATGACAGTAAGGGAGATACAACGACTTCTTTGAGACCTATTTGAGTTGTTTCGAAAACCGAACAAATTAGTCTGAGACATTACCTACGTACATTTAATAATGAAAATGTGTAATATTTTGGTGGTGTTATTTCTGTCTTGTTTCATTTTCTTCCCTGAACTTGTAATCATCCTTATTTGTATATCTTTTTTTGTTTCTTTATTTGTTTTCTCTTAATGTTTATTCTACAACGTGTTTAACATGTCAACCTACTAGAGACCAAATGGGAATATAATTCACCGACTCCAGATATTTTCATATCAGAGGGTTCGGCTCTGTGGCATTTCTAATTGAACCTATAAATCCTACTGATCCCTCAATATAAATATTTTAAAAATCTTTTGTAATCCTACATGTATTTAAAATTGCTTTTTGCATTTTTATATACAAATTCTTTGACAAATCTAATATGCTTAAATTTTGAATCAGATTCCTAGGTATTATGCCAGTGGCCGAAATAACAAATGGTAATATTTTTATAGTCCGAGAATGCCAAATTCTTTTAATCTCATTTCCTAAATCTGTGTATTTTCTAATTTTTTCAGAAACAGTTTTTTGAATATTACAGGAATTTGGAATAGCTACATCAATGATATAAGTTATTTTTTTAATTTTGTCATGTAAAACTATATCAGGTCTATTATGACTAATTGTTCTGTCTGTTAGTATAGTTTTATCATAATATATTTTATAAAATTCATTTTCTAAAAATGAATTTGGTTCATATTCATAATATGGTACTATATTACGGCAGTCAATCAAGTTATGTTTAATTACCAAACTTTGGTGAATTATTTTTAAAACCTGATTGTGCCTAAATGTATACTCGGAAGGCGCTAATATAGAACATCCCGATATAATATGTTCTATAGTTTCGGGAAAAGCCAAACATTTTCTACATAAATCATCAATTTGATTTATATCGTTGATTATATGCTTTCTATAATTTTTAGTATTAATGACTCTATCTTGAATGGCAAGCATAAATCCTTCTATTTCTGCGCTCAACTCTCCAATACTCAACCATTTGTTTGACGAAAGTTTGTCAACATACGTTTGGTTGAGATAATTGAAGTGTTTTGCGTGAATAATTTTATTTGACCAGGAATCTAATAATTCCTGGTTAGTATTTATAAGAATGTTGGCATTCTCGTCATATAAATTTAAAGGTGTAATATTTCTATCTGCCTTGCAAATTATTTTGTGCATTTTTGAGCTATTAGCTTTCCTATGGAAAAAATTTCTAAGCATTTCTACCTGATTGTGTTTCAAAGATGTTATTTTGACTACACCTCTACCTCCTAAATTTCTAGGTAAATTAATTTGTTCTATAGCTGAATTTGGATGATGGCAATTAAATTTTGTTAACGTAGTTCTAATTAATCGTTCTAAACTATCTAAATCTGTATCGGACCATTTAATTATGCCAAATGAGTACGTTAATAGAGGTATTGCCCAAGTATTTATTGCTTTTACTAAATTTTTAGCAGATAGATTGCATTTTAAAATTTTTCTGATCCTAGTTTGAAATTTAATCCTAATATCATTTTTAATACTAGTGTGATCTAATCTATTCGATTGCGGGTATCCTAAATATTTATAAACCTCATCCCCTTTCATACTTTTAATTTTGAAATTTCTAAATATACCCTCGTCTCCATCTACAATTTTGCCTTTCTCTATATGGATCGTTTTACATTTATCTAAACCAAAAGTCATTTTAATATCATCTGAAAAAATTTTAACTACCTTAATCATTTTCTCTAAATTCGATTCAGAATTTGAATATAATTTTATATCATCCATATATAATAGATGCGAAACTATACTACTCTCTCTTGTATTACCCTTAATTTTTATTCCAAACTTGCTTTTAATTAATATTTTAGAAAGGGGATTCAATGCTAAGCAAAACCAAAGAGGACTCAATGAGTCTCCTTGAAAAATCCCTCTTTTTATTGAAATGCCCGGTACTACTATTCTCTTACCTTTTAAATTAACCCTTTAGCGCACACCTAAACTTTTTTTTGAAATCACGATATTTTTAAGTGACTATGTATTCTGTAGTGTTATTTATAACAACATGTATCCATAAATTTTTCAAAAACGTGTTATTTTCCGAGAAAATCCAAAAAATGTACTGGCCAGTATACTGACCACTGACCGTTCTGCCCTAGTAACTATCCTTGTATAATCACTGGCCTGTAAACTCGACACCTATAAAACTCTGTTATTTTTGGTGTAAATAACATAATAGAATAAAACCATTGTGTATTCCGTAATCAGTATTTAATTAGTCTTAAAGTGTAACAAAATTATAGCATCAATTCAAACCAAATCATTGAACTTACTTCCGTAAATTCTATGATTTGAAACAGCCTAAAAAATAAAAAACAAACAAAATAAACAACGTTTCTTCTCTAATTATCATTGAATTATTATTTAATCAAAAAACAATTAAAGTGTTGGCAATAATTAAACTTTTTTTCTTTTGTCCTGATCTGTGGAAGGGAACAAAACATTCAAGGCATAAGGCCACATCACACGAAACGCATTCATATTCACTGCGTTTGGGTTTTGATGCAGTGTTACAATACCTACATCTACGTAATTTTTTTGATTTTATGAGCCTATGATCATCATCTTCTTGAACAGAATACAAAGTTTTGGGCTCGCCTATAAGCTCGTTGGCTAATTTACTCCTAAAAAGCAAATGTGTCATAGGTTTTGTTCCTCTTGGGTTGGCCTTTTTCCAGGTGTCTTTATAAATTATGAAGGAGTTGACTCGGTCGTCGGAATCGCCACCAATATCAGAATCGATAGCTTGGTCATCAGTAATGGCCATAATTTCTTCCCATTGGTCGTCATCCATCCCCTCCAGATCCTGATAACTGAATTTATTTCTAAAACAACAGAAAAACATCACTGAAAACCACATAAACTCAGGATTATTATAAGTTATAACTTATAACTCCCGAACCCGTGTATGTGTGTTTATTTTGTTATTATTCCATAAAAATAGACTATGTATTTCGTTTAAAATGATATAATTTATATGTATCAATCAAAATATGCACTTAGGAGAACATTGCAAACTCACATGTGTAATTTCTAACCCACCTTTTTTTCAACACACCGGTCGTTTTGAATTGCAGAAATAACATGTTTGTTTTACAGTACTCGATTATATTTCCACATAATAATAAAGTATATACTACAACATAATCGTTTTACTCACCTTTTATTCGAAGACATATTAAATTTAATGTAATCACTCGGAGAAATACCTAACGTCTGCTTGCGTTGACAGCAAATACTAGTGCGGGATGCACAGTGGCCAGTTGACAGGCCACGGCAAAAAAGGGCGCGAATTTTTGATTGCGCGGCACGTCCTGGAACACTGACCAGTTGATAGGCCACTGTGCTTTATCGGCTATCATATATAATCATAAGGTTCGACATTGTTAGAAAAATCGTTGAATTATCGACTTTAAGGTGACTGTCCAGTTTACAGGCCACTTTGTATGGGCCGTCCTATAAAGGGTTAACTAGCAAATCTGTATTCCAAAAGGCCATAATATTTTTCAAAAAGCTAATTATAATTGGGTTAACTTTATATATTTTGATTAGCCACGAGTGCGGGACACTATCAAAAGCTTTTTGATAATCTATAAAACAAGTATGTAAACTACGCTTTTGATTTTGAATTTGTTTTAAAATTACAGAATCAATAACTAATTGTTCTTTACATCCCATATGTTTTCTGCGACAACCTTTTTGTTGTTCAGATAAAATATTTTTTTCATCCAAATGAGTATATATTAAATCTGTCAAGCAAGAGGAAATTATTATTATTATTATTATTATTTAATGCTCTATTGTGTATGTAAAACTTATCCTTTTGATATTAAAATAGCTACCTGTGTAAATTTGTATCGGTCACCTCCCACTTATGAATTGCTTGTTCCTCCCGTCCTAAAATGAGTTTTATAACTTTCCTTGCACCGGAATAGACGCTTTTATAATTATCGAGACGATTCACGGTAACGGTACCGTGACAGCATAAAAAGGTCAATAAACATATGTTCCTTAAGCCGCCGCTCCCCGAATTTCTACTGATTTCTTACATATCTCCCTTAAAAACGTTAAGTTTCAAAGTGTTTAAAAATATATGTTATTCTTGAAGATAATATCAAGACATTCCCCGCGCCGAAACGCAAATATATAAAATTCCCTCGATAGAAAAAAATCGCCAAGTATGCTCCAAAAATTATTATAAACACGTTTGTTTCAGTTATTTTACAAGTTATGTGTATGAAAACTTCACAGTGTTTCTTTAAATGCTGTTTAAGACAACCCCCGCGAGATTTTTGCTCTATTTTAAACGAGTCGTGTTTTATTAAACATTTCACAATTTTCGCATCGATTTTGTCGCTTTAAATACTAGCGCGTTCCTCTAACATACTTAATTTCATATCTCTCCATCTTTTTCTTTTTGAGCCCGGTGTCGGCGCCTTAACATAATAATGCTGCAGCTCTTTCAAAAGATGATATACACAGTGTACGTAGGTCTGTTTCCTCCAAATGAAAAAAGTCATGATTTTGTTGCATCTCTCTCACGTACCTCACCGTGACGTCTCCTTAGATCCTACAATACTACTAGCCGTGATGATAATTTTAAAAGTATGGAATTTAGTTACAACGATAACATTGAAGTGTTAGCCAATTCCAAAAATTCAAAAACGCCAAAAATGTCAATGCTGATGGTTTTGTTTTTGTTCTTAAAAATATAATGCTGAAGATATTTCTTACACACTAATTAACAACTTACAATCAAAAATAAGACAAACGGTGAACATACGTCTGCACGCTCAACAGGAAAAAAAGTAGTACTTTGGTAGTAACAGACACGCATATTTTGTGTATCTCATCTTTTGTCTCTTCATTAATGTGTAAGAAAGAGGTGCAGCATTATAACGATATGGACGTATATGTATTGCCTTTTTTGCCGTCACGGTACCGTAACCTTTAATCGTCACGGTAATTGGAAAAGCCTCTAATAAATACATAATTTACCCCAGTGTTTTTTTGTTTGTTTTTATATATGAATACCGCACAGGAGTTCCAACTGCTCCCGTCTGAAGCCAGTGAGACTATGGCATCCCCAATTGGGGTATGTTGTGAGGCTGACGGTAGTGGGGATGGGAAGGAGATAGGGAAGAGGAAGGTTGGGAAGTATCTGGCTATTCCGATCTGGTCACCAAACACGGCTAATGCCATTTCAAGCAACGTTTCAATTTGAGAGTGTTTTCCACTCTGGAACGTGCCGCAAATATACTATATATTATTTTAAATGAACACAAATTAATCAAATAAATTTCGATCCCGCGACCTTCGGTGTGCGAGTCAAGAGCCTTACCGCTGGACTACGGCGGCCGCCTACACTTCCACAGCGTATAATGCGTAGTATGAAGAACCCATTCAGAATGCTGAAGTACCACGTATAAAAAGTTGGTTGTCACAGTCGCACTTGACACAACTCTGTGACACTTGATGAAAGTCATTAAAGTCACCGCTTGACGTAACACCGCTGAAAAGCCTCTGGCCGCTAAAATAACGAGCGCCCGTTTGTCCGGCGTTGCACGGGTAGACAGGGGTTTAGGATTTTATTTAATAATTTTATTGAATAACATCACAATAAAACAGAAGTTGTATTACGTTATTTCATAAATATAATACCGTCGGGAAGTGGGGCCGTGAAGGAGATGAGAAAGAGGAAGGTGGGGAAGTAATTGGCTATTCAGGTTTGATGACCAAATACAGTGAACCATAATGCTAAATTACTCTTTTATATTTATCTTTTCTACGACTCGGTTTACGTTATAAACAAGGGCGGTTAGTCGCACAGTGTGTATGTGTGCAGCACTGGCAAATTAAATGTCTAAATTTACTTTACTTACTTACTGAAGACTATAAAATCTCTAATTTAATTTCTCTTATTTAAATCTATGGAATCTCTTATTTAATCATTTCAAAATATTAGTTACCAATATAATGCTAGAATATTATCAGGGAGAATGCTTTTAATCTCCCATGTAATCCCACAGGTTAATCTCTCCCTCGTATCGGCCACATTGGTGTGCATTCGATTTGCAAACGAACGAAATCATGTTTTTGTATGGAATATTTAAAACATCGAAAGCGCGTCGATTTCGCTATTTGTACCAGAATTTGGATTCAATCTGTGTGCCACCCACCCAACATATTCCGATCCTTGCCGAAGTTTACCGATTGACCCGAACCATGACCCGAGGTGACACGAATACAATCGAATTTCAACGAAGATCATACATCGATCATTTTGCGTCTAGCGCAGTTTAGCGGCGCGCGCTTGACCCATGACGTGATAATTGTTATTGTTTTATTTTTTTATTGATTATATTAAATACCAATATCCTAATTTATTAATATTTAATTTTATTACAAAAATGAGTGCAACCAGTGTTGAATATATTAGAGAAAATAACAGTTTGTTTGAAAATAAATTAATTATTAAAAATTCCTAATCAATAATTTTTTTTTGTCATAAGTAGGTACAGATTGTCAGTGAACCACCACATTCTCAGGGCAGCGGCCGCCACTGGTTATAAATATAAAAAAGGTTTTTTAATATTTGTTATTTAGTGAAGCTTTTTATATCGTTTCGTTTGAGTAGAATTAAAATAAAATTGTCGATTACTTAACAAAAAACATAAGTGTAAACTACTAAAAAAAAATAATACGACTTGTATGAACACATGTAAAACACACCTTTTTAAAACTACGATTTTATGGCTAAAATCTTTGACAGTATCCAATGATTTTTTTTTTCCTTTAGTTCCCTCCATTCTTGCCCACGCTGGAATTTAATGGGACCTAAGTCCGTGCTGAAAGCATTATTTGTGAAGAATACCAAATCCTAAATTGAAGTCTAGCATGACCATATCAATAACTTTTTTTTTCTTTTTTTAAAAAAGAAAGACAAACATTCCCGGGTTACGAATAGCCCAACAATGTTTGAAAATCTCCTACTACCACCACAGAAAGCCGAAAATGTTGTGAAGGAGCCGAGGAATCGAACACGCGACGCTCGGGTGGGACCCAAGCGCTATGCCCACTCAACCACTGACAGGTCCTCAATAACTAACATGTTTATTGTATCTGTTTGCATATTAAGGTCGTCCAAAATTTTCTTTTATTATTTTTTATTTGGCCACCCCATGAATTTGTTAAATGTATTCATAGTAATAACATAGTAAAATTTCAGCGAGATATTTCAAGTAGAAAGGGGTGCTCAATCGAGTGTTGTTTTTGAATTTTTTGTGTAAAATGTCTAATTTAAAATTTTTGTTACAGGCCAGTTTCGTGAGTTAAACTATTAAATACATATTCAAATAAACAACTGAAGAGTTTTATAGGCAAATTTACACCGTTTTCATACTTATTTGGTAGACTGTGAAGTGAATCAGTATAGTAAAATATATTCATCTACTCGAAAAAAGACGAAATTTTTTACTTGGGGTTTAAGATATTGAGCCACCGATGAAGCTTAAACAACTTCCTACTCTTCGGCAAGTTTTACTCCGTTATCACCACATATTAAATGAATCCAAAAATGTGAAATATTTCGCGCATGTACTTAATCAAGAACTTATAGAAGTATAGAGTAAATCTAGTATTCCGACCAGACAACAAAATCAACAATGACAAATTATATACCTAAACCTTCCTTTCGTGAGGAAGGTTTCTCTATCTATTGGTGAAAACCGCATGAAAATCCGTCCGAACAGACAGACGGACAGGTGACGCGGATAGAGATAGAGATAGAGATAGAGATAGAGATAGAGATAGAGATAGAGATAGAGATAGAGATAGAGATAGAGATAGAGATAGAGATAGAGATAGAGATAGAGATAGAGATAGAGATAGAGATAGAGATAGAGATAGAGATAGAGATAGAGATAGAGATAGAGATAGAGATAGAGATAGAGATAGAGATAGAGATAGAGATAGAGATAGAGATAGAGATAGAGATAGAGATAGAGATAGAGATAGAGATAGAGATAGAGATAGAGATAGAGATAGAGATAGAGATAGAGATAGAGATAGAGATAGAGATAGAGATAGAGATAGAGATAGAGATAGAGATAGAGATAGAGATAGAGATAGAGATAGAGATAGAGATAGAGATAGAGATAGAGATAGAGATAGAGATAGAGATAGAGATAGAGATAGAGATAGAGATAGAGATAGAGATAGAGATAGAGATAGAGATAGAGATAGAGATAGAGATAGAGATAGAGATAGAGATAGAGATAGAGATAGAGATAGAGATAGAGATAGAGATAGAGATAGAGATAGAGATAGAGATAGAGATAGAGATAGAGATAGAGATAGAGATAGAGATAGAGATAGAGATAGAGATAGAGATAGAGATAGAGATAGAGATAGAGATAGAGATAGAGATAGAGATAGAGATAGAGATAGAGATAGAGATAGAGATAGAGATAGAGATAGAGATAGAGATAGAGATAGAGATAGAGATAGAGATAGAGATAGAGATAGAGATAGAGATAGAGATAGAGATAGAGATAGAGATAGAGATAGAGATAGAGATAGAGATAGAGATAGAGATAGAGATAGAGATAGAGATAGAGATAGAGATAGAGATAGAGATAGAGATAGAGATAGAGATAGAGATAGAGATAGAGATAGAGATAGAGATAGAGATAGAGATAGAGATAGAGATAGAGATAGAGATAGAGATAGAGATAGAGATAGAGATAGAGATAGAGATAGAGATAGAGATAGAGATAGAGATAGAGATAGAGATAGAGATAGAGATAGAGATAGAGATAGAGATAGAGATAGAGATAGAGATAGAGATAGAGATAGAGATAGAGATAGAGATAGAGATAGAGATAGAGATAGAGATAGAGATAGAGATAGAGATAGAGATAGAGATAGAGATAGAGATAGAGATAGAGATAGAGATAGAGATAGAGATAGAGATAGAGATAGAGATAGAGATAGAGATAGAGATAGAGATAGAGATAGAGATAGAGATAGAGATGTAGAGAAGATACAACAATAATACTTCAAAGTGACAGCTGTCTGCTACATTTGCTCCCGAAAAAATAACAAAATAATAAGTTTTAAAAACTATTAACTTTTCAAATAAGTTGCTGTTTGTACAGGGACAGAATCCCTCCACCTTTCGTCATTTTCTGGTTGAAAATAAGCGAGTGCAAGTGCTATTTTTTCTTAGTTTACACTCTGCAGCAAAAGTCAAATCGTAGTTCAAAAGTCTAATGCTACTTTAGTAGCAAGGCAGTGAAAGTGCATTACTCGGATTATAGATATAAGCTGACGAAATGGCATCTACCCGCAGCAACACGGATAAAACTAAGAAGTTCGCAGCTATCCCGGTTTCGCCCTCTCCTGACTCACACACAACGCAGCTGACTTTAGAAGACTTTAGAAAAGGCATGAATGAATTTGAAACTAATATTTACAAAAAACTAGAAAGGGAAAACTCAGAAACAAAGAAATCACTGGAGTTTATCAGTTCTAAATATGACGATCTTATCAAAAATATAGAGATGGTACTAACTAATAACAAGAAATTGGAAGATAAAATGAGTGTTCTCCAGGAGGAAAATGTTAACCTTAGACAAGAAATCGAATCACTCCGAGACGCTCAGGACGAAATGGAACAACGAAGCAGAGGGTGTAACATAGACATTCACGGCATACCCGAGGTCAAGGGTGAGAATCTGATGACCTTATTGGACAAAATGGGATCAACTGTCAATGTTCCGCTTCCGAGTAGCAGTATTGTGTCGGTGCACCGCGTCGCTCGCGGTCACTCTTCGCCCTCCAACCGACCACGCAACATCGTCGTGCAGCTCTCGACAAAGCGCCTCCGTGATGACGTCATCGCTGCAGTAAGGACTCGTCGCGGCCTCACCACGGAGCAACTAGGACTTGGTGTTCCCGCCACAAATTTCTATGTTAACGAGCACCTGACCTTAAAAAATAAAATACTTTTTGCAAAAACACGTGCCGCCGGAAAAGCTAACGGCTATAAGTACACATGGGTGAGGAACGGAAGTATCATGGCGAAGAAGGATGATCTCTCTAGGGTGTTTACCATTCGTCGTGAGGGAGATCTTCAAAAGATGTGACTACTACTATTACAAATCTGTTACTGGTCTTATCGATGCCCGCTTTCTCTCAACATTCTGTACCATATCCATTCACATCTTATATTGTTGATTTATTATTATATACTAATTAATCTAATAAGTTATCTATGTTTCATATATAATTTTGATGCTTTGTATGTCCTACTTAAAGTACCGCTCCCGCGAATGTGGAATATATCGATATACACTATTACTCTATTGAAATGATCTCATCATCTATATCTGTTTATTACCAGAACTGTGGTGGTATTAGAACTAAAACTCAGAAACTACTTATGAATATTTTATCAAATAACTATGATGTTATAGTTCTAGTTGAAACATGGCTTGTAGCAAGTATAAATACGGCTGAATTAATAGATTCGCGCTACACGGTGTTCCGACGAGATAGGGACCGTACTCTTACTGGTAAGATGGACGGAGGCGGTGTACTGGTAGCAGTGCGCAAGGAGCTCGCAGCATCCCGGCTCGATGACTGGGAAACCAGCCAAATCGAACAAATCTTCGTATCTATTCCGGTAAGGTCTTCCAATCTCATCATATGTGCAGTATACATACCTCCTGTCTCGCCACCAACGTTTTATGATATTTTCTCCAAAAACCTAGAATCTGTATTTTCATCTGAACCAAATAATATGTTTTGTGTACTTGGAGATATGAATCAACCTACTCTTACTTGGTCTTTTTCCGAAGGCTGCAGTCAAGGTCTCGCCTCTTCAAACACGGCTGCATCGCAAACTTTGCTGCAAACAATGTCATTGATGAACTTGCTCCAATATAATTGCATACCTAACCATAATGAAAAATACTTAGACCTCATATTCTACAGTCGCGAAACAAATGTTACACGCAGCAATGACCCTCTGCTCTCAGAAGACAGACACCACCCAGCCCTTGAATTTGATATATCATCCGAAACTCAACCAAAAATCAAAAACAAAAAAGAGCGTAGGCGCAATTTCAGGAAAGCTGATTATACTCAGATTAATAATGACATTAATTGTATTGATTGGTTATCTGAAACCGCAAGTTTATCAGCCGAAGAAGCAGTAGATCGATTCTATTTAAAAATAAATAATATAATTGATAAGTCCATTCCATTATTGGCACGACGAAATGACAAATTTCCCATATGGTTTACTCCCGAACTTATTAGGTTATCACGGAAAAAAGATAAAGTCTGGCACAAATGGAAGACATATAAAGGTCTTTCTGACTATCGTGAATTTTCCTTCTTACGTGCTACATACAAAAGACTGGCTAGTGATTCTCGAAAGTTATTTTTCGACAACATCGAAAGTTCATTGCAAAATAATATTAAAAGTTTTTGGTCATACATATCCTCATTAAAATCGTCTGATGGATACCCTGCTACTATGTCCTTCAAAGGTCGCAAATCTAACGATGCCCAGGAAATTTGTAATATGTTCTCTGAATTCTTTAAATCAACATTCGAACCCTCCTCTGTCAACGACATGATTAACATCGACCAACTTGAAGCCGTTTGCGACTCTGAACTTGCGCACATTCACACCATTGAATTAACGGAACAAGAAGTGCTCTCGAGTTTAATGTCGCTAGATATAAACAAGGGTGCAGGTCATGACGGAATACCGGCATTTTTCCTCAGATCTGCTGCTTCGTCACTATATGTTCCCCTTACCATAATATTTAACAAATGCCTGAGTGACGGGGTTTTCCCTGATAGGTGGAAGTTGGCCTATATTATACCGGTCCACAAGGGCGACTCACGGCAAAAAGTAGAAAACTATAGGCCAATATCCATTCTCTCGGCGATCCCTAAACTCTTGGAAAGACTTGTCCATGACCATATATATCCCCAGCTTGCCTCCATAATTACGGAACAACAACATGGGTTTGTAAAAGGCAAATCTACCATGAGTAATTTACTTCTTTACTCAAACTTCTTGTTCAACAGCATGGATCGAGGCCACCAGGTAGATGCAATATACTGCGATTTTAAAAAGGCTTTTGACAAGGTTGACCACCTTATTCTTATTAAAAAAATTATGTACAACGGAATTAGAGGAAATTTACTACGTTGGTTTGTCTCATATTTAACAAAAAGACAACAAGCCGTATCGTTGCGAGGACTTACTTCTAAATGGGAGCCAGTTACCTCTGGCGTGCCACAGGGGTCAATCCTGGGTCCGCTGTTGTTTATACTCTTTATTAACACTGTTACTAAATGTTTCTTGCATTGTTTATTTCTTTTGTACGCCGATGACATAAAAATATTTGCCATTGTTAGGAATTTAAACGATTGTCTGCTAATCCAAAGCGACTTAGTAAGGTTCGAAGCATTTTGCAATGAAAACAAAATTTACCTTAGTTACAACAAATGTAAACAAATAAGTTTTACTAAAAATCATAACGCCATCATACAGAATTATTGTATTGGTAACTATTTACTCGAGCGCGTTTACTGTATAAGAGATCTAGGCGTACTTTTTGATTCCAAACTCCATTTCGATGCGCATATTGATAATATTGTGAATAAAGCTTACTGCATGCTAGGATTTGTCATCAGAAACAGCCGTGAATTTCGAAAACCTGAAACATATCTTCTTCTTTACTACACGCTGGTCCGTTCTCAACTTGAATACTGTACCTCCATATGGAATCCACTTTACGGTATCTATAAAGAAAACATTGAAAGTATTCAAAAGAAATTTCTGCAGTGCCTCAATTACAGAATGAGCGCACCTAAACGCGGGTACATAAATATGCTTTCGAGTTATAACGTCTCCACGCTATCTAACCGACGAACGTACCTTGATCTCATGACTCTATATAAAATCTGTAACAACGTTATTGACTGTCCCGACTTACTGAAATTAATAAACTTTAAAGTACCACCCAGAGTAACAAGGCTTAACGACTTATTCCACATTAGCCGGACGCGAACAAATGCTGGTGTCAGGGACCCAATCAGAAGAATGTGCGAATCACTTAATCAGAATCAAAAGCTCAAGGATTCTGACTTATTTTTTGATACACGCAGTACTTTTAGTAGAAAAATGAAGGCTGTTTTCCTACAAAGTTCAAAGTAAACAACTTAGACATACATTCGTTTATATATATATATTTTTTTTAAATTTCTGTATAACATTGTTTATCTATATTTATATTTTTTTTGTTTCAAAAATAATTTGTAAATTCTTATAAGGATATTGCGCATTTATTTCATGTCTCTATTTGTAAAATAATATTCTTATGTACTTATATATTTTTTCCCCTATTTATAAGACAAAATATTTATATATGTTTTTAACTGCTGTTTAAGTCAATTCGTGAGAAATAGTTTGGATGCAGGTGAATTCTCTAGTTGATGTTTTGTATATTCTTGCCAATTAATATCTGTATCTGTATTTTCTCCTAAATAAATAAAATAAAAAAATAAAAAAAAAAAAAAAATGTAGAGATATGTAGCCAGCGAGTTTCCGGCTGCGTTGCAACGCCAAACAATGAATAAATTGTTTCTCCCTGCATATTTCCCATTTCCCATTCGCTGCCCCTTCCCCTCCCATGTCCCCTTCTCCTCACGCGTTCACCCCCCCCCCCCCCCTACTTTCCCGCCTTCCCCCAAATGTTCATTTTTCTTATATTACAAACATTCATTTTTGTATATTATAAGAACAATCAATCAAATTAGATACCTAAAATAGGTACCTATTTAAAATGCTTATAATAATTCTTGAATGGATTCAAAGTATTCGATTTTGGTTTGTATCATAGGTGAGTACTTCAAGTAAATTCATTAATTTAAAGAGTTTGTTCGAAAACTGACTTTTGATTAAACAATCGATGGATTGCAAAATGTCATTCTGAAATTGTGACATTTTTAACAGTTTCGTAAGAGTTTTTGTAATGATTAAAAAACTTTTCAGATGTATTGTATGTAAGTGGTTGTGATAATGCAGAAAACTTCGCGAGGGTAGAAAGAACGTATTTTGAAAGTTTCAAACGATTCCTATGCTTAAATAAACAACGTACATACATGCAAACAAACATACATTCATTTATATATAAAAATGTATCAAATAAAAAAATAAAAAGTGCAAGTATTTTTTCAATTTACGTCTCATCTAAATATAATTCATCAATTATGGTTGTGAGCACTTTTGACAGTGCCTAGTAATATAAAACGCCTAATGGAATAGCAAATTCTATTACAAATTCGCGTCTGACCTCACGAGCCGCCTCTATCCATAATGCATGTATAATATCCATCAATCTTAGTTGCGGAGGCCTGCTTATATAGGTCGAATAGGGTGGCGCAGGCCTTAGCCAAAGGAAATGCTGAGTGCGCTAGGGCGGGCCGTCAAGGCTTTTGTCCAAATTGTATACTCAAAGTCAGGTATCAAAAGTTGCGCATTTGAATATTGATAACAAAAAATATATAAATCTAAACGAAACATGAAGTAGAACAAATCACTGAAAAATAAAAAGGGTAACGGTCGCGACTGGGAGTCGAACCCTGGATTGTCTTGTATAACATGGATAACATTTTCTTGTATAACATGTACAGGACTTTGTCGTTTTTCTTTGATGATCAATTTATAAATTACAAAAAATAGAATGGAATAATTATAATAAAAATTATCTTTATTCCAGGATGTGGTGAGGTAAGTACAATCCCACACATCAATATCACGGAAAAATTCAGACCAGTGGCAATACTTTCTGCCCCGGCTAAGTTATTCGAATCGATACTTCATAAGCACTTGCAGTTTCGAGTAGAGCCGTTCTTAATATCGGAACAGCATGGGTTTAGAAAAGGTCGATCAATATATACGAATCTATCGGTATTCACAGATTATGTTTCCAAATCTTTAGATAAAGGCTACCAAGTAGATTGCTCGTACAATGATTTCTCAAAGGCCTTTGACACCGTAAACCATTACATCTTATTAAATAAATTATCAACGATAGGTTTTTCTTTCCGGTTTCTTACATTTTTTGCCAGCTATTTTACTGAAAGAAAATAATTTGTGCCACATGGAATATTCTTATCAAAATCATTTCTTGTTTTCTCAGGGGTACCTCATGGCTCTAATTTAGGACCACTCCTCTTTTTGATTTTTATTAATGACATAACGGAAATTATTCTGCATTCCAGGTCAGTTCTTTTCGCTGATGATCTAAAACTTTTTTTGAAAATACAAACTTTAGAGGTCAATGCATTCGACTCCAATCGGACATTGATAGAATTGTTGAGTAAACTGAATCAGATTGAATTCAATATTTCTAAATGTTTCATTCTTTCTTTCACTAGAGCATGCCATACCTGTTTTTACCGGTATACTACGAAGGCTCTAAATTTAAAACTTGTCTCTACTATGAAAGATCTTAGTAGAGACAAGTTTGGTAGTAGTGTGGGCTCTATGCTGAAAGATACTCAGCTTCCTATCTACTGGTCGGGTGCTGCTCCAGGTAATCCAAATATTGGAATAGTTACAGTTGCTTTTGTTTTAGTTTTTTAGAATATGTCTTGGTTTTTTCACTAGCTTGTGTTTTGGAAAAAGTAAAAGTCAGATCACAGTTTCTGGATTATAATAAAAACTTCATAACTATTAGAAAGGCTGTGGAATAAATACTATTATTTCTTACTACATTTACTCCACAGTAGATTAACTTTTCATGCTCGTAATACCGTGTAGTACTCCACTGAAAATGTTGGGTTTTGTCCTACGCACTGCGAGAAACTTCAAAGACACCCGGGTTCTCACAGTACTATACAATGCTTTGGTTAGGACTCCCACTCCCAAGCCTACTCCTAACCTAGGAGTAGGCTTGGGAGTGGGTCGGAGGCTTGGAGCCCACACCAAATGAAGCATTCCCTCATGTTGGAAAGGTTCAGAAAAAATCTCTGAGATTTCTTTACCTGAGGAAGTATGGCTACAACCCGTGGCTCTATCCTACCCACTTTCTCTTGGGCATGCTTGGTATGAACCATCTACGGGTCAGAAGGGATATGCTCATTGAAACACATTTCTTCAGACTGATTTCCCGATGTTCCTTTTTTCCGACTTCCGATTTTCCGAAGGCTGTGTTCTCCGTCACCGGCAGCATAGACGAAGGTTAGACGCATAGGTTATCTCCCGTCTTACAGAACTAACTTGCCAGTTATGCCAGTCGGGAGAGCCGTCTTGTTGTTAAATAGAATCACTTCGATTATCGATATGTTTAACATCAATGAAGCACAATTCAAACGACAAGCTTTGTTGCTGTTAGTCTAAATCTATTAAATATTTTCACTTTTAAAAAGCTTTGAAATTGTAATTTTGTAATGTTTTTAAAATGAATACCTAAATTAAAGTGAATTGAATTGAAAAAAAAATCCCACAGAGTTTAAGGGCATATATTAAAAACATAGATTTTTATAAATAAAGTTGTAAGGGAACGTACCCATACTACGTGACCTGTTCGGAGGGGGGGGATCTTCAAAATACTACGCTTGATACAAATGAGCGGCGGCGTCCATAGGTTTTTGGTCAGCGGGGGGGGGGGGGGGGGGGTTAAAAATCGCAAAAAGTTGGTCACGTAGTATGGGTACGTTCCCTAATGTTACAACACAGTCAAAACTAAAAATAAAAATGAAATAAAAATAAAAATAAAATCGAAAACAGAGAAACAGTAGAAAAAAATATAAAGTTAAAAAAAAATTGAGAAAACTAAGAAAATATACTAATATGATTAGATAATAAGTATTTTTTTACATTGACCACACAGGAGGCCCTGAGGAAAATAAAAAAGAAAGTTCTGGGAAGGAAAAGGGTATTAGGGGTGGGTAGGAATCTATGGGTCAGTGTGTCCAGGAGTGACAGACGCATGAATTGATCCCTCTCACTGCGGTGCATGGCGATGTTCCGAGAGAGTGCAGCTGGAGAAGTCAAAAAGACTCCCTCAACCATTTTCTCCCGATCCGACCTGCCATGCAGCTGGTGGGCAGACGCATCCGCCGCCAAGACCCGGACAAACCACACCCCATGAACCCGGGCACCCCTGCTAAGTCATCAAACGTAGCGAACCACTGGGGGTGACCTATGGCAGAGGTGTTAGTTATCTAATAAATGGTTCCCGGGGCGGCGGTACCCATACCCGCCTCCCAAATAATGTATGCATGTTTTCTTTTTTACACTATCGTGATAAGTAACCGTACAGGAAGATAGTTTTATTTACGTAATACATAGAGATTTATTTGTAACACTGTTCATGTTTATATATTAACTTGAGGTAATCCAACCGCTTTCCCGCCCTGGTATAAGTAACAGATGGTTACTCCTTCAGGGCTCTCACAAGGACTCTAATTTTTTTTAATAAACGAAGCTACTTATAATGCACGAAGCTAAACCCTCAAATGTCCCTGTAAAACAGGAGTTAGTCTGAAAATGGGGTGATGGGTTAGTGTAATGAATGATGAACATAACATGAGATAAATACAGAGAACATGATTAATATTATTTTATAAAACTTTACAGAAAAATATAAGAAAAAACAATGCCATCACTCAAAACAATAGAAAAATAATAACTGTAAAAATATTAAGATTACAAGTAAAGTCACCTGAAAGATACAGAGACTGGGGTGGAGTAGACAATACAAAATATATAAAGTTCTAGGAACTTTGCTCAACCAAAATCAACATAACTAGAATGATACACAGCGATATCACAATAAAAGAAAAAATAAGATAAAAATACTAAAAACTTCTTTTCACACAAAATTTTAATTTAAATAAAAAAAAAGTGATACACAGAAAGATCACAATAATAAACAATAAAAAAAGAAATATATAACATACCTAAACTTGAAAGGAGGATCAAGGACGACCATAATCGGTCATCTTGACTTGTATATCAATAGCGGCTCGCTGTGCAAGACAGTTTCTATCACCCGTGGGGTGATCATCTTTTTTTTTAAAACGTCTGCAAGTAGCACAGACAGCGGCCTCTGCCTTTTTGGGGCAATCCTCATAATCGTGACCACTTTCGGCACAATGACGACACATAATTACTTCCTGAATGCAAGTCTTGCTTACATGGCCATAAAGGTGACACTTGAAACATCTGATGGCTCCAATAAAATCGCGAACGCGACAGGCGTTCCACCCAAGAAAGCAATGACCGCTATCCACTAGAATCTTCCTAACCTCAGGATGAACGGTAACCACCATATTCATAGTAGGTTGGCCACGTTTCCCAAAGAGTGAAACGCGCCGCATCGTTCTCAAATGATCCTCCCTTGTAATTATTATAGATTTACCCTCAATATTATTAACAAAAATTTCTTTGAAAAGTTCGGGTTCACCGGAAATATCGCAGCTGGGAACATCATATAATACAATTTTTGGTAGTCTGCCAAGAGGCTGTACTACCTTGATGCCAGAAGCACCTAATTTTTTAGTGTTCTTTTTAATATTATCCAAACCAACAGTATTAGATGTCTGCAGGAGAATTCCTGCACCTTTTATTTTTCTCGAACGGACAATCTGAAAGCCATCAGTAGCTGGGTTCAGAACGGATGTGATGATCTTCTTAGTTTCATCGGAAGTTTTACCTTCCGGAATACTGGGGTACAGGAGTACAGTGGGCTGTAAAGGAACTATCGGTCGCTCAACTCCACCATAAACCAATTTAGCGGATCGGTCTCCAGCCACAATTCCAGCGTACGATCTCACTGGTTGTGATGTCACACCGGAATCCATTACACCCGGTGTAGATGCCTGTGCAGCTATAATTTTATCAACTTTATTAGACATTTCAGCCTGTGCATTCATCATTTCATCAATAGTGGCACTTCGAGATTTTACACTGTTCAAGTCTAAAGCGAGCGAGGTGAAATCAGACATCAAAGAGTCCACGATCTTCATAATTTCTGACTTGTCTGATTTTTTCATTTTGTTGGTGCCGTCGTTCACGATTTTTACTATTTGCATACATCGTTCAAGAGAGGAGACAACCCGAATTTGCTCCGCGTGTGGTGAGTCGCTGAACCTCGTCCTCTTTCTATTGTCTTGGTTAGGCGACTGTTCGATTGTGTTATATATTAACTAGCAGACCCGGCCACACGTTGCTGTGGCTAACGAAACACAACGCCATTACCCAATCTTTATAAAATCCACACCACCCGCTTGCCAGCTGCCCACTGCCCGCTGCCTGAATTGAATATTTGAATTTTATAAACTAATTAACTCGCCACTAATTACAATGCTTGTAATGCAACACTGGATATTTGAAAAGGGAAAATCAAATACCTACTTACTCTAGGACATGTTAGCACTTCTGACAGCCGTTGTGTCCAACATTTTCGGATGATTAATCCGAGTGAAGCTGAGCCTAGCGCCTTGCACCGCTAAGCTAAGGTATTTATTTATTTATTTATTTATTTATTTATTGTTGTTATACGCCCGTGGGGGCTTTTACATAGATTAGAAAATAATATTTAAGATATCTAGGATAACACATACATAGAATTTATACCAAAAGTTATAAAAGTGAAAAAACTTTTAAGAATATACAAGTAGTTTTTAAAGAAAAAAAAACCACTTGTATAATCTTGTGAAAACCCGTGAAATATTTTAAACAATGTAATATTTAACAATAACATAGAACAAAATATAATATAAACATTACAATAACAAATCAAATCGTTAAATATATTATACCCTTGTTACAATAATTTGTAGGATTCAACAAAGTGTTGGTTTAAATTGCATTTTAGAATGTAAAGGGAATCAGCAAATACATCTACAATACCACCAAACTTGTTGCCTAAATAATGCATCCTATTGGTAAGTGAGTGTGATTGATAGTTAGTTGTGTATGTGTTGCAAAAGAATGTTATATTTTGTCTAGTATTCCTTGTCGGTACAAGAAGTTTAATAGTAGAAACGATGGCAGGACTGTCAATTAGGTTGTTCATAATTCTGTACAATAAAATTAGGTCTGAAATGATTCTTCTGTCAGACAGCGTAATTAAATTTAGTCGATTCATTAAACTTAAATAATTAATGTTTTCAATTGGAATTTTGAGTTTGAAATTTAAGTACCTAAGAAATTTGTGTTGAACTCGTTCTATTTTGTTAGAGTGTACTTTATAGAAAGGGGACCAAATAGGTGAATTATATTCAACTTGACATCTAACTAATGAAATGTAGAGTGTTTTCATGCAATCCAAGGACTTAAAATCAGTTAGGGTTCTACAAAGGAAGCCAAGAATCATTAAAGCCTTATTAGTTATATTATCTATATGTGGTGTGAATGTTAAGTTTGAATCGAATATAACTCCCAAGTCGCGAATTTGTAATACTGGTGTTAATTTAACATTATTTAAATTATATTCATGTAAAATATGAGAATGAGTTCTGGAAAATCGTATTACTTGACATTTCTCAGTATTCAAAAATAACATATTTTGTTCGCACCATTTAAAAAATTCATCTAAATTAGCTTGTAAAATTAGGCAATCATATATATTTCGTATTTTTTTAAACAATTTTAGATCATCTGCAAAAAGTAGGACTTGTACATCTTTAAATATGTTTACAATGTCATTAATGAATATTAAGAAGAATATTGGGCCGAGGTGGGACCCTTGCGGGACACCACTTGTGGCCTCGAATACATAGGATTCTATAAAATTAATCCTCACACTAAGCACTCTATTACTGAGGTAACTGATAATCCATGTCAATAAACTTCCTTTGATGCCTAACAGTCGGAGTTTGGATATAAGAATGTGATGTCGAACCTTATCAAATGCTTTACTGAAATCAGTGTATATAGAATCCACTTGTTGTTTCAGACTAAGGGATTCGGATATGTAATTATTATAGATAGTTAAATTACTTAAGGTAGATCGACCTCTGATAAAGCCATGTTGGTTAGGAACAATAATATTGTTGATAGGTTTTACAATGGTATCTAATACTAATGACTCGAAAAGTTTGGGTAAAGCAGACATAATACAAATAGGTCTATAGTTTGATATATCGCTTTTGTCTCCTTTTTTATGAATAGGCGTTAAATAACTCTTTTTCCACAGAGCCGGAAAACAGCCCGATGCTAAGGATTTGTTAAAAAGTTTTTGTATGGGATATATCAAACTATCAATGCAAGTTATTAAAAATATGGGAGGAATACCATCAGGTCCAGCAGATTTATTACTATCCAATGCGTTTATGCCCCTTTTTAAAGATTCTAATTTTATGAAACATTGGCTTAGGTTTAATGACTCTTCCACTGAAGTAGTGGGGACTGCATTGACAGGAATATCTTTGTCGTAAACACTTTTAAATGAGTCAGCAAAGAGATTAACTATACCCTCGATACTGTCAGCACATTTTTCTTTAAAATACATGTTATTAGGATATCCACAGTTATCGTTTCGCTGAGATTTAGTAAAATTCCAGAATTTTTTCACATTGTGATGACGTACCTCATTTTCTATTACGTTAACATAGTTACTATAGCATTTTATTGATAGTTCTTTACATTGTTTTCGTAGTTTAGTAAATGTTATATAATCGTTAGGATTTCTGGTATGTTTATATTTTCTGTGGATACATTTTTTTTTATTAATTAAATTAGTTAATTCTTTTGTAAACCATTTCGGATAATAAGATGATTTGAAGCTAACCCTGGGAACAAATTGTTCTATAGAGGTATTTAAAATCGAGTAAAAGTGTTCTAATTGATCATTTATATTATATTCCTCATCTAAAAAGGACCAATCTGTTTGGATAAGGTATTCAATAATATGATGGTATTCAGCTTTGGAAAAGTTATACGATGGGGCACTTGTTTTTTTTGAAGATGTTAAAGGCATATTTGTTATGATAATATCCAATGGTGGGTGGTATTGATCTAACGGTAATAATAATTCGTCGGATAGTTCAACCACTATTTTCGAATCACTTGAAAACACTAAATCCAACATTCGATTGTTAAAGTTGAAAATCTTGTTTGATTGAGTTAGTCCCAAGAATAAAGACATATCACGAATTTCACTGCATTTATCACACTGTAATTCTGCTTGGTTTGTAGCAGGTCCATTGTCATCTTGGCTGGTCCAGTTGGGAAGGTTATAATCACCGGCAATAATGAATTTTGCTTTAGGATATTTGAATTTGAGTACTTCTATGTCATCAATGTGATTTTTATATGTTTGCAAATCAGATGCAGGTGGGATATAGACACAGCCTATTACACACAGCCTATTACACACTAACAAGGTATGTTAGAAAAATGCTCCATTTTAGCTGTGTCCAACAACTTGATCGTAGCGCTCGGTGTGTAGCCCCATTTGCTTTCGTACACCAAAAAATGACGTCAAGTTAGCAACTTTACATGTTAAATTAATACCGAAACGTTAATTAATTTTATTTATTATTAATACAGATATTTTATTTTAAATAGTGTAATACATAAACCGACATTTAACATTTTTAAAACAGACGTATTTAATATGTTAAAAATAAGGTGTTAATTGACTTACTTTTTTGTTTACGTGCGTTTGAAGTTTGACATTAGAATCAGTTGAAATTTTGTATTCAAAATGGACAAGGCGAAGCGTTCGAAAAATTTTACGCCAAACGAAAAAATGAGACTTGTAGACCTAGTTACCTCGTCGCAGGTCATTTTGTCGAAAGCGACAGGTGGCCCAAACTACGCTACGCTTGTAAAATCAAAAGAAGCTGCTTGGAATGACATTGTCCTCGACAAGTGCTAATTATATTCCACATATTATTACAAAAATGACACTCGAATAAGTCAAAACTTTACCTTTCGCTTGCGTAAGTTAAATTATCTTCTACTTGGCTCAAAACATATAAAAAAACACGCTTTTGTCATCCTAAAGCGGTTATAAAAATCGCCGTCATTTAATACTTCCATAAAATTTATATCGGCATCTTGCCGCCGCCTATATAATCCAATATTATCGTTAAGCATATCTGTCCATTCAACCATAATCACTATATTCAATATAGGATTCATATTTCAAATTGAAAAACCAAATAAAAAAGCCGACAAAAGAGTGAACTGATGACAGATAATTACGATAATTAATTGACATTGACAGCTCGATTGTTTTCGCGGATTTTTGTTCGCTCTGTTGTCAGTTTTTATAAGTAGGTCTTCCTTAGCAACTTTAATCCACCCGCCACCCGGCTACCTTCCTTACATTTGAGTGTGGTGGGACGATCATTGTGTTTCGACACAGCGTATTTGGGCATTTGAGCAGGGCTGAGCGGAGATCTCGGCTGAGCATAGGTTGGACACAACGGCTGTGAATGTCTGTATTTTTAAAGTACCTGACAAAATTTTTGTTTTTATGAAATTATGTAATTACCATAATTACTAAATAATTTCTATTAATTCTTTTTTTTAATTATGTATACACAATTTAAAAAGAATTATTGGAAATTGTTAAAAGATTAATTAAACATACGAGTATATTTGGTATACCCTAAAGTAAACCCATATTTTACCCAACATCCATACCCACACGGAAAATGTTTCTTAAAAAAAATACCTGACGAAATCTTAAACTTTAATGATAAAATACCGTTATTGTACTCTATCAAAAAATATATAAGAAAACACATTAACAAAAAATTGCTACTTCTATTTCTTACTTAAAATATTAATATTTATGTCTTTTAATTACATATAACGTTAGTGTGCAAAATTTCATGAATAAGTATCAAAATTCCGATTTAAGGGGTTGGAGAGGGGGATTAGGTGGATTTCAAAACAAATCACGTGTAGACAGTGACCTTCCTCTTGTTTTAAAGGTCAAGGTTAAAATTTCATCGAATAAAAATGTAGATTTTCACAGAAAAAACTAAGCCACGCCGAGACACTATTTAAATTGTAAAATATACAGGGTGTTAAAGTACGTAGTTTAGTTACCTTAACCAGCGATTCCTAACATTATTTGAAGAAAATAATGTGAAAGAAATTTTCCGGTGACTTTTTAAAAAGTTTTTTTTTTCTTCAATACCAAAGAACAAAAAAATCTCTTCTATATTTTTTTTACATGAGCTCCACACAGGAGGCCCTGAGGAAAATAATTTCCCTCAGGGCCTATGTCATCTTTGGGGATGCTGTGTGGAGGGTTTTTTAAAGGAAAGGAAGGAGGGGAGAGTTCTGGAAAGGAAGAGGGTTAAAGGGGTGGGTAGGAATCTGGGGTTCAGTGTGTCTTGGTCATCCGCCTCCAAGACCTAGACAAACCTCACCCCATGAACCCGGGCACCCCTGCTAAATCACCAAACGTAGCGAACCACTTAGGGTGACCTATGGCAGAGGTGTTGGTTATTCAATAAAGGTTCCCGGGGCGGCGGTACCCATTCCCGCCTCCTCACTGGTCAATCAGCCGAGTAACCGTCGAACCCCTCAACCCGCCCCTAACTGTGCAATACCTAATGATTTTGTATGTTTTAAATTGAAAAAAATTGTCACCAGAGATCAAAATATCATTTGCCTTTTTTACTCCAAGTAATGTCAGGAATCAGTGGTTAAACTGTCAAGTACGTCCCTTAACATCCTTTACAGAAGACATCAAACAGTATTAATAGCCTTGCGTCTGTCGTGCACACTCGATTCACAATATTATTAATACGCTAAAAAAGGTGCTTTTGTAATTCGGTTTCGAATTCAAGAATTCGTCAACAGATGGCGCCACTTACGTTAGCAGGATTTGTAGAATTTGAGTGTCTCTCCGGATATGGAAAGATTGACGGTAATACTTCGAGTTGTGAATAATGGTATCACGCGGCTATATACCACATTTGACGTCATTGGTTGTCGCAGTTACTTTGTTCCGGTGACTAGCTGTCACTGGATGACAGTGGATCCGCAGAACCTGCTATTTTTGGAACCCGTTCCTATCGAATTATAAAATGGTCACGGATACTCTAACCGGACGAAGCCGAACCAAAAGCCGCCTGCAGGGCCTAGCAGCAAAGCCTGCGGATCGGGTTTTTAACTGCTAGTATATTTAATCCTTCAATCTTTAAAACATTTTTACCTACAAGTCAAAATGATAAGGGTCGACCGAGATCTCGGTCTCGGCTACAAATTCTACCGAGAACTCTGTCTCGGTTCTCGGCGAAAATCGCCGAGATTCTCGGCCATAACCGAGACCATTGTAAGTTGCTACGTTATAGGATAATGGGATTCAAATCTACCGCGCGCGTCCACATTGTCGATTGTGACACTCTTTGAAGGGTGAAAACGCAGAAAAATTGCTTTTTATGTGCTACAACATCATGTTGTTCATTTTTGATTTTTAAAACTATTTAAAACAAATTATTATTACATTCTTAAATATACTATATTATGCAAAAATAGCTCCTTTTTATTTTTTTCTCAATTTATCGGTCTCGGCCGAGATTTTAATTTACTCTCGGTCGCGTTCTCGGCCGAGACCGAGACCTGTCTCGGTCGACCCTTACCCAATGACGACAGGGTGAAATTTCATGAATCTTGCTTCCGAGGTATTTTTAATGTGAATTATATTTCTCATTTTTGAATTAAGTATCGTGAAACAAATATTATTTTAGAAACTGGATAAAATTATCTTCGAGAAGTTTGTATTTTAAATATGTAATTTTCAGACGTATCGACTCTTTGCCACAAAAATTATAAATTTATTTCGAAAGATTTCTTTTATCTAGTAAAGCTAAGTTTTAAATTTTGAGAAAGTATGTTTATTTTCAAAGAAAATTTTGTATTAAATAACACACATTTCAAATCGTATAATCATGCAGTAAAATAAAACAATAAATTATCTGGGAAAGCTATATTTCAAAATTTTAATTTAATTTTAAATAAATCATTTAAAAGAAGATCCGAACACTTGTTTTGTGAGAAAATACTTCAGTTTGTCTATTTATTTACTGTCTTACAAACTAATATATTAAAGATTTTTTTACATTATTATTTTGCTTAGACATTATCGAAAAATTATAAGTAGATACTTATGATCAAAATATAATAACAAAAAGTACATAATTTTAATAGTTTTGCCGTCACGCCTTTCAGCATTTTTGAATGTAGGTATAAATTAAAACAAATTTTAGATGAAATAAAATCGATATTGAGTTATTATTTAATAAAGCTACGGAGAGCTTTAAAAAGGGTACGGAGAATAATTAATCTTTCTTATTTTGAACTGCCCTGTACGATCGTAAGAACATCGTTCGACGAAATATGAATTCTCGGCCGTTGGCTGGTTAATGGCCCTTATCGGAATATTTTGACACGAACCATTCATAATTAAGAGATAAAATGCGTTCCTTTTGTTAGGAAATTAGTAAAAAATTGTTATTTCACTTTATGTGCCGTTTTAACAATAAAAATGAATAAATAATTTTTTAACTTTCATCTAACTGTTAACGAAGAAATTCCGACAATTTGTAATCATATACTGAGACAAATGTATGGTTTTTATCCATATATTTTAAATAAACTGAAAAGAATAATTATTTCTCTTTCCAACGACGAATAAATCACTTATCTCCGCGTTATAGAAAAAAAGATAAATAATACTTTCATAATGTATGAACGATTATGATGTATAGAGGCCAGTATGTCCTTCTTAACCTTGAGGGGTTAACACTCTAAATTAATTGATAAAGCAGGAGATTTTCTTCGTTAGGTTAGGTGTAGTTTAATTGAATCCCAAAAGTTTTATAATTGAAATAGTTTCAAATTAGAAACATTGGAAAAGTAGGTCTCAAGTGGATGCAGGAAGAGTAACTTTGAAGAGTGTAAATTGGTTCTTAACTTCTCTAAACCAAATTCAATACCTTAATTCAATACTATTAAGAGGATCGGTTACACCGCCTTTTTCGTACTAATCTTAAATTCGGATGTGAGGCCAAAATTCTTGATCAAACTGAATAATTTCTCTTTTAATCAAACGGTATAGTAAAGTCTAATATCAATATGTGTTACTTTATTTATATAGGATTTAATTTATAATATATAGGCCATTAAAGGATTCTATTTTTCATTAATGAGTTAATGTCTTACGAATTTGAAGCCACTAGCGGCGTGCCTCAGGGTTCGCACCTTGGTCCAATATTATTTATACTATTTATAAATGATGTCACTTCCATATTCTCTAATGTTAACATATTATTATTTGCCGATGATATGAAAATATATAAAATCATTAAAAATACGTATGACTGTTTGTCCCTACAAACCAATTTTATTAAATTCGCAGAGTGGTGTACAATTAACAAACTTACACTTAACATTAAAAAATGTCAAATCATGAGTTTCTTTAGAATTAAAAACCCTATCAAATACAACTATTCACTTAACAATCACATTTTATTGTCAGTACCTGTAATAAGGGACCTCGGAATAACCTTCGACACTAAACTACTATTTACCAACCATATTGATATCGTAACTAATAAAGCTATGAAAATGCTGGGTTTTATTCTAAGGTTATGTAAGGATTTCAAAAATATCCACACATTTAAAATACTATACACAACTCTGGTTAGGAGTCATTTGGAATATAATTCCCCCATATGGAATCCTTTCTACAAAAGCCACGCAAACTCCATTGAAAGAATCCAACGCAAATTTCTGAGATCAATTAATTTTAAATTAGGAATTCCCGTGGATGATATAAACTATAATTCTCTTTTACAAAAAATGCGACTCTTATCGTTAAAAGATAGAAGAATAATTAATGATCTTATATTTTTATTTAAAATACAGAATAACTGGTTTGACTCCCCTGAATTGGTATCGTTAATAAATTATCATGTACCTTGCAGACCAACTCGATTCAAAACACCTTTTCACTGCAACAATAATAACACCAATGCAGGACAAAATTCAATCATAAATCGCCTGCATACTTTAGGCAATGCATACGCTAATATCGATCACGCCGCCGGTAACCTGGCCTCATACAAAAGATGCATCAAACTAAATTTGTCTGCTAGAACCACGTAAACACAATACATCAGGTAAACATAATATGCCTACCAAATTAATGAATACCCTAGAAATCACAGGTACCTACTTGTAAAATTTATCATATCGGCGTCGTTGACATCAAGTTGACATAATCCATGATACCTACCTAGTAATTATTTCACTTTTTATAAAAAAAAAATTTATTGCTTCTAAGAGGATTTCTTACTTTTATAACTTTTTATATTTTATAACTTTAAATATTTATTAATTTTTATAATTTATATTTAAAACTTTCTACCTTTCAAAGATATCTTATATTTCTAAAATTAATGAATACCTTAGAAATCACAGGTACTTACCTACTTGTAAAATTAATCATATCGGTTCACATATACTTGGTCAAAGGTTCACATCGTTGACATCAAGTTGACATAATCCATGATATCTACCTATTAATTATTTTTACTTTTTATAATTTTTTGTTCTTGCTCCTAAAAGGATTTCGTACATTTATAACTTTTTGTATTTTATAACTTTTTATATTTATTAATTTTTATAATTTATATATAAAAATTTGTACCTTTTAAGGATATCTATATTTCTATATTTTACTTTTTACTATAATATTTTTAACTTTTAACTTTTGTTTTTACTCTTTTCTTAAAACTTTATACTTTGTACTCTTTTCTTTATATTTTATACCTACTATACTTTATATATACATGTATGTTAATGGCACATGTTGTGCCGTGTATTTCAAAATAAATAAATAAATAAATAATGATAATTTTTTTTTTTAAATCTATCTATCTTCTATCTTCTTATCTTATCTTATATATATTATATTATTATACATATAAAAATGAATCGCTGAATTGTATGTACGCGCATAACTACCGAACGACTGCACCAAATTGGATAATTATTTTTTGTGTTCGTTATTGTCAGGACAAGGTTTGTATAAAAGAAACAGTAAGCTCTGGCATAATGAAATTTGTATAAAAAAATTGCAATAGGTGTTACGCGTGCTTTTTAAAAACTGAATGTACCGGGACTGAATGTATGGAATTCGGGAGGAGGGAGGGGAACTCTGGAGGGGGGAGGGGAACTCGAGATGGGAGTTCGCGGGGCGGGGGAAGCGGGAGAGGGGAGTGTGGAGAGGGAAGACGGAGTGGGAACGCATGAACGGGAACGGGAACGAGGAACGGGATGAATGGGAAAGGACACGCAGGGAGAAACAATTTCTTTATTAAGTGGCATAGCGTGCCGGGAACTCGCTAGTGATATAAAAAATATACATTGTTAAGAAAAGCATTTTGATGTGCTTAAATTTAAAATTAAAAACGACCGATTTATGTTGGAACAAAAATTTATCGCATTTCAATTTAAAATTTCGGCCAAAAACCGCTTCTTTTACAATATATTTTTTTTATTTATTTTATATTTCATTATATTAATATTAGCTTATTTTACACAAAAAATTGACAATTTTTTCTCTAAAATCATGAAAAATTGAATACTTTAATGGCCTATATATTATAATTTATATTCTTATTTATTTTTTGGTGCAATAATTTAAGTTATTTTATAATATAATATAATTATGTTAGCCTCGCTGGGTAAAATTCAGAAGATTAAGTACACAATAAAATATATAGAGTCGGTAATTAAATAAAATTAAAATCGGCGTACATTATGAGTTGTGTATGTGAATTACATATTTTTTATAATGGTATTGTGTGTTACGTGTACATGTTTCATTATTTTATCTTTTTTAAATTTATGTAATATTGCGTTTTCATTCTTTAATCCAACTTTTAATTTTATATCTGAATTAATTTTTGATTTGCTCATTTTTTGTATAAGGTGCAATATTGTTGAATTCTGTATTGCATGGTATTTTTGGTGTCTTTGACCAAAGCTCGTGTTTACCGTCGGAGTTTTTTTTTATGTTTTCTTCATACGCTTGTCTAGCTGGTCTTTTAGTGATCGTTTGTGTGTGTGTTTGTTGAAATTTTTTTATTCTTTAAAAAGGAAGTTTAGTAGTGTTTTAACGTCTAATAGTAATAATATATAGTACGTGAAACAGGTTGAATATTTGGAATGATTAATATTTTGAAACATACATACATTGAAATACATTTGCTATTGATTGCATTGGATAGGTGTAAAGTATAATATATTCAGATATTATTTTTTTTAATGTGTAAGGATGCACGTGTTATTAATATTTTCTACCAAACAACATGCAGTATATAGAGAGTTGAGGGACGTACTTGACCTACTTTAACCAGTGATTCCTGAAATTATTTGGAGTAAAAAATGAAAATGAAATTTTGGTCTCAGGTGACTTTTTTGATGCTTTTTTTCTATCTAAAACATAAGAAAATAGTAGGAATTGAACTGCTGTGGTTGGGGTGGGGAGTTGGGCGGTTGACTGATCAATGATGACATGTGGAAAATTTTGTTTGCTTTTTGGACACCAAGATTTCATAAACTACAAATGATGTCAGGAATCACGGTTAAAATAAGTGAAGTAAGTCTTTATTCTTGGGGTTTTGTGCGGTGCTGCGCTACCTCCTTCTTACGTTTTGGGCTGCGTTACGGTGTACATCATCGAGGCAGAATTGTAATCACCCCCCGATGATGGACGCTGTAACGATGTCCGAACCCCAAATAATGATACCCCAAAAATAAATCACGTTAATATACGCGTTTTTCACTTGCAAAATATATTCACTACAAACTCTGAAATAAAGAATAAATATTCTTAACACTTCTGTATTCTATGCTACAAACATATTAATATATACATAATGTATTGATGTATTAATTACGGTGACTCGATAGTTGATCCCCGACAGTTGCCCCCCCATTATTATAATTATTATAAAATAACTTTTTTTAGTGCATTATTTACCAACTTCAAAAAATTTTAAAACCGACTTCAAAAATACCCTCAATAAGAAGTTGGCATGTATATTAAACGAATTTATTTACTTTTTCGATGCTTCGTACTTATACGCTAGTATATACAGTATATATGTTACCGTAAAAGCCCGAATATTGGTAAATCCTAAGATTTTCCGGTAAATCCTAAGATTTACCAAATCTTAATGGTAAAAGTCCGAACCGTTCTATAATCATCGTTCACCAACCTAACCTAACCCAACCTAACACGTACTAAATTCTAATGGTAAAAGCCCGAAAAAATCGTTTATAATATTTAAATAAGAAACGATTTTTTCGGGCTTTTACCATTAGAATTTAGTACATGTTAGGTTAGGTTAGGTTAGGTTAGATTAGGTTAGGTTAGGTTAGGTTAGGTTAGGTTAGGTTGGTAAACGATGATTATAGAACGGTTCGGACTTTTACCATTAAGAGTTGGTAAATCTTAGGATTTACCGTAGTTCGGGCTTTTACAGTAACATATAGACAAGTAGTTTGGTGCATGTGAATGAAAATATTTTTTATACTTATGTTCTTTGGCGGTACATCCTCTCTGCACACGCCATCGGGGACAGTTATATTATGTGTAAGTAGGTAATCGCATTTTACCTAAACCGACTGAATATTGAACAAAAATAAGCCGGGGGGGCAACTGTCGGGAGATTAACTACATATGTGATGAATTACAATGAATCAAAATAAATACTATTTACAAAATCACCAATGATTGCAATCTCTGGACCTTACTGTTAAACGTGTCTTAGATTTTATTTAACTGATAATTAGCCATTAATGTAAGGTTAACAAAAAAAATTAAAACACGTCTTTTTAGAAAAGGTTCTATGTCTATATAATTTATATTACAAATTTATTAAAACTACAAAAAAATTCCTGAAAATTAATTAATTTAAAATTAATTCGTTTTCGGAAATTAATTAATTAAAAGTTAATTAATTATTAATTGTGCATAATATTACCTCTTTCTCGCTGACGTTATCCACATTGTTGTTGTTCCCATTTTTTAAGGCACTATTTTCCATGATGAAAGTCATCAGAGGAAACAACTTTATAACAATAGAAGAAACTCACTCACACTAAATTTTATTAATTAATTTATGACATAAATACGTCCACTGTTATGTTAAATATTAACTACCCATAAGCTACCGAGTAGTTCTAGACATATTTAATTAATTTATCCCAATTTATTTTTAATTAAAACCAATTTAGATATTTTTTTATAAATACGCTATAATTCTCATTTTTACTTTAAATGTTTTTCTTGAAAAAAACAACAATTATTTTACACGTTAATTGTTACAGTGCAGTATGCAACATTTTGCATTATATTTTTTTAATTTCAATTTTAACCTTATACAAAAATATTATCGTCGTTTATTTTTGGGGAATTGTGTCGTGTTGCGCTACCTCCTTCTTTAGCCAGCGTTTCGGACAGCATTACAGTGTTCATCATTACTACACTTTACACATCTGCCTTGATGATGGACGCTGTAATACCGTCCGAAACGTTGGCTAAAGAAGAAGGTAGCACAGCACGGTAGAATGTACCAAAAATAAACCACGATTTGAAAAAGAAAGTCACAAAATCAATATCGTGAATTATGACAATTAAAGTGAAAATTATTACAGTTATAAACCTTGTTAAATACGAAATTAAGTCATAAAAAAAATTGTAAACAGAATTATTTATTACCTACATCCAAGTTTTTATTGTTATTTTTATTACTGTTAGATCGATTTTTTATCATATTATACCAAAGCACTAATTTGTGGTATTTTTATTATTAATTTATTTTACATATATGTATATATATAATATGTTAGAACTTTATTTTTAATTATTATTTTATTAATGAATATTATTTTGTACGATCTTTAAAATAATGACTTCACTCACTTTTCTTTAATTTATTGCAATGCTTTTATCAACGTAATTTTAATTGTTGAATTTAAAGTATTAGTTAATTTTAATTTATATTATTCTTATAGTAAAAAAGAACTACTTACTAACAGCCTTTTGTAACTGATATACGTAATTTAATTCATTACTCAAATAAGTTTAATCGCATTCAGTTATATCACCAAACCGAATAATGGTAAGTTAACTTTTCATTGTAGTCCACAACCATTGTTAAGTTTATTTGCTAAAAGCGGGAGTTATTGACTTCTATAAAAGCTTATATTTGTTACAAAGGTTGGGTTGGATTGCAAACACGACTATTTTTAAATGTAGGACAAAAACTTTTGGTGGGAAATCAAAGTAAATAATTGTATTGTCTATGGTGAGCGTTTGGCGTTTTTGAAATCGCGTTCTTGCGTACTGCGACAGCGCTACTGCGCATGTCGGATAGACTTGCAAAATGGCGTCCGGAGTTCTTATACAACTAGACGTCCAATTGTTTCCGTTTGTTCTTTGAGATTTAAAACATTGTGTGTGGTTTTGATTGGAGCGCGTGCGGGGAAGGTGGCAGCGCACGGGTATGTATCGCTCGACCCTGTTAGGGCCCTACTGCCTCTGCTGCCCGAATAACCGCGCTAACTGCCGCAGTTCCCCCCTCAAACCCCCTTGAAAGCCACCCGGTGAACCACCCCACCCTCCCTACAAAGAAAACCAGCAAAAAGAACCTCATGAAAACGTCTAAACCGCAAGCGAACGTGGAAACATCAACATGCAAACAAAGAGAATCATTTTTTCTTGGGTGCAACATTTTCTTTGTTTAAAATGGCGATTTCGTCAGATTTTCGCGCCTTTTTTTCAGCGTTCCGAGAATAGTTTTGTGTGCTCAGTTAGGGGGGGGGGGGTCATACTTCTAGCAACATGCAACATTTAATATAATGACATTCTAAAAGCACGGCACGACGAAGTCGGAGGTACAACTCGAGGTATTCTGGTCGGAGGTTGCGATCGAACTTTCAACGCAGCAGCTATTGTGTCGGCTTTTGAGGTTATGAAAGGAAACTTCCGCATTTGAACATTTGAACTTTGGAAGGGAAAAGAGATACTACCTTGATGAAGGTTCATTTGCTAATTGAGCGGTTGTGTAACGTGGTTAAAAAAATACGCAAAGAAAAACGGTGAAACATTGATTTTTCTAAATCTTGTACTTCGCGTGAGAGAGAAACCGCCTTGTAAGGCCTACTTTCAGAACTGGGTTAAGGGTATTAAATGTGATTGAGGTGTAATAACAAAATTGCGGGTTCGATTCCTGCCGCAGTTCATAATTATTATTAGTTTATTTATATTTATGAATGTTTTTACTCCCATGGAGCTTTAAAACAACACATATTTATACAAGGTGTAAAAGCATGTACCCGAAGTATTTTAACCAGTATTTTCCTGAGGATATTCTGAGTAAAAATGTACATGTCATTTTGCTGTTCGATGATATTTTTTTTAATTAAAAATAATAAAAATATTTTTCCTTTATACCTGGCAACTGAATAGTCAGATACAGCCTAGCAGGTCACGTGATAAGCAATCCGTCTCGTTTACTCACTGTAACACACGAAACAACACGCGAATCACGTGATCCCGTCACGACGTGTAGGAGCGGGATCATAGAAAAAAATATCATCAAACAGCAAAACTATCGCTGGTTAAAATTCTTCAGGTCCCTGCTGTTGGTACACCTTTTTTGTTATATATGTAGAGTCCGTCAAAAATAAGAGTAGAAAGTATAAAAAATTGAACTACAAAATTTGTAGGCTGGCAACACCAAATTACCTGTCAAATATTCTGGTGACCTAAGTGCAATCATACTAAAAATGCAGAACACCGTATACACATTTAAAAAAACATTTTTTTGTTCCTTAAAAAAATATATTAAATCGAGGAAGCATTGTTATTAAAGTACCTACTTAATGACATAAATTTGATTAAATTGTGTTCTTATAAGTGATTGGCTTCCATTTAATTTAACATAAATTTGAATTTAACAGTAGGTAGAACGGAAGAATAATTAATGGTGAGTTTAGTTACACTACTTTTAGATCTGAATGAGTTAAATATATTCAGATCTAAATTTAGAGACATGATCTAAAGCCTGGACAACGCTAAATAGGTACTTAAGCTAATATTAAATAAATGTGAGCAATTTCTAAAGTGTGCTTTATATTTTATTACAATATCGTAATTCTTCATAATGTTAACATAAAATTGTAAAGATATAATGATAATATAACTTACTATATGCAATTCTAATTTGAGATCAGTGGAATGAAAAAATATTTTTTTCACTTTTATGCCTTTTTAATTTTTAATTAAAATGTAGGTTACACAGCTTTAGATAAATACAATGATTATATTTTTAATATTGCCATTTGAACAACAGTGGTGCCCTCCTATGTTTTTTACTCTTATTTGACAGACTGTAGGTACACTACAAAAATCATAGTAATTACATAAAAATGAGTTATTCCCGGAGCTGACGAGATTATGGCATCCCCAATTAGGGGCTGGTGCGAGGAATAAAAATTTTGGGAGATGAAGAACGTTGAGAAACACTTCACTAATAAGATTTTCTTACTAAACACAGTTGTTTTTTTTTGCATTAGCTCCACACAGGAGGCACTGAGAAAAATAATTTCCCTCAGGGCCTATGTCATCTTAGGTGTGTGGAGGGTTTTTTTAAGGAAGGGAAGGATAGGAAGTTCTGGGAAAGAAAAAGGTTTGAGGAGTGGGTAGGAATCTGGGAGTCAGTGTATCCAGGAGTGACGGACGTATGAATCCATACCTCCAATTGCGGTGCAAGACGATGAGTCGAGAGGTAAAAAGATCAAAAGGCCTCCCTCAATCAGTATCTCTCGATCCGGCCCGCCACGCTGTAGGTGGAAAGACGCATCCGCCGCCAAGACCTGGACAAACCTCACCCCATGAACACGGGCACCCCTGCATCCACTTGGGATGACCTATGGCAGAGGTGTTGGTTATCCAATAAATGGTTCCCGGGGCTGCGATACCCATACCCGCCTCCCAAATTGCTGTAGCAGTATCAAGCAGTTGATGTTGGCTTCGTTAGAAAGGGTCGTTTCTTTTACTCGTTTTTGTGTAATCCGACTCGTATGTGGAACGAACTACCAGCACCTGTTTTTCTTTTGATTTTTGATTTCAGGTGATTTGTCAAAATCTTGGCGGTGGATGCGTCTGCCTACTTTCTGCGTGGCGGGCCGGATCGGGAAAGACCGGTTGATGGTGACCATTTGTCCTCTGCAGTTGGTCTCTCCCGACCCATCGCCTTGCACCGCAGTCGGAGGGATGGATTCATGGATTCATAATGGATTCATTCGTCATTCCTGGACCCACCGACCCCAGATTCCTACCCACCCCTTATACCTGTTTCTTTCCTAAAACTTCCTCGCCTTTATTTCCTTTAAAAGACACTCCACACACCATTCTCAAGGAAGACATAGGCCGTGATGGAAATTATTTTCTTCGGGGCCTCCTGGGTGAAGCTGTTGTAAAAAATATATGTATATTCCCTCTCATTACAGTTAGCAGACTGGGGCGATCTTGTGGGGTGTTATAAAACAAATATAAAATAAATAAAAATCACAGTGTGCAATTCACACGCGGTAGAAGTGAAACTAGAAAGTCGCTAGATGTCGCTTTCCTTCCTTTTGCCTGTTTATTTTAAAGTGATTTGAAGATCGGATATTAATTTTCTAAGCGCATCTAATGTGTCTCTGGGCACTAAGAGTCAGGTGCTTTATGCCGCTGCGCTATCGGAGGCTCGCGCAGAGCCAAGAATTTACCGCATTATATTAGAACCAAATGCCAAATTATATATTTTTTTGACGCACTTCCGTTTCATCCGAATTTCAAATCACAACGAGGCTAAAGAACTTTCACTTCGAAAATCGTTTTGTAGGCGTAACCGTCTCTTACAGGAGTGACACTTTCAGTATCGTCAACTCTGTGTAGTACGTAGGTACTGTAAAAAATCAAGCTTGTTTTTTTATTCAGTCATATCTTGCATTAAATAATAATAGTATTAATAATAATTTTTATTTTAGTAATTTGTACATTTAAGTTTACAAATTTCTGATTGATTAAAATATTTCATATTCACTATATTTTTTCAAGTTTTATGTAGCTCCTACAATACATCTTGAACTTTCCAATTGGTGTGGACTTTAAAGTTTCTGGTAGTGTGTTATACAACTTCATTCCCTTGTGCAGTAGACTGTTCTGCGTATTCGCTTTGTCCTTTTTTTGTAGCCTAATTTCCTTGCACGTCCTTGTGTTATATCTGTGAATGTCTTTATTGTATAGAATTTTATTTGAGAAGTATTTTGGTAACGTGTTGTTCAATATTTTGTGGATAAATACCATCGTGTTCAAGGTCAGCATCTGTTTCACGGTCAACCAATTTAGTTCCTTTAATATTTTAATTATTTTTGAAAATCTGTTTCGTCGAAGAATTATTCTCATTGTCCTATTTTGGAGAATTTGTAACTTATTTTGTTCTCTTTCGTTACATAGGAAAAGTATACTTGAGCAGTAGTTGAAGTGTGGAGCAATAATTGAATTGTATATGGTGATTGCTGTTTTTCTAGAAATTTTTGGCCGAATTCTTCCAAAAAAAGATATCTTTTTGCCAATTTTCTTTTGGGTGTATTCAGCATGTCTATTGAAGTTTAGTTTGGAATCTAATATAACTCCTAAGTATTTCATTTCAGTAACATTTTCAATAATTTCACCATCAATTTTAATTTTGCTTTCACTGGATGTCTTCTTGTATCCGATCACCATACAATTTGTTTTTTTTGTATTTAATTTAAGCTTATTTATTTTTAGCCATCTTGATACATCATTTAGTTCATTATTTAAAATGTGTATTAGTTCTTCATAGTTATCTCCAATTAAGTATATTAGTGTATCATCGGCAAAAAGTCGTACTTTGCATTTTGAAAATATTTTCACCGTGTCATTAATATAGAGTATTAACAATAGAGGTCCAAGGACCGATCCCTGTGGTACTCCTGACTTATTTTCCATTGGTTTTGAAAATTGATTATTTATTTTTGTTACCTGCTTTCTGTCTCTCAAATACTCTTGTATTAATTTAATGGCTGCAGATGAGAAACCAATTTCTTTAAGCTTTCTTATTAGTATGTCTCGGTCTATAGTTTCGAATGCCCTTTGAAAATCCAAAAATATTGCTAAGATAAATTTATTATTATTCATTCCTTCCTTCCATTCTTCGACAATTACGTTTAATGCTGTTTCACATGAGTTATTAGATCTGAACCCTGATTGCTCTTGGCATAAAATATTGTGTTTATCTAGATATTGCAAAATTTGTTCTTTTATTATAACTTCAAGAATCTGCTCATATTTTGGTAAAGTGTTGATTGGTCAAAATTCTTCACATTTTCTGGTATTTTTTACCTTTGGAACCGGTATAATAGTAGATAGTTTCCATGACTGTGGAAATTTTCCTTCTTCAATCGTCTCATTGATAATATTTAATAGAGTAGATCCAATTACTTGGGTATCTTCAACTAAAGTCATAAAAAAATTTAAGCAAATCCGTAAATTTTCAAGGTTTTCATAAACTATCAAAGTCCTTAAGAGCTATGCCGGTCATTAAAAAATATCGTCGATAGGTATTGTAACGAATGTCTTCCCCATTTTTCTTCTCCAAAACTGGACCGATTTTAATTTTTTTTCACTAACTGTGTTAGAAGAAAATGTTCTAAGTCGGTACGTTTTACTTTTTTTTAAATAGATTGTTTAGTTTGTACACTGAACGTCTTTTGACGGCGTTTAAACCGGGCAATTTTATTCATTTTTGGAAGGTCCTAACTTCTATAAGAAGTAAATTATCAAAAAAAGCAAAACGTACCGACACGCTAGTGGTCGTTATCTATATTATGTAAAAAAAAATTGCTCTAGGGTCAAAATCCAGAAAGATAAACGGGGAATACGTTTGTATGGAAAAAACGCCGCCCGCATTCCCTCTTAAGGCCCTAATAATTTTAGTTTGCTCAAAACTCACATTTTAATAATTTTCGGCAAATTCGTAACTATAATAACTCTTTTATTTCCATGCCGCACAAGGAATGTGAGTAATTTATATTTTAAATTAATAAAAAACAGCACCTTACCATTAATATATTTTACGCACAACGATTTTAAAACTTTATAACCCGTTTTTCATCTATAAAGTTAGCGGTAAGCATCAGATTTATTTTTCTAGACGATGAATTAATAACTTCGGGAGGACAACATGGAGACACATTTTAAATATTTGTAACACGTTCTTCAGAATTAATTAAAATGAACGCGGCAGAAAGGTCGAATCTCCAAGCCTGCTAGGGTGTTCGTACAATTCGTCGTGCCGCGGCGTATATTTGTTTACACGCTTTCTTCACTTACTTCGTTAAGATTCCCACATTGTTTTTCCTCTTCTTCTTTTCTTTGATACAGCAAATTCGACAATAGGTCCGTCCAATACACTGGTCGCGAGTCGCAATTTGTATACACCGCTTCTTTACTTAAGTCATTAAGATTCTGAATATATTTTAGATATATTTTCGTCGTAAGAAATCACAAACTATTAATTTTTTATTTTGTTTTCCAAGAAAACCGTAGTGTACATTGTACACTTCTGTTTTGTATCATTTTAAATTGCAACAAAACATAGAAATACCATTAAAACGATAAAACGCACAAGTGATGTCCCAAGTCATCGTAAAACCTTTTTAAAAAATGGTGAAATATGTTTCGAACCGAATGCTAAAATCAAATGTTTAATATTACCTTTTCAGCAAAATTATTGAATTTAACGATTGTCATAAATTCGAAGATGGTGGAAAGAACGGTATTAGATTATGGGATTTAATAGGATGCAGCTGAAATATGAAGTGTGAAGCGCAATTGGTGACCCCGACAATTGATCCCCGAATTATAATTATTATAAAATTATAATTTTGTGAATTTTTACCAATTTCAAATATAAATTCTACTTCAAATGATGTCCTAGAACATCCTTGAAGGGTAAGGGTAAGGGTAGCCAGGAATAATTTTTAAAAAATCAGAGTCGCAATTCACACACGTTAGAAGTGAAAAATTGAAACTGAAATAAACAAGTTTGACGAGGCTACGAAGCACCGCACAAATAGGTGACCGATTATAATATCTCATTATCTTGCAGGCTAAATCCTATAGATGTATGTGTTTGTTTCTTTTTAGTGTCGCTATTTTTCGTTTCATCGCGTTTCAAATTACAACAGTGATAAAGAAGTTTTCACTTCAATATGTTGATGTGGATATCAAACGAATTAATTTATTTACAGTGACGATTTTTTGTACTTATATACGCGGGTATACCTATATAGTATATAGACAAGTAGTTTTATCCTTGATACATTTGAACGAAAATATGCCTTATACTTTTGTTATTCAGCGGTACATCCTCTCTGTACACCCCTTCGGAACATTTATATCAGTTATATTTTGTGTAAGTATGTAAGTACACCGTATTTTCCCTAAACCTTCTACATTTTGAATATAAGTATACCGGGGGCAAACTGTCAGGGATCAACTATCATGGAATTTCTTCTAATTCTGCTTGAGTCCCAGTATAAACACTCGTAAGATTGTGATACATTTCCGCAAAGTCACCATAACTGCGAGATCTATTTATCCTTCGGCCCCATATATGGAAATATTTCTCGCTTGTGAAAATCTAGTAAATATAGATTCAGAATATTTCCAAGCAATGATAAATCTATACACAAACAAAACCCGAGTTTTAACGGCTCACTTTCAAATCTCTATCCATACAAAACCAAAAAGAAATGTTGAATTTGGTGCAGAATATTTTCATGCTGGGTGACGGAGGAAGTGGGGGGGCTAGAGATTTTCAATACCGAATCCAGAACATTGTGGACAAAAATTTTCCCGGAATATTTGAATGCATCAAAAATTTCCCTACAATATTTGAAATTGATCTTATTTAGTCGAAATTTCATAATTTTTCTAGATTTTTATGCTTTTTCCCATTTCCCCAAAAAAAACCGAAATCTAGGGAAATTTCCCTAACCATCACATTACCACACGGGTGACTGGCATAAATAAAATATACCGCTGGTGACTGGCGACCGACGTCAGCATAACAAAATTCAGTAGTACCAACGAAACGGTATGTTTTAATGTGATGATGTTTTATTCAATTTTAAATTACTATCATCTACATATATAATATTATATAATTAAACTAATATAATCAGAATCAGCAATTGGTGATATGTATTAACTTTTTTTACGCCATGACATATTTCACTGTCTTTAAATTTAATATTATGTGTTGCTTTTTTTAGGCGGGTAGGGACTGAAGGAAGTGGGGAAAATTAGGAGATGCTAATGCGCTTTTTCATCCCCCGTCAAAATATTCCCCAACAAAATATCCCAAGGACAAAATATATCTCCACTACAATGAATTATTTCTTATAACTATTTTTGAACAATAATTTATTGTCTTTAAAGGATGTCTGTATTATTTTTGTCCCATTTTACTATTTTTGAACAATAATATATGTCTTTACAGGATGTCTGTATTATTTTTGTCCCATTTTACTACTTTTGAACAATAATTTATTGTCTTCACGAGATGTCTGTTTTATTTTTGTCCTATTTTACTATTTTTGAATAATAATTTATTGTCTTTACAGGATGTCTGCATTATTTTTGACCCATTTTACTATCTTTGAACAATAATTTATTGTCTTTACATATGTTCCATTTTACTATTTTTGAACAACAATTTATTGTCTTTACAGATTGTCCGTATTATTTTTGTCCCATTTTACTATTTTTGAACAATAATATATTGTCTGTTCAGGTGTCTGTATTATTTCTGTCCCACTTTTTTTGTTAGGTTAGGTTAAATTATTTTAGGTTAGGTTATGTTTTAGAAGATATTTTTTGGGGATGTTTTGTCCGTAGGATATTTTGTCGGGGATATTTTGATGAAAACGCGCGGAACCTTAGCAGATGGGAAAAAGAAAGGTAAGAAGTACGTGGCTATCCAGATCTGGTCACTAAAAACGACTTCAGAATTTTAAAAAAATTCATAATTTATTGATGCTATATTATTTAGCTATTGGGCGATTATAGTATAGACGATTCTCGACATTAATTTACAAAACACATTATTTGTACCTTTTTTGATATCAGTGCAAAGAAGAAGGTCAATATTTAATAATAAAAAAGAAATTTTGGATTTTATTTCTGAAATTTTTGGCGCGCCTGGAAACATTATCATTCGAAGAATTGGTATAAACTGCAAAATCACATTGTGCAACTTTGGCGCGAAACATCTGTTACCGATAGTTTGAGGTTATGTTTTACCACTAAACGTGTAGTGACAATATTAATTTATTCTTATGTGCCGAAAGATGTAAGTTCTTATTGTTATTTTTTAAGCATCATTGACTACAAGAAGTCACTGTTAGCTTGTTGCACCCGCGATACGAAAGATATAAAAGTTTGTGTTTCTCACATAAATAAAGTGCCAACGTTTTGAAACTTTCTAAAAGTAAGAAGAAATCACAGGCAAACTTAAATAAAACGTTTTTAAGAGTATAATGATAGCTGAAATTAAATAAACGTTGGCTCAAATTGGTTCTCAAATTCTAACATCATATCGCGGGTGCAACTCTTTGACAACTACCCTTATTGTGTGATTTATCATACATATATTTTATTGTTTAGTCATGCCTTTAATAATAATATAAGCTGTGTATTACTGGTGATTTATATTTAATAGGGGAGTTTATATTATATTCCGCTTTTTTTATATAAACTCTATGATTTGGCACGCAATACCTCTGAAACATCTTCTTTATGTTAAGAAATATAAGTTTAAAAAAGTTGGTCACGTTGGATGATAAATGGGAAGGGCTGAAAAATAAAGCAGGCATTCAATCAAAACACTTCTTTCAATCTGAAGACGGCGATAGCATTTCCGCGGCGCGAACCTCACTGTCTCATCTCAAATGCACATTGGTTTTGAAATCTTCGAAAACCACCACCGAAACAGAAGCGATTGGGACCATGACAATTTGGAACCTCTTAAAAATTACAAAATATAAAAAGGAATTCTACAAAAAAAGAAAAAAAAACATTTTTTTTTGAACTTCAAAATACAAAACCAAAAAAAAAAATAAACGAAATTGCGCATTTCTGATGTTTACAGTAATTCAGATGACTACTACATACATAAATGACGAATCTCCAACATCTTTTCAAGTCTCAAAATTATCAGCAGAAGTGTGCCATGAAACTGGTTCTATCTGTGCCGCTGTCTTACCAAAGATATAAATATTAATTAAATAAATATATTAATTATTTATTTAATATCAATATAACAAAAGATATGAAAATTAATTAAATAATTATAAAAATCGTGAATGACATAGCAGACGTGCAACCTGAAGACATAATCGGGAAGTTGGAAGCGCCAGAAAAAAGGATTGATGAATGTAATATGTTCATAGAATTTTCGGAAAAAAATTTTGACGTAACCGAAAAGAAATAATTAACACAAATGACCGAGAAGTGCACTGAGTAGTAATTAACATTGATTTCTTATTTCGTTCCTCTATCGGTGTTTATTGATGTTTATATGTTTACTTAAATCAGACGAGTTGCACCCGCGATAATTTGATGTTGCACCCGCGATTGCTTGAAAAGCTAATGATTCATTTTTGTTTTTGTTTTCTATATATTTTTGAATTTTTTAGTTGATTGGTTTAACGCCTTACGAAATATCAAGGCACAAGATAATAAATGTTTCACAATTAACAGACTTTTGTGTTTTTGTCTTATGATCTGGAAAGGGTGGGCCAAATAGGTTGCACCCGCGGTCGCACTTTGAACCTCCCTCCTGACTATTTAAATATTTCAATAAAAAAATTATAAACTAATAAAAAAGTGAACATGTTAAAATGTAGCTCTTCCAAGAATATTTTCATTAAAAATGTTTTTTTATTTTATTATTAAGAAGCTTTATATGCGTCTAAATGTTGCACCCGCGATAATGGAATCACCCTATTGCCAAAATTCAAAATTCGGATTTTGAAACTTGTTCGAGGCTTTAATTGGAAAGTTAAAACATTTTTTTTGTTTCAAAGTGAAGGTCAACAATGACCTCGAATTAAGTTTTAGCTTTTACATCTTTTTGAAAATCCAGAGCTGTATTTTTGAGGGAGGTATTAGCGTGAATGTCTCTGCGTGATTGTCTCCAATAAAATAAACAAAACTGATACAACGTTTACGACATCAATTCGTGTCTAGACAACTTCAACCAAACTCACCGATATTGGTTTTGTTTAAAGCCTATTTTATTATTTTTTCTATTGATATTTTACGAACTATGATTTTAAAAACCTGACGATATGCAGGTTTTTTTTATGGATTTTAAACAAAAATAAAGGTTTTTATAATAGCGTGCATGAAAAAATGTATTTAAAAAATGATTTAAAAGTAACAGTATAAAGTCTTTCTTTAAAACGCATTACACATGATCCGATGCAAAGCAGGACCTGCAGAGCTGCATGCAGAGTCTCTGCAAATCGGATCGTTAGAAAGCCTAACCGCCATCCGAATTATGATTATTCCATTAAATGAAAACAAATCACTCTGCAAAACACCACCTATTTAATCAAAATTATCTACATGTTTCAAACTCGTCAGATTTCATTTCAATATCAATAAAAAAACCAAATACAAGTTTAGACAAATAAGAACTTTAGAAAAAAATATTATAGGGAGTGGTGATTAATTACAATAAAAAAATAATCAAATAATTACAATAAAAAGATTAAATAATTATAATAAAAAAACAGTTTTATAAACATTATTTAATATTATGTAAAAATTGCTTTTGCACATATAATGTTTTTTTAAAAAACCGAAAATGATCGAGATGTCTAATTTCTCTTCAACTAGGGGACCGAGATGAAAAACTGCTAACCGATATTAACGAAAAACTAAAAAGATGGAAAGACTACATCTCAGAACTCTTCAATGATAATAGAAGCGCAGAATATGATATGGGAAATATTACAACAGGCCCACCAATCACAACAAATGAGGTAGAACACGCAATTCGTCTCTCTAAAACTAGGAAAGCAGCGGGCCTAGATGGAATACAGGCTGAAATCCTTAAACTTATAGGATATAAAGGCATCCTAGACTATTGACGAGTCTCTTTAACTCAATATATAATACAGGAATTATCGCACTTGATTGGCTTCGATTAACTTTTGTTACTCTTCCAAAGAAAGCAAAAGCAAGAAAATGTAGTCACCACCGCACAATTAGTTTAATGATCCACCTATTAAAGATATTTTTGCGTATTATACATGGACGCATATATCGCAAAGTGGAAGAAAAGAAAGGTGTCACACAATTTGGCTTTCGAAATGGGTTGGGTACTCGGGAAGCGTTATTTAATTTCCAAGTACTATTCCAAAGATGTGGAGATGTGAATACAAATGTACATGCATGCTTCATTGACTTCCTTAAAGGATTTGATAGACATGACAAAATGATTCAAATTCAGAAAACCTCCGGGATAGACGATAAAGATATAAGGATAATATTGGAACCAGAAAGGAGCAGTAAGAGTAGAGCAATGTCTAACAGACGAAGTAGAAATAAAGAGAGGCGTGCGACAGGGTTGTATTCTTTCACCTATGCTGTTCAACTTATATTCAGAAGAAATATTCAATGAAGCTCTGCAAGAAGCTACTCAAGGACTTGTTATAAATGGGAAGATTCTGAACAACCTGCGTTATGCAGATGATACGGTACTTCTAACAAGTAACGTTGAGGATTTAATACTTTTGCTAAATGAATAAGAAAAATCTACTATATGCAATGTCTGAAATATATATTTTCACGAAATGTATATTTTACAAAAAACGAAAAACGCTCCAGCAGTAGAGTAAATAATGCATTTGAGTTTCCCCTATGCAAAACTAGGCTTGCGCAAAGACATGCTTTTTTCATTGCACCAAAAATCTATAATGCACTGTATCAGACTATAGAAATTAAATCTAAAAACATATCCTCTTATAGCATATACAAAAAATTAATAAAGACTTGGGTAACTACAAATGACACAAATACCTACCTGCTATAACATCTTACCTGTTATAACTTTACAAATCCCTAATTTTTATTTAACCTTTTTTGTTTTTCATATATATATATTTTTTTTCTTAACTTTTGTTTTTTAAATACGGAATTATTTGTTCTATAAATATGTTAAAACATAATTATGTTTCAATTTACTAATTTAAAGTTTAATTTGCTATGTTGTATCTTAACTGCATTTAAAAACCTAAGTATACCCACGAACTGGCGATACCTATGTGGAATTTTTTTTTTGTTACCATACATATATGTATACTATTGTAATATCTTTTTTTTGTTGTTAAATTGTATTATTGTTTATCGTTAAGCTACATATTTTATTTTTTTTTTTTACTTCTTATCAAAAGAAATGTTTTTTGTAATATTTTTATGTATGTAACAAAAAAAATATTAATAAAAAAAAAATTAAAAAAAATAAAAAAATAATAATAGTGAAGACTTGTGACAATTTTGGGCTAGAACTGAATATAAATAAAACAAAATACATGCTCATAAGCAAAAATAACGCATTGGATGAAAATCTTTATATTGCTGGAACAAAACTAGAGAAGGTACAGAGTATTGTATACTTGGGCTGCAATGTAAATGATTGTTGAAATCAAATGCCGCATTGAGCAAGCACGTGCAACCTTTATCCGCATGAAAAAAATGTTCTGCAGTCATGATCTCAACCTTGGATTACGAATGCGAATGGTCAGATGCTACATGACTTGAGGCATTCGAGATGTGGATCTACAGAAGAATACTTAAAATAAGCTGGATTGACAGGGTTACAAATGAAGATGTTATGGTTCGGATAAATAAAGAAAATGAAGTAATTAAATCTATAAAAATCTGAAAACTTCAATATCTTGGACATGTGATGAGACACCCAGAGAAGTATGAGGACCTGCATCTCATAATGCAGGGAAAGATTGCCGGAAGACGGGGCCCTGGAAGAAGGAGAACCTCATGGCTGTAAAACCTGAGACAGTGGGTTGGCCAGTCTACCGTGGAGCTGTTCCGGGCCGCAGTAAACAAAGTCCGCATAGCCAACATGATAGGCAACGTCCGTTGAACAGACAGGGCACTAGAAGAAGAAGATGAATTCTTCTTCTTGGTGTGCCGTATCAGGTCCCCCCGACGCGACGTTGGCGATCACTCTGGAAAATGTCTCTCTGTCTGGCGCTGCCCGGAATAGCTCCTCCACACTTCTAATATCGGTTCACTCTCGTACATTTCGCAGCCAAGACATTTATCTCCTACCAGGCGACCCTCTATCTTGCCTTTCAATACCAATTGGAGCAAGTGATACTTCTCCCCTCGAAGTATGTGACCCAGATATGACATTTTCCTAACTTTTACCAATGTAAGCAGCTTTCTATCTAGCAGATGTATAATTAAAAAAATAAATTATTATAAATGAAAGTATTAAGATGAAAATAAATTTAGGACATTTAATTGAAAATTATTTTCAATTAAGTTATCTAATTTTAAACTGTCATGTTTGTTTGTTTAATTTTTAACCCTTTTATTATTATTATTATTATTTAGGCATCTTAGATGTCCCTTAACTCAAGTATTAAAATTTCTAGAAGTCTTCCCAATATGGTTTTTTTTACATGAATACCGCACAAGAGTACCAACTGCTCCCGTCTAGAGCCAGTGGGACTATGGCATCCCCAATTGGGGTATGTTGTGAGGCTGAAGGTAGGGGAAGGGGAAGGAGATAGGGAAGAGGAAGCTAGGAAAAAACCTGGCTATTCAGATCTGGTCACCAAACACGGCTAAAGCCATTTCAAGCAACGTTTAAATTCTGAATGGTGGTCTTACACCAGGTCGATACTGAGAGTATCTTCCACTCTGGAACGTGCCGCAAATATACTATATATTATTTTTAATGAATAAATTGCGAAATAATACAAATTAATCAAATAAAGCTTATTTGCCACGCCGGGATTTGATCTCGCGACCTTCGGAGCGCTAGTCAAGAGCCATACCGCTGGTCTACGCCGGCTGTCAAAGAGTAATAAAGTATGAGTCAAAGAGTAATAAAAGTATGAACCCATCCCTCTCACTGCGGCGCAAGGCTATGGGTCGAGAGCGTCCGGCTGGTGTGGTCAAAGGGTCTTCCTCGACCGGCCTTTCCCGATCCGGCCCAACACGCAGCTGATGGACGAACGTATCCACCGCCAAGACCTGAACAAACCTCATCCCATGAATTCAGGCACTCCTTCTCAGTCACCAAACGTACGAACACTTAGCGTGACCTATGGCAGTGTTGGCTATCCAATAATTTGTGGCGGTACCCATACCCGCTTCCCTAATTTAACCTACCCTCACTATTGTGTTGGGTAACTGTTTAAAAAAAATGGTTTAAAATAATAATAATACATGACTGCACAGCGCACGCTACTGAAATTTACCAACATGGTAGAAACCATCATAAACTTATATATAAAAATCTCGTGTCACGGTGTTCGTGGTCGCATTCCTCCGAAACGGCTCGACCGACTTTTATGAAATTTTTTATGTATATTTGGTAGGTATGAGAATAGGTTTCAAAGTACATTTCATACCGTCGGATGATTAGGGTGTCCCTATCCAGAAAAAAAACTACTTTTTTGACAATTTTTTTTTTGTATTTTATTTTATTTGGCATCAAAAATAATTATAACCCCAAATTTTAACCCGCCTACCCCCACCCTCTCATTTTTTAATCGCGTTTTTTGTATGAACAAATTTAACCGTCTTTTCTATTTCAAACAGAACGAAATTATTTATGTTGTTGAATGACAGATGGCGCTACGTCCGCCTCATCGAACTTTCATCCACACATATTTTGATATTTCATTCGGCTTCATGTTCTCATCTCGATGGGCAAACCATCGAGCTTATTTGTGTTGGCTAAAGACGGACTGACAAAAAATATCGTACACTCAATTGCTCTTTGAAGTTCATATTGATTTTCTTTATTTCATTTTCCTACTTTAGTTGGTGTTTTTTTTTTTTTTTTTTTTTATCGGCGGTCATCGTCTACAGCGCACCATTCCTCTTTATGTCATAGATCCCATAGCGCATCGCCACACACTTAGAATACATTGGTTATTTTTTATTTAACAACCAAAATATTCACTAGAAATAATTTTCATGGCAGAACAAAGTTTGTCGGGTCAGCTAGTAATGTGTAATATATATGGATAGTTTGGTAAAAAATAGTAGGCGTTTTATATTCCATCGAGTGCAGCAATGCAGTATTACCTGCTTTGAATAAATTCATATTCAGAAATGTTTCTAAATAATTTCCCTAATAGCGGCCGTGGCCTTGACACACTGCCCAATTGTTACTCTTCCACTCCACTGGCCGCTGGCAGGGCTTGTTTTCCTAAGTGTTACATATACAGGGGTAGAAAAAATACCGCAAATGCATTTAAAACCTGTTATAAAACTTACCTTTTTATATCGAGGTTTACAATAACCACTCGATCGGTCGCGTTATTAGTTGAAATGCGTCCAGTATCCGGGATTTCTGAGCGTCCGATATGGAAATTTCCCACTCCCATAAAAAAAATCGTACCTCCGAATTTTAAAATGGAGACAATAATACACTGCTTATAGTGTCAGAGAGCCAATGGGCCGTGTTAAGATTTCAGGTACTGAAATATTAATATTTGTGATTGTCACCCTAATGGTTGTGGCAACATTTTTTGTGTTGGCAATTGCCAGGGCGATTTCGTATTGCCACGGATTTTTTAATTCCTTCTTCTCTTGTTACCATCCGTCTTGGGCGGGTCGTTTTTGGGCAAAACGTCTGCTGCCAGGTTTTCACTTCATGTGGGTTATAAAACCGCGGAGAGAGATAGCATCATTGGGCTCACCGTACATGAGCTACCCTACGGGTCTTTTATTGTTTCAATAAAGACCAATTATTCAAGAGCTGGAGTTATTATTGAAGAGTTACTCCAGCCACACTTCCCTTGGAATCTGGTGTTACCACGCCGGATTGCTTTGTCAGGAGAGCGGAAGTTGAGATCCTGAACATTGGTCCTTCGAGCCGGATTGCTTTGTCAGGAGAGCGGAAGTTGAGATCCTGAACATTGGTCATTCGAGCCGGGATTATTTGCATTGATCATTGCATTGATCATTCGAGCCGGGTGATCATTATTGGATTGACTCATTCAAGCTGGGTGATCATTATTTGGATTGATCCATTTGAGACTGAAGATCATCATCGGGAGTGGTCCAGTCGGCGGCCTCATCATCATCGGGATTGGTCCAGTCGGCGTCCTCATCACCATCATTGGATTGATCAAGCGAGCCTCATCACGACGCTCGCATGCACAGCAAATCAGGTTGTAGCCTTCCTTTCATTGTCCTTTCAAATTCCATTTAAAAAGCTAAAAATCTGTGTAGATGCCACATTATTTCGTATTGATTATATCGAATTACATTCGGGTGTTCATAATCAGATGCTTTCAATATTACATAGCATAAATTTGTTGGTGATAATAATTTTTATTGTTGTATTCAGTCTGCAGAATAACTTTGCTTTTGCCTACCTACATTTCTAGCCACGCGGTTGCAAGTTTCGTCTTTGTATGCTATAGTATTTGTGAGTGGTTTCTCTATGATCCAAAGTATATTATTTATGGTATTATTCATTGTTGTTTACGTCAAACTGTCGCGTTGTGTATTGTGTATTCAGTTTTGAAATCAAGTTAGTGTTATTTCGTTTGTAAAAAATGGAACTCGACAAGTTGATTAAACGGCGCGGGGTTTTGAAAGGTTCATTAACGAGATTCGAAACCTATTTAAGCAACGAAAATGATATTACACCTGGCGTGTTGTCATCGAGGTTGGAAGCCATTAAACCTTCTCTGATAGAATTCTCCAAAATTCAGCTGGAGATTGATTTATTGAACAAATCAGAAGATAATGACGCGAGGGATAATTTTGAAGGTACATATTTTAATGTAATTGCATTAGGACAGGAAATGTTATCAAAATTTAAGAAGATTGAAAATGTCCCAAATATATCAGTAAATTTACCACCAATCTCTATACCAGTGTTTTCAGGTGACAACCATAAATGGTTGACTTTTAAAAATTTCATTACCTTATTTAGTTTTACACCGTTAAAACGACAGAATCATCATGAATTACGGAATTTAATTGATCAAGCAAACATTCATTTGAGAGCTTTACACAACCTTAAGCTACCAACCGAACATTGGGATACTTTAATTATTCATATTCTAACCTCAAAGTTAGATAATCACACACGTAGCCTTTGGGAATCATTAGAATGCGACGAAGTTTATCCTACGTTCGTGCAGTTTAGCAATTTTATTTCACAAAGGTCTCAGATCCTGGAAACTATCCAAGGTGATATTGGTGGAATGCAACAGAAATCGGAACCAGTTGCAACAAAAGCAAAGTTTTTTAATTTTAAGGAAAAGAAGTCTACAAACAAGGTTACGTTAGCGTCGAGCAACGTTAATTGTATGCTGTGTAATGACAGTCATTACATTTATTCTTGCAAAATATTTGTTAACAAAGAACCAGCGGCACGAAGAAAGCTCGTTTCAGAGAACAATTTATGTTATAACTGCCTAAAACCGGGGCACCTTTCAAAGTTGTGCAGGTGGAAGGAAAAATGCAGTGTTTGTGATCGAAAACATCACACTCTGTTACATATCAATACTGATAATGTACAAGCGGGTACTTCAACTGGCAAGGGTCAGTCGGAGGCACCAGTAAATTTAGCATGTCATAGTGACATGAACGGGCGGGAAATTTTACTATCTACCATAATAGTAAAAATAGAAGACGCGTATGGTGGAACACACAAAATACGCGCACTTTTGGATTCGGGTTCAATGTCTAATTTTATTACAAAGGATACTTGTAAAAGATTAAATTTGCATTGTACAAAGTTGAATATACCTGTTTCAGGTTTGCATAATAATTTAATTCATGTAAAGGAAACAGTTGACATTAAATTTAAATCATTATGTTCTCAATACCGGGATGAAATATCTTGTTTGGTATTAGATGAGATTTCTTGCAACTTCCACAGTCCTTGATTAATCCAAAAATGTTGAACATTCCAGACGGCATCCAGTTAGCTGATCCGCAGTTTTACCAGCCAGCTGCTATTGATATGCTGATCGGAGCAGAGATATTCTGGCAGGTGGTTCGTACGGATCAGATACAGTTAGGAAAGGATAAACCTACATTGCATCGAACGGAGCTAGGCTGGATAATATCAGGAGCTGTACAGAGGCGTCAAAATACGAGGCCAGTTAAAGTTTGTCATATTTCATTAAATTCTTTGCAGAATCAAATAGAAAGGTTTTGGAAGGTTGAAGAAATTGAAAATAGTAAGCATCACTCTCTGGAAGATAGTGAATGTGAAAAGATTTTCAAAGGCACGCATAAACGCGATGCAAATGGTAGATTTGTAGTGAACTTACCATTTAAATCTAACCTATCTCAATTAGGAGATTCATTTAGTATTGCTAAAAGTAGAATAGTGTCAATGGAAAGGAAATTCTTAAGACAACCTAGTTTAAAGGAACAATACTCGGAATTTATTGATGAGTATCTTGCGTTAGGTCACATGACTGAATGTGAACCGCCAATACGTGATGAAACTACTTATTATTTACCACATCACGCTGTATTTAAAGAATCAAGCACAACTACTAAAATTCGTGTTGTTTTTGACGGGTCGGCTAAACCCGCTCGAGGGATTTCTTTGAATCGCGCTCTAATGATTGGGCCCACCATTCAAAATGATATATTTTGCCACTTGGTATTTTTCAGAAAACATCAATATGCAGTCACCGCAGATATTGCAAAAATGTACCGCCAAATTAATATCAACCCGGAACACAGAAATTACCAACGTATATTATGGAGAAAGGATGCGGAGGATTGTTCGAAACACTATACGCTAAACACGGTGACATATGGTTTGGCTCCTTCGCCTTATTTAGCAATACGTTGTCTGCATCAGCTAGGTAATGACGTTTCATTTACTCATCCATTAGCTAGTAAATCCCTTAAGGAAAATTTTTATGTAGATGATTTTCTTTCTGGTAGTGACTCCATTGATACTTGTCACTTGCTTAAATCACAAATCATTAATGCGCTTGCTACAGCAGGCATGGAGATTAGAAAATGGAGGTCTAATGCCCCCTCGATTAATGATTCTAAAGATAATTTAGAATTATTGCCAAATGAATCCAATGAAGCTAAGATTCTCGGATTAATATGGAACACCAAACTTGATGAGTTTACCTATCAGGTAGAAAGCATAGACTCAAAGTTAGAAGTAACAAAACATCAAGTTTTATCATTAATGTCAAAAGTGTTTGACCCTTTAGGACAGGTAGGCCCAGTAATCATTGTCGGTAAGATAATTATGCAAAGATTGTGGAAGCTAAAAACATCCTGGGATGACAAGCTACCCAATGACCTTTTATTGGCCTGGCAGATTTACACGCTGAGTCTCGGTAAAGCAAATCATATTCGGGTACCGAGGAAAATTTTCTGCTTTAATAAAAAATCTTTTAGAAATAGGGAAATATTTAATAATTATTCTTCATTAAGACGACTGAGGCGCGTAGTTGCTTATATGTTACGTTTCATACATAACTGTTCTAAACGAAGACCGATGCGGGTCGACGAGCTTTCTGTAATCGAACTGGAACATGCCATGCATGTATTGATTTTGAACGCTCAGCGATTCGCATTTCATGATGAAATAGCGTCTGTGAGTAATGGAAGATTTGTATCTAGGCAGAGCAAAGTAAAGGCACTAAATCCTTTTATGCAGGATGGGTTGTTGTGTGTTGGAGGTCGACTATCACAATCCGATATTACCTCAGCCTCTCAAAAACATCCAATTTTGTTACCACAAAATCATAAGTTGACTGACTTAATAATAACCCATCTGCATTATGAGAATTTACATTTAGGATGTAATGCTCTGCTCGCATTACTGCGTTTACGTTTTTGGCCAATATATGGTAAAAACGCAGTGAAGCGAGCACTGCATAAATGTATTGTATGTTTCCGAGTCCGTCCGCGCGAATGTCGCCAGCTCATGGGTGACCTTCCTGCTGACCGATTCCGAATCCAAAGACCATTTTATGTAACCGGCATAGATTTTGCAGGTCCAATTTTAATTAAGTCTGGTTTAACCAGAAATGCTAAGAGTGTAAAATCTTACATATGTTTATTTATTTGTTTTTCAACGAAGGCAATCCACCTAGAATTAGTGACTAATTTAACCTCAATGGCATTTATGAATGCATTGAAAAGATTTATAGCTAGGAGGGGTAAACCCTCACGACTCTTTACTGATAATGGAACTAACTTTACAGGTAGTTATAGGGAACTTACTGAACTATTTGATTTTTTGAAGGCATCTGATAAAGAAATCCATAATTTTTTGGCCCAGCAGAATATTAGCTGGAGTTTCTTGCCTCCCCGCTCACCGCATCACGGGGGACTTTGGGAAAGTGCAGTTAAAATGACCAAGTTGCATTTAAAAAAAGCAATGCGGTCAACTGTTTTGACATACGAAGGAATGAATACCATACTAATACAGATTGAGGCTTGTTTAAATTCCCGTCCTCTGACTCCATTAACATCAGATCCAAATGACTTAAACGCCCTCACTCCGTCACACTTCCTTATTGGCGACAACCTGTTAGCATTGCCTGAGCTTGATATCCATCATCTGCCTACAAACAGGCTTAATATTTACCAAAAGATGTCTACCGTTGTTCAATCTTTTTGGCACAGATGGAGCCGGGAATACCTAGCAGAATTGCAGAACCGAGTCAAATGGCAAGAAGGACGTCAACGCAGTTTACAGCCTGGTGACATGGTCATCATCAAAGACAACCAGCTACCTCCGCAGTACTGGAGGATGGCGCGAGTGACGGAGATCCACCCTGGCCAAGACGGACGCGTCCGCGTCGTCTCCTTGAGGACGGCCAGAGGTGTCACCAAAAGAGCCGTGACATAGCTCTGTCTACTTCCCATGGAGGATGCTTCCTCCAACCTGGATTAAGAACCAATTACAACGCTAAAAGTGATGTGATGTGTAAATCAAAGTGCCGTCAGGCTCATCAGTGCCAAGTGTTAAACCATTTTCACATAAGTGGGTGCAGCGCACCAGAAGGTTCTACGTTATTAAACTTTCATTTTTTAATGTCAAGTCTGACATAGGGTTATATACTTAGTTATAAGTTTTTTGTTATTATTTTGATATCCATATATTGAATATTGTTTATTTTTGTATGTGAACTCGTTGGGTAAATTCTGAGTACCAATGTTGCAATCTCTTCTAATATATTATTTTATGAAAAACGACTATTCCTTAATACTCGTTTTGGGCGGGAATATGTTAAGATTTCAGGTACTGAAATATTAATATTTGTGATTGTCACCCTAATGGTTGTGGCAACATTTTTTGTGTTGGCAATTGCCAGGGCGATTTCGTATTGCCACGGATTTTTTAATTCCTTCTTCTCTTGTTACCATCCGTCTTGGGCGGGTCGTTTTTGGGCAAAACGTCTGCTGCCAGGTTTTCACTTCATGTGGGTTATAAAACCGCGGAGAGAGATAGCATCATTGGGCTCACCGTACATGAGCTACCCTACGGGTCTTTTATTGTTTCAATAAAGACCAATTATTCAAGAGCTGGAGTTATTATTGAAGAGTTACTCCAGCCACACTTCCCTTGGAATCTGGTGTTACCACGCCGGATTGCTTTGTCAGGAGAGCGGAAGTTGAGATCCTGAACAGGCCGTATTCATAAAAAAAGGTTATTTATTTATTTATTTATTGTTGTTATACGCCCGTAGGGGCTTTTACATAGATTAGAAAATAATATTTAAGATATCGAGGATTACACATAGGTACATAGAATTTATACCAAAAGTTATAAAAGTGAAAAAACTTTTAAGAATATACAAGTAGTTTTTAAAGAAAAAAAAACCACTTGTATAATCTTGTGGAAAACCGTGAAATATTTTAAACAATGTAATATTTAACAATAACATGGAACAAAATATAATATAAACATTACAATAACAAATCAAATCGTTAAATATATTATACCCATGTTACAATAATTTGTAGGATTCCACAAAGTGTTGGTTTAAATTGCATTTTGGAATGTAAAGGAAATCAGCGAATACATCTACAATACCACCAAACTTGTTGCCTAAATAATGCATCCTATTGGTAAGTGAGTGTGATTGATAGTTAGTTGTGTATGTGTTGCAAAAGAATGTTATATTTTGTCTAGGATTCCTTGTCGGTACATGAAGTTTAATAGTAGCAACGATGGCAGGGCTGTCAATTAGGTTGTTCATAATTCTGTACAATAAAATTAGGTCTGAAATGATTCTTCTGTCAGACAGCGTAATTAAATTTAGTCGATTCATTAAACTTAAATAATTAATGTTTTCTATTGGAATTTTGAGTTTGAAATTTAAGTACCTAAAGGCGGGTACAGATTGCCGTAACGTAACACGCAATGTAACACGCAATGAAAGAATTTGCCGTCCACATTGCCGTAATGTATCATGCAACGTAACAGAATTCTCATAGTGTGGACGCTTTGCGCGCACGAACCGCGCACACTCCGCGCGCGAACAGAGCATTTCAACTTGTTCCCGGCAGACTGAGCTGTGTTCGCTGCGCGCATTCCGGAAACAGATGCGAGTAGGTTCACGTTCGGTTCGTGCGCGCGCTGCGTCCATACTTATGAAATGTTACATTGCATGTTACGTTACAGCAATCTGTACCCGCCTTTAGAAATTTGTGTTGAACTCGTTCTATTACTCGTTCGTTATGCTTATTCTTGCAGAATATAAAGGAAATCCTTCAGCTCGCATTCATAATATTAAGAGTAAAACCTTATACTTATAGAGTGTGAGCATATCCTTCACAAAAAAGTATTTGGTTATTCATAAACGTTACCTTTTACTCTAAATAAAAAGGATATCCTTCAATAATTTCGAGTGTGGTCAGTAGCAGACTCAATCGTATAGTGAGTGATCAGTTGTAGCGATGGCAGATCTGATGTTGTGGAACTGAGAGAGATTAAACACTACAAGCAGCGTTTATCAACACCTGTTCGTGATTGCAAAGAATTTTTCCAAAATTGGCATTGGCAATTTCATCTGCTATGAACTGCAGTTCGGTTGTAGCATTATCTTTTTTCTGTTCTTTCACTATCGCTGCTTGACGAACACATCTTCTCTGATTGAAGTACATACTGTATTCAAATAACACCGATAAGAAAGAAAAATATTAGAAAAACCGTAAATAAACAAACCATCGAAACAGTTTGGAACTTGCTGCGGCACAGTCACAAGCCAACATGCCAACAACCTTTTATTTATTCTTGGAGGATATTCTTGCAAGTATAAGGTAATCATTCTGAATACGAAAAAAAGGAAATGTTTATAATCCTTCCTTTTTCTTCAACTCAAAACCTTGTACTTCTACCTTATACTTACAAGGATACCCTTCAGTTTTATGAATACGGCCCATTGAATGTACCTATATTTTACCGTTTATCCCATGTTTTTAGGACTTTTAAAAAATCGTTTAATCACTTTGAAATTGGTATACGTAGTACCTTTTTCAATAATATTAAGTATTATGACTTCATATGTTGTATGTACCCAATTTATCAATCTCAGATATAAATTTAAATTCTAAAATGACTTAAATATGTAAACACATAATTAATAATTTGTTAGAAAATATATTTTAACAATCTCGGTTGGCGAAATGTCAATAACAAATAATTCAGAAGAGATGCGAGACATCTCTTGTTAAAAATTGCAACCACGAAGTTTTTTAATAATGCAATTCACCCTAAAAAGAGTGCTTCGTGAAACTAAAAGTTATCTACGTATGTGATTAATCGAAGGATAGAACGCGTGGGAACTTTTCAAATAATTTCAATAAATGTTTTAAAATACCTCTTCAAACTTTCCACATTTTTGTCAGCGAAAGCTTGAAGGTGTTTGCAAATTGGCCGACACGTGGCCAAAAACGGTCCATGGGATAAATGTGCAATCAACAAATTCGTTGGGTTTTGTCTTCATGACAGATCTAATTAATAGTGCTTACAGACTTGGGTTTTCATTCATAGGAACAATGCGGGAAGCTGGTATGACCGCCGTCCTGAAAACCATTTATTAGAACACCAACGTGTGTTGTGGTCGTTTCAAAATTATCCTTCTGTGTGAAGTTAATTTAAAAAAAAAAACTAACAGTAACATTGAAAAAAATAATGATATTTAAGTTAGAAGATTATTATTGATTAAAAATAAAAAAGGGATCTGAGTTCTGTCAAGTATTGTCAGAAAATTTTAAATGCAGCTTCTGAAATGCCAGTTATCTCCCTTCATTCGAGAGAACTGGCCCCCAAAATACTTTATATGCGTAATTGTAATCTAAATAGGCCACTTGCATCACATTTTTTTAAATTTTTTTCCAGTTTAGGCAAATATTCTAAGGCATTCTGTATTTTTTTTATCGTATTTTTGTAACCCTGGCGATTTTTTGAAAATTTTAATGGGAAAAATCAGACCATTTATTATTAACCGGAAAGACGGAACATAACTTTATAGGTGCGAAAAAACAATAATTACATCATTTTTACAATCATTTTAAAAAAAGAAAGTTTTCAACAAGAAAGGGCACAGGAGAATAACGAGGCATACCAAAAATATTACATCTCATAAATATTTTTTTCCTTGATCCATCTTATTGATCATAAATCTTTATAATGTTCAACGTCTATATTACTAAATCCAATCTAATATACTTGTACTTGTAAATTATAATAATAATAAGAATATGATAAAATTTGATTTTGTTAAAATCAGCACCACTACTATTATACCTCTAAAACAAGTACGGACAGCGTAAAATGTACGGGGTTCTCTTCATAACATCTGTCAAAAAGTCAAACCAAATGATAAGTTCGCAGAGAAAAAACAATAAATCTAGTGAACGTTAAATGTTAAATTCAAAAATTCGCCTGAAATCAAAGTGTTGACATATAAAAAAAATAAATCAGTGTGGAATTTTACAAAATTAATAGAAACATTTTCGGAGACGGGACATTTTCATGTAGTGACGTCACGGGCCCAAATAATGGATTTATTTATTTAAAAATAAAAAAAGTGTACATTTCTAAAAAATTTTACTAACATTTTCGTAATCTTAGGAAAAAAATCTATCCACACGATTTTTTCCAAGTCATTATGAAATCCATGCAAGTGGCCTATTATCGTAGAATATTCTTTCTCTATCTTAATCATGTGACATTCGTGAGACATTTTGTCGCAGCAACTATTTAGTTTTGTAACAGGCACACTATACACGTCCTGAGATTATATATAATTAAATTTAGAGTCAGATTATTAATTTAGAAAGAGCTTTGTGAATTACGTTTCAGAACAATAAACTGGTTTTAACCTTAACTACTTTTATTTAATGGTATTCAGATACTTATTGCCTCATTAACCCACACGCTCAACATACTATTCCCAGGTTAAACAATTGATAAATTTTACTGGTTTTACACCGTAAACCAAATTAAAACTGTCAGTAATTTACATCTAACCCTGTAGCGAAAAAATCCCATAACCTTATAACGGCTCCCATACTGGGAGAAATATGCCATCGCATGACGAAAAAAAATTATAATAATTCTTTGCCGTAACTCAATGTCGACTGGGCCGGAAATGGCCACGTTTCGTCATTATAATATATTATATTTTTACGTCCCCTGCCTGTTGACTAATAAAAATACTATATTTTTGATATTTTATGTTGAACAATGGTTTTCAATGCGATTGTAATTTTTAAATGCAAATTATATGAATCAAAACTCAGCCGAAATGATTTTTTTCATATTGTTATGGGTATAAAATGGGTACGAACTGAACAGAAAATGCTTAGCACATTTTTTATTAAGGCCCGGTAGTAAACGCTCAAAAAGAAGAACGGGAGATATTTAAGTACGAATGTTAGAGAATGCGCGCTAATATTAAAAACGATAATATTTTGGCGAAAAATGAAAATGTTTAATAAATAATTACTCATTTAAAATAGAGCAAAAACCTCGTGGGAAAGGTTTTAAATGCCATTTAAAGAAACACTGTGAATTTGTTCAATAAAACTTAATAACTTGTAAAATAACAGAAAAAACTTGATGTAATAATTTTTGGAGAAAATCAAAAATATGTCATTTTAATAAATCTGCCAACGACCTATGGTTTAACCCAAAGATATTCAAATACAGAATAGATATGCTATGGTGTCCGCGCAACTGTCGCCGGACTACGCGCTAATTAGAGTAGTTTTCATACAAAAAGAATTTGTTAATTTCGTTGATTTTTTGAAAATGTGCATTAATATTGGTTAACAATATATTTTGAATAAGGAAAGAATTCGTTTATTTAGTTTAACGTTCGTTTGGTTTATTCGTTAATTATTTGTTCTTTTAGTTTATTTGTTAATTGGTAAACAATATCGGCGACACCCGGAAGCGCAGACCCGCATAGTAAAAACAGCAGATAGCACATCTACTTATATTTCAATATCTTTGTCAATATCTTTGGTTTAACCTTTTTATACTAAAAATATTTTTTTTTCAAAATCTAAAACATGCGTTTACTAGATAAAAGAACAATCTTTCGAAATCAATTTATAATTTTTTGTGGAAAAGAGTGAATACGTCTAAAATTTTATTTAAAAATGACATATTTCCGGTTTTCTCTGGTTATGCTCTCTTAAAGAAACACCGTGATTTTTCTTCACACACATAACTTGTAAAATAACAAAAAAATGTTTATAATAATTTTTGGAACATTTTGGATTTTTTTCTATTGAGGGAATTTCATATAATTATCATTTCGGCGTGGCAAATATATTATAGACTTTATCTTCAAAATATGCTTTTTTTGAAACTTGGAAACTTAAAGTGATTCCGCTACGCACCCACTCTTCATTAATCCCTAGCAACGGCTCCACCCCTACCACAATCCTTAGTAATATACATTGTTCCCGTCCACTATTTTGTAACTGTCAAATCAGTATACGTTTGCCCTGAGGAAGGAACGGTCGTTCCGAAACCGGTTGGCTTTAAACAAATATACAAGTGGTTCAAGCAAAGTAACATTGTTTCATTTATCTAAATGGATAACGATAAAGTTATAGCTACATTCAAAAGTTTTATTTTAGGTTTAAGTGAGCAAAATTTCATTAACAAGTGTCAAAATACTGATTTAAGGGGTGGAAAATGAAATGAGGTAGTTTTCCAAATGTCATGCAAACAGTGGCCTTTCTCAAGATAGGGAAATGGTCAAAAGTGTTTAAAATTTCATAAATCTCGGAATAAAACTGTAGATTTATGAAAAAACAAAGCCACCACCCACAGACTCTCTTTTAATAGATGCAGATAGATATACATATAGATTGGCCACAAGGAGAAGTGTGGGCACTTTGCAAATTATTAACATTTGGTATGTATGCTCCAAGAGAATCAATAACGTTAAATAACCTTTGTCACGATAGTTTTACCACGAAACGCTGTCGGGTCTAAACATGCTCAAACGTTAAGCCCTGTTCAAACACAGCTATAAGCTATAAAAGATTATGGCACGCCAAATACCGCTCTCCATACAATCCCTTCAGACCGTTCACACCTGAGCGGTTTATGCACAGATCAACTATAGACAATATACATCTCACGCCGTAACCGCTCCTGAGGCGATATGCCAACAGTTAAGCGTTGTTGAAACCAAAATGCTGCATCTGAAACTGTGCTTGAAATGACAGCCTCAAATGCAACAGGTAAAATGGACTGTAATTATGCGAAACGAAAATGAGTTTGTTTGAAATTGGGTGATTCTAATGAGTTTGATAAGATTATGGACTACAAGAAGTAAGTAAAACCAAGCACTTACGAGTTAGAAGCTGGATACAACACATTACAACTAAACCAGTTCCTTCAAATGTCACATGTGATCTCACAATGATCACGGTGCCTAGACCGGTAGATGACAGATTCAGTACAAAAAATGTGCATTCCGTGGCTGCTCGCTAATTCATCTGACCCTCTCTTCTACCATAGGAAGAAATATTTAATAGCGTAGCGTGAACGGTACGAAACAGAAGCGCTCGCGGTTCAACAGATATCTGCTCGCGGTTTATAGCCGTGTCTGAACAGGGCCAAGTTTACACATAATATTTACTTTCACAGCCTAGTTTAGTCATAAGTCATAATTTATAACGATGCATCTCTACTTAGGTACACTTTTATTTTAATGAAGTGAAAATTTCTTTAGCACCGTTTGAAACTCGATGAAACGATAAAGCGACGTACATCTATAGAATTTAGCCAGCGAGAGAATAAGATAGAATAATCGATCTCCTCTTTTGTGCGGTGCTTTGGAGCCTATCGGTCTCCTCTTTTTGCGGTGCTTCGTAGCCTCCCCACTCTTGTCTACTTTAGTTTTCTAAAGGTTTCATTTCTACCGAGTGTGAACTACACACAAATTTTATTTTATGTGAATACACAGTCGAACTGCTCCCTACTAACCGCAGCCAGAGGGACAATCCCTATTATTCGGATATGTCGTGAGGCTTAAGGTGGTGGGGAGGGGTGGAGATGGGAAATATGAAGGTTGGAAAGAACCTGGCCATTCAGATCTGGTCAAACAAGGTTGAAGTCATTTAAACAATTTTGTATTCTGAATGGCGGTCTTATAATAACATTACAAACTACAATAAAGAGTACATAACTATGCTGAATCTGTGCAAATCGCAGTGGGCCCCACTGTTTTTAATTTAACAGCAAAAAAAATTCAAAATTCTTAAAAAAACCCTTAACTGTGCAAAAACGGGCAGTCCGTGTGATAGATTTCCCTATCTTAGCAAAGGGATTACAATCTTTAGAGTACGGGCATGCTGTTCTTGTTCTACCGGTATTACGATGAAAGATGCTCCGAGAAACTAAATTAAATGAAATTCCCTCGTTAGAAAAAAATCGCAAAGTATGCTCCAAAAATTATTAAAAACAAGTCTGTTTCTATTATCTTATAAATTATATTTGTGAAAAAATTCACAATGTTTCTTTAAATGATACTTAAGATGCTCCCCACGAGATTTTTGCTCTATTTTAAACGAGTCGTGTTTTATTAAACATTTTCGTAATTTTCGCATCGATTTCGACACTTTAAACGTTAGCGCTCTCCTCTAACATTCATAATTTCATATCTCTCCATCTTCTTCTTTTTGAGCCCGGTTGCGGGAGCTTAACGTGAAATCACTATTTTAGATTATTTTTTACAACAAACCGCCGCGCCGGTGCATCGCCGGGAAACACGTTAAACGTGCGCTAAATATATGTGTGACATTGAAATTGAAGGTAAAATCGTGACCTTCGCTGACGATACAGCTCTTCTCTGTCAAGCAGCCACATGGAAAGATGTCTTCATAATAGCTAAAAAAAGTTTGTCAATTGTCAAAAAATGGCTAAACAGTAATACTCTTACCGTTAATACAATTTAAACAAAATACATCACACATAGTATTACACAAAGAAGTCAACCTCCATCAAACATAGACCTGTTTCTGCATGACTGTGAACAAACTTCATCCAATTGTCAATGCGAGCATATAGAAAGGGTCAAACAAACAAAATACCTAGGGGTTATTATTGATACACACTTACGCTGGACTGACCACATAACTTTCATCACAAATAAACTAAAAGGAGTCATGTACCTAATAAAATCGATTAAAAACATTTTTCTACTAACAATACTCAGATCCATATATTTTGCCCTTTGTCAATCCATTGCCACATATGGAATACTGGCTTGGGGAAGTGCTACAAATATAGCAATTGACCCAATTCAAAAGATACAAAAGGCGATAATTAAACTAATCCTGCAAGTGCCTTTCTACACACATTCATGCGAAATATACAAAACATTAGAAGTCATATCAATAAAACAACTTTATGCCAAATCTGCTCTGCTATACTTCCTCCAAAACAAACTCCATATTCCAATCCAACTAAAAACAATAATAAACACCCGGTCCTTATCAAATATAACCCTGAACATGCCGATAACACACACCACTCACGAACAAAGACATTTTCAGTATTATGCAACCAAACTTTTTAATTATATGCCCATTACTCTGAAACAACTTCTAACTGCAAATACATCTACAAACATTCACAAAAAACATATCACAGCCTGGATCAAAAATCAAGATATTCACTTTATACAAAATACTTTAATCCCTAACCAAACTTAACCAAACTATAAAATAAATAAACATGTCTTTCAAGAATTTACCAACTATTCATATGTACATATATATACCTTATACGTATTTTTTTTCTTCTAAATATTCAATGTACAATTATCATTAAAATGTAAAAAAAGAAGATAAAAAAACTAACTTTATACTACAACACATAAATACCTGTACTTGTCACACTTAATCATAAACACGTAAACACCTCAGCACAGGTTCTCCTAGTGAGGTGTTCACGAAACATACAATATTACCAACCAATAGACGTGGGTCGTTACGTCGTCTTCAAGAAACGTAACGAAACTAGTTTCTTGGTCGGCGTAACCTGTTTCAAAACAGGTTATTTTTGTAACTAGTTATTTTCATTCGGCTACAGTTACACACGAAACTGTATACCTCCACCGACTATACAGTTACACACTAAACGAAAATAAATTAAATCACTATCTAGTTTCTATTGTATTTAAGTGTTTGTAGCTATACAGTGAAATCAATATATATTAAATTAACTTCCCTTCATATTTTATTCAGGCCTAGGACTGAGTGGATTAAATGTAGGTATTTATGATTAATTATTTTTATAAGTTTTTTTTATACTTCACTATATTTATACTTTATTTAGACTTATTACGATCCACACTAATTATATTAACATAATAACAAAGAAACGTTACATTAAATGTACATAAAACACTAAAATAACATATAAACGTTAACATTTAGAAGAAAGTATTCAAAATTATACACGAGTACAACAACGATCTAAAACAAACTAAATTATTTTACTTTAAGATGAATATATACGTGAAATCCTATTTAGATACTATTTTGATTAATCTTTACGACGAATCGGCTTACAGTATGAACATCAAAAAATATGCTACGGATAAATTGAAGCTTTAACTATTTTATCTATGTATTGGAATTACAATAAAATTATTATTTACGTAACAAAAAATATAAGCGTAAACCACTAAAAAAAATGTTTTCTCATTACTTAACTATGAAGTAATGTAAGTAACAATTTTTAAAAAATACCTTTTTACGGCTAAGACTATTTTTGACTTTATCTATGTTCTAACTTTTTTTCGTTCTTATAAAATTATGCACAAAATAAATAAAAACCATTTTTTCGCTTACTAGCCTCGTGCAAAAAGACGCTCGATTTTAAAATTTTGCAGGCATGAGATTCGACATATTTCTAGCGTTTATATTCCTCTTAAATTCAAAAAGTGGTCGCTCGCTTCCCAGAAACGGAACCCACTCCCACTTATTCGGAAATTTTCGATCTAAAATCTGGCATGCTCGGCCGGCCGGTAGGCGCAACTATGCGAAACGCGAAACGCGGCGAAACTACTCAGTACTCAGTTACTCACGTCACATCCAACACCAAAAATAACGCATTTACAAAAATAACTACTTCTAATTTTACCGAAACTAGTTATTTCCGTTTCATACCGTGTAACTAGTTATTGTAACTAGTTACGTTAAATAACGCCCACGCCTACCAATCAACAGTTTCACCTTCTCAAACCTACCCAACATAATGAAATGTAATATTAATATGTAAAAATTTGTTTTTCAAAATATATTATGTAAAAATGTTTATAATAAGGTAAAAACTGTAATATATATAGATATAAATAAAAAAAATAAATATATGTACACATCTTTTCACCTCTCCAGCAGAATATCACCTTGCACCGCAGATAGAGAGATGGATTCACACGTCCGTCACTCCTAGACACACTGACCCCCATTTTCCTACCCATACCTTTTTTATTATCATACCTTTTTCCTTCCCAGAACTTTCTATCCTTTCTTTTCCTCTCTGAGGGGAATTATTTTCCTCAGGGCCTCCTGTGTGGAGTTATTGCAAAAAAAATCATCCTGAGACATAAACGGAACGTACAAACTAATTTACAGACAGACGAAATGCCAAACGTTAGAACAGGACATCCTAACGATCAGTCGATTATCTTCTTCGTCGATTACAAATTAATAAAAAATATATTATTTCTCATGCCGGGATTCGAACCGGCTACCGCTGTCTGTGATTCGTAATCGAGGATCTTAGCCCCTCAACCACGGAGATCTCAATTTACCCACAATAAAATTATATGACACAGTTGTCTTGAAAATGATTATCTGTAATGAATAGCCACGAAAACGTTTCTAGTACAACCCTGTTCTGTGATTTACCCCATTTACCCTCGCTCTGTGATGATGGTAATTATGATAAGACCGCTGAACCGATACTTTCTAGAAGTGTAATTTATGTAAAATGAATTGAAATAAAATCGTTGTCACCAGTGTACATAAGATCTCATAACCCTTCGGTCTAATTTGGGAGGCATATACGGGTACCGCCGCCCCGGGAAACATTTATTGAATAACCAATACCTCTGCCATAGGTCAACCTAAGTGGTGCGCTACGTTTGGTGACTTAGCAGGGGTGCCCGGGTTCATGGGGTAAGGTAAAGTAAGGTTTGTCCGGGTTTGAGCAGCGGATGCGTCGGCCCACCAGCTGCGAGACAGGCTGGATCGAGAGAGAATGGTTGAGGGAGTCCCAATGACTTCTCCAGCCGTACGCTCTCGGAAAATCACATATATGCCTTGCACCGCAGTGGGAGAGATGAATTCATGGACAAATTGACCCCCAGATTTCTACCCACCCTTAATACCTTATTGTCAAATCTGTCATTTTTTTAAACAACACGTCCTAAGTGTTCCTAATTTATTTGACGTGAACGTGAGATGAAAAATGCTTATTTGAACTTGTTCTGCCTATCAGAACCCGTCAAGCATTAGCTTCAACTGCATAACGATTCTGCATTGTGCGCTTTTATAATTACCGTGATATTTCACGGTTACGGTACCGTGACGCCAAAAAGGCAATAAACATACGTTCCTTATCGCCATAATGCTGCAGCTCTTTCTTACACATTAAATAATGGTGGGACATACAAAATACTTGTTAAAAAATACTGTTTCCTCCAAAGTACTCGTTTTTTTTTATTTTTTTTTTTACAGTGAATACCGCACAAGAATCTCAACTGCTCCCGTCTGGAGCCAGTGAGACTATGGCATCCCCAATTGGGGTATGTTGTGAGGCTGAAGGTAGCGGGGAGGGGAAGGAGGTGGGGAAGAGGAAGGTTGGGAAGTACCTGGCTATTCAGATCTGGTCACTAAACACGGCTAAAGCCATTTTCAAGCAACGTTTCAATTCTGAATGGTGGTCTTACACCAGGGCGATACTGATAGTATCTTCCACTCTGGAACATGCCGCAAATATACTATATATTATTTTAAAATGAATTAATTGTGAAATAACACAAATTAATCAAATAAAATTTATTTGCGCATGCCGGGTTCGAACCCGCGACCTCCGGAATGTGAGTCAAGAGTCTTAGCCACTGGACTACGGAGGTCGTCAAACTCGTACTTTTTTGCGACTATTTTATACGTATGGGGTAATGTAAGAAAATGGTGCTATGTTTCTTTTGTGGGTGGTTCACCGTTTGTCTTATTTTCGACTGTTGTTGTTAATTAGTGTGTAAGAAAGAACTGCAGCATTATATGTTTAAGAACAAAAGCAAAACCATCAGCCAAACCATTCGATGTTTTTGAATTTTTGGAATTCACTCACATTTCAATATTATCGTTGTCAATGTATTCCATACTTTAAAAATTATCGTCACGGCAAGTAGTATTGGTAGGGGTCTACGGAGACGTCACGGTGCAGTGTGTGAGAGAGATGCAAGAAAATGATGAGTTTTTTTTCCCCTTGGAGGAAACAGACCTACGTACATTGTGTATTTCATCTTTAGAAAGACCGCTTACATTGACCATCGACATTTTCAATATCACTTACAGACATTTCAGCAACTATCTTTCATCACAAAATAGTAAAACTGCACCCATTACCTTTTTATACTTACATGTATCTCAAATTTGTAATGTTCTCCGTGATATAGTCCGTCAAATAAGAGTAGAAAATATAAAAACTTGAACTACTAAATTTGTAGACTGGCAACACCAATTTAACTGTCAAATATTTTTTTGAAGTGCAATGACACTGAATGTATAGAACACAGAAACCACATTTTAAAAAAACATTTTTTCTTCATGACATAAATTTAATTAAAAGGTGATTTATAAAGCGATTTGCTTTAATTTAATTTAACATAAATTTTAATTTAACAATAGATAGAAAGGAAGAATCACTAATGGTGAGTTTGGTTATACTACATTTAGATCTGATTGAGTTAAATATATTCAGATCTAAAATTAGAGACATGATCTAAAGCCCAGGCAACGCTAGGTACTTTATCTAGTATTAAATAAATATGAGCAATTTCTAAACTGTGCTTTATATTTTATTACATTATAGTTATTCTTCATTATGTTAACACAAAATTTCAAAGGTATAATAATAATATACCTATACTGCAATGAAAAAATATTTTTTCCACTATTACGCCTTTTTAATTTTTTATAAAAATGTAGGTTACACAGCTTTACTTTAACACCATGAGTTATGTGTTGAGTATTGCCATTTGGTCAACAGTGGCGCCCTCATATATTTTCTACTCTTATTTGACAAACTGTACATTGTTGCATAACCATTTTAAGAAGAACATGACTAAATAAATAAAAAGGAAACTTTTTTTTTTAAAGAAAGACAAACATTCCGGGTTACGAATAACCCAAAAATGTTTGAAAATCTCCTACTACCACCACACAAAGCCGAAAATGTTGCTTGTGTTGTGATGGAGGACTTAGCCAGCCGAGGAATCGAACACGCGACGCTCGGGTGAGACTCAAGCGCTATGCCCACTCAACCACTGACCGGTCGTTATATCTTTAATTCTGTCGATTTTTAGTACACAGACAGGCGAATAAAAGTGATTATCTGTTAAAGGAAAAATTTACATATTCTATTAATGGTTTTTGTGTTTACTTCGTAGACCTCCATTTATTTTTAAGACTTAACTAAAATTAAGTTATATAATGTTAATATAAACTTCTGAAAGTATTTTAGTTTTTATTTTTAGGACTGTTTCAGCTTTCAACGCCTTTTTTAACAGAAACAAATCCAACAGAAACAGCTGTCATAAAAATAAAAACTGAAATGCTTGCAAAATTTAATAATGACATTATTAAATTTATTTAAATTAGTTTTTTTTAAATTACACATTCTACAATATTTTTACGTTATCTTCACACAGGAGACCCTGAAGAAAATAATTTCTCTCAGGGCCTACTCCATCTTTAGTGATGCTGTGTGGAATGTATTTATCTGTGGGTGTACGCAGGAGTGATAAGCGTAAGAATCCACCCCTCCCACTTCGATGTAGATGATGGGCAGACGCATTCGCCGCCAAGACCTGAACAAATCTCACGTCATGAAACCAGGCACCCCTGCTAAATCACCAAACATAGCGAACCACTTAGGGAGACCTATGGCAGATATGTTGGCTATCCAATAAATGGTTCCCGATGTGGCGGTAGAATCTCAAAATGTTTGATCTATTTTATCATACTAAAGAAAAATTAAGCCCACTTCGAGCACACGGACTCGCCCACAATACAATTCTTTCTGATTATCTCTTCAGTAGATACGCCTGACTGTTGTTACCCACTGCTTACAGGACCGCGATGTCGGTAATTGCTTAGGTAATCTCTTTTACCGACTCGTAAAAAATTGTGGTACATTACCTACCCAATAATAATAATAATTGGATTCCATTGTGGAAATGGTATTTTGGCAACACAATTGTGATTTCAATCTTTAATTAGCTGCTAACTTTGACGGTAAAATAAGGGTTCCTACGCCATATTGGTTTTAATCACAACGGTGGTTTGTATATTTATGTCACAACGTCTTTGTGTTAACACGTTGGGGTGCGTTGTGAGTACGATGGAATGTAGTAAAAGGAAGGAGATGGGGAAGAGGCTGGTTAGGTAGTAAATATTAATATGTGACTAATCGTGATTAACGTGACGATTCACAGGTACGGTACCGTGACGGTAAAAAAAGACAAAAAAAAACATACGTTCCTTATCGTTATAATGCTGCAGCTCTTTCTTACAAATTAAATAATGACGAGATACACAAAATATGTGTCTGTTTCTTCCAGAGTAGGTACTACTTTTTTTATTTGGAGGGAACAAATATATCTTATTACGGCGACGGGAATTGCGTTTCATTTTCTTTATAAGATATACATGTGAGGGAGATAAACGATATGGAGATGAACGATTGTATGTTTCATTTGGGAGGGTGCAGACATACGTTCATCGTTTGTCTCATTTTCGACTGTTGTTATTTATGTTAAAGCGCATTGACATTTGACGTTTTTGAATTTTTGGAATTCATTTCAATGTTAACTTTATAACTATATCTACTAGCTGGTACCCGGCATGCGTTGCTATGCCATTTAATAAAGAAATTGTTTCTCCCTGCATGTCCTTTCCCATTCGTCCTGTTCCCCTTCCGCCTCCCCTCCCTATCACGCGTCCCCTTTCCCTCTCGCTCCCACTCCATCTCCTCCACCTTCCCTCTCCCCACTTCATCCCCCCCCCCTTCCTCCCGAGTTCCCCTCCCCCTACCTGAGGTCCCCTCCCCCTCCCCCCATCCGCATTCCATGCATTCATTCCCGGTACATTCAGTTTTCAAACAGCTCGCGTGCCACCTATTGCAATTTTTTTATACAAATTTCGTAATGCTAGAGCTCACCATTAGTTTTATACAAACCTTGTCCTGACAATAACGAACACACAAAAAAAAGAATTATCCAATTTGGTGCAGTCATTTAGAAGTTATGCGCGTTCATACATTTTGGCGATTCATTTTTATTTATATAGAAGATAGAAGATAGAAGATAGAAGATAGAAGAAGAAGAAGATAGATAGATTGATAGATTCCGTGCTTTCAAAATTATCGTCACGGCTAATAGTATTGTAGGGTCTACAGAGACGTCACGGTGCGGTGTATGAAAGAGATGCAACAAAATTATGAATTTTTCTTTAGCGGAAAGACCTACGTACATTGTGTATTTCATCTTTTGAAAGAGCTGCAGCATTATTGTGATGCTGATTCCAGACTCACGGCGAGAAGTCTCGGCGAGAAGTTCTCGCCGAGACTTCTCGCGAGAACAAGCATTTATCCACTCTCATTTTTCTCACTCGTGATCTGTTTCCCATCCGGTATGGACGACATTACAGACGACATTCAAAATGCTACAGGTTTGGCTCTGAGCGATAAATTGCAACTCTTGTTGATTGTTCCACATTTTTAACACAAGGAAACAAAATTTTCGAACAAAAACAAAAGTATAACGCACGTCTACTCTCAACCGCTCACTAAACAACACTGAGACAAAGCGTGAGTGTAGTAGTCTTCTCGCTTCTCGCCCGAGAAATCCTTTGAAGCGGCCAAATTTACCGACAGTGATCCGAGAACAGGCAAGCTCGAGAAAGAGAATGCGAGAAACTCATCACATTCACGCTTCTCGGGTGTTCTCGGGGCTTCTCGCCGTGAGTCTGGAGGGGCTATGATAAGGAACGTAAATATGTTCATTGCCTTTTTTATGTCGTCACGGGGCTGTTACCGTAATTCGTCACGATAATTATAAAAGCATCTAATCTAGAAGAAAGCTCAAATACCTGCATATTTTGTACTATGCATTTTTGACTACAATTTTAGCAGGGTATTAAAACCTTGACCTTTATAACAAGCTTTGAGGGAGTAAACGAGCTTCCCACGAGCCTCCCACGGAGATTGTCTCAAAAAGCTTGGTTCAGTTAATTAATTGTTTTATTTAGAAAAGCGTGTATTTATAAATAATGCATTTATTCGATAAATAAGTATAATATTGTACATAATAAATAATATTCTTAGTCACATTTGGTATGTCGTTTAAATAGTGCATTGGTAATGATTAATAACACAGTTGCTCAAATATTCGACGTGTTCAAAATTAAATTCAAAAGTTTTTTGCGAAATTACGTCAGTGGGTACGTGTTCAAATGGCGTAGTGCAATGGTAAAATTAAACATCATCAAATGACGTAGTGCGAAAGTTGAAATGAAACACGTTTAAATGACGTAATACGTAGCACATTGGTACATATATCGAAATGTTTTCAAATGATTTAGTGCAATGGGTTAAATTAAAACACGTTCAAATATCTTAGTTCGGTGGGAAAAAGTAAAGCCATTCTAAAAGTAGAGTGCAGTGCGTAAAATGAAACGAATTTAAATGCTAAAGTTCAGTAGATAAAATGAAGTACGTCTAAACGTAGTGCAATGGGTAAAATGACACACGTTCAAGTGGCGTAGTGCAATTGATAAAATTAAACTCGGTTAGTTCAAATGGCGTAGTGCAATGGATAACATGAAATACGTTCAAATGGCGTAGTCTTATGATTAAAATTCCACACGTTTAAATGGTAAAGAGCAAAACGTAAAAAGTCACACATTTAAATGGCGTTGTGCAATGGATACAACGAAATACGTTCAAAGGGCGTAATGCAATGGATACAACGAAATACGTTTAAATGGCGTGGTGCGATGGGTAAAATGACATACGTTGAAATGGCATAGTACATAGGATAGAATTAAAAATGTTCAAATGGCATAGTGCAATTTATAAAATTAAACAGGTAGTGCAAAGGAAACAATGTTTAATGGGATAAAAATATTATGTTATATTTGTATTGGTCAGTGGCATAGTGCAAAACGGTCAAATGAAATACTTTCAGTTCAAATGTCGCAGTGCAATAGTCAAAATGAAACACGTTCGAATGGCGTAGTACAATAAATAAAATTAAAAACATTTAAACTATATTGTTCGAAATGCAATAGCACAAAACAACTATTCTTTAATCTCTTCTTCAACAAACTTAACAATAACTTCATTCTTCGCCACACTGTCTCCCGGCTTCAGCTCCTTGACCTCTTTAACCAGGGCATCTCTGCTCGCCTTCACGACGTATTCCATCTTCATCGCCACGACCACGAAGAGTGGCGCTCCTGCCGGGACCCGCTGTCCGGGCTCCACGAGGACCCGGTCCAGCACTCCCGGCATGGGCGAGCGGGCGGAGTCCGGGTCCAGGGCGGGTCCGGACATGCCGAGCTTGGAGTGGTAACCAGGAGCGGGCTTCTGTAAGACTGTTTTCCCATTCTGGAATAAAATAAAAACGTTAACAAACGAGTGTTTTCTTCAATATCCCTACTTTCTTACATAATTAATATTGTATCGGTACTTGTACATCTCACAGAGAATACATTTTGGAGCCGGGTCTACGCTTTGATGAATTTAAAAAGACAAAAGCAGCTATCATTAAACTCTTAGCAAACGATATTTTTCAAATTTGACCTGAAAAAGGGTCTCTAGTCTTCACTATTAACTCGAAAACGATAGATAAATCAAAACCTGAATTATATTCACCGATTTCCCGGTTATACTACGAGCTTCCGGACACCGTGTGTGAATGAATAAAGAACTTTTTCCCACTTTAAAAACAAATAGGATTTAATTCTCAATCTGTTCTTACGTGGTATAAATACTTGCATAAAGGATGAAAGAAGAAAAGATGAAGAGACGAGAGACCAGAGACGAGAGACGAAAAACGAGAGACGAGAGACGAGAGACGAGAGACGAGAGACGAGAGACGAGAGACGAGAGACGAGAGACGAGAGACGAAAGACGAGAGACGAGAGACGAGAGACGAGAGACGAGAGACGAGAGACGAGAGACGAGAGACGAGAGACGAGAGACGAGAGACGAGAGACGAGAGACTAGAGACGAGAGACGAGAGACTAGAGACGAGAGAAGAGAGAAGAGAGACGAGAGACGAGAGACGAGAGACGAAAGACGAGAGACGAGAGATGAGATGAGAGACGAAAAACGAAAGATAAAAGAAAAGCAATGGATTAACCCAGGGGTTTCGAAAGTGTGCGCCGCGGTGCCCTGGTGCGCCGTAGAAAGTAAAGAGGGACGCCGTGATTCAATCCTCGTCATTATTGAAGAGAGACGAGAGACGAGAGACGAGAGACGAGAGACGAAAGACGAGAGACGAGAGATGAAATGAGAGACGAAAAACGAAAGATAAAAGAAAAGCAATGGATTAACCCAGGGGTTTCCAAAGTGTGCGCCGCGGTGCCCTGGTGCGCCGTAGAAAGTAAAGAGGGACGCCGTGATTCAATCCTCGTCATTATCCGAAACCACAAATATTCGCGCATTTTTAAAGAACATCGGTACATACTCGTCGCCGTCGCTCACTTGCCGAAAAGTATCTACGCGCTTGAAAACCGTTGATACCCTACCCCTCCCTCGTCTTTACCCGCCCACGATTGTATAAATATGCGGCATCTAATAAACTGATTGTCTCACAAGACTTGATGGCCCTTTTCACGGAACACCTATCGAAGCTCAACGAATGGTTTTCGAAGTACTTTGCAGATGATGATGTCGAATAATTTGCGTGGATCCAAGATCCTTCCCGTGCACAAGCTCCGCCAGGATTCACAACACAAGAGTAAGAGAGTCTCATTGAACTCTCTTGCGACAACATCCTCAAAACTAGATTCACCAGTACCGATTTGTTGGAGTTTTGGGTATCGATTCAAAATGAATATCCAAATTTAACTTCGAAAGCTTTAAAATTTTTCATTCTGTTTGCCACATCATATTTATGTGAAGCTGCATTTTCAGCTGTAGCTGTAATCAAGAACAAATATCGCTCAAAGATCAATGTGGAGCAAGAAATGAGAGTAGCAGTCTCAAGTATTATTCCCCGCTTTGAAAAACTGTGCAGAACTCATCAAGCTCACCCGTCACATTGATTTGACTGAGTAACTGTCGTATTTTATTTTTTTCAAGTATTTTTCGTTGTTCTCTGTTCCAATTATGAATTCTTTTAAATATAATAAAACTCAATTTCATATTGTGGATGTTTTTATTTTTGTGCCTATCTACCCAACTACTTATTGTAGGTAACTATTTCTTTCGACTATAATATATATTTATTTATTTTATTTATTTATTTATTTATTACACGCCCTGATGGGCTTTTACATTATAATTTATAAGTTGAGTAACAAACAATGAAGAAAATATAATATAATAAGAAAAGAAAAATACACAAAACAGTGTAACATCAAAACAAATAAAAATACATTTTATGTAAAAATGATAAGGAGTCTCATATTCAATGTAAATCTATTTGTGCCTAGAAGAATAAAAGTGATAGAATATACAACGTTTATACTGATTAGTTTAAAGATGAAATATATCACCTAGATTAGAATATTTATTTCTGAGACTGTGGAGTCTCGGAAACGGAGAATTTTTATAAGCTAGTGTCCTGGTGTTATTGAAGTAGAAGGGTAATAAATGTCGACATGATTTTTGGGGAACATGGATATTGATAAATTGAAGTAATTCAGAACAGTCAATTTTGTAATGCAGTATTTTATGTAATAGTATTAAATCTGTGCTTATTCTTCTTTCTAAAAGTTTCAATAGAGACGTTTTATCCAGGAGATAATTGTAATCAATGTTTAGTATAGGAATATGCAATTTATAGTTTATAAACCTTATAAACTTCCGTTGAATCTTTTCAATGTTGTCTGAATGAATGTTGTAAAAGGGAGACCATAACGTAGAGTTATATTCAAGTTGGCATCTTACAAGGGTTTTATATAACATAATAAATGTGTCTAAATCATTATATAGTCACTATATCTATTTCAAATAGTTTACAAAAGTAGGACACCGTGACAAAATACTAAACTTGTAAGTGCGCCGCTGACTGAAAAAGATTGGGAACCCCTGGATTAACCTATCCTAAAATCCTGTTTTGAAAATATTTATGTTTTTTCGTCTGTGTGTGGAATGTTTTAAAAATTTAATTGTTTTCGCTTCTTTAAACCGCGTATTTTTTTTCCCGCCCTTTTTATGAGCACATTAAATAACCGTGCCAATTTTCCGTGCAACCTTGACACGTTAGCACATATAAATAATCGATAAATCAATGGGGCATATTATAACGTGTTCACCATACTACCATACTGCCATACGCCATTACGTCAATATTGTTATTCAATCATGTTAATAAATTTTAAATGCGATAAACATAACCAAAACGTAGGCAGGTGATTTTATTATTTAACCAGCGAGTACCCGGCATGCGTTGCAATGCCACTCAAAGAATAGGCGTGTTTGTTTTTAATTATGTTTATATTGAAGTGCTTTTGGATTCACGGGAACATTTTTAGTTTTTCCAACTGATGTGTACACGAATAGACGAGTGAACAGGGCACATATAGCTGTCCGTGTGAGAAGCGTGGATTTTTTCAAATTTATCCCCTGCTATCCCCTACCGCTACTATGTCTCCTTTGCAATCCCTCTCTCTGCCCCCCCCCCCCCCCCCCCCCCCCCCCCCACTCCTCAGTCCCCCCTCCCCTGTGTGTCCTTTCACATGCGTCCCCAAACGCATCCGCCCCCAAGACCTATATAAACCTCACCTCATGAACGCGGACACCCCCACTAAGTCACCAAACGTAGCGAACCACTTGTGACAAGGATGTTGGTTATCCAATAAATTGTTCTTGGGGCGGCGGTAACCATACCCGCCTCTCAAATTGAAACACTGTCCTAAACGTGTTCCCTTATTACTTATCTATTGTGTCTTCTTCCCAAACAGGTGCTTGTAGGATACGCTGTATACCATCACCCAGCGCTTGCCACCTCGTGGACTTTCACCAACCTGTCCCATTGTCTTGTCTATATTTTGTCATACTAACACATATTGTATCTGTATTTCCCGCTAAGCACTTGCATACTGCTTACTAACAACGTATGCAGGGACATTGGAGGTCTAGTTTCGTTATCAAATGTAGAGTCGTTTTTACCCAAAAAATTAGAGTCCTTGCAAGAGCCTTGAAGGGGTAACCATCTGTTACCTATACCAGGGCGGGTAAGTGGTGGGTCCTCCAATGTCATAAACGTGCTTCAAGAAGGAAGCGCGATACGGCCAGATACGGCACAATAACCCAAAAATAATCACGTTAAAACACTGTGCCAATAAATTTGTTTCTTTGTTATTGTTGTCAAAAAGAAAAGTTTTAGGAAATAGACTACTTAATAATAAAGTATGCTAGTTATAAAAAATAGGTTAAATCAGAATAGGTTAGGTTAGGATAAGTTAGGTTAAGTTAGGTTAGGTTAGGTTCGGTGAGTTAGATACGAAATTTTTAGTAAATATTTTTTACCTTATCGAAGAGATAAATGGTGTCAGCGTCCAGTACGACATTACATCTAGATTTAGCATCGTCAATAGTGGAGTTCAGCACCCATCGATTTGCGTCCTTGCTGAGTTTTCCTGAAACTGCACATGTCTTTCCCGTCGAGGTTTTCACTGTGAATGTTCCGGGAATCTTCTCGTAGACTACCTTGGCGGAGACATCTATTGGGGGAAAAACGAAATAAAACATTATCCATCTTTATAATCTATACATATAAAAATGAATCCCTGTTTCCCTTGGTCACGCCATAACTTCAGAACGACTTTACCTATTTCATTCATTTTTTTAAAGTTTTCTAATACTTTGTAGAAGGTTCTTACGGAAAGAAAAATTAAGAAAATTGCGCAGAAAATTTAATAATTTCCTAAAAATTAACGACTATTTTAACTTCGCACGTTTGACAGTTAGCGCAATTGATGAATGCGAATTTAACAGGCAGTCGTTTTTTTGTAACAAAAGAATTGTCTATGGATTTTTTAAATTAGATATTTTTAATAGGTAGATATCTCTGTTAGGTACGAAATTACATTGATTGTTATTATAATATACGAAAATGAATATTTGTAATACATGAAAAATTAAAATTTGAATAAAAAAATTGTATTAGGTAGCACGCGAGCTGTTTGAAAACTGAATGTAGGCCGGCAAGGTGGAAGGGGAACGTGGGAGGAGAAGGAGGTGAGGAACGGGAACGGGGACGATCGTGAAAGGCCATGCAGGGAGAAACAATTTATTTCTTTGAATATGGCATTGCAACGCATGCCGGGAACCAGCTAGTAATAGATAAAAATTGATTAGTTTTTTAATTAGGTATAATAAATCTGGGGTGAGTTTCCCTGACTGCAAACCTTTCAAGCTTGCTCTGATGATAGCCAACCTTTGATAAGAAATTTCACCAGAAGAACATCTTTTGGGAATACTCCAAATCGGTGTTTCTGAGGAAAATAATTTCCCTTTAGGGCCTATGTTATCTTTGTAGATTCTGTGTATTTGTTTAGAGGATATGGGTACCGCCGCCCCGGGAACCGTTTATTAGATAACCAACACCTCTACCATATGTCACCCCAAATGGATCGCTACGTTTGGTGACTTAGCAGGGGTGCCCGGGTTCATGAGGTGAGGTTTGTCCGGGTCTTGGCGATGGATGCTTCTGGCCACCAGCTTATCGGGAGAGAATGGTTGTGGGATTTCATTTGACTTCTCCAGCCGTATTTTCTCGAAACATCATCTTGAACCGCAGTGGGAGGGATGAATTCATACGTCGGTCACTCCTGGAAACACTGATCCCCAGATTCCCACCCACCCCTGATACCCTTTTCCTTCCCAGAACTTCCTGTCTCTCCTTTCCTAAAAGACCCTCCACACAGCATCCCCAAAGATAACATTGATCCTTAGTGGAATTATTTTCCTCGGGGCCTCTTGTGTAAAGCTAATTTTAAAAAAAGGAGGCCCTGAGGTAAATAATTTCCCTCAGAGCCTTTGTCATCTCTGGGGATGGCGTGTAGAAGCTCTTTTCGTGGAAAGGAGTGAACATGAAGATTCCCATGTTGTAGGAGGGAAGAATTACAGAGGTCGCCAAATCGTTCCACAGCCGAGCTGTTGAACTCAAGAATGAGTCATAGAAGCGACAATAAGATAAATGTGAATATAAATCAGTACCAGAAATTAAATATCTCGGAGTGATAATAGAACAACATATGAAGTGGAAGAGCCATATCTGTGAATTGGTTAAGCGTATCAGAAAGTGTATATATATATATATATATATATATATATATATTCATAAGATTAAGAAATATTTTAAAACTCAACAATCTAAAAAGAGTATACTATGCACTAATCCAGTCTTTAATTCAATATGGAATAATTGGATGGGGGGTCACACAACAATATTCTAACCCCTGTCAAAGTGATCCAAAAACTAATCATTAAAGTAATCCTAAAGAAACCCTCCACTTATCCAACAGAAACGCTTTTCGCAGATTTCACGGTGCCTCGAGTTGAGAATATCTTCAAGAAAAATGCAATTATCCAAATTTACAAAGATAATAAATATCATCAAGAAATTTGAAACTCACCAATCAAAAAGATATGAAGACAACATCAAAACACCAAAATTTAATACCAAACTAATGCACAACAATTATATCTATTTAGGAATAAAGTTTTTCAACAACCTTCCCACTGAAATAAAAAAAACCAAAGACATCAATAAACTGAAACTCAAACTGAAGTTACACTTCATCAGGAATAATTAACTAAATAATTACCTGTTTTTCTCTTTCTTTCTATTTATTTTTAATACATATTCATCTCTATTTTATTTAGATTTTTAGAATTTCTCCTAAGTGCAAAATATCTTAGTATGTAACCGTATCCTATGTATGTACACCTACACATATACATAGATGATCCAGAAGCCTCAATTTATCCTATTATATACTTACTTATTACATAATGTTGTTCTATTTCAGTTATAGTCAGTGTAACTCGCTCATCAAGCACAAGAACTAGCTTCTTCTTTGGTGAGATTGCAATGTTTAAATAATTTCTGTACCGCTATGTAATTTCTATAACTCCACTGTACAATTATATAACTATATTTAGTAAATAAAAAATAAAAAAACTATACCTTAATAGAGTGCGAAATAGGTATTTGGGTTGGGACGAATAAGGGGAGGACAGGGATAAGGAAAAGTTGCCATGCAAGTAATATAAAAATAATAGATACAATAAATTAAGTTAATCCTCGTGAATATGTGTTATTCGCACCCAGAATAATATGATATTATGAAATTCCGTAGCGATAGTAACTAGCAGTGAATATGTCAGCACGTTTGTCCATATTTGAAAATTTATTGTTATAGTAGTTACATGTCCTTTGCATAAATTTGTTTTGGTTGGAATTTGTGTTGCATCTATCAATGTAGAAAAGAGTATTTTGTCTGCTATATCGAATAGGCACGTGGAAATTTAATTTGTTTACTCCTGGCAGTCAACTTTTGAGTTAATAATTTTATACAGGAGCATCTGATCAGCGACAAGCCTCCTGTTGAGCAGTTTCGTTATTCGAAAATGGTTCTCGATTTCATCGTAAGAATTGTATACATTGAATGATTTAAAATTGAGGAATTTGAGAAATCGCTCCTGAACTCTTTCTTACTGTTGAAGAGAATTAATTCGGATTTTGACATATTTAGCATCAGTGAAGTTGTCTTTAAAATGCAAGCTCTTTTATTACTAACAATTTTGTAAAGTTTTTGAATTGATGAATTACAGTGGAGGTTATCCACCTCTTACCAGCCCTGGTATAAGTAACAGATGGTTACTCCTTCAAGGCTCTCCCAAGATTCTATTTTTTTTTGTTAAACGAAGCTACATTTATTTATTTTGAACGAATCTAGACCTCCAGTGTCCTTGCATACGTTGTTAGTAAGCAGTATGCAAGTGCTTAAGAGAAAAAACAAAATGCAAAAAAATTGGTTAGTAAGACAAAAATAAATTCAACAGGGCAAAAGAAAAACTTAATCATGAGGATCCATGAGTCGGCATTGCATCTGTAAAAACCAAGCACCTGTATAAAATAGAGAACATACATAAGTAGTACAATAAATCTCAAATCAATTGGCAAGTACCAACAAAAAATGTGTATGGCTTTCGGTCTGACCATAAACTACACTTAGCTTCCGTGTCCCTTAGCTAACCACTCAGTGAAGCCTCAAAGAATGTTAACTGAATATTTGGGGTAAAATACCCGAAGACTAAAAGAAAATTCAGCGTTGGGTAGTCAGAGGCAGGACAAAGGACAGTCAAGGTCGTCTGATCAAACCTCAAGCCTGCACATGTCATTGGGGGAGGCGCAGATAGATTTGAAAAGGATCTGCAAAATTAATAATGTAACTAAAGATGAATCAGGAACGAGGAATTGATGAATTGAAATGAGTTGAATAAATAAGTGTCTCACCTTTGCCGTTGTATTGGAACTTGAACTCCCTCTCCAGCTGGTGGTTTGGCCTCCAACCTACAGGTGGCACGTGTATTCCATAGTCCCTCATCTTCTCTGTGGTCTCCAATTGGTCTTTCAAAATCTGGAATAAAAACTTTACTTTATATCCTGACTCTCTTGTCTTCGGGCCTAAACTAAACATGGTACAATCAGCCAGAAATAAGTAATGTCCTAAGAAAGATACCTAACAGCAACAGATACCAACCGCCTGGAGCCAGTGAGACTATGGCATCCTGTTTTTTTTCACATTAGCTCCACTCAGGAGGTCCTAAAGACAATAATTCCACTCAGTGCCTATGTCATCTTTGGGGATACTGCGTGGAGGTTTTTTTTAGGGGAGGGAAAGAGTGGAAGTTCTTGGTAGGAAAAAGGGTGGATAGGAATCTGGGGGTATGTCCAGGAGTGACTGACGAATGAATCCATCCTTTCCACTACGGTGCAAGGCAATTTTCCGAGAGAGTCCTGCTGGAGAGATCGAAAAATCTGCCACAACCAGTCTCTCCCGATCCGGCCTGCCACGCTGTTGGTGGGCAGACACATCCGCCGCCAAGATCCGGACAAACCTGACCTCATGAACCCGGGCACCCCTGCTAAGTCACCAAACGTAGCTAACCACTTGGGGTGACCTTTGGCAGAGGTGTTAGTTATCCAATAAATGATACCCGGGCGGCGGTACCCATACCCGCCTCCTAAATTGATTTGATTGGGGTATGTTGTGAGGCTGGTGGTAGTGGGGAGGGATTGAGATGGGGAACTACCTGGCAATTCAGATCTGGTCACCAAACACGATTAAAGCCATCCTAGCAACGTTTCAATTCTGAATGGTTGAATCTTCCACTGACGGTTAGTATGGAACGAGCCGCAAATATACCTCATATTATTTTTAATTACGAACAAAATACAATTCAATCAAATAAAATTTGCTGATCGAGAGCCTTACCCTTCGATCACGGAGGCTTGCTCTTTTATAGATTGCGCAATTATTTTAGGAAAAAACGCTTTTTGTAAGATATGCTTAAAATATTGTGTTGAATTATTTGTTTGCGTCCATATGTGCGGTTTATGAAAATGAATTAGAGTTCACATGTCAAAATCTGGGAGTAACTGTACTTTCCACTCACCGTGGCCAATGTAGCTTGGACCAGCCTATCGTCGCTGAGGACCTCCTGAGGAAACAGGCTGTCTCCGTGGTCCCTGATGAAGGAGGTGTGCACGTCTCCAGCGCGGAAGGAGGGATGCTTGCACAGGTCTAGAAGGAAGTTCACGTTTGTCTCCAGACCTGTGATCTGCAAATAGAATTAGATAAAGTCAGTATGGAGATGAAGAATGGGATACAAAAATGTGGACAAGAAGCTGTTGATGTCTAGATATTGTGACGTATGACATGTAAGGCACGTGAAGAAAAAAAAATAGCTAATAAAAAATGAAAATGAAGAATTATAGTAAGGAATAAACAAGGAATAAATAAGGAATAAATAAATAGAGAAAGAGAAAGAAAGAATTGAAAAAAAATTTAAAATAAGAATAAGAGACCCCTTAAAAAAGATAAAGAAGAAATAAAAAGTTTAAAAAAAGACAGAAAAAAAAAGGAAGAAAAAAAATAAGAAGGAGTAAAAGAAAAGGAAGAAAAAGACGAAAAAGAATAGAAAGAAAAGGTAGAAAAAGAAGAAAAAAGAAGAAATAGAAAAAGAAGAAAAAAAGAAAAAGAAAAAAACGAGTAGAAAAATAAGAAGAAAAAGAAGATGAATAGAAAAAAATTAAGTAGAAAAAGATAAGGAAGAAGAAGAAAAAGATAAAGAAGATGAAGAAAAAAGAATACGAAAAAAAATAAGAAAAAGACGAAAACGATACAGAAGAATAAATCAGAGTTAAAATAAAGAAGAAGAAGAAAAAGAATAAGAGGGAGAAAAAAAGGAAAAAAGAAAACGAAGTACCTAATAAGAAATAAAAACAAAGAAATAAAAAATGGATGATGGACAAGAAGCTAATTAATTCACAAACAGAAGATGAACAAAATTAGAAATAGCTATTAGTTAATAACCTGATACTCCGATAGTTTATCCTTCATCTTGTCCAGCGCAGTCTCCCTCGAGGGGGCCCACGTGACCAGCTTCGCGATCATGGGGTCGTAGTGCACGGAGACCGCGTCCCCCTGCCGCACTCCCGTCTCCACCCTGACGTCCGCAGCCCCCGCTGGGGCCGACAGGTGCTGTAGGGGACCCGCCCCAGGCAGGAAGCCCCCGCGGGGATCCTCCGCGTATATCCGCGACTCGAAGGCGTGCCCGGACATGGTTATCTGGGACTGTGTTACCGGCAAGGGGAGGCCGGATGCGATCTTCAGTTGCCATTCTACTAAGTCGGTTCCTGAAAGAAACAAACGTTGTCAAATTCATGGTCGATGTTTCAGTTGCTTATTGAGCGCAGTTTATGAGAATACTTAAGCTAAAATATGTTTATAGGTATAAAAAAGGCATAAAAATCGCCGGGAAAAAGATCAAATTTCGAGTCCAGAAACGGTCAAATTTACCGCGAAAGTATTTTTGTGATTTTAAACTCGATGATACAAAAAATGCGCCATTAAAAAGAGACAAACATAGATCTACGGGATTTAAACTGCCAAGAGATAGTATAATCACTCTCCTCACTCTTGTCTACTTTAGTTTTCTGAAGGTTTCACCTCTGCCGCGTGTGAATTGCACACTCTGATTTTTTAAAATTTATTTTGTAAATAATTTTATAAGAAAGAAAAAAAAGTTATTCAAGGGAAACTGCCACAGATAATCGTAGCCAAATCTTAGGAATGAAGTCATATTTTTTTAAAATTGTTTACGCTTATATTTTTTATAAAGTAACTACCTTTTACCCGCGGAGGTGGAAATACCACTGATTCATTCATCCATTCATTCATATCATACATTCATTCATCCATTCATTCATTCTTTCACTCATTCATTCATACACTCATTCACTCACTCACTCTTTCACTCATTCATTCATTCACTCATTCACTCACTCACTCTTTCACTCATTCATTCATTCACTCATTCACTCACTCACTCTTTCACTCATTCATTCATTCACTCATTCACTCACTCACTCTTTCACTAATTCATTCATTCACTCATTCACTCACTCACTCTTTCACTCATTCATTCATTCACTCATTAACTCACTCACTCTTTCACTCATTCATTCATTCACTCGTTCACTCACTCACTCTTTCACTCATTCATTCATTTATTCACTCACTCACTCCCATCGATCTATTGATCCATCGATCCATCGATCCATCCATCTATTCATCAAATCCCCAAAGTTTCATCGCAATCGGATGAACGGTTAGCAATGCATTATTTCATGAAGCCAGAACTCACTATGGTATATAGAAACCATCGCGGACATGCACACATCAAATCCCCAAAGTTTCATCGCAATCGGATGAATGGTTTAGCAACGCATAGTACATGTATGTACAAACCCAGAAACAAGCATATTTTGATTTTTATATACATAATTTTTTTTTAAATTCGAGTGCAATTTTACACGCGGTAGAAGCGAAATTTTACCAAAACAATCTCAACCAATACTTGAAAATTGAGGTCATCATCAAAGCGACCAATGAGCGCAGACCTATCGTAATTTCCCTTTCATATCTCAACCAATAGGAGCCTTTAAAAGCGACATCATAATCAAAGCGGCCGATGGGCGCAGTCGATGCGTCGCAGGTGCAGTAATCGTCATTTCGTTTCATCCGAAATCTATCAAAAAAATATCAAAAATATTTTTATTCTACTCAACGGAAACGAAAGAAAAAGCTTTAATTTATTCATATCATATTTTTTGGTATTCATACTGATAACCAGTTCATAGTAAAGATTAATCTAAAATAGTGATTTTGCATTGCTTCGTTTTAAAAGATTTTTCTTTCAAACATTCCTGAGCAAACTAAAAAACCGGAACCATTATGAACATATCTCGACGCTGTGATGCCAATATGGGTTAATAGGTAGTGCAAAATTCGCGGTAGGCTGACTGCATGTGACCCAAATTTAAATTTCAATTTTTCTAAATCGTACGGGCGCGGGGGACAAATTGCTACTCTCCGGGACAGCGAAAAAGCTATGAAAAATCCAACGATATTCGTGAACGCAGTAATTCATTTAGTTGGTTATCTATTTTTTCGTATATATTTTACTTTTAAAAATGTTATTTCACGCAAAAAAAATTGCTTACCTACATTTTTTTTTAAATATTATCTCACCCGCCATTCTAGGGATGTCCCTGTGTTATGGCAGGTGAAGTTTGCAGATTGAATTATAAATTAAAAATGTTATTGATTGAATTCTATTTAGGTATATACGAAATCTCGTGTCACGATGTTTGTGGTCGTACTCCTCCGAAACGGCTGGACTGATTTTTATGAAATTTTTAATGTATATTTGGTAAGTATGAGAATAGGTCGTAAAGTATATTTCATACCGCTAGGTGATTAGGGTGTCCCTATCCAGAATTTTTTGTTTTGACAATTTTTTTTGTTTTGTATTTTTTTTGTGCATCAAAAATATCTTTCCTATAACCCCAAAATTTCACCCTCCAACCCCCACCCTCCCATTTTTTAAACGCGATTGTAGTATTTTTGTATGAACAAATTTAGCTGTCGTTAAATTTGTTCAAAATAATTAATCCTTCCAATTTATTCGACGTAAATTACGTGACTAAATGAAATTGAACATACACTATGCCGTGAAGTGTGTATGACTTTGCCTGTGAATAGGTAAGTTGATCACTATGGGGTTTAAAACTGGGCAAGACATTAAAAAAATTATAAGTGTGCAGTTCACATGCGGTGGTAGTGAAACCATCATTAAACTTGGGAGGATTTGGAAGGCGGGAATGGATACCGCCGCCCGGGAATCTTTATTGGATAACCAACACCTCTGCCATAGATCACCCCAAGTGGTTCCCTACTTTTGGTGATTTAGCAGGGGTACCCTGGTTCATTGGGTGAGGTTTGTCTAGGTCTTGGAGGCGGATGACCAGGACGCACCCCAGATTCCTACCCACCCCTTAAACCCTTTTCCTTCCCAGAACTCTCCTCTCCTTCCTTTCCTTAAAAAGCTATTAGTATTTTTGTATGAACAAATTTAACCGTCGTTCGTATTTCAAACAGAACGAAATTATTTATAGAAAAATGAAATAATTTAACTTTGTATAAACCACTTATTTGATGCGCAAATCCGACCGGTTTCGGAACAAACGTTCCTTCGTCAGGGAAAGCTTATACTAATTTGACAGTTTCGAACAATGTTTTATTATGGTAGGGGTGGAGTCGTTGCTAGATAATAATGTAGATTGGGTAGGTAGGTATTAGTGTAGAGTGGGTGGGTAGGGGAACAAATCCATGATTGGGCTATATGACAATATTTTTTGTTTGTTAATAATAGATTCATTATTTTTAAGGGATTTAAAAAAAAAAAAAAAAAAAAAAAAAAAAAAAAAAAAAAAAAAAAAAAAAAAAAAAAAAAAAAAAACAAAGTTAAATTATTTCATTTTTCTATAATGGATAACCACAAAGTAATAGCTACATTCAAAAATATGAAATTATTTATGTTGTTGGATGACAGATGGCGCTACGTCCACCTCATAGAACTTTCATCCACACATATAAATAGTTTATATGGCAGAACAACGTTTGCCGGGTCAACTAGTATTTACATAATAATTAAATTTTGTAAATTAAAAAAGGAATGTGAGATATGTCTGAAGATTGTTGAAGTGATTAGAGTCAGAGGTTCCCAAACTTATTTTTCTCGTAGACCCCTTTCAAAATTTTACTGATTTCGGTGGACCCCCTGCTGCTACATTTCTACCATGTTCCCAAAACTCAAAAAATGTGAAGATTAGATCTAACGATAAAAAATTGCATCGCGGCTGAGTTCCAACCCTAAATTCGGAGCGGTATGAATAAAAATAAAAATAGTATATTTTCTTGTGTTCTTTTTATTAAAAAAATATGATTACAGACTTAGGAGAAAAATACATGGAGGTAGATGACTCAAAAAAATGTTTTTATTTTTTTGTTTCATAAATTGTTAGTATAACTATTTAAGAATAAGTTCCCAAAGTTTTAGGATGGGTTGTTTCAAAAAATTTGACGAATTCATCAAATATTTGAAGTTAATTTTCACGTTCTGTGTAGGCTCTATTCACGTTCTTTTTAAAGTTTCCGGATTCATGCAGCAACTGGCCTATAATAATGTAATAACAGAACCTGAATAGAACTTACACAGAACGTGAAAATTAACTTCAAATATTTGATGAATTCATCAAATTTTTTGAAACAACCCGTCCTTAAATAAAAATTTCAATTGCAAAAAAATGTGCACCAGTAAAAAATTTAATTTCCATTTTTTTGGGAAAAGTTAGGTTTACATGGAAGAGATACATGTTCTTAAATAAAATTCAAAACCCTATTGATTTGAAATGAAAACTGTGGCCTCCTAAATGCATAAAACGTAACGTAATAAAACTACATCTGATGATGTATAGCAGCTTATAATTTTTATATTTTCCGAGGAAATGCTTCGAAAAATTCACAATATTTTCTTAAATAGATATATAAAATGACCTCAAAATTTCAATAAATTACACACACTTTTTCTACGCCAAAAAAATTCATTAAAATCATTAAGAAAACCTAGTCCTGTATTTCCCACCTAAATAGAATTAAATATGGAATATGCAAGTTTTTACAAATAACAGTCGCTGACCTTCTTAAAATACACTACTCAAAAAATTATGGAAGGTTTTAAAAAAAGGAAATTATTGCTAAATATTAAGGCTATCTGATTCATAAGCCACTGAATAACAGATTTCAAGCCCGTGTACCAAAAAATAGCAAAAAATTAGGATTGCATGAGAACCGTAGCTCAATAAAAAAAATAGCTAAAAATATGAAAATTATAATCTTAAAGCTTCAAAATGCCCTTTTTAATGTCTCAATACGACCATTTTTCACCTAAATACAGCCTGTCAAAAATCACCGAAAAATTTTGTTTTTTTTGCTCCCTTAATTTTTTGAGTAGTGTTATTATCTGCCTACATTGATAGGTAAAGCCAAGCCAACATTTTTGTTTTTTACTATCGAAACCAGATAAATTTTTGTGGACCCCCACTTTCAACTTGTGGACCCCCATTTTTTTATCAAGCCAACGTAGACCCCCGTCGAGTCTCCCGTGGACCCCTGGGGGTCCACCTGGACCACTTTGGGAATCGCTGGATTAGATTTTGAAGTACGTAATTTTTTTTGCATTATAGATTAATATAACCCTATTACAATGACATATAATAACTTTAATTGAAAAATTTTTACAATACGTAATCGATATTTTAGAATTCTTGCCTAAAATGACTCTTGAAACCGTCCTGGGCCAATGTTGAAAATGTCAAGAGACCTAGATACCTATATCATTTAGCAGCACCATACCTCTTGACATTCTGTGCTGGGCAATAGCAATATCATGATTATTATGAGAGTATATAATCAGGAATCATGAGTATTGTGATTGAGATGTATTGCTGATGTAAGGATCCGTAGCATTATTCGTTTTTTGATGGTACGGAGTTGGGTCTCATTTTTTAAGTTTGAAGTTTTTAGGAACTAGGTAGATGAATTATCTTTATGTTGACGTATTAGGGAACGTACCCATACTACACTACGTGACACACTTTTTTCAATTTTTACCCCCCCCCCCCCCCCGGTGACCACGTGTAGTATATTCCAAGACCCCCCCCCCTACAGTTTTCACGTAGTATTTCATAAATATGGTTTCGAATCATTTTTTGCTGACAAAAAATAAAAAATGCATTATTTGGCTTATATTTGTCTTTATTAATACGGCGCTTGCTGCGTGACAGCAAGAGTGCATGCATTACAAGTGGAAAAAATATTATCAAGATAAAACTTATGTCAAAATATATTGAAACCGGAACGTAATTTATGGAAATGAAAGTCTTGTTATTTTTATAAACATTTTTCATCTCAATCATCTTCAACAAACACGTTCCCTGAACTTTTTCACTTATTTGAATGTACGAAGGTGGGTTTTTAAGTTTGCGAATTAGGTAAGGAGTGGAAATAAAAACCAAAATTAATTTTCCTTTTCAACATATTCACCTACTACCCTAATACATTTTTCCGATCTTTAAATTAACTTAAAGGAACTTTATAACAGCACGTAACTCAATTTTCTCCACATTTCACAATTTCTTCCCGATTGAAGTGTTTGGTCGACGATAGCTCAAAGACTAATGACCTAATTACGATAAAACCCGGTGTTTATCCTAAAAATGAGTTGTTCAATTAGTACCTAATTCAGCGGTACCCCCATTAATCACTTACCTTCCCATTCCGCGAACTTAAAAACCTCCCCTCGTAGCTCGAAAAAAACGCGAGATTTCTAGATTGACTACGTGATAAAAACCTAAGCCCCCCCCCCGTTGTGACCAAGCGTGGTATTTTGATGACCCCCCCCCCCCCCTGAACAGGTCACGTAGTATAGGTACGTTCCCTTATGTAGTTTAGATACTTTGTGGTGCCAGTGAAATCAATTACTTTAAAATATCGAATCGATGGCCTTAGCTATCGATGGTTTTATACCGATTTTCGGTCGCACTGTTGATATCCGGCCGGGCGATTCTCCATGTTTTGTGAGATCGGGACAGATCTCGGGCGAGATCTCCTTTCAGATTTGTGTGATTTCTTTGGCTGTTATTTGCTTTTTCTATGGGCCGATGTCTGAATTTCAGCGTATTTTTAAACACAAATTCATGCAAGTATGCATGATTATTTATTCATTTAACAGCCTTAGAAAATCACACAAATCTGACAAGAGATCTCGCCCGATATCTGTCTCGATGTAGATAGATTTCGGACGAAATCTCTTGTTGCTTTAATATATACCTACACAAATGAAAAAATATCGATAAACAATGGCAACATTGGCAGTTCTGTCCATGGATTTACATTCCGAAATGTCAAACGAACGCGTAAAAATTAATAAAAAAAGTTGTGTGCATTTCACACGCGGTAGAAGTGAAACCTTCAGAAAACTAAACTTCGCGAGAATGAGACGAATGCAGAGTATCAGGAGTAGGATAATTGTATAGGGTTTAGTCTATCTCATTTTCTCGCAGGCTAAATCCTATAGAATCTATAGATGTAGGTATGTGTTTGTCTCTTTTTAGTGTCGCTCGTTTCCGTTTCGTCGAGTTTCAAATCACAACGGTTGTGATAATTTGGTTCTCTACTCTACGCTACGCTGATTTTATTCCTCTTTATTATTCTTAATTCACTCCTGGGCATTTGTCACCAGTCGTGATATTTTCTTCTTTTCTTTTCTCTTGGCTCTGATCGATATTTAAATTTTTAAGGCTTTGCATGTGTGTAGTAGGGATGGAAAATTCCTCCCCTACGTCACGCAAGCCTTCATGAAAATTGGACCCTTATTTTCTTTGATAACTACAGAAAGCTACTTAAAGCTCCCTTGTACTACATACCTTTAGAGATATACGTACTTAACTAATTAATATGTTATTTACGACCTTGAACGTAAATATTTTCGTATTTATGTTGTAATTAAACTCCATCAAACGTTGTGTAATTTTTTTATTTATGATATGGGACTTTAATTACTTTAATTTTTTTGTGGTAACCCTTTGATTCTAAACAGAGCGTTGACTTTCAAACTGTATTGGCCTTTCTCTTGCAACCCTAACTTTAAATAATTTCTCTAAATTGGCTGACTTTCCTTTGTCGCTTATTATGATTCTCTACATCTTAACAAACTCGTAAATAACCTGTACTAATCGAAATTACACATGTTTAATTGAACAGATAATTAAGTATGACTCAAATGGTTAGTTGTTAGTAAATTTGATTATGATTGTTTTGTGTCTGCTTGGCATCCCTCCAATCCGATTCAGCTGCTATAAGGTACATACGAAGATGGATTTAGTAGGTTAATGTAATTAATAGATTGCATATTAGACGAACTCAGAATACCCTTTTTCTGCCGAAAATTTGGCGCCTTCCTCCTACAAGTAAACCAGGTGATCAGATTCTTACTAAAAATTCGCACAATCTTCTGGTGCGGATCGGCTGATTGATACCTAAGTTATCGCGTCCCAACCGTCCTTCCTCTTGCCATCATGCACTGCCTTCAGGTCGTCATCTGAGCCTAGATACCCCCAAATTCCTACTCCTCCAAGGTCTACTATTTACTTAGGGCGAACCGGTTTCGTCCTATATGCAATCATATACTCACGGTGTTGTGTAGAGTTACGGGTCGTGAATCCTCCCTCCACGTACAAGAAATGATGTGAAAGTAACTCTGTCGAGTCTAAAACGCTAGCTGTAAGCGAGTCCACATCGTCCAATGTACAGTACATAAAAAGATATATATGTATACATACAGTTGGGGAAGGATTATAACTCACAATATGAAACTAGCTAGTCTCAAATTCCGAGCTCGGATTTCGTGAAAAGGAATTCTGCACAAAACCTTAGCCGATGACCGAATATATACATAAGAAGAGTGGGTAATATTAATAGATACTAGGAGAATAAGAAATTATCTTCGGTTTGTTCTGGAGTGCCGAAAACTCCAAGCTGTTTGATTTGTTTGGTTGACAATTTTATTTAAGAGATTGCCATCTCTATTATGTGTTTGGTTAATGGTTCTTGTTTTTAAGGAGCGACCACTGCCTCCTATTGTTGAACTGTTTTTCTAAATTTTCCCCCAAGGTTCAACTTTTGGTAAAATTTTTACTCTCCCGTGATTTTTCAACTGCTTCATGTAAATGATTGATACCTTATAAGAGTAATTATTTCATAAATTCTCCTCGACTTCTTCAATATCCCTTTTAACTAGCCCGTGATTTCCCAAATGTTTGATGTAACTAATTGCTACCTAGGAGAGTAGTTAATCTATAAAATTTTATTTGAATATTCCATGTTATTCTTCAATACACTTTTATTTGACTATCCCGTGATTTTCCAAATGTTTGTTGTACCTATTATTTGTTTAGCTATAATAAATCTGTTTACTCATAAATTTTCCTCGAATTTTCCATGTAATTCCTCGATACTCTTTTATCTGACTATCCCGTGATTTTCCAAATGTTTGTTGTACCTATTATTTGTCTAGCTATAATAAATCTGTTTACTTTCAATTGTTCAGTTCAAAATTTATCTCTTCATGTTCAAATTAAAGATTGTGTTTAAAACTTTTTCTATAATTGCGCAACTTCATTGCTTTGTCCCATTCTAAAAGTTAATACCTAAATACAATACTAATACCTGTCAACTACCTATTAAAGACCCAGGTACATCTTCCTTTAAAAGCATTTGACACAGTGTCCTACTGACCGAGTTGTTTTATAAACAGTTTTAATTATGTAAACATTCCCGCTGTCCTCGTGACCTAGATACAAAACGTGAGATATTTGTTTATTTAGAACATTCCTGAACGCGGGCTTATATGGTTCTAATTTTTTTTTCTTTTGAATTTAATAGTGGTAATTTCCTTTTCGCAAATGTCTAATCTGTTCCCCGATAAATATAGTCATAATGCATATATATATACATATATATTTTGTCTCAATAAATAAATATACTGATATATACAATTATATTATAGTTGAAATAAATTCTAATATCATAACTCATTTTTTGATCATTTTATATTAGCTGAAGTTATAATAAATAGTACATATACTAAAATAAATACAAAACTTTGACTTGGAAATTTGACAAACACATAACTATTTTAAATAGTTACTGATAAATTCAAAGGTAGGTATTCGAGATCGATACCTTTACTTTTAATATAAGTGTGTTTCTTTTTGATTAAACTTTCTTGGAATAATATATATATATAATATGTATTTTATATATAATATTTTAATATAGGTACATATCACATATTAAGCAAGTAATATTTTGTTATAAAATTTATTCAAATACCAACTGTCTGCTGCATGCCGCTTTCTCCTTGGAACCTGGAAAAAAAAATTTAAAATAAAAACTTACCCCATCAAGATTTTCCTACCCGGGTGGTACACGGGTAAACCTTGTTTTGTTTTCCCTACCTAATATTTATTCCTATGTTATCAACTTTTTATTCTCGTTTAATCTAACTAAATTAAATGATATTTATTGTTCTAACTGCATTTTATTTAAAAATCCGTTGATTAAATAACTTTTTAACGATAGTTACTTCACGATTAATTTCGAAATGGTAAATCGTTACTTTTATTTAGCAATAAAATATTATTATGTATTATCATTCATTTTTATTTTATTTTAAATTTTTTTTTTTTCAAATTTTTGAATCTAATAATAGATTAACACTTTGTGGTAGGAATGTGCCGCCCATTAATTATTTATTATCTCTTTTCAATTTGCACTATTTTTAAATTAATTGATTTAAATATTTGATATTTAATAGAACTCTTTCCGTTTAAACTGAACGCACATAATTTTTTATAACTTCTTTTTAATTTGCACTATTTTTAAATAATTAATATAAATATTTGATATTTGCTAGAACTCTTGCCGTTTAGACTGAACACACGTAATTAATTATCACTTCTTTACTTTTTATTGTTATTACATCACTTTATTTATTTACCACACCGACACTTGTCGCGAAATTACTAAGTCTCAAAACATGATATTTATTGATTATAAAAACCGAATTTTCCACTAATCAAATTGTATTTATCACAGCACATTTAACTTTTCACAATTAAATAAAACGTAAACTTTATTTCTATTTCCACTGATTTTAATTTCTCAAATCTTTATAAGTCACTGGCTCGAATATGAAGTTTTTCTAAGTCCTGTAACTCTGAACACTTAGGATTTTCCCACCAGTAATTACCGAGCGTTTTCGTCGCGTCTTCCGAACTTTTCACTTTTCACAACCGACCGCAGACTATCGAAAAATGACTGAGTTCTCTTTTTTTATACCCCTCTTAGGTCCAAAAGATTGTATCTAAACTTCCTGTCACATCCCAATCTCATCTCTATCAACTCGTAATCTCTTGAAATTCTCTCACCATTATCGAATAATGTTCCTTAAGCCCTATTTCCATTGTCTCATTGCTTTCTGTCTCTTATTTTCATACCTACAAGATCCGGATTCAGTTACTTCGTTTTAAATTGCCCTATCGTCCTTTGTGCTGTCGGTCATACAAAATTAGCTTGAATTTCATGATTTTCGTATCCTTTTTTTTTCTCAAAATATAATAGGTACGTCTTCAATAAACTGTATATAATTCTCAATTTTGTTGATCGCTACCAGAACATGAACAAACTCGTGTCAAAACCTTCACTATGCATTTTCCAATTTTCCTTTTACTAAATTCCTCCATATCTTCATGCCACCTATATGGATCAATTCAATTTTAAACTGCATTGTCTCTACTTATGTCGTAGACTTGAATTTTCCTAATTCCTCTTATTTCCCTTTTATTCACGATGTTCTTTTTTTGATTTTCCTCATTCATCTCATGTAGCTTTCCACAACTATATGATTAGTTACATTCCAAGCCAAATTTATTGTTTTCATCGATACTTCTGAATTTTCATAAGTTTTCCTTACGGAATCATCTTTTAATTGTCTTTATTTTCTTTTTTACTACCCTCCGTTTCGCCTTCGATGTATGTCACCTCTTAGAAAATTTCATTTTCTATATACTACTACTTTTTATGTTATTTTTCACATTTTTTTTAGGAGATACTTCCACTTCGGCCCTTAAATATATGTCAATTTTTATTACTTCATATGGTTCGTCCCCCAAATTCCGTCTCCGTCTTACCGAAATCCACATTAATTTAAAATTTGACATGTGCTTACGTCTGGGTTTCCATGTACTTATCAATAACTCAGTATTTATCCGAGGGTAATAAAATATAATCGTTTTTAGTTAATGTAAACTGTCCATAAGGCCAATGATAATTTTTATGGCCCTTTTTAATTGCTAATGGTCTTAATTTAAACAAATCTCGTGTTCAAATATTCCTTGTTTATATCAACAATATACATGTGGGATCGACAACTATGGTAACGTCTCGTTTTCCCTTGCAGTCTTGTATAACTTTATGCTATAATCCTTATTACAATTACGTAAAATGACTCCTTTTTATGAATTAAATCTACCGCAATATAACTAGAATAACCACCCTATCTCAAATATATAACGATATCTATTTAAACTCGTCTGAAAACGCAAAATTAAGTCGAAATCTTATATTGTTCAATAAACACTTCCGTTTAAACGTCAATTTTTTCCATTAGATTTTCTTTTCAAATCGATTTCCCTGACTTTATTGCTTCATCTAAAAGTGACATTCCTAATTTCCAGCGTTTTTCTTCCTTTTAATCTCCTTCCTCTGAATCTGTCCTCCTTTTGATTTTCACGTACTCGTTATACAATTGAATATTCCTACAGTAGTTTTTCCTATGTTTTCCACGTCTTTTCTTTATCTTCCTCTTATTAAAATTTCCTTGTTATTTTCTTGCATAATTTTTTCAACATAATATGGATTTATTTGTTCGTTAACTGCGGTTGTCGATACCTCCATTGCACCGATTGTTAACTTTACATCTAGGGTCATTGTACGAGATGCACCGAGCGTGTGACCCTGTTTACATTATAGCGTAGTGATCTTTCGGTTGATGACGATATTTTTTCCCATAAATCTCTGACTAATTGCCTAGTCTAAAGTCCATCTCTTTGTTCAAAATATGAATACGCCCTTCACTTTGTGATTGGTTTGCTTAATTATTTATAGCTTTCTGCTTAGACCTGATTGGCTGTTAGTTTCAACTATTTATTTTTTTGGCCTAAAAAAATGGGATGCCCCTGCGTCGTGACGATTTCTAATACCATCTGTGATCTTTTTATCAAAATTCATCTCAATCTGTTTAATTTATAGGTCCCTACTGTCAACAAGAATTCAATTTACTTTGATCCGATAGATGTCGCAAGTGTGTCCGTTTTATAAGTCTGAAATATTATTTATCCATTCGTTAGTTGGAAGCTACGATATTTTCTTATTTTCACTGTTGATTAATGCAATACATCACACGGTGCTAAAGAAGTAATAATGTTGTATCCAACAAAACTATCAATATTGAGTTATTGATAGAATGATGTTGGGCATATTAATATGCATCTTGTATAGGATGTAGGGATTATGGTAATGAAAAAAAAAAAAATTTTTATTTTAACTTTATGAGTTAAACCTCAAATTGAAATATTTAATTAAATGAAGACAATATCAGCGAAAGTCAATCGAAAATCTGGAAACAGAAAAATCAGAAAAAAATATTGTCCCAAAGGTGTCAATATCTTTTTCTGATTTTTCTGTTTCCAGATTATCGATTGACTTTCGCTGATATTGTCGTCATTTAATTTAAAAAAGATTTAGGCCTGTGGCAGCTTTTTAAAGTTTGGATTGTGGAAGAGTGCTGTATAATGTCATTTATCGAAATAACATGGTTTAATTTCAGAGAACAATGGAGAAAACGAACGTCTTATAGCTTCAACTAGAAAGTCATTAAAGCCAAGAAGCTGAAGAATGCAGGAAAGTAGAATTTGTTCAGAAAAAATATTAATAAGCCTACTTTTTAGCGGTTGAAACAGTTTTGTGGAATAATGGTGCATATAAAAATTTCACACACAACGTTATTCCACAAAACTTCCAAAAAATTCAGCGTAAATTCTAGTAATAAACTAAAAGGGCTCAACTCAAGATCGTATCTATTTCATTCAAAATTTGCTTTAATAATATCCCTACTAACTTTCAAGTTAGCAATAAAAATGCTCAAACGCGTGATGATAAAATGATTAAAATTTAGTACTTTTTGGTATTATTTTTTGATCATAAGTATTTATGATTTTTTAATAATGTCTAAGTAAAATAAGTGTTTAAAAAAATCTGAAATACATTAGTCTGTAAGACCGTAAATAAATCGGCAAACTGAAGTATTTTCGTCGCATAACACGTGCGTGCATTTTATTTTTAATCATTTTATTTGAACTAAAATTAAAATTTTGAAAAGGAGCTTTCCCAGAAGATTTAGTGATTTATTTATTTAGTTTTTGTTTTACAAAATATTTTTGGATTGCCATGTCACCGTAAAAAGCTTTAAAAATATATATAGGGTTTTAAGGGCCGTACTTGACTTACTTTAATCAGTGATTCCTGACATTATTTGGAGTACAAATGTTAACGATACGAGTAAAAATATAAACAGGGTGTTAAGGGCTGTACTTGACTTACTTTAATCAGTGATTCCTGACATTATTTGGAGTACAAATGTTAACGATACGAGTAATTTGGACTTTTTTGTTGGCATTTTATTGCATTTCTTTTTCAAAATCAAATGATAAAAATATTCTTCCACATGTCGTCACTGGTCACTCAGCCGAGTAACCGCCCAACCCCTCACCCGCCCTAACTGTCCAATATCTGCTGATATTTTTAATGTTTTTAAACCGGAGACCAAAATTTTGTATTCATTTTTACTTCAAATAATGTAAGAAATCAATAGTTAAAGTAAGTCAAGTACGTCCCTTAACCCACAGTGTAAATCAAATTCGCCCTACTCCAAAAGGTAACTTTGATCACAATGGTTTTGTTGGCCTCCAAATCACGTTACTTACAATTTTTTAAATAATTATTCACATTTCAATAGTTTCTCATGTGCAATAAATACGACAAAATTTTTCGAAACAAATTAATAGTACAAAAAAATATTATTTCAAAGATGAAAATTGATTAAGTCACCCTATTTTATGGTAGTTGCCTATCGTAATATAATAAACAGGTAAGTAGGTGAAAACTAATGTTTATCCCTAAAATTAAAAAGAATGCAAAAAGAAATGCCCCGGGTGAGGATTGAACTCACGACCTTAAGATTATGAGACTTACGCGCTGCCAACTGCGCCACCGAGGCGATGTCATCAGCCGGATTAAAATAAAAATGGATTCGATGGCTTCTTGTTGGTTCTAAAAATATTTTATTCGCGCTATTTTTAATTTTTATCATCTTTTTACGTCCACTTTGATTATTTCTTCTTCATTCCTCTGGATTACCCATTAAATTTTAATCTTGTCTCTAATTATGCATCTTACCGCTTGAAAATTGCGTCATTGTTGCTGTTATCCCCCCCCCCCCCTCCCCTTTCCCAACATCCCATATATCGAGGTGATAATTATTATCATTTACATAGTATAAAATGAAGTCGCTCAAAATGCATGTGCGCATAGATCTTTTAAACTACGCAACGGATTTTCATGCAGTTTTCACCAATAGATAGAGTGATTCAAGAGGAAGGTTTATATGTATAATACGTGCTTATTATAGTAGAGAAAAGCCGAGAAATTCAAATATTCAATTCAGGCAGCAGGCGGCGGGCAGCTGGCAAACGGGTGGTGTTGATTTTATAAAGGTTGGGTAATGGCGTTGTGTTTCTTTAGCCACAGCAACGTGTGGCTGGGTCTGCTAGCACCTAAATAAAATGATCAAAATCTAGGTTTTGTATTCCCTAATTTTCTCCTCCAAAACTGAACCGATTTTTAAGATTTTTTAGCCACTGCATTAGAAGAAAATATTCTATATCTGTTCGTTTTACTTTTTTTAAATACATTGAACGTTTGTTGATGACGTTAAAACCAGACAATTTTAATGATTTTTGTAGGGTAGGTACTAACTCCTTTTAAAAAAACCAAAACGCACCGATACCTAGTGATCGATATCTTCTATATATATATATATATATATATATAAATCAATTGATGTTCGTTCGTCTCGCTAAAACTCGAGAACGGCTGGGCCGATTTAGCTGATTTAGGTTTTGAAATGTTTATCGTAGTCCAGGGAAGGTTTAAACGGTGAAAATATGAAAACATTGCGAGGAAGATAGTAAAAACAACAATTTCATTTTCCTATATAAACTGTTCTACCTACTTTCCCGTCAAACATTTGACGTTCGTCCCTTCGGTACGGTAGACTGGGGTCCACTCCAGATTGCGATGAAACTTTGATGAGTTATTGTGAGCACGCCCGCGAAGTTTTCTATATATACTGGTTAGCTCGGGTATTGTGAAATTTGTATAAAAAATTGCAATAGGTGCCACGCGAACTGTTTGTATGGAATGCGGGAGGGATGAGGGGAGAATGGGGGGAGGGGAGGGGCGGGAGGGGAACTCGGGAGGAGGGTTCGCAGGAGAAGGGGCGGGGAACCCGGGAGGGGGGACGGTAACTCGGGAGTGGGGAGTGGAACTCTGGAGGAGGATCCGCTCGGGATGGGTCGGGGGAAGGGGGAGGGAGTAGAGTGGGGAGAGGGAAGGTGGAGGAGGAGGAGTAGGAACGCGATAGGGAAAGGGGAGGAGGAAGGTGAACGGAACGAATGCGAAAGGAGGCGCAGAGAGAAACAATTTCTTTATTAAATGTCATAGCAACGCATGCCGGGTACCAGCTAGTCTATATTAAATTTAAAAAAATATTTGCACTAGTGTCAAAATCCAGAGAGAAAATTGGGGAATACGTTTGTATGAACAAAACGCCGCCCGGTTTCCTCTGAAAATCAAAAATACCTTTAATAATAAGTTTATATGGATGGATATCAAACGAATTGATTTATAGTGTCGATTTTTTGGACTTATACGCTGATGTTACAGTATTTAGATAAGTAGTTTTATCCTTGATGATTTTGAATGAAAATATGTTTTATACATTTACTAGCAAACCCAGCCACACGTTGCTGTGGCTAACGAAACACAACGCCATTACTCAACCTTTATCAAATTCACACAACCCGCTTGCCAGCTGTCCGCTGCCCGCTGACTGAATTGAATATTTGAATTTCTCGGCTTTTCTCTACTATAATAAGCATGTATTATACATATAAACCTTTCTCTTGAATCACTCTATCTATTGGTGAAAACTGCATGAAAATCCGTTGCGTAGTTTAAAAGATCTATGCGCGTATACATTTTGAGCGACTTCATTTTATACTATGTAATGATATTTAATGATTATTTAGCGGTATTTCCTCCCTGGAGTGGAGTTGGGAGAAGCAAGGTGGAGGAGGCGGAGTGGAAACGTAAGAGGGGAAAAGAACGCGTGAGAGGAATGGGGGGGGGCGGAAGGGGAACGGGACGAATGGGAAAGGACACGGAGGAAGAAACAATCTCTTTATTAAATGGCATAGCAACGCATGCCGGGTAACAGCTAGTACGTAATAAATTTCTACGAACTTTGGTATATAAGTAAGCCGGGGGCCAACTTTTGCCGTACCAGTCATGAAACCTTTGTCAGGCGAGTGTAAGTTAGGCAGAGCGCTGGACTAAGGGGCTAAAAGGAACATTATTTGGTAATTTTTGATATCGCTGGCAATGGTTAATACGCATTTTTTTTTGAAAAAATCTTTTGATTCACCTTAATTACATTAAAAGACAACTATTTGCATTGGGGGAAGTGGAAAATATTTCATTCTAAATTTCGATTACGTAAAATTAAAATTAGCTTTCATTCTGTGAAACGAGACCGTCCATTTTCAAACATTATTTTCAAATGTCATTTTGTTATGTTGGTATTCTTGTTACTGTACGAAAAGATGCTAGAGCAAAGCGTAGCAGACTTCATGGGAATTCTAGGTTTGTGTAACATGGTTTGTGATACAAAAGAAAGTGCCCCTTTATAATGCCTACTCGCGTCAAGGCAAGAAAAACATTCCAGTTTTCAAGTAGTTTAGCAGCTACGCTAGGTTTGTGTAACATGGTTTGTGATTCAAAAGAAAGTGCCTCTTTATAACGCCTACTCGCGTCAAGATAAGAAAAACATTCCGGTTTTCAAGTAGTTTAGCGGCTACGCTAGGTTTGTATAACATGGTTTGTGATTCAAAAGAAAGTGCCCCGTACCTTCAAAATCTTCTAGCCGTTCGTTATAGATTCAAGTGTATCAGGAACACCAACATACCAAAGTGACAGCGAATGAGCTAATAGCTAATGGCGTACAATCTCACAAGACGAAAGCTCATTTTAATTTTACGTAATCGAAATTTAGAATGAAATATTTTCCACTTCCCCCAATGCAAATAGTTGCCTTTTAATGTAATTAAGGTGAATCAAAAGGTTTTTTCAAAAAAAAGTGCATATTAACCGTTGCCAGCAATCTCCAAAAATTAATCATTATTTGTTTCCATTCAAATTTGTATGAAAGACATTTCTGGTTTTCTTCTTTAATTCAATTCAATTTATTAATTTTAAAAACAGTACAAAAAATAACATTTCAAAGCGTTTTTATAAGAGAGAAAATATTTAAGATATGTTAAGCAGATTTAAACTAAGGGGGCACACATTAATTGGGTCAGCTCAAAAGGGGGGGTCCAGTAAAATCTCACGTTACTCGAAAAGAATATATGAAGTGGCTCAAATTTATCTCACAAAGGGGGGGGGGGAGTCTAGATTGGAAGAAAAACTGCTCACGTAGGTAATTAATGTATGCCCCCTAACAGCAACAAAGCTTGCCGTCTAAATTGTGGTTCATTGATTTTCAACACATCGATATTCGTAGTGATTCTATTTAACAACAAGGCAGCTCTCCCGACTTGCATTCAATTTAATCTGACATCAGCTAGGCAATTATGTTATAACTAGCTGACCCGGCGAACTTCGTACCGCCTTAGAATCCATCAATGTTGTGTTAACTTATTAGCTGAATTAAATTCATTGCATTGTAAATTACTTAATGAAGCAATTACAATTAAAAAAATTCTTTCTTCTCCCGCGTCCTCTTCCCCTCTCGCGTTCCCACTCCGCCTTCTCTCTCCTCACTCCCCTCGTCCGCTTCCCCCGTCTCGCGAACCCCCCTCCTAATTTCCCCTCCACCCTCCAGAAATCCTTTTCCCCCCTCCCAGGTTCCCCTCCCCGGTTAGCCTACGCCCTCCTGCATTCCATTCATTCAGTCCCGGTACATTAGTTTTCAAACAGCTCGCGTGCCTCCTATTGAAATTTTTAATACAAATTTCATAATGCCAGAGCTCACCAGTATTTTTTTTTACATGAGCTCCACACAGGAGGCCCTGAGGAAAATAATTTCCCTCAGGGCCTATGTCATCTTTGGGGATGCTGTGTGGAGGGTTTTTTAAGGAAAGGAAGGGGAGGAGAGTTCTGGGAAGGAAAAGGGTTTAAGGGGTGGGTAGGAATCTGGGGTTCAGTATGTACTGGTCATCCGCCACCAAGACCTAGACAAACCTCACCCCATGAACCCGGGCACCCCTGCTAAATCACCAAACGTAGCGAACCACTTGGGGTGACCTATGGCAGAGGTGTTGGTTATCCAATAAAGGTTCCCGGGGCAGCGGTACCCATTCCCGCCTCCCAAATTGCAATTATATATAGAAACCTTCGCGGGCATGCACACATTAAGGGCCCGCAACCCGGATTTGTACCGATTTATTACATATTTCCCTTAAACACGGTAAGTTTTAAAGCTCTTAAAAAAATATATGTTATTCTTGAAGATAATATCTAGACTTTGCCCGCGCCGAAACGCAAATTATATAAAATTCCCTAGATTGAAAAAAATCGCAAAGTATGCTCCAAAAATTATTATTATCACGTTTGTTTCAGTTATTTTACAAGTTAATATGGTATGAAAAAATTCACAGTTTTTCTTTAAATGCTGTTTAAGATATTGCCCGCGAGATTTTTGCTGAATTTTAAACGAGTCGTGTTTTGTTAAACACTTTCGCAATTTTCGCATCGATTTTGTCTCTGTAAATGTTAGCGCTCTCCTCTAACATTCGTAATTTCGTATCTCTCCATCTTCTTCTTTTCGGGCCCGGTTGAAGAGCCTTAATGCTTAAAATTTGAATGAAATAGGTAAAGTCGTTCGGAAGTTATCCCACTCCCCTCTCCCGCTTCCCCCGCCCCACGAACCCCCTCTTGAGTTCCCCTCCCCCCTCCGGAGTTCCCCTCCCCGCTCTCACATTCCATACATTCAGTCCCGGTACATTCAGTTTTCAAACAACTCGCGTACCACCTGTTGCAATTTTTTAATACAAATTTCATTATGCCAGAGCTCACCGCTTCTTCTATACAAACCTTGTCCGGACAATAAAAAACATAACAAAAAAAGATTTATCCAATTTGGTGCGGTCGTTCGGAAGTTATGCGGGAACATACATTTCGGCTATTCATTTTTATTAATATAGATAGATAGATAGACAGATAGATTATATAGATTATAGATTATGTAACCCCCTTAAAGTGCCTACTACTGACCTGTGATCATCTCTGTGATGGGGTGCTCAACCTGGAGCCGCGTGTTCATCTCCATGAAGTGGAAGGCGTGCGTTTTCCTGTCCAGGATGAACTCCACTGTGCCCGCGCCCACGTAGCCCACGGCTTGGGCAGCCCTGACTGCTGCACTGCCGAGAGCCTGACGGGTCTCGTTGGATATCCCTGGCTGAAAAACAATGGGTGTCTTAAATAGAATTCATCAAAGATCCATCAGTCTCTTGGAGCCGAACTAATGTTCATCATTAGAAAATGTTCTACGAAGATAGGTTGTTTAAATAGGCAAATTAAGAGAAGATCAGCGAAATTAAGAGCGGAAGAAAATTTTATTTAGCCGCTTTTCAACACTGGAATTTTTTGGCAACATTTTGGCCAATTTGCAAACACCCACGAGCGCCCACTCGCCGAAATGTGGCCAATTTTAAGATATATTTAAAAATATATATATTTTAAATTCCGCGTTTTGCGATGTTTGGTTAATCAGGGCTAATTTTGTAGTTTCACAGTTTAATAAGAGATATCTCGCATCTCTGTTTAATTGTTTGTTATTGACATTCCACCAACTGAAATTACTGAAATATTTTTTCTTGCAAGTCATTGATCACGTGTTTACATATTAAAATATGATTGTTCTAATTTAAATTTATATCTTTGATTATCAACTAGGCTGTAGACAACATAGCAGTGGCGGTCCGTGAGTTTTCAGTGAGCTAGAGTGAAAAATAAGACGTTATTCGTGTTGTTGTAGCTGAAAACGAATTTATTTTTTTCAAAACTTCAATTTTTTATGAAGATATACTGAAAATCTTCATGCAAAATGTTGAAATTAAAAAAAAATTAATTACAACGACATCAATAACGTCATATTTTTCAATCTTAGCACTCTAGCTCACTGAAAACCGCCACTGATGTATTTAATATTCTCCAAATAGGTACCACGTACGGCAATTTTAATTTAAATATTACACAAAATTCGTTCCTTTATTAATTTAACTATTTTTTATGGTTTATTTATGAATCCAAACATATGTGATAAATGGTAAAATATAGATGCATCCAATGGCTCTCTAACACTCCAATCAGTTTAAATGTCTTTATGTTTAGATATATTCGTGATATAGAAGTATGATTTTTTCAATGAGCGCCCAAGATTGAAATTGATCATATTGCATAACACTTTAGTATTTAACCAACTTAATATCGATGTCCTTAAACACAAGAATATACCTTAAAACCTGCGATAAGTGAGTTCATAAAATTCTCTTACCAAGTACTCATGTTTGAAGCGCAAAATGATGAAATGGCAATTGAAAAATTATGAAATGACAATCTCACAAAACACTATTAAAAGATCTCTACAAGGATTTCCTTGCGAGATGAAAGACAAAGAGTAAAACACAAATGTGGTCGGTATCATCTTAAGGATATCTATAATCAAAGAACATTTAAAGACACTTTGGCTGACAATATGGAGAGAATTTTCCGATTTGAGTTGTTACCTCCAAGAATTGGCAAAACAGATGATATTCAAGGGAAGCATTTTTTCAAAGCTGGATGCTAGAAGGCTTTTGAAGGAGATAAAAGAATGGTTACTTACAGCTGGCGCCTCTTCGATGATCTTCTGGTGCCTTCTTTGCACGGAGCAATCCCTCTCGAACAGGTGCACTGCGTTTCCATGCATGTCTGCGAATACCTGTAGAGTTCAAAAAATAAATTGATATATTTTAGGAGTATTACTTCATGAACTTCATGACAATATTAGAAAATTATCTAAGCAATAATTTTTTTCTAAACGATAACCTCAAAATGCTCGTGTACAAGGTCAGTTTTAAAATAAACGTTTTGAACCATACCTGTACTTCAACGTGTCGAGGGTCAGTCACATAGTTTTCTAGCAGAACATTATCATCTCCAAAAGCCTTCATAGACTCTAGTTTGGCTGACTCCAGAGCAAACAGAAAATCTTCTTTGGTCTCCGATATCCTCATGCCCTGTAAATATTATTTAACACATTATTTATATATTTTCAATGGTTACTCTGTATTTACAAACACTGGGAATAATAATCATCTCAAGTGATTTTATGCTTAGAAAGTTAATTTGAAGTGGTCCCAGTACGCTTCCTTTAGGTACGCCGCAATCAAAGACTAACTGGCACTATTAGGTACTTTCTTCAATATCATATAAAAATTCTACACTTTTATGACATGTGTACGATTTACTTGCAAATGGGTTCTCTGTAGAAAACAGTTGAGCTTAAAGTAATTTCATTTTATATGGTGAACCCTATTTAATATCCCGTAATTGATTTTAGTTATGGAATATTGGATTTTATTGGCTATGCCACAGTAAATATAATAATTACGTCGAATTAATCACAAATTATTAAATTGAAGCGAACCTTTCCACCGCCTCCCCTGACGGCCTTTATCATGAGAGGGAATCCAATTCTATCAGCCTCCTTCTGTAGTCTCTCCAAGCTTTGATCTTCCCCGTGGTAGCCTTGGATGATGGGAACTCCGGCTGCTGACATTATCGATTTGGAGGTACTGAAAGACAAACGTAAATCCTTAGTTGAATTGAGCAACGCGCTGTGAAGTTTTGGCAATTAACGGAAGGTGAGTTTTATGCTGTTTCGACAATTGTCAGATTTGATTTAGTTTTTTATCATAAGATTAGATTTTCAGAGTTTGAGATCGTTGGGGCAAATGTGTTGATGAACAAATAATTATGAAAACTGCAAGGTCCTCCAAAACATTGGCTAAAAGGGAATATGAAAATCTATTTTAAATCGTACCAAAGTGTCCGAAAAATCATTATAAACATCACACGGGTACATTTAAAGATAGATAAATGGAATTTGTAAAATGTCTAAGTTTTGAAAACATCGCACAAAAACCAGTTATTCTTTGAAAAATTATGTTCTGGTATAATAGGCGTGGTGCGCGCTTTTGGTTGACAGGCGGGCAGACATTAGAATTATTTCCTTATCCTCGTTTCACATTAAAAAAGCAAACATTTTAGTTCACTTCTTCTAGATTAACTTATCATATTTTCAACTTCAATAATATCCGCATCGATATTTATCTCTTTTGCTTGTTGTTTCAGTGATTATCAACAAGGATTAAAACAGTCCAAGCTCGAAGGGTTATCTGCTGATGCCCGTATCCCTGATAATCGATGCGGATGATGCTCTCGTGCAGACACTTCTCGGCGAACCCCAGGTCCACTGAAATCGTAGCCTTGACATTTGCTGGGAGGGATAGAGTATAAAGCCGTCCAAGCAGGAACAAGAAAGGTCACCTTATGATGTGCATATCTAGATGATGCTTTCGTGCAGGCACTTCTCGGTGAACTCAGGTCCTCTGACGAGAAATCGTTGCCTTGAGATTCGCTAGGAGAAAAGAGGATATAAAACAGTCCAAGCAAGAAGAAAAATGGTCACCTTTTGATGCCCATATCCCTGATAGCCGTGGCAGGCGGTCCTATGAAGATTATTCCCTCGTTCAGGCACTTCTCCGCGAACTCGAGGTTCTCTGATAAGAAGCCGTATCCCGGGTGCACGGCCTGACTGCCAGAGCGGCGGCAAACCTCCAGCACCTTGTCCCCTCGCAGGTAGCTCTGTTGCGAGGGAGGGGGGCCGATGTGGTACGCCTCGTCCGCCTGAAACAGATACTGGCTGTTATCAAAAATGTAATATATTTGATTTTTCGTGACAAAAAAAAATATTCCCTCAATTTCACTCCTCGAGCTCATTGTGTAAACACACGCAGCACCAGCGATTCCCGGTCTGACTGCCGTCCGCGACGGTCGCACCTCTCTGGCTTGGCAAAAATGCCATTCTCCACCGCCGACACCGTCGCTTGTACCGCGCCAGTTCGTGAAAACCACACCCCAGTGAACTCAAAGTGCCTTTCCCAGTAAAGGAACCCAAAATCACCCCAGTCTACCGTGCTTGTTCGCGCCACATCATACCAACTTCGGTCAACTCAGTGCTTTGAACATCAGTACTTTAAACATTCGTGCCCTCAGTTATCAGTGCTTCGAACATTCGTGCCCTCAGTTATCCTCGTGTTTCCCCCCATTCTATACCATCATGTCCTCCCCCCTTCTCCAAACATCCGATGAATACCAACGCCTTACCCTCGAGATTCAGTCCTTCTTTGAAAACCACCCCGACCCCAACAACATGTCCCCTGAAGAGATAGATCATGTCTGCACCCTGGCCTTCCGCAGAGTTCATGGTTCCCCTCCCAACTCCCCCTGCAACTCACCCCAACCCGACTCAGGATACTCCTCCCCAACAAACCCCCCCCCCCCCTCCTCATCTCTAACCCCCGCCCAAACAACCCCCCCCAACCTCCCCCTTATTGCCCCCCAAACCAACCGCCCAACCGATGACCCCCCCTGTCACCCCTCAAACCGACCACCCCCTTACCACCTCTCAAGATATCCGCCCCACTACTGCTCCCCAAACCGTTTGCTCTCCTATCGCCCCTCTAGCCGTTCGACCCCTCACCGCCCCCCAACCCGTTGACCCTCCCATCGCCCCTCCAACTGCCCCCCAAACCGATTGGTCCACTATCGGTTTAGGGTTTCTTACCCTCCCCCCAATCCCCCAACCAAGGGACAAAGACATCACTTCACATCCTCGCGCTCCAGCGATTCCCAAGAGCCCGTCCAACCAACTTCCGACAACCCAGGCCCCGAGGAAATGGTCTGGGGCTACGTCAAACCATCCCGCAAACGAGTCCGTCTAAAGAAACCCCCCCCCCTCGTTCTCATTCCAAAATACCAAGCAGTTCCTTCCCAATTTAGTAAAACGATCCATCAATAATACCCCCTTCAAGCTCAAGCCCCACCCGTCAGTCTACCACTCCCCTCACCCCTCGACATGCCACCGCCCCCCCAAGCCTTCCTGCCCTCCCCCCGAGCCCCGACATCTCTCTTTCTACCCCCCCCCCCATCTCTCTTACTACCTACCCCGTCCCTTCCCTTCTCATCCTCCCCAAAAATTAATTAACAAACACTAAATACCATCTTCTACAACCATATCAAACACACGATGAAAGAGAAAGGGCCCTCATTGGCCCGGTGCTCTGAACAGTACATCACAAAAGTCACAAAAGATTTTTCGTGAGCATCGTTCGGCTGTCGAATGCGAAAGTCACCTCCTCCGAACTGAAGTGTGTGATGTAGTTTCAATGTCTCTCATCTCTCTCAGAGGTCGTTAGTATGTGTAGTTTTACGTAGTTTTAAGATGTATCAATGGGTGTCAGTAGTTGTACCTCCTATACGAGAGAGACAACTATCGCCATTATTTTTTTTACAACAGCTCCACACAGGAGGCCCTCAAGAAAAAAATTCTCTCAGGTCCTATATCATCTTTGGGGATGCTGTGTGGAGGGTTTTTTTATGAAAGGAAGGAGAGGATGTTCTGGGTAGGAAAAATGTGTGAGGGGTGAATAGAAATCTGGGGATCAGTATGTCCACGAGTGAAGGACGAATGAATCAATCCCTGCCACTACCAACCAGCCTCTCCCGATCCGGCCTTTCACGCAGTTGGTGAACAGACGCATCCTCCGCCAAGATCCGGACAAACCTCACCCCATGAACCCGGGCACTCCTGCTAAGATCTACAGGTGGGCACCTTCAGTGACCATTTCCCATGCTCCAGACTAACAAAGATCGTCCTTTAGAACGGACTTTAAGTCCCGAAATCCTGTTGATGTTCATTGTAAATAAGATGATAATAAACAATACTCGTAATCCAGATGAACCGAAGGATTATTGAAACTCTCGGTCATCAGAGTTGTACTGTACAACAGAAGAAACAACAGTACCTACCTGCATCTTACATCACAAATGGAACAGAAAGAAAATTAGAAAACTTAATTACATTATAAGTAAAATTAATGTCAAATCCTAAAGGTTGGATAACTAATGCATGGCACCCATTAGCAAAGAATTTATATCTCAGAAATCATCGATATGACGCATTTTATAATTTTATTGGAAAAGTGCACAGTGGCGTAGATGAGTGGTACCCGGGGCGGATGTCACCCCCCGGGGAGTGGTGTGGTGTCACCCCCGGGGAGTGGTGTCACCCCCGGGGAGTGGTGTCACCCCCTCCCCCCCGCCCTATTAAAGTTGACAAAACGCTAATTTCGACTTCATAAAATTGGTCCATCCTGGGGGGGGGCTAGCGAATTTCAGATTTACAAATATAGGCTATGTTCGCCTATAAAAAGACCTAGACACAAAATTCGGGGCAATCCACGAGGAACATGTGAAAGAAAATAACAGACCGTGTTCATGTATACAATACTTTGGTGACAATATCCTTCGTGAATTTTTTCCCACGGTCGAGTGTCACCCCCCTGTCGGGTGGCACCCGGGGGCGTATTTACAAAACCTATACCGATTCAGTCGCGGTAACGACAATTTACATTTTAAATATATCTCTATATTGGTTATTTTTTATTACATTGCAAAAACAAAAATTGTTCTAAAATCTAGATAAAATAATCTTTCTGATGTGTATATTAGAAATTAATAATTTTATCTCTAAATATTTAAATTTTAATATTATTCCCATATATTGTAAATACACCTCTATATTGATAATTTTTTATCACTTTGCAAAAACAAAAATTGTTCTAAAATCTAGATAAAATAATCTTTCCAAAGTGTATATTAGAAATTAATAATTTTATTTCTAAATATTTAAATTTTGATATTGAATATTTAAAGCGACTGAAACGCGGTAGGGATTGTAAATACGCCACCCGGGGCGCCCCCCCCCCCCCCTCGCTACGCTACTGAAAGTGCAACCTTAAACACAAAGCGCGGGAATGAACTTCAGTATTAAAAGTTCCATTTTTACATCTGATTCTAGAAAGGAGGCTACTAACCAGGGCCGGATTAACCATTTCGGGGCCCCTAGGCAATGCATGTCTCGGGGCCCCTTTACCAATGGCGGACTAACGGGGGGGGGGTTGAAGGGGCTTCCAAACGCCTCCTTGTTCCCTTGATCAAATCCTTAAAAGGCTTTAATGGGGGGGGGTAAGGTTTTAAAACTTTTGATTTTTTTTTCAGAATGTAAAACATGTCAGTATATTGAGTACTGTGTCAAAATTTCAAGTAAATCGGAGCAAAACTAACGAAGGTACAGCGTTCTCAATCACTTTTATTTTCCCGAGCAGATAGGTAGTGCATACTGAAGCTTGTACAACACTTATATTTATAACATATGTATGTATAATTAAAAATAAAATTAAACAAATGCCAATATAAACCACACACGGGACCTTCAATCACTTCAGATACTAAGTAATGTGGCAACAAATAGAAGGAAAGAAAAGTAAAATACAACTATATTTACATATTTGTTTTAATTATAGACTATAACACAATTGTTGGTAAAAGGTTATTTATTTAAGAAAGTGAGTTCACAGATCACATAATATGGTAAAAATAGTCACAATGTATCAATTCACTAATTAACTGAGCAAGGGATCGGAGGGAACCTTGCCGTTAGGCTTTGGGAACAACAAAAGCTGACGGTGGTTCTGCTTAGAGGGTCGTACCATAGGACGAAGCGCAACTAAGGCAGCAGTCGGGGGTCTGGTTGGTGCTTTACTTATGGTAGTAGAATACTCCTTAGAGGGTCGTGCCAGAGGACGAAGCGCAACTAAGAGAGCGTACTAGCCAAGAGCGAGCTGCAGACGAACTGACTGATTTAGGGCGCGCAGCTTGTTATATAGCCCATTCCTTGTTGCGGGGTGTGGTTTATGTAGCGGCTCGAGGGTGGGAGATGCGCAGAAGGCGTCGGCACATCCTGGTTTGCTTAGGGGTGGGTGAGCAGGATGGCGCTGTACGGGGGAAAGAGATGGTGTAGTGGCAAGCGTAAAAACGGCGCGCTACAAGACTTGTTATTTATTATTTGTGCATGATGTGAACATTAGTTATTTATTGGGTTATAACCTAATTATTATAATTTGTTGTTTTCTTTAATGCGTGTACCTAGTGTTATTAACAAGTAAATGTTCCTAATAAAAAAAAACATCTCGAAAGCTGGCTTTTTCCGATACTTCGTTGCTCACTAATTGAAGCAAGTCATTTTTTCCCGGGGCGCGGACCGGGATTATCCCTAAGGCAGTTACCTACTCTGTCTTAGGGATAATCCGGTACTGTACTAACCAAGTTATGTACCAGTATTGTAATATAAAATATATTATTAAAAACATATTATGTATACATATTTTTGCTTGTTACTAACTCCCTTAAAAGTTCATTCTAATTTTTTTACTTAGCTTCACACAGGAGGCCCTGAGGAAACTAATTCCTCTCAGGGCTTATGTCATCTTTTGGAATGCTGTGTGAAGGATCTTTTTAGAAAAGGAAGAAGAAGAAGATCTGGGAAGGAAAGGGTAAGAGGGGAATGTAGGACTCTGGGGGTCAGAGTGTTCAGGAGTAGCAGACATATGAATCCAACCCTCCCGCAGTGGTGGAACTTAATCTCACCCCAAAATCCTGGGCACCCCTGCTAAGTCATCAAACGTAGCGAACCACTTGGTGTTGGTTATCCAATTAATGGTTCCCGGGGCGGCGGTGCCCATAACCGCCTCCTCAATTTGGTATGTGTTAATATTTTTTTATAGAAAGCAGTAACTTTGTGGTTTGACATATTAATTGAAATAAAACAATAACTTTGTTTGCAACCACGATCTTTTTTTTTATACCGACCGGTTTCGCTTCACACGAACATCATAACTCATTCAATCAAATTAAACTCAGTTTAATTTTATACCCCGAAGATGCTTGTGTTAAGCGAAACCGGTCGGTATTTAAAAAAATTAAATAAATAAATCGTGTTTACAAACAAAGTCATTGTTTTATTTCAGTTAATATTTTTTTGTAATGAAGGGCGGCTGCTATGTTAGGTCAATGGGACATTAACTATCCAAAATTTTAAGATTATAATTTTAGTTCAATTTTAAAATAATATACGAATCAAATAATAAAGATTAATCACACATATTTTCAAATGACCTTCCACTTCTGAACCCCTAGAAAAGAGGAAGAACGCCGCTGGGTTTTGAATTTTAAAAATAAAATCATAATTTTTTATCAAGCCCACCATTTCAACGTGCATAGAATTCTTATCCACATCTGAATAGACCGCCACAGTCTGGATGCCGAGCTTCCTGGCCGTCTTGATGACCCTGCAAGCGATCTCTCCGCGGTTGGCGATCACAACCTTCTCGATGGGACGCACAACCACCGAGCTTTTGAACTGGCGCGCTTCCGCAATCTGACAGTTGCCGCGGACGTCATTGCAGACACTCTGGCGGACGGTTAGCGAACTAAAAAACGAAAAATTTTAAAACATCGATCGTTCAGTTGATTAGTCAGACATTTTATTTTATTTTTTATTATTATTGTACAACAGCATAATTCCATCACAGTACAATTTAGTGACCCTATCAGCATTTAGGCAAGTGATTCTTCAATAATATTTGTAAGGCATATAAAGAACAGTCACTTACATCCAAATGGTTTGCAATTTCATTTAACAACACCACTCCCCTTTAAATAAATCATGATGTCGACTTCGGCTGTACATATAAATCATAGCATCCTAAGAGAAATGGGCTATCAATGAAATTGTTCCAAATTTTGAAAGTCAGAATAGCAAGACTTGCTTTCCGTCTAGTTTCTAGACTCACAGAATCAGTTTCCTCAAGTAAGTCAATATGGTGCATGAACCTCGGATAGGTTCCATGCGTCCGCATATAAACATACCTGAGGAATTTCTTCTGGATTTGCTCTAACAGCAACGATACTCAACCTGCGGCCCGCCAAGCTTTTTTGTGCGGCCCTAAACACTTTACCATCAGGAACTTGAATTAAAAAAAAACTATCATTTTTAAATTTCATATATCTTGAGATTCGTTTCGACTTTGACGCACAGATAGTGCGTCAAAGTCGAATAGCGCACCCGAAAAGAATTTTCATTAGTCCACATGATCTTAGATCTTAGATGTGTAAGAAACGTTGCTTAGATTTTCACGGCCAAAAGGTTTTTTGATGTTTTTTTGGGGTGTTATGCCGTGTTGCGCTACCTCCCTCTTTATCCAACGTTTCGGACAGCGTTACAGTGTCCATCATCAGGGCAGATGTGTAAGAGTGTTGCTATTTACACACGCTAGATTTATTCCCAAAAAACAAATATTTGCCACACAAGTATGCGCGCGAATAATTTATAAATAAAAGTGCCACTTCTAGAAACAACCGCATCAATTATAAAAACTGGTTAACGTCACTGGTACCTACTAATTTATACAGCATTTCTTTCTGTCGTATAAAGTACTGATTTGTTATAATTTAAATACGCATAATTAGGTGATTTTTCACAAAAACGGCGCTCTACAAATTATCCAATTATTATTATTATTAATGGCGGGAGTCCATTGTCCACATGTCCGACGAAAAGAGAGAGCTTTAAGACAAATGGGAAGAAAAATATTTCTTTGTTGGGGGGGGGGGTTGATAATTTTTTTTCGTCATACCAGTATAGTGTTACGGCCCGCGTAACTTTACAAATACATGTATGTGGCCCGAAGAGAAAAAAGGTTGAGTATCGTTGCCTAACATATCAATGTACTTCTGGTGGTACGGTGCCCAAACATCGCTCGCGTACTCCAGTTTGCTTCTCAGTATGCCATCGAATAACGCTAGCGTAGCTTCTTGATTATCAAACTGCTTACAAGTCCTGATGATGAACCCAAGAAGTTTGTAGCAAGACATCTCCAAGTTTTGAGATAACGAGGAAAGCAATATTCGAATGCTCACCATAAATGAAATATTATTTACACTGGTCGCTTTTTACATATTAAATATGCTATAGAATAAAACCGGGAAGCATGACGGTCCGGTGGGACATTTTTAAATTTCCTACCAGTGATCCAGAAAACATCGTTTTTTTGTTTATTTCACTACAAGTTATTATGCATTATAATTGATTTGGTTTATGAGTGATCTGAGTACTGTACTAGATAGAGTAAATAGAGGGTACACTTTTACTCAACTACAAAGGGGCCGTTCAAGTATTACGTAACGCACTTTGGGGGGGAGGGGGGTCTTGTAAAATGTTACGTTAAAACGAACAACGCGTTACGTAACATGTTTTTTTTAAATGTATTTTATGTCATTTTTATTTTCATTCGTTAGTGTTTTAAACTCGAAATAAGCATAAAGACAAATTGCTGTAGTCAGTATCGTACACTGTCGTTCTCGGCCTGTAAAGGCTCTCATGCTGACTTGCCAGCGCAGCAATGCCAACGAAATTTAGAAAACGCAAAAGAAGAAAGAAAAAATAAAGAAAAATTTATGAAACATATAAATTGGTGTTATTAAAGGATATGGAACATATACATGATGTTATATAAGCGATTAAAACAAGAAAAAAGGTATTTAAGCGACTTTCCAGTACTTTGCGCAACTTATTTGTGACTTTCAGGTAAAAATTGTCACTTAGGCGTTACGTAACGTTTAGGGGGGGGGATGTACAGAAAAACGTTACGGCGCGTTACATGGGGGAGAGGGGGGGTCAAAAATCTTCAAAAATTGCGTTACGTAATACTTGAACGCCCCCATATCTACTCAACTCAAATTTCAATTTTTCGAAGATATTTGACAAATCGACATATTTAATTTTCTTTTCGACTTAATCGACTTTTGTATTACCAAATATGCGATTTTCTGTTGTCTGTGATGTGCGTAGATGTTCCTTCCTGAAATCTGGTTCAATGTACTTAAACTTCCTTGGAATAGTGTCTTTTTCAAAGTTGGAACTGATTATTTGAATAATTCAGAAAGCGCTTAGGGAACGTACCCATACTACGTGACCAACTTTTTGCAATTTTTAACCCCCCCCCCCCCCCCCTCCCCCCGGTGACCAAAATCCTACGCAACCCGCCGCTCATTTGTATGGAGCGTGACATTTTGAAGACCCCCCCCCCCCCTAAACGTGTCACGTGGTATGGGTACGTTCCCTTAATACCTACCTATAATAAATATTTTTAATCGGAAAATAATTTTAAATGCAAATTTCAAAATTGGAACTCATTTGTCGAGAATATAGATAATCCCATAATTTTTCACGGGTTCGTGCTAGTTTTAAAATAAAAGAAGTATTCTTATTTTTAATTTTTAACTTCATGAGAAAAATCTCAAATTATAATATTTAATTAAATGAAGACAATATTAGCGAAACTAATATAATGTCTTTTTCTGATTTTTCTGTCTCCAGATTTTTGATGGGTTTCGATAACATTGTCTTCATTTAATTAAATATTTTTAAAAAAATACTTACACATTTCTTTTAATTTATTTCAAAATTAACCAAAAATACCCTGTTGCTTAGTGAACTGAAAATACTTATAAAGATGTTCGAATTAATTCATTCACAAATTATTTTACTACCCGGTTTCGCCCGTAATCGGAATTTTTGAAAAACCAAAATAATGTTTTTGGGAATCTCGTAATTCAAGGGCGGATTTAGGGGGGGGCACGGGTATTTTTGTGTACTGTGGAGATTCCATCACCGTACAGAAAACTGTCTTTATTAAACATTTAATTTTTTTATTGTTTTGACACTTTCATAAACCTTCCGTTACATACTTAAACTTGTAGAAATAAACATGTAGTATGATACTTCAAGTTTATTTCTAACAGTAATTGTTGGTTTTTTTGCCCGTCCGCCCGTTGTGCCCCCTCCCCCCCCCCCCCCAGAAAAATATCCTGGATCCGCCCTTGTCGTAGTTCATGATGAAAATGACATTGCGAGCTGAAAATAGTTGTGGTAAGGAAATTGGAGACAAAATTCAGCGCATTTTAATGATTTGATTTTTTATAGTTCCCGCGCTTATTTCAAAATGAGTCAATGTATTTTTGAGGTTTTTTGGGAGAATATCCGGTTTTTCGGATCATTACTAACTTTTCGAACTGGAGTCCATTACAGATTTCTAATAGTACCTACCTACATACATAAAATTTCTTATTTGCATAATGTTGACTTAATTTACAAAGTAAACTTATTCATCAGATTTGAAAGTTAATTACAATCCATTGGGGGGGTATTTCACCATCCTGCTGATAGTTTATCGATACGACGACGAATATTATTAAATAAACAAATAAATAAATACTCCGTAAAAAACTCGGCTAACTTATCACATAATATAATGCCACTATTCATAGGTTCAAGTACCGAATAGTAAGCTCGGTTTTTTTTTTTAATTTATTAATCGTGTTTAATAAATCGAAAATTTACGTTATCGTATTGATAATCTATGAAGAGGTGGTGAAATACACCCTCAATACAATATTTAATTAATTCTACATTAGCGACAATAATATAACTTACCGTCTGCCGACTTTATTCAAAATCCACAAATAATTCATGTTTTTAATAAAACAACCACTGCCTAAAATTATGCACCAAAAGTCTAATTAAAAATTACCAACTTATGTAATTTTTAACACACCGGATTATTTACAAAAGCCTACAAACTGTCAAATTTGAGATCATAAATCACTGATAACAAAAAAATATCACATAATGCCACACGCTAATTTAGAAATATACGAAAATACACAGTTAAGCACTGATTAATATTAACAAAATCATCGAAAATCTGTTAAAACCATTAGTTTTACAGTGAAATACAACTTTTATTGTATTTTTTTTTATGTAATTTGGATTTTTATGTAATGTAATGCGGGTATTACATTATTTACGATGTTTTGGCAAAGTTTTTGAATGAATTTGGGTTCAGTGTTCGGTCGAGAGTTTGCCGCATGGGACTTATCAGCTGAATTGATAAGAAGGGACTGACTCTTATCACGAGCAACAGCTAACAAAATACGTCAGTGTTTATGTAAAAACAAATAGGTCCGTACTGGTTTTCAGTTTAAAAAAAATGTTTTAAGTGGTACGTGGTACGTATTTGAGGGTTATAAAAATAAAATCGCCATTATACACCCATGTTCAGCTTAAAAAAAACGATTTTCATGTTTCCCTTAAGCACGGGTCACATCATGCTGGTTGCCAGCTGCTGCTTATAGCCCATTCACACCATTCATTTATCGTTCATTTCGTGATTTCATTCAGCCTCTTTCCCTCGAAATGAACCGTGTGAACACGAAAGTGAATAGAGACAGTTCCGAATGAAGCATTCCAACAATGTTGGAATGCTTCCTTCGGCACTGTTCACTCGCAACCGGAATTTAACATCACGTGACGCGAATGATGTGTGTGAACACTCAAGTGAACAGTCTTTCACTCGCAAATTAGTCGGCCGAAATGTTCTGGCGTGAGGACGAGTAGCCGGAGCGGCTTAAACGTCAAAATGCTCCGTTTAGTTCGCTTTTCGAAATAACTCCTACACGTCTCATAGAAATCGTTGTTTCTCCCTTACTATCATAGTGAAAAATATGATCTAAACGGCACTGGAAAGAAAAAATAATGCTCTATATATTCAATATAACAATTAACCACAAAATAATACGAACGTACACTTCTATGGAACCAAAATCTCTGATCGAATTTGAAAAAATAATTATGAAACATTGTGAATTTTTTATAAATTATTTTTATATGAAACGACAAAAAAGTGAGGTGATAGAAACGTTTATAATTTACTTGTCTAACAAAATAAGTGTGTGTTTTTATATATTTTTTGTTACCAGTAATTTTAGTTAGAATAAAAGCAAGTAGAGCCATTTTTTAAACTTTTAAAAGTTTACATTAAAAATTATTCTATTTAAAAAATTACGTGGTTATTTCTAATAACAAATTTAAAAAGCATATTTCATCACCTTTCCAAAACAGTTTTTAGTTTTTGGATACGTTAATAAATATTCCATTTATATGGATTTTATTGCAAGCCGAGGCCTATTTTGGAATAAAAATATTTTCATGGTGCAAAAATACTGGTAGATATCAGTTTTCAGGTTATTATTTAACTATATGTTCATTTTATGGTGCAGAAATTTATTTACTGTTTACAAGAATCGCCAATTTCTCGTAATTTAGTTCGACGTTATCGGAAATGTCAATTGAAATCGTAAATATTCCCGAACTTAGCCGTCAGCGCCGGACGAATTCCAATGCGGCCGCAACTACTCTCGACGACTTCGTAGCGAGAATGTCGAGTGAACTCTTCCTTCGAAGGAAGCGTGTGAACACTCGGTGAAACGAGAATGGAACATTTCATCGAGTAAACCTTCATCCGAGTGAATGGTGTGAATGGGCTATTACCAGCGGCTGGTAGTAGTACCAGCTAGCAGCGGCGGGCAATCTGGTCACACTACTGTTGCTGCTGGTCGCGTCTCGCACTCTCCAGTTAGTCATTCACTATTATGTCGTCTGTCGTTTCACGTAAAAAGCTAATTAAGCAGTTGTTGTGGGAGGGTGTCAGGGAACTTGGTCCTAATGTTCTAATGACGCATAAAATCTTTGGGCGGAAAGCAATTGTATTATTTTTATAATCGATAATAATAAGTAATTTGCATGTATCTACAAATGATTACAATTAAGGGAACGTACCCATACTACGTGACCAACTTTTTGCAATTTTTAACCCCCCCCCCCCCCCGGTGACCAAAATCCTAAGCAACCCGCCGCTCATTTGTATGGAGCGTGACATTTTGAAGACCCCCCCCCCCTAAACGTGTCACGTAGTATGGGTACGTTCCCTAATTAATTAATTAATTACAAATTTACAATTCATGTATTTACTAAAGTACTAGAAATCGAGTACTCTACAATTGTCTTGTTGTTGGCTTCCCATTTTGAGATGTCTACCCCGCGTCAAGTATGTAACGTCTTTGATTAAAAATATCAATTTATAAAATAGTCACATAAACAACTTCACAAAAAAAACACGTGCTTTCTCGTTGCTGGTAGACGCAATAGTGGTCACACTGCGCTGCCGGCTGGTGCCAGCGGTCACGTGATTGATTATTCGCCGCTGCCTGCTACCAAAAGTTAAACATGTCCAACTTCGTCAGCCGCTGACAAATACTCGCCGGCTGGCGACGCCAGCGCCGAATTTTGTTGTCACACCAAGCTGATCGACGGCTGGCAGAAGCGGCTTCTTCAACTCGCGGCTGGCAACCAGCATGATGTGACCCGTGCTTTAGGGCACCACACCATGGTAAAAAAATGACATGTTTTATTTAATTTTCCGAAAGATGCATTTGTTAAGAATGCTCTCACTAAATAAATTAAAGAAATTCGTAAAATTGACGGAGATAAAGCATTTTATGTGAAACCGTTTGAAACACTTTTTCTCGAAACTACGTTTTTCATCCTGGTTGACACAAGGGCGGATTCATTGGCGCCAGGGGGGGTCTCATAGCACCAGGGGGGGGGTCACATAGTCGTGGTCAAGTCACTAGAAGTTATAATTTAATGTTTATAATAATAGATACAAGTAAAAAGTAGGTCCACCTAGGTCCTGGACCCAGCCCAGGGGGGGGTCATGACCCCCATAACCCCTCCCCCCCTGGATGAGCCCTTGGGTTGACAACATATTACAAAAACTATACATACATCCGATGTGCATGTACCAGTCATAAACTGCTCGAAAATCCAGTATCTATGGCACCAGGTAGGGATACCTATGTATATGCAGTGGCGTAGCTAACATGGGTGGCACCCGGGGTGGAAAACGTGGTGTCAGCCTTCCCCCCCCCCCCCCCCCTCCCCCCCTTCCCCATTAAAGTTTACTTTGAGAAATTCAAAACGCAAATTTCGACCTCCGTAAATATAAAAACATTACTAGCTAGTCAAATGTGTAAACAAAAAATTCGCAATCCTCAAAATTAAAACAATTTAAAAACACTAACCGAATAACAACTTTTTCAACAATAATAATTAATAATAATAATAATATAATAATTAATAATTCTAATAATAATTAATAATAAGGTAATAATTCTCTTCACGAGTTCCCGATAATCACAATGTACAAGAGAAATGAGAATGACACAGATGATAAGCGAGGAATATTTCAGGGGAATCCCCTACAAAGCAATAGTAAGAGCTAGGAACGAAAATAAAACAACAATTTTTTTTGGGAATCCCGACCGACCGAGCCATAGAGCTGCAAATAACAGAGTTATTAAGTCTTCAATTCTAATATGCAGCAAAATTCTGAAGAAAATCATTTGCTGGCATGAAAACATCATTTTAACAACACATATTTAAGATAAAACCAGTTTTGTGTTCTGAGTGTAACGATAAAATTTCAATTGTGAAATGGTAAAGGTGTAAGTCTGGCTTTAATTATTAATGCACGCAGTACACGAAAATGGTTTTCCTCCTATCTTTGCAGCACATAGTCTGCAACTTTCAAATCTTGCACACTTTCAAATCTTTCCTTTGAAAATTCATTTGAAAGTTTGTTCATCTGCGGAACCATTTCAAAGGAAACCATTCCCTATTTGCACTATTGCAAGATATTCCCCGAGTTGCAAGATATGAAAGTTTCAGACTACGTGCTGCCAGTGGCGTAGCTAGCATGGGTGGCACCCGGGGCAGATGTCACCTCCCGGGGCGTGGTGTCACCCCCCCCCCCCTATTAAAAATTTAAAACGCTAATTTCGACTAAAACTGGTCCATAAAAAAATTACTGAACGATAAAATTGGTCCATCCTGGGGGGGGTGGTGGCTAGAAATTTTCAGATTTCTCCACAAATATACACAAAATTCGGGGCACTCCACGGGGAACATATGAAAGAAAATAACAGACCGTGTTCATGTATACAAGACTTTGGTGACAATATCCTTCGTAATTTTTTTTCCACGGTCGAGTGTCACCCCCCTGTCGGGTGGCACCCGGGGCGGTCCGCCCCCCCTCGCTACGCCACTGCACCTACCTCAGCGACGCGCGCCCCACGGAAGGTCCAAGCAGCGAGTGAGATGTCTAAAAAGCACAGCAAGTGCAATAAGAGCAATAATTCCAACACGCATGCGTAAATTTTACGCAGACTATCTTTCCAGGGTTAAAAATTCTGGTATTCAAAATTCTTAAGTTTACCCAGGTGCCTAATACTGTATGGGGCATTTAATTGCTAAACGCTACCTCAGTCTGGCCCTGTTAATTATGCGCTGACCTCTTGTTGAGTTCGGATATTGTGTATTTCGGATTCCTCATTTGGAATCTAATAATAATGTGTTTCTTTATTATTCCAGCATGGTTTTGATTTTCGTACATGGATTATATATTTACCAATAGTTGTAAAAAAGGTGAATAAATTTATACGAAATCAGTAAATGCGTATACTTAACCTTCCCCATACTAACCATACAAAAATTCCGCATGCTCCGAACCGGGGGATCGCGGGACCCCGCTCGTATTTGTACAAATTGCAAAAAATCATAGTGTGTTTTAAGTGACGTCTTGTCGACCATCTGGCCCGGCTTGGAATGTGACCGAAGCTATTAGGCACTGAAGCTGTAGCAAGCCAGCGCTTTCTAAACAGTGCGATATATTTTTAAATAAAAATAATTTGTAAACAAGTGCAGTTTTAAATCTTGTTTATTTTTCTTTTAAACTTAAAAGTACTTCGATAAATTTAAAAAGAAAATTGTTAATATAACAATGATAATTTATTTATAAGGTAACTTTTACAAATATTCTTTAAAAAAAATATTTCACATTCAGAGATTTCAGCTTGTCTGTACTTTTTTTTGTTTTTTTATTTTTTTATTTCTTGCTAGAGCAATCCTGATGAGTCACGGAACTCATTTTAGGACAGGGGTAACACACATTTCATGGGGGAGGAAATAGTTACAATTTTACATAGGAATTTAGACATTAAAAATAAGTTAAGTTATATGCCGCGGAAATAATGGTAGAAGAAGCAGAAGCCGCCCGAGAAAGATACGGCACGATTAAGTGTATCAAAATCGTGTGGCGGTCTATCCTTTCTACCTACCCCTGTGTTAAAAGGATAAAAATGTTTACGCGTAAAAAATGAAAATCAAGTGATTCTTTTAAACCCGTTTGTAAATATTTCCCTATCGAGTCCACGATCAAAGCAGAGTTTAAAAAATTCAAACAAACTGTACTAGGTAGATTACAGTTACAGTAACAGTAAGTAATTCAGTAACCGGAATTGAAAAATATTGCATTTTAATTGTTATTTTGTTATCTCTAAAAACGGGAAAGTCATTTCTCAAGGAATGCCATGTTGTTAATTACGACGGCAAACAACGTCTCGCGTGATTTTTCGTGTTTATGAAATCGAACAAAATAATGATTAATAGGCATTATTTATCATTTCCGAAGATTGCAATTCGTAATTATTATTGTCTAACTGACAGAGAGTGATTTTTTTCTTTTAAAAATGCGTATTTCATCGTCGTAATTAAAATGGCGGTCCTTGAAAAATGATATTTCACATTTTTTAAATTAAAAAAAACATTAAAACGCAATATTTTTCAATTCCAGTTACTGAATTACTTATTACTAACCATTATCTTCCTAGTACAATTTGTTTAAAGTGTGTTTTGAGCGTGGACTCGATATGGAAATATTTACCAACCCGTTTTTTTTTTTAATTTAAATAATATCATTATTTGTCATTAAAAAATTAAATGCAGTTCTACAAATTAAACTTAAACAGTAAATAAAAAAAATTATGTTTTTTAAACGAACTTAGGTACTCCTTTTTTATTTTAACTTCACTTTTATTTTAAAATAAAGAACAGTTTTAGAAGCTCAGAAAATGAACATCTGTTCACCCTAAAAGGAGGTAAAAACTGACTGACTGACCGCTTTCAGCGAAATAAAATTCTGAGCTACAAACGCAGCGTATAACTACCGGTAACTGATAATAGCAGTATGCCTGTCTCGCTCTTTCGCATCTGTTATTCGGGCTATCCAACGTATTGGTAAGGTGAAACAAAAACATGTCACAAGAGCGTAAAGAGAGGACATACCGAAATGTAGATAAAATTCAAGCGCTTGTTGCGATTTACACTAATTTTCATGAAAAACAATATTTTTCAATGTGATGCGCTTTAAATATTATAAAACAAAAAATGGCTAAATATTTGTCCCTGCTAAGTCACCAAACATTGTGAACCATTTGAGGTGACCTATGGGAGTAGTGTTTTTTTTTTTTTTTTTTTTTTTTTTAATAATAATATGTTTTTATTAATTTCTTACACGTTACAAATTTAGTTTTAATACATCTCTCCTCACTGACGCCAAACATATCAATCTCGGAGGAGATTTGGTTCAGGAGCAATATACTCCTTCCTACCGGGAGAACCATTGGCAGGTTAGTTCTACAGGCAGGAAGATAGAATAATCTATGCTGGCGTTGTCTAAGATAGTCATCCGGAACATAGAGACTCACGCGCTCCAGAATGGCTGAATTCTCAATATAGCCACGCAGCAGTCTGAATAAGTGGGTAGCAGCGTACCCCTCCCTTCTGAGCTGCAGGGAGTGGAGTCCCAGCATGCCCAGAAGAAAGTTCGTCGGGTAGAGCCATGGACATGGGCCGTACTCCCTCATGTAGAGAAATCTTAGAAACTTTTTTTGAACCCTCTCCAACATGAGGGAGCATCCCACCCCATGAGGATTCCAGATAAGCGAACCACTCTCCAGCCTACTGCGGACTAGGGAGAAGTATAAAATCCTCAGAGCACGGGTATCCCGAAAAACTCTGACGGTTCGGAGAATAAACCCTAACATTTTTAAGGCCGACTGGCAAACCCCTTCGGTATGAGGACGAAATGTCAGCTTATTTTCATACATAATCCCAAGATCCTTTATACTCGAAATTCGGTTGAGATTATGACCGAGCATAGTGTACCTGTGGTAGGTGAGACTAAATGCTCTGATAAAAGTCAGAACAACGCATTTCGAGACATTGAAATGAAGCTGGTTTTGTTGACTTCATTCTGAAATGTTATCAACATCAGCTTGAAGGCGCAAGCAGTCCTCGATATTTCTTATTAGAAGAAATAATTTTAGATCGTCAGCGAACAACAGAAAGCGAGAAAAACGAATGACTCCAGCAATATCATTAATGAAAATAGAAAAGAGAAGAGGCCCTAAGATCGATCCTTGGGGAACCCCTGAAAAAACAAGAAACTCAGCAGATTGGAAGATTCCGTGGGTGACAAATTGCTTCCTGTTCTTGAGGTAACTTATGAAAAACTTTAACATCCGAAGGGAAAAACCTATTTGGGCAAGTTTTATGAGTAAAATATCATGATTCACAGTATCAAAGGCTTTGGAGAAGTCGTGATACGAACAGTCTACTTGGTATCCACTGTCTAGGGACCTAGCAACATAGTCGGTGAAAACCATCAGATTGGTTTCAGTGGATCTTCCTTTCCTGAAACCATGCTGTTCTAGGATAATGTATGCGTCTATCTGAGGCAGAATGAATTTATAAATTAATTTTTCAAATAATTTAGCAGGAGCTGATAGTATGGCAACTGGTCGATAGTTTTCGATTAATTTTCTAGAACCATTCTTAAAAATAGGACATATGTTGGAAGTTTTCCATACTTCAGGAAAAGTGGAAGTACTAATAGCTAAGTTAAAGATAAAACATAATGGTGTTTTTAGGAACTCGGCGCACCCTTTAATAAAAAATACGGGAACAAAGTCTGGTCCGATAGAGTGGGAGTTCTTCATGAGTCTTATGGCACTCATCATGTCAGATTCGGTAAATAAACCTAAATCGACGTTTGTAGCTCCTCTGGTATTAAATGTGGCCGCATTATTAATTATGTTGGTTATCCAATAAATAGTTCCTGGGACGTCGCACCCATACCAGCCTCCCAAATGTCAGTAATCTTGGGAAATTCCTCAAGTCAGGTGATAGGCAACCTTCATCACCAAGTGAATTCTATAAATCAGCATACTAGTAGATATTTGCTTCTTGAGTGCGATGAATCTGGTACAGCTCCTCACAAATGTAGCAAAAGCGCAAAGGCACCTATGTACTAAGATTAAAAAAAAAAAACAGTTCTCTTTGAAACATATAGATGGCAGCACTTCAGTTTGTAGCTAGCGTTTGTAGGAGCGAGAGTGCACGACAGTGCCGGGGTAAAGAAATAAATTAGACTGGTATAATTGGTGTAATTTGTATCAGATATTAATAATTTAAATGGCGTACAAAAATTAATATGAATAAATAAAAACTTAACTTAGTTTCTTTATATAACAAAAATAATCAACATAAAATACTTAAATCTATTATCTTAGATTCTACAACAAATCCTTGACAACTAAACTATTTATTTATTTTTAAAAAGTCTCCAGCATTCATATAAACAAGTGGGGTAGATCCTCTATAGAAAATAGTATAGGTCAATAATAAATTATATTATAAATCAATTTATTTCATTTAATTTAAAATGAATAGACGATGACTTCATCAAAACAGTTTAAGAGTAAAATTTATGACTTTGGGACAGCTTTCCTAAAGTTCAATTCCCAATAAGGTTTAAAAATTGAGGTTTAGGTTTTTGTGATTGTCAAACAAAATTAAATGTCGGTTCTACATTACTTTAGAATTCAATTTATAACATAATTTATTATCGACATCCTAAATTACAACAAAAATGACTTCGCCCGACAAAGCTAATAAATGTGCCTTTAAAAATATATAATATTATTTATATTCTTAGAGTTTTATATTAAATTTAATATAAAATATAATATTCTTTATTAGTAAATGAGGCAGATGTTATTATTTCTGTTAATGCAGATTATCTACAAAAAGGTATATTTATTTAATTATTTATCTCTTTGAATCGGCCATTTTCCCTTCGATCTTTGTACATGATTGGGTCATAAGATTTTGTTGAAAGCTGTTAAAAAAATATCTTTTCAAAAATAGATGTTCATACAAGAAGACTATTTAATATTTATTTTTAAAATGCTAAGTTTATCATTTCAATCTTACTGAAAACAAATCAACAATCAAAAAGTGCTTCTTATAAATCTATCAAGCAAAATATCTATATTTCAGATTGTGTCAGTATTATTTTCATATCTGAAACAAAATCTTTACAATATGGTATAAAGATGACAAATTTGAAAAAAATAACATCTTACAATAAGTTGATCCAATGCAATAATGGTATAACCACTCGAGCGATAGGAAGCCAAATTTGGGTAGAAGTTATGTGCATTTTTATGAATTAAAATGAATGCTAGCTTCATTAAGCTTCTATCGAATGCCAAAAGATGTCACTAATGTTTGTCTCACTGATTATTTTAGGTTATGTTTTTTACCGTGATGTCTGGGTGTAGACACCATTATTAAATTATTTTCTAAAAAAAGTTGAATATCTGTAGACCATAGACAACATTTAGAAAGAGTAATATTAAATATTGCCCCAAATAAGTGATACAAGACGGGGAAATTTCGGTAACCACGGTACAAAATTCAGAAAAAAATATAGGATAAATGTTGAATTGTGGGTGGATTCATGGGCTTTAAACCATAGTAAGCAGTTTAGATGTTTCCGTATTCATATTCAGAGGTATGATTATCGGAATGAGTGCGGCCAAATCCAAAACCGAACATCCGGAAATCACTATCGCTTGAGTGGTTGAAAATATAAATTGCTGTTTTGACTCATACTCAATAAATGTAGCATGATAGAAAAAACTTATGAATTTAATTAATTTTTGATTGCAAGTGTATTTGTACAATAAGAATTATTACAGAATAAAATCTTAAAGACAGTGAAAATTAAACTATTATTGTGATCTTCAGATGAAACAGAGAATTTTTACCATGTAGAAACAAAAGGATACGTGGAATGTCGACTTTTGACAAACTGTATGAACTATCAAAGTGGCTACGCAATAAAGGTCGCGCATTTGGCGGGTAGGTTGAAAGAAAGGCGGAGCGCCGCTCTGCGCCGATGCGATTTGCATGGGTGAACAATGTTCATATTAATTCATGGCCATCTTCTCCCTTGTTTCCATAAAAAAATGGTAGAATAGATCTGAAACGGACCACATAAGATTGACTCTTGCAGTATCAGAAATCAACCCATATCAAATCGACAATCAGCACAATTTATAATTTTTGACATTTGAACGATCCCCGTAAAACACTGATTCCAGGCCCAACTTTCAACTTTCGATAAAATTGTTATCAGCAATGGTCAAATTGTCATGATCGTCAGCTGATCACAAGTTGATCAAAAGCTGAAATGGTACAACAGTTAACATTTAACAGGAACATGTCAAAAATTAAAAACGGCACTGATGATTGCCATCAAATGTTACATAGTTTAAAACACCCCAAGCCTATAAGAAATTCGAAAAACAACAATAGAATTGATAAACATTGCTTCAAATTTCTTTAGCTGCGTTTGGTTCCCACTTTTGAAAAGCTAATTTACTGCCGTATACCCCTCTCTGAAAGCAAGGGCGGATCCAGGATTTTTTTCTGGGGGGGGGCACAAAGGGCGGACGGGTAAAAAAATCAACAATAATTACTGTTACAATTTACAAGTTCAAGTATGTATAGGAAGGTTTATGAAAGTGTCAACACAATAGAAAAATTAAATGTTTAGTAAAGACAGTTTTTGCTTATAAGTATGTACTGTGATGGAATCTTCACAGTAGACAAAAAATACCGTCTGGGGGGGGCACGTGCCCCCCCCCTAAATCCGCCCTTGTCTGAAAGTTGCACTCTTCTGTGGTTAATTAACACAGAAAAATTTCAATAAAAAGACATCAATATAAAACAGAATAATAAATCTATGTAATGCTTACTGGGAGGCCTTTTCTGGTATCATAGGTTATTACATCATCAACAAAAAATATATTTAACCCTTTGATTACATCGCTGACAAAATTTTGTGACGTGTTAGCATTAATTTATATTATTACCGGGGACTATAATGTCGAAAGTACACATTTTTTAATCAATTGAAACCATTTTTTTACCACTAGTTTAGCATTAAACAAAATGAGGGTAATGAAAATTTTTGATTAAAATTCATATTGATACACAGTATGAGATAAATGTTTGTTACCAGAATTTCAAAATTAAATTAGACATGCAAACCAGTTAGCTGGTAAAACCAGTGGTGGGTGAAGACGATACTAATAAGAACCAGAATCATTTTATAAAAAATTGTCACTCTCAGTGACAAAGCACACTTTTCCTTGTGACAACAGACTCAAGATATGTGACAGTAGTATTCAAAGAGTTTAAAAATAAGTATTTAACAAATTCTCTCTCTGAATGACACACAGCATCCCCAAAGAGTGAGTTTAATAATTGAGTGGAGCTAAGGTTAAAAAAAAAGGTTCATATGTCTTTATATATATAAAAATCTCACGTCACAATGATTGATCGAGATAAACTCCGAAACTACTTCGATGAAATTTGGCTTGCTGGGTGTAATTTGGTCCAACTTAAAAGATAGGATAGTTTTTATCTCGATTATTGACCTCAATATTTATTATTGCAAATTAAATATTTGTTACAGGACAATGCTTTGTAATTATTTGTAAGTTCCATAAGTTTTAACGGATGGCGGTGTGTGTTAATTTATTGACACGAAAATTGGTTATCTAGGTTGGGTAAACATCAAGTTGATGGCGTTGTGTTTCGTTAGCCAAAGCAACGCATGGCCGGGTCAGCTAGTATATATATATATATATACACACACTTTCCTTGTGACAATAGACTCTCGATTTGTGACAGTGGCATTCAAAGGGTTAAAAATAAGTAATTAACAAATTGTTACTCTTACAATGTGCACTTTTCCTTGTGACAACAGACACAAGATATGTGGCAGTGGCGTTCAAAGGGTTAAATATAAGTAAGTGAATAGCATGCGTGAGTAGAAATCATACCTTTACAAATATCATTTAACTTTAAAATTAAGAAAAATTAACTTTACCTAAGAAAGAGATTACACCTTCGCTTATTATTATTATTAAATTTATTATTTATTTACGACAAATAATAATCACATTTATAAAAATTGAACTGCTATCAAAGATGGCAATGTAACGATACCAAATTACTTGAGAAAGTAATTAATTAATTCTATTTAATTTATTTGTGTGTAAATTATTAACAATACATATTAAAATATGCGGCGAATGTATAAAAAAAAATGCTTTTTTAATGGCACGGGACATTTGTGAACTTAACGAGTAAAAACTATTAATTCTTTGCGGCGGAAAAAACAATAACTTGTTTCATTTTACGAGATTGTGAAAATTCCATTTCCCACTTACAGACAGACGCTTGTAACTTAAAAACAAACTTAAGATTTTTAAAGCTTCTAAATTTGTACAAATAATAATAATATTAAAATATAGATATAACTAATTAAAAATGTTAATATCTGGCATTATCGAACAATCAACATGGCTGCATTTCGACAATCAAAAAAAAATTGTGACAAATTTTAACGTCATAAAAATTAAGAACTTAATGTGAATGCAAGAGATTTATACATTTTATAATTTTACTGTAAATAAAGTAGATTACAACTGAAAATTAAGCAATTTGTACGGATTGGGATAAGTGTTGATTTTTCTACAGTAATAATGTCAAATTTGTTCATTGATAAAAAATATTATCGAGTTTTGAAAATACATAAAGATGACCTAAAATGGTCGACAGAAAAATTAACTTAGTTAGATTTGATTCTGAAAAAACTTTTCAATAATGATAAATTATGTTTAAACGGTTTTGTAACAGTGCCCTTTATCTTCTCAAGTGCCGAAAATACCTATTGGATACAAAAAATTGTATCCATTGAGAGCTAGCATACAGTGAAACCCTCTTGAAATTTTTGTGCTTAAGAACTTTGGTTTTTTCGGTTCTTCGGCCCAAAATTGGTCCAAATATAAGGTTTCCCTGCTTAAGAAGTTTGTTTTTTCCGGTCCCTTCGAAAACTTCTTAACCACTGGAGCGCTTTTTTTCACAATATGACAGTATTTAAAACACCTCGGATTGCTTTGCTGCCAATTTTGGCAAATTTTCCCTTATTTGCACGTAATTAAGTAGAAGTTTACGATTTTATAATATTTTTTTTATAAATCCTACAAATATGTAACAATCGACAAAAGATAGATGAATATATTGGCTATATAGAACTATAATCAGTTTGTATGTCTCCATATTAAAATTCGGAGGTATGATTTTTTTAATGTGGGTGGAAAATATTCAAAATGATCAACAACAAATCTGGAGCAATGGGAGAAAAAAGTTTTAAATTGCGCTGTCACTTCAGTGGTTGGGTTTCACTGTTTTCTATTTGTGGGATTTTTACCCTCAGCACACCTGAGAAGTATTGGGTAATTTTACCCACGGCATTTCAAAGGTTAAAGCAGTTGCGAAGTCAATTTGTAAAATCAATAAACCTTGAAAATTAATATTACAATTTAGCCGAGTTATAGGGCATGCAATTTGAGTTGAGGCAAATAACAAATACTCAATTGTGTGTATTGGTGAATATACACATGTCCGACACTCTTTTGCATTGTGTCCTCTGGCGTAAGGAAAAAGAGGAAGAAATCAGAAGACCCACAAGGGTTCTTATTGGTTTTTTTTAATTCCGTCAATAATTTTAGGTCAATATGTTTATTATATTCAACTGGGTAACTTTTTGATAAATAATTCGCTTTGTATTTACCGTAATAATATAAATAATGATAGGAAGATTTCGGACTGTATTTATAATTCATACAACATTCATAGATTAGCAAAATCAGTCAAGAGTTAAAATATCAAACATGCTCTTCCAATTTTTGAAGAGACATTTTGGCAGTATTTCATATTTCAAGCACAAATTGTTGAAATGTAATTAATAATTTTGAAAAAATAATTTAAACAAACAGTTTTAAACTTTTGATATTTGAAACATAATATTTTTTAACTTTTTAATATTTTCCACTTATGCTTAGTTAATAAATAAAAGTTTACAAAGTTTTTTATAACACTTCAGAATAATTGTTTTAGCTACGTTTTATCAATGATTGTCAACACTAACTTATTTAGCAATTATCAATTAATTAATATTCCAATTTAATGAAAATATATCAAATTTAACAAATGTTTGATTTTTTTTTTATTTTTATTTTTTATTATGGAAATTGAATGAGATCAGCTTATTTTTATATAAACTTGGGATTCAATTTAAATATATTTTGTAATTAATTTGTCAAAATGAAAAAAATATTAAAGAGACCATTTAGAACGAAATGTGTAACTATCAAAAAAAAAATGTCGCTAAACGGTAGAAATAAATTATTTGTTCTTTGAGTTTGTTTATATATGATAAATATGTAGAAAAGAAAAAAAAACATGAATTGACAATATTTATTAATTATGTATTATTATTATTAAAAATTGATAAATTTAATAAAAATGAGAATCCAAATTCCTTAATAATAATTTTATATTATCAGAGCTAGAATTAATGATGATGTCAAGTAGTAAAATTACTTTTAATTTTTGTGAAAAAAATATATTGATATATATATATTTATTTTTTTTATATTTTCTCCAGATTGTTTTTTTTTTTGTCACATTTTCAAAAGCCAGCATGCAACATCTCACATCACAGTCATTAGCACCTTTTTAATATATGTTATCGGAACCCCTCCCCTTCCAGTATTAATTCCGAGATACAATAGTCCTTCACGCATCAATAATAGTACAACTTTTACCACAGCGCTAAATACAATATTTATATTTTTACATTTCCTATACAGTATTTCATTTATTACACTATCATACAATCAATACAAGGGTACGTCTGTTTTTAGATGGTATTCAAAGCAATCAATCTGTCAAAACGAAGCAGTGAGTCAACAATGAACCTTTAAGTTGGATCAAAACAGTGTCAACAAGGCCTGGAATTTAACCAAAGCAGTGCATCAACAAAGCCTTGAACTGAACCGAAACAGAGTGTTAACAAAGCTTTGGATTCAACCAAAGCAGTGCATCAACAAAGTCTTGAATTGAACCAAAGCAGTGTGTTAACAAAGTCTTGTATTGGATTCAACCAAAGTAGTGCATCAACAAAGTCTTGGATTCAACCAAAGCAGTGCGCCAACAAAGTCTTAAATTCAACCAAAGCAGTGCAACGATCCTTTCAATCAAAAAGATTCAACAGAATGTTTTATAATTCACCGGAATGAATGTGTCAACATTGATTCTAGCAAATAGTCTGCAATCTCACTGTCTCCGTGTTGACTTTGGTCTTTTTCCTGAAAAGTTTGAATGCGGATTGAGATTTAGCGACAGGTTCGGTGGTTGCGGCGATGGGTTCGTTGGAAGAGGAGGATGCGGCCACTTCCACGGCCGTCAGCTTCTTGGAGGACTTCCGCTGGGTGTGCTTCCGTGAGAAAAACCCCGTCTCTTTCTTCCCTGTGGCAAGTTCACTGTCCGTGACAGGCGCCTTCTCCACTGGCTTGTCTTTACAACTACTAGCAGAACCGGCGGGGGTTTGGCTATCACTGATAGGCGAGAGCGCTTCTGTTCTTTTGGTTTCACTTTGGGCCACCTCGCCACTGTTAGATTTGTTTAAATTACTTTGGACATTATCACTAGTACTAAGTTCACTGGTTTCACTGGCAACGGGCAATAATAAATCACATTTGTTTTGAGATCTCGATTCCTGAGAAGGGGTGGAGTCGCAGCTACTCCGGGATTTGTCGTCTAAGCTCAAATTCACACCTAGCCTCTCCTGCAGCAAGTCTGTGTCTTCGATTATCCTGAGATGATTGTTACTTGCAGAAACAACCTCGTTACACCTCTTCAGCTGGTACTGTTCCAAGCATTTGTGTTCTCGGAATAATTCATCCGAGGCTCTGTCCGCTTTGGTCTTATCTTGGAACTTTCCTTGCTTGTGTAACTCTGGGAATAACTTCCCAGGAAATTTAGCTAACTGATGATGGCTTCTAGGAGGCACGGCCGGAGGGATGTCGTCCGATGATTGACCTTCGTCGATTCTTCCTTCGGAGAGTCGACTCTTCCCCGCGCTCCTGAAGTTAGACATCAGTTCGTACTCTTGGCAATACATCTGCGGGTTATCCGCCAGTTCCTCCATGGTCATTGGTTTTTTAACAAATGGTTTTATCGGCAACGAGCTCGGCGGTAAAATGGCTTTCGGCTTGTTTTCGCGTTCTGGAATCTTCGGCCGAACTTCGACATATTCGCAACTCGGCTTTTGTCCAGTCAACGGCGGCGAAACCCTCTCGCTTCGATCTTCGTTGGTGGGAGACATGCGAAAGCTGTCGCATTCGCTGTCGGGAAGTTCGTTGATCAAGCAATTCATTTTGAGATACCCTGAACCGGTAGCGGACGTGGATTTATGCGAATTAACGGAGAGTCGTTCGTTGACATTCCGATCTGTGAGTTTCATAGATTCGGTGCTGGAACTGATGTAGAGGCTGTTATTTAAATAGGTGCTTTCGTTGACCTTCTCGCCGTGCATCATCTTCTTGGGTGTTTGCAGGCTGAGCGAGATTTCTGGCAGGGGGATGCTGGGTTTGAGACTGTTGGGGCCCAAGTGTCGCAGGGTAGGCGGGGAGGTGTGCAGGGCCGGGGCGGTGGCGGAGTGGTACATGGTGCGGAAGGAGGGAGTGGCCCCCATGGGGTGGGGATGGTGAGAGCCGTCCAGGGACACGTTGGTGCGGTCGCGGAGGTTGAGGTAGTTGTCATCTCCAATCGGGGCTTGCCTGGAAAACAACACAAATTAGTACAAATAATAATGGAAAATAGGTGAAGAGTGTTGTAAGAATGGGGAATTGGGTACTCACTTGCTGCCGTACTTGGTTTCCCTGGCCAGGGACCTAAGGAAGGCGCGGTGCTTCTCCTCCAGGGAGTAGGTGACCTCCATCAGCTCCCTCAGGGTCTTCTGGTATGAGGGGATATCCTCGATAGCCAGCGCGGGGCTTCCGGGTATCGGAGGCTGGCCACCTGCAATATAAACAAATATTGGTCCATTTAATATCAACACGCTGAGTTCAAAAGCAGCATTAAAATTTGAATATTCAACGTATTTACTTATATCTGACGCATTTCTCTTAGTACACATTACCACTTCAAGTCAGAGGACACTAAACAGGCAAACTGAACTCACACAGAACTACAAAACAGTAGTTTAAAGTTTCCAGATAGGGAAGCAATAAAACTGGCTTAAACTGTTCAGATAAGGAAACTTAAAGTGTCCAGATAAAGAAACAATAAGACTAACTCAAAGTGTCCAGAGAAGGAAACAACAAGGAACAAGGCTAACTCGTGTTCAGATAAGAAAACAATAAGACTAACTCAAAGTGTCTAATAAGGAAACAGTATGACTAACTCAAGTGTCATACAAAGAAACAATAAGACTTTGGTGTCCAGAGAAGGAAACAATAAGACTAACTCAAAGTGTCCAGATAAGGAAACAATTGAGGGAGCGGGAGACAGAACGAGAAATAAAAGGCGTCATGTCGAAGTAGTGAGTCAGTCGTTTATTGGGCTACGTAGCAGATGGTCGGTGAGCGGTAACTTGAGGTAATGCGGAGTGCCGTGATGAGATTCTGCAGGCGTGCGGTATGATGGAGATGGTGTGGTGAAGGTCAGCGAGTTGCTCGACACCATGGCGGTGGAGATGACCTATCTTCCAGGCCGTTGCTCGACACTTTGAATCGCGGAGATGAACGGTGTGTGGCTCGGTGAGCTGAGCCACCAGCAGGTAGTCCTGGCGAGGCGGAGCGCGTTCCATGGCAGCGAAGCACGGTGGGCTTCGGGGTGCCATGAAGTGGTGAGCTGATCCCCGGACTGAAGGTGACGCAAGCCTTGTGAGTCGCGGGATGTTGCTGTTCTGCGGGGCTGAAGGCACGATGGGCCTTGCGGCTGAGACGTGGTGATGGACCTCGAGGAAGCTGCCCTGGAGCGTAGCGATGCCATGCAGAGATCGTTACATGCTGAGATGTTGGCCGACTGTAAGTGTGAGACTGAACTGCAGCGGGCGAGCGATCGGCTGCTTATATAGCCGCGGTAGAGTAACTACCTCGCGGTAGGTAATACGAGCCACCTCGGCAGTTGACGAGAATATTCGGCGCCGTACAGATATTGTACGGTGCTGTCTCGAGACCTTTCTAGGCGGGGCGATATTATTATCGTCGGGCTGGCACGGGAGGCGAGAAAGTACATCGCGACCAGTATAGGTACGAAGGTACCTAGGCAAGTAGGTTTGCCGATGCGCGCGGATATTAGGAGATGTTTCTCGATTCCTCTTTTGGTGGCGAAGTTCATAATGATGTGTCGCCACACACCCCCTTCCCAGTGTACGGAGTACAGGGTTGAAAGATGATGCCAGGAGTCGCAGGAAAGCCGGGTTGATGCTGCTGGTCGGTGCGTTCATGCTGATGCGTCTCTACCGATTCCCTCGTTTTGCGGTGTTACCGGTGCGTCGTGGTAACACTCTTGTCAGGATGCTATATGCTGCGTATCCATATCACGTCGGGGTCACCAGTTGAGGGAGCGGGAGGCAGAAATGAAAGTCGTCATGTCGAAGTAGCGAGTCAGTCATTTATTGGGCTACGTAGCAGATGGTCGGTGGTCGGTAACAAGATGTAATGCAGGGTGCCGTAGATGAGATGCTGCAGGCGTGCGGTGGAGATGGAGATGATGTGGTGAAGGTCAGTGAGTTGCTCGACACCATGGCGGTGGAGATGACCTATCTTCCAGGCCGTTGCTCGACGCTTTAAATCGCGGAGATGAACGGTGAGTGGCTCGGTGAGCTGAGCCACCAGCAGGTAGTCCTGGCGAGGCGGAGCGTGTTTCCATGGCAGCGAAGCACGGTGGGGCTTCGGGGTGCCATGAAGTGGTGAGCTGATCCCTGGACTGAAGGTGCGTCAAACCTTATAAGTCGCGGGCTGGAGCTGATCTCAGGAGCTGAAGACACGATGGGCCTTGTAGCTGAGACGTGGTGATGGACCTCGAGGAAGCTGCCCTGGAGCGTAGCGATGCCATGCAGAGATCGTTACATGCTGAGATGTTGGCCGACTGTAAGTGTGAGACTGAACTGGACTGAACTGCAGCGGGCGAGCGATCGGCTGCTTATATAGCCGCGGTAGAGTAACTACCTCACGGTAGGTAATACAAGCCACTTCGGCAGCTGACGAGAATATTCGGCGCCGTACAGATATTGTACGGTGCTGTCTTGAGACCTTTCTAGGCGGGGCGATATTATTATTGTCAGGCTGGCACGGGAGGCGAGAAAGTACATCGCGGCCAGTATAGGTACGAAGGTACCTAGGCAAGTAGGTTTGCCGATGCGCGCGGATATTAGATGTTTCTCGTATGTTCTTTTGATGGCGATGATAATAATGATGTGTCGCCACACAATAATACTATCATAAAGTGATCAGATAAAGAAACAAGAAGACTGAGTCATAGCGTTTGGGAAAGGAAACAACAAGACTGAATCAAAGCATCCGTGTAGAAAGAAGTAAGACTGACCCGTCCGGCGCAGCAGCATGGCCTCGATGGTGTTCATGTGCGACATGAGCAGGCAGTGCACGCGCTGCAGGTCGCGTGCGGGGTCGAGCCGCAGCCTGAACTCCGAGTGGGGCGACCTCGCAACCTGGGGGGTGCTCTCCACACAGCCAACCGCGTCTGCTTTGGTGCCGGTGCAGCTGGAATTGTTAAATAATTGAGGTTAAGAACATTCAGATAGGATTAGCAGCCCGGTGTGTTCTTCCAGACAAATATACTTCTGGGTTGCTTTTTTACTATACTCTGAATTAGACCTAAAAGCCTCCCACACAAGCGACTAACATTCTTGTGTTGTTTTACCTCTAAGATTAGATTGAAAAGATATAATATGCAAAAGCTAAAAATCACTCATACGCGTACAAGTGGGAAACAGGGGAATCTACATCACATAGAGAAACCAAAAAGCGTAATTTTTTAAAGATTTTTAAAATATTCTTTCTTTGGAAACTTTAAGTTTTGAAGTCTTGACGCATTTTAAAATATCTGCCTAGAAATTCTGTATCTTTTGTGGAATCGTTATGAGATAACAGACGTGATCTCCTGTCAGATTTGTGTGATTTATTTGCTTTTTCTATGTACAACGTACATTGAAAAAGCAAATAAATAAAAGTAAACTTGCAGGAATTCGTGTTTAAAACGATCTAAAGTAAAATATGTGACAATAAATATGTAAAAATCACACAAATCTGACAGGACACGTCCGTTATCTCAATAAAGATCCCACAAAGATATAGAATCGCTATGCAGACTCGATTTAATTGAAAATTAACCCCCTGGGGGCCAGGCTTTTTACCAGAACAACACCGAAATTTCACGATCTTCAATTGAATGTTTTGTGGATTAAATTTAACCTATCGTATATTTTATTGACTGAAACACATTCCTAGAACAATAAACTATTTACCAAAATAATATTACTTGCGTAATTACGTAAATTGATAGGTTTTATGATGTTTTATTCGAGGTCACGCATCGGCATTTTGACGCGGCCGCCAAAATGACAGTTCGAGATGCCCACAGATAAAAATTATTTTAAAATTTTCTAATGTTGCAAGGTGAACGAAATTTTTACCCATCTCATAGAGAATGTTGGCGCTAGCATTTCTGACCGTGTTCTTATTCAAATTTTGTACATAGAACGGTAAAAATCGAAGATGAAAATATTTTTTTTTCGCGCATGCGCAAGACCTGCGCACATCCCGCCCGACGAAAAATTTCATATAAATTATTCGGAGTGACCGGCTGCATTGCGGCTTTTTCTATGGTAAAGGGCGATAATAGAGCTAGCGATTCTGACCGTGTTTTTCATACACTTTCTTTATACATAAGGGTCAAAATTGCGTAAAAATTTTGATTTTTCATTTTTGTGCGCCGGCGCACAAGCGGCACAGGCCGGGTTAAAGCCTAGGCCAAAAAAAGTTTTGACATTAAATCAACTTTTATGTTTTTTAATGTGAATACCACACAAGTCTCAACGGCTCCAGTGAGACTGTCATCCCCAATTGGAGTATTTTGTGAGGCTTAAAACCTGTCAAAGGCCAGGAAAAACACGGAAATTTCCTAACAAAGCACCACTTTGAATTTTGAATTGAATGTTTCGTGGATTAATTTTGAGCTATCGTATATTTTATTGACCGAAACACATTCCTAGAACAATAAACTATGTACCAAAACAACATTACTTGCGTTAATTACGTAAATTGATAGGTTTTACGATGTTTTCATCAAGTAACATGACTTTGACAGAAAGAATCGTGGCAAATTTGACATTTCGGTGCCACAGATAAAATCATTTAAAAATATTCTAGGGTTGCCAGGTGAATGAAATTTTTGCCTGTGTCATGGGTAAATGTTGGCGCAAAAGATTCTGACCTTGTCCTTCATACAAATTCTGTACATAGAAGGGTCAAAATCGCAGACAAACATATTTTTTTCAAAATTTTTTCCGAAACCGCGCGTGGATTCGCATCTCCGGAAGAGGTTAAGGTAGTGGGGAAGGGAAGGAAATGGGGAAGAGGAAGGTGGGGAGGTACCTGGCTATTCAGATCTGATTACCAAACACAGCTAAGGCCATTTCAAGCAGCTTTCAAATCTGAATGGTGGTCTTACACCAGAGCAAATTTTAGATATAGGCTATCATTACATTTTTAATGTTTTCATTTTGAAAAAAAAAATCCAAAAATAACCAGTTCTTCAGAAAAATAATATGGGGTCACCGAGACACAAGTCACTGGGATACGAATATGAATTATTTCTAGTTGCTCACCAGGTCCAGTGTCCGTGCGAGAAGGCCCCCGGGTGTATCTTCTGAGGCGGGGGGCGGTGGCCCTCGCACAGCTTGCCCAGCAGGTCCAGCCACTCCTTGCGCTCCACGCAGTTGCCCGCCTGGATGTACAGCGTCCGGTCACGGTATTCTGCAAACATCCAACCAGAGACACTCATTAATACACTTAATCCGTAAAGTCTATTAGTTCAGTTTTCGGAACAACTCATACAGGTCTCATAAATCTCAGAAATCGTTGCATCTCCCTTACTATCATAGTGAGAAATGTGATATAAACGGTATTCGAAAGAGAAAACACCGTGCCTTATATTCAAATACAAAAACTAACCACAAAATCAGTAAAATGAACACCTTTATGAAACCAAAGTTTCGAATCGCAATTTGATATAAATTTACGAAACTTTTTTTATTAATTACTAGCAGACCCGGCCACACGTTGCTGTGGCTAACGAAACACAATGCCATTGCCCAACCTTTATAAAATACACACCACACGCTTGCCAGCTGCCCGCTGCCTGAATTGAATATTTGAATTTCTCGGCTTTTCTCTACTATAATTTATACATATAAACCTTCTCCTTGAATCACTGTATCTATTGGTGAAAACCGCATGAAAATCCGTTGCGTAGTTTAAAAGATCTATGCGCACATATTATTCAGTTTATACTATGTAATGATTTTTACATGAAATGACAAAAAAGTGAGTTGACAATAATGATCATAAGAAATACATTTGTCTAATAAAATATGTAATTTTTTTTCATTACCAGTAATGTTAGTTAGAAAAAATGTAAGGTTACCCATTTTTAAAACTTTTTTATGTTTGCATGTAAAATTTTTATCTTTCAATAATTATATATGTTTATTTCGTTTTATAAAATTTGAAAGCATATTTTATCATCTTTCAAAAACAGTTTTTTGTCTAACCAGTACATTTTCCCGAATATTTCTCAGAAGAATGAATGCAAATGACCTGATTTTAATAAGTGGAGGGTGAGTGCAAAGAACACATAGGCGCATATATGCTCAATTTATGCCTTCTAGCAATGGAGGTCACGGTTTCACAATAATAGCATCCTTGGACATCAAATTACTGGTAAAAATTAACGGTAATTAATATCCACCATTCACTTTTATTTTTTTTTTTTGGCTTACCAAACGATTTGGGTTAGGCATCCCTGATCTAAACGGTGTTAGAAAGAGAAAATAGCATGCTTTATATTAAAATCTAAAATTTAACCAGAAAGTGGTCCGAAAGAGTACACTTGTCCCACCAGGGAACATTTCCGTAGCACTGCAGTACTCGGTAGGCAGAATAGTTGGCTCATTGAGAGTTGTTGAGATTATCTTCTTCAATGATTAGTTTAGGTTAGTTTAAGTTAGGTGAGTTTAGGTAGGTCTGTTATTCTTTTTCACTTTTCTTGCATGTTCTGTTTTGTAATGATATAATTTATATAGGCGTGGGTGTGGGTGTAATTTACCTATCTGGAACATGTTGTTCATCTTGAGGTTGTACGCCTCGGGGATGGGCTGCGCGGAGATGATGTCAGCCAGCGCGATGGAGCACAGGGGGCTTTTCCCCTTGGCCTTGGAGTAGCTAAGCTCGCATGATGTAAGCCTGAAGTGGCGCTGCTTGAGATTGGCGCGCCCAAAGCGCTTGCGCCCCTGTGCCTTCTTGATCATGGTGCTGAAATGTGTAAAAAATTATTATAATCTCGTCCTGGCTTTAGTCCCATAAACGGCTATGACTTCTTTATAATAGTGCTGAAATGAAAAAAGATTTATAAGTCTAATTTGTTAAATCTGTTCTCATCCTGGCTTTAATCCCATCAAAAATGTTAAAAAGTTGTTACATAACCACTTGAGCGATAGCCACACAAAATTTCGGTAGCACCACTCATGCCATTGAGCGATAGCTACCCAAATTTGTGTAGCACCACTCATGCCATTAACCGGTGACAGGCCGGAGACGCGCCGGCGCGCTCGTCATATGCACATGCGCGAGAAAATAATTCAAATATTTGAATAATATTTTCGACAAAAAACTTTTGGTCTGCGATTTTGACCCTTCTATGTACAGAATTTGTATGAAGAACAGTGTCAGAATCGCTTGCGCCATCATTACTCTCGGAGACGCTAAAATTTTCATTCACCTTGCAACCCCGGAATATTTTTAAAACGATTTCGTCTATGAAAATCCGCTGTCAGAATTTGCCGCGATTTTAACCGTCGCAATAAATATGTGTTCCGCGACTAAGACATCGTAAAACCTATTAATTTACGTAATAAATGCAAGTAATGTTGTTTTGGTAGATAGTTTATTGTGTTGTGAACGTGTTTCAGTCAATAAAATATACAATAGCTCAAAATTAATCAACAAAACATTCAATTCAAAATTCAAAGTGATGGTTTTTTAGTGTTTTTTCGTAATTTTCGTGGAATGGCGTGGCCCATGACGGGTTAAGCGATAGCTACCCAAATTTGTGTAGCACCGCTCTTGACCTTGAGCAACAGCTACCCAAATTTGTATAACACCACTCATGCCATTGAGCGATAGCTACCCAAATTTGTGCAGCACCGCTCTTGACCTTGAGAAATATATTTATTTGAAAATTTGCACAGTTGACATTTAAAATAAGAGGAAAATTACTATCTACACCTGATTTCGAAAAACTTTGGATAGAAAGCTAGTGTTAAAATAAAAAATCTTATGGTTTATAATCCATCGTAAATAATTTTTATTAAAACAAATATAACTTACCCATTTCTGAATCGCAAAGTAAGCAAGAAACAGTGAAAACACACATATTAAAAAAACAATGTTTGATGTGTTGTAAATATTTTCAACAATTTAAGCATGATTAAATTCAGCTTACCCTTCTTTGAGAAGAACCGGTGTGTCCTGTATTGTACTGTTCTGCGTCTCCGTGCTGGACGATATAATCTCTAGGAATCGTTTGATAGCTTGTACCTGCAAATATTCACATCGTTAATACAGTCTTCAATCAATTTCTGAATGCTGTTACGTTACGGAACTTACGGAATTGGGTTCCGTGCGAAAAGATAGTGAATTGACCCCTTGCACAAACCCTCCGCCCCCCTCTCCCCGCACCGCGCTGAGCCGCCACGGGCTTCGTGCCGGGACAGCGCGGTCCATTTATTCCTCGGCCGGCCTTTGGGCATAACAACTGTGTTCCCCGTGTTTGCGCTATGCGCTCTCCATAAACTGAACTCGCGATGTTTACTTTAATTGTGTATTGTGCTCGAAGAGGCTTACGCCTACCCAGTACCTGTCTGACGACTACCTATCTCCTGCTTGTGAGTACAAATGAACCTTCCTTCCCCTCTGTGTGCTAAGAACTGACATTTAAATTCACTAAATACGTGTAGAGAGTTGAGAGAAGTTCCCCCCGTTATGATAGGATTATAGAGATAGCCAAATACCCATGTGTATAGTGCCGAGGCTGGCTTTTGTATAACCCTGTTCACCTTTAAATGAATAAACCCTTTACGTGCAAAACTGTGTTCTGATTGAGGAAGGAGACCTGGAGATTGTGAGGTAAGGAAGAGGAGGAGGAATTTACAAGCGAACCACAAACACTCGCCCAGGTTTTAAGAGGAACCTTGCTCGCGCCGGCTTTGCTGAGCTAGCTGTTGGCCTGTTTATTGCGTGTACTTTCCAGGTTTTGGGTTTAGCGAATGGCCGCAAGTAGCGCCGATGCTAACAATGCTTAGATTACCGGTGGTTCGGTTTTCGCTTCACCCATTGATTTAATCAATATCATATCATCACCAAATATTAATACGGAAACATATGAACTGCTTACTGCCATTTAACCCTTTTGCCATATTTGCCCTGGCGTATTCTGTCAAAAGGTCAGAGATTTTCCGCTTTGCAATAAAATCCACATAAATTGAATATTTCTGAATGTATCCGAAATCTAAAACCTGTTTTTGAAAGGTGATAAAATACGCTTTCAAATTTTATTATCAGAAATAAAAATATCGTTATAAAAAAACCACACATAATAGAAAAATCTATAATATAAAAATGAATCGCTGAATGTGTTGCTAAGCGCATAACTTTTGAACGACTGCACCTAATTGGATAATTCTTTTTTATGTGTGTTTGTTATTGTCAGGACAAGGTTTTTTAAAACTTCCGGTGAGCTCTGGCATTATGAAATTTGTATAAAAAAATTGCTATTGGTGGCACGCGAGGAAGCGGCTATTGCTATGGAAAGCGGGGGGGATGGAGAGATGGGGGAGGGGAACCAGAGAGGGCGAGATGAACCTGGGAGGTGGGAGGGGGACCTGGGAGGGGGGAGGGGAACTCGGGAAAGGGGTTCACGGGACGGGGGAAGGGGGGGAGTGGAGTGGGGAGGGAAGGTGGAGGTGACGGGGTGGGAACGGGAGAAAAAAGGGGAGGGGGAATGGGACGAATGGGAAAGGACACGCAGGGAGAAACAATTTCTTTATTAAATGGCATAGCAACGCATGCCGGGACCAGCTAGTGTATTATAAACTTTATTGTAGCCTTTTTTTTTGTTTCATGCAAAAATTATTAATAAAAAATTCCCAAAGTTTCATTAATTTTTTTCAAATTGCGGTCGGAAACGTCTTTTTGTGTTTTTCATTTTTTTTATGTTTGCATAAAAGAAATTTATATTTCATAAATTATATTTTTACTTCGAATTACATATAAAATTTTAAAGCATATTTCATTACCTTTCAAAATCAGTTTTTAATTTTCGTTTAGAAATATTCCATTTATTTGAATTTTATTGCAAACCGGAAATATTTTGACCTTACGGCAAAGTAGGCCCGAGGCCTAAAGGGGTTAAATTTGAATTTTTATTGTTAACTTTTAAATGCAAATACAAAACATGGTGTTTTTTTTTCCAACACCGTATAAAACATATATCTCACCATAATACAAAATGAGATGGCATTTTCTTTATGAGTTCGTGTTAGGCTGTGAGAAATAACAGCCAAAAAGACTCCAGGTGTTAAGAAATATAAGAAACTTACATGTCTTTCAGTACAGAAGCACTTGTATAGAGCGAGCATATATTCCTCCTTGCACACTCCCGAGCTGACCAGGTTGCCAAGGGACTGGATGGTCTTCGATATGAGAGTCAGGGTCCTGTTGGTCTGCGGATCCTGAAAATACAAAGAAAAAAAAATGTGTCAGATAAAACAGTCCATGCTGTCGGTGACAGAGATAACTATTGGAATCATAGAAATGAATGCTTTCTATGATGGCCGAATTTTTAAACCATCCACGAATCAGTTTAAAGAAATGTGTAGCAATTGCACATCCCTTCTGGCAAATCCAAGGGTTGTCCAAGAATTAAAGATCGTTCCAATTTAAAATATCAGGAAAAATTTACATTTACAAAAAATCGAATGACATTTTAGGTCCATATCGCCACTATTTTTCGACATAGTCCCCGTTACGATCTATAAACTTGGTGAGCCGTGGCACTAGGTGCTTTTGATTCCCTTATCGTAGCACTCCGCCACCAAGGTTTTCTAGCCAAATGTTGCTTCAGATGAAGAAAAAGATGCCAATCATATCATTGATTGCCTTTTTGATTCCGGGATTAGGCAATGAACCCATGTTTCAACCCAAAAAGCCTCGCTTTGGTTGGAAAAATGGTTCGAAGAGACTCTAGCGCTTTCCACACGATTTTGCTCTTCAGAATTTTGGGAACCCAACAAGCACGCAATTTGCATATGCCATTTTTCCCTCAAAATTGTTTGTGTGTTCGACTTATTCGGGGTCAAAATTGCGAGTTGCAAACTTCAACAGGGTGGACTCCCTCTTAGTTGAGAAAGCGAGAGCACACCTCGCAGGCGGTGGGATTCGACGGATCGCCCACCTCAACCGTCGCAAAAATCGCACTGAAGCAGCTACCAAGACGGATCAATGCTCGTTTTTTAGAGGAAAGTCTGAGTTACATGCTAGTGCCTCCATATTTTGAGAAATAATGTCCGCGTCACCGAAAATGAGGAAAGGTCTTTAATTCTCGGACAACCTCCATAGATAGTTCATTCCGATCATAATCAGCAGTGAAAGAGATAGCGGATTGGAATGGATTGGTTATATATGCCAAGCAGATGAGAGAGTCTTTAACCTGTCAAAGGCCGGCAAATTCCAGGAAAAATATGGAAATTTCGTAACAAAACACGATTTTGAATTTTGAATTGAATGTTTTGTGGATTAATTTTGAGTTATCATATATTTTATTGACCGAAACACATTCCTAGAAAAATAAACTATGTACCAAAACAACATTACTTGCGTTAATTACGTAAATTAATAGGTTTTACGATGTTTTAGTCGAGGAACATGCATCAAATTTGACAGCCAAAATTTGCGGCAAATCTGACATTCTTATACCACAGATAAAATCGTTTAAAAACATTCTGGGGTTGCAAGGTGAATGAAATCTGGGGTAATGTTGGCGCAAATGATTCTTCGCACAAATTCTGTACATAGAAGGGTCAAAATCGCAGACAAACACATTTATTTCGAAATATTTTTTCGCACATGCGCACAAGCATATGAGCGGCTCCGGCCGATTAGAGGTTAAAACAGTATAAAAAGCCAAGCCATCTGGTAGTAGGTCTTTAGGCCAACTGGGAAAGTCTAAGAGAGAAGAAATGCTGGAAAGAACAACAGAAAAAGTCTTGCATGGTTATTGAAGTTTCATAAGTACTTACGATCTGTTCTGTAGTCAGGTCAAACAGCCTCGGCCCCAGGATAGCCGGGGCGAAGAACCTCAGGAAGATGAACCCCGACACCACCGAGTAGCGGACCTCGGCGTTGCGCGGGAAGCGCTGCGCGGCACACTGCCGCAGAGCGTCGAACAGTCGGCACATCACGTTGGGGCAGTGAATGAAGGACTGCGTTATGGCGTCAAACATCTGACAAAACAAACACATACCATATTAACTAACTCTCGGTACACCCTCCTTGTTTGACTCCTCAGACACATGTAAATTATATTTGATTTATGGGGAGCATTTGAATATTACTTTACTCATTATCCCAAAACTTAGTATTGGAGATATGTTATTCATGTGGGCATTTTCACACTTTGTGAGTTTTTTTATTGCATTTTTGACATGTCTCACAATTTTGATTGGATTTTTCATAGTTATGTGTTATATAATATTGGAAAGTTATATATTTTTTAACCGGTCAGCAACGTAAGTAGATAAACGCGTTAAAATGACAATAGCAGTCAAGTACAATAAGCGTGTTTTCACGTCAACGCGTGTCTCCACAGAAATCGATGTAACTCCGTTATTGTTTTAGTGACATCCCTAAAACAAAAAGTAAAAGGTCGAAAGTGAATAAAGCTGCACATCCCTATTCAAGTTGTCCATAGAAATACATAAAAAGACCTATTCTGTCAGACATACGGTTGACATTTATTTTACCTGCCAAATCACCTACGGGCCGCTGGATATTGTTAATTTTTATTAAATATTTTTGTATGAAATGATAAAAAAGTGAGGTGACAAAATTGTTTATTATACATTTACACAATAGAATAAGTATTGTTTTTTACATAACACGTGATTTTAGTACCGTTTCCACATAAAAACATCATGTGAATTATTTTTACATTTTTTTTATGTTTGCATTCTAAATTTTAATATTAACAAACGTTAATATTTACTTGCAATATAACAATTTGAAAGCTTATTTTGTAACCTTTCTAAAACAGTTTTTAGTATTCGGCTATGTTCAGAAATGTTTCATTTATAGAGCTTTAATTGTGAAGCCGTAATAACACAAAGTTTTCATAAAACTGACTGTTTAAGACATTAAAAGTGAATATTTGCGATTAATCGGAGGGGTTAATTTACTTTATTTAGTCAGTTAAATACAACGGTCGAATCTGCACATATTTTTAATTAATCATTTAAAGAATCATGGAATACGAAGTTTGTGGGTAGTAATACTTTAAAAGTCATACCTTCTCCACATAGTCCTTCAGATTGGCCAGGTTGGTGTCCACAGTTCCCTGATCCTTGACTCTGGTGGGGTCGATCTCACACGGCTTCCTCTCTGAGAAGATGAGGTCCAGGGTGGGCCTCAGGGTCTGCTGCAGGTAGGTCAGGCCAGTCAGCCGCATGGCCTCGTCCATCATCTTGGAGACCAGAGTGTTGCCGCGGAAGATAGTCCCCGCATCACTGAAACGGGAATATTTAATGAAAACCGTTTTTATCTTTTTTTATTTAAGCGGCAAACTGTAAAAGAGAAGGAATTAGTAGAAGACCGAGGTTTCGCTCAATACCTATGTTATCTTTTCAATTCAATTCAATTTATTCATTTTAAAAACATTACAAAATTAAAAGAAAATATTTAAGATTAGATAAGCAGATTTTAATTAACAGCAAAAAAGTTTGTCGTTTAACCTGTAATCAGCCGGAAATGCTCATATGCGCGCAGCTTTTGCGCAAGCGCGAAAAAAATATTTCGAAATAAAAGTGTTTGTCTGCGATTTTGACCCTTCTGTGTACAGAATTTGTACAAAAACAAGGTCAGAATCGCTTGCGCCAACATCATTGATGATAGAGCCACTAGTTTCATTCACTTGGCGACACCAGATTATTTTTAAATGATTTTTATCTGTGGAATCGAAATGTCAATTTTGCCGCAAATTTAAGCTGTCAATATTGACGCGTGTTCCTCGACTAAAACATCGTAAAACCTATTAATTTACGTAATTAACGCAAGTAATGTTGTTTTGGTACATAGTTTATGGTTCTAGGAACGTGTTTCAGTCAATGAAATATACGATAGCTCAAAATTAATCAACAAAACATTCAATTCAAAATTCAAAATCGTGTTTTGTTACGAAATTTCCGTATTTTTCCTGGAATTTGCGAGCCTTTGACAGGTTAAATTGTGCTTCATTGATGTTAAACATACAGATATTCGAAGTGATTCTATTTAACAAGACAGCTCTCCCGAGTGGCATGACCATTGGCAAGTTAGTTCAGCAAGCCGTGAGATAAAACAGTCTATGCTGTCGGTGACGGATATAACCATCGGGAACATAGAAACTAATGCTCTCCATGATAGCCGAGTTTTCAAACCATCCACGAAATCAGTCTGAAGAAATGTGTTACAATCACATCCACATCCCTTTTTTTGTTGGCAGATGGTATGCGGAGGGTCTTTTCAACGAGGGGGAAATAGTAAACATAAGACTCGAAAATTATCTAGCGAAAGGAGGAAGGAAAGACAAAAGTCTATCAGTCACAAAATCATAGTTTTTGGCGTCATCTGGCATTCTTTCCACAAAACCAGCCCATGGAAGTTTTTGGACCGAACCTTAACCCTACTGTGACCGAGCCTTAACCTAGACAGAACCTTACAATGATCTCATGATCTATTAGATTTCAAGTTTGTTATTCATCTTTATCCAAATACAGGCATCAGGAATGATAGCGGGTACTCACGAAAGCGTGGACAACTCGGCATCAGCCAGCGCCCTGATGATGGGCACCAGCAGGTCGTCGTTGGTGAAGAGCCTCACCAACGGCTGGGCGGCGTCCGCCTTGCTTGCCACCAGCTCCCCAAGGATGAATACAGCCGAGGAGGTGATGGGCTGGAAGAGAGATGGGTTCTTTTAATAATTATCTCAACAATAAAACTGTACAAAATACCGCATTCATTAACAATAGGTAAACATGCTTTGATAAAAAAATTGTATTGTGAAATGGACAGGTATTTTTTTGCTTTCCACCTCAGAAATCACAAGCAGTTATAGTTATAGTTCCAGTAGAAATTTGTTGTTTTTGGAGTTCCCCAAGGCTCCTTCTTGGGTCCACTACTGTTTTTACTTTTTAAAACTATTAACACTCCGACTGAATATTGTTTCAAATCATAATCAGCAGAGCATAACACTTAAAACTTTAGTAGTAAAATTGATATAAATATTGAATTGGGTATCCAAAGGTCCAGCTGCGAGACAGATTGAAGAATTACCTTCTGTGTTGCGGTCCTGAGCAGCAGAGCCTTGAGTCCATCGTAGGCGGGGGGCAACAGCACCTGGTCCAGGGTGTGCTGCAGGACCAGGCGCAGCGATCCCAGCGAGGCCCCCGCCACCGAGGACAGTCGCGTGCCTGGAGGGGTGGCCCCCCTGGGCCCCTGTTGACTGCGTGATCTCAGGAAGTACCTGAAATATAAGATAATTAGTAAACCACGAACAAAAAAAATTTTTCAATGCAATTCATTGATTCTCAGATGGTTACTGAAACAAAAATTTCTTTTTTTTGTTTTTGTGTGCCTTGCAACGAAAGCATTTTTGTAAGATATTAAAGCTTTAACCCTGTCAGACCTATAAAACTAGCAGAGGTAGAACATATTTGATGTTTGAAAATAATTGGTAGAGTTATTTGATATTTTTTGGTATGTTTTTTTTTTCAATACCTACTTCAGATGTCAAAGCTACTTTCGTTTGAGAGAACATTAGGTCTCAAAAGGTGTGTTTCACATAAAATGAAAAAAGATATACTGAATATAAAAAACAACATTTAATTAATCTTAACCCCTCGGCAATGTAAGCAGATATAAGCGTTAAAAATAGGACAGCAGTCAAGCACAATAAGCGTGTTTATACGTTAGCGCGAGTGTTTCCATAGAAATCGTTCTAACTCCGTTACTGTTTTAGTTACATCCCTAAAACAAAAAGTTAAAGGTCGATAGTAGATCAAGCTGCACATCCCTATCAAGTTGTCTATGGAAATACATAACAGGAATCAGCTGTCAGTCGTATAGTTGACAAAAATATTTACCCGCGCAAATTTGCTACCGGCAGCACCACCGCCCTTCCACATTTTAAATTTTTATTAAATATTTTTATATGAAACGATAAAAAAGTGAGGTGACAAAAGTGTTTATTACACAAATATACAATAGAATAAGTATTGTTGTTTACATAATCTGTGATTTTAGTACCGTTTTCACATAAAAACATCATGTGAGTCATTTTTACCTATTTTTAATGTTTGCGTTCTAAATTTTAATATTTACAAATGTTAATATTTATTTGTAATATAATAATTTGAAAGCCTATTTTGTAACCTTTCTAAAACAGTTTTTACTATTCGGCTACGTTCAGAAATGTTTCATTTATAGAGCTTTAATTGTGAAGCAGTAATAACAAAAAGTTTTCGTAAAATGTCATTTTGTTAGAGACATCAAAAGCTATTACTATTAAAGTATTAATAATTCTCGAAAATTCGGAGGGGTTAAAAACCTATTAAATACAAATAAAAATTCAAATCTTACATCAAAGGAAATCGAGAGAAAAAATCATTCTTCAAAAATGAAAAAAATGGATACCATCTGAACATTTTTTTTTGCTCTGATAGGAATAAAAATCTACTACAAATAAGGTTGACCGTTTCATGGAAAGAAATTTTTGTAGTTAATATACTAAATCCTTTTTTAAGAACATGAGGGATATAACTGACGTGAATTTAAAAAAGTATGTCCAAACATATAGGCATAGCTTGCCTTAAAGGAATGCATTAACTGGTCTGTAGTAAAATTCTAGAAAGGCAATACTGGGCAAGTGCCCGCAAGCACGGCAAAATCAATGCCTCCGACTTGGTTTGAAAAGTGTGCGGAAGGAGTACCGACCATGCACTGGTGTTGAGCTTGGCCCGCTGTTGAGCCCCCCGCAGTGGCGCGCGCACCTCCCCCAGGAAGGTGGAGCCCCCGCCCAGGGCTCCAGGGGCATCGTGCCACAGGGACACGCACACCTCGCTGGCCTCCGCCTCGCACCAGCTGCTCGACGGACACACCTGCAATCAATCAACCCATCAATCAAAGGGTTAGAAGTTGTTCAATAAATAATAACAATCAGTCCATCCTGTCAATCGATCCATAAATCAATCAATCAACCAATCCGTGAATTAAAGGGTTACAAGTTATTCAATAAACAATAGATATAACAATGTGTCCATTCTGACAATCGATCCATAAATCATTCAATCAACCAATCCATAAATTAAAGGGTTACAAGTTATTCAATAAACAATAGATATAACAATGTGTCCATTCTGTCAATCGATCCATAAATCAATCAATCAATCAATCCATGAATTAAAGGGTTACAAGTTATTCAACAAACAATAGATATAACAATGTGTCCATTCTGTCAATCAATCCATAAATCAATCATTTAACCATTCCAAGAATCAATCATTGAATGAATGAACCAATAAGTGAACGATTCAATCTACGAATGAAGTGATTCAACAATTAGTGATTGATAAATTGTTTAAATTATATATTTATGTATACTATGTTTTTGATGAAATAAAAAAAAATAAAAAAATTCAACCAGGAAAAATGCATGTTCCAGATATTAGATTCTTTTAGTATCGCCCTTTTAGAATTTCAAAACTTTCAAAAGACCGCTATTCAGAATCGAAAGGTTGCTTGAAATGGCTTTAGCCATGTTTGGTGATTTGAATAGCCAATTACTTCCCCACAATCCTCTTCTTCATCTCCTTTCCCACACCACTTCCTTCAGTCTCACAACACATCCCGATATGATGCCAGAGTCTCACTGGCTCCAGATGATTTGGAGCAGTTGGGAATCTTGTGCAGAGTACACACATAAAAAATATAATCGTAAAATTAGTGTTCAAACTTCTGCGTGTAACTCCGCCTGTGTAAAACAGTAATATTTAAACAGCAGAAAAAGATGGAATTAAAAATATCAAAAAGACTGGGATGGGAGCAAACACAGCTGTGCGCCTTTAATTTGTTATTGCATCTAGCTCCTCAATTTAGATTCCAGGTGAGATTAGGTTAGGTCAGGTTCTTAATATAGAATCTAAAAAAGTTTTTAAATATTTACCGTGTAAGCGTTATTACTGCCACTATCCCTTTCCTTAATAGCACTATCATTTTCTAATGTCAAGTCAAACACAAAGCACTCATCGAACTGCGGATTCACCGTCTTCTTTTTGATCTTAGTCCTTCGCGACACTTTTTTATCGTTCGAGTACACCACCGTCACTATCGCGTATGGGTCGCACTGCCCGTTCTTCATCGTCAGCTCCGAGCACTCCATCACCCGGATGGACAGCTTGTTCTTCAGATCGGGAACGGTCTGATACTGCGATCCGTCCGATGGGGAAATATCCGACGAGTAAATGCTGTCCGGAGAGAAGTCCGAATCGAGACTCATAGGATACACATCCGAACAAGGACTGAACATCTGCACGCTCGGCTGCATTCGTACGTTGTTTTCTAAAGACACGTGTTTACGCGACGATGACGGTCCGTAAGTGTGATGCAAACCTGTATTGCTGAGATTTGTTATTCCGCCACTTCGTAAGCTTTCCGAACGCGCCAACCCGGACAAATTGTCGGCGATTGCAACTGTTGAAAGTAACTTTTTACTGCTTGTGCTGCTGCAACTGCCGAATTTTATGTTTTCTTTACAATACTCTGTGATGTTTTTGGTCAGCTTTTTAGATTTGCGGTCGACACTTAAATTTGACGCCGTTAATTCATCGACGGGGCTTCGTCCACCGTCGTACTGTGTTTCTACGAAATTCCGTTGCGGTATTCGAGGGGATTCCTGTTGGATGTAGTCCGGGGACAGGCTGGTGATCTTGGGGTGGGATTCGTCGAAGAGTATCTCGATGTGCGCCTTGCCCTGGACTTCCGAGTCGGCGTCCACTGCTCGGAGGGCGAACCAGTGGTCCTTGTTGTTGTAGGACTGGAGGTCCTCGCGGCGGATGGCCACCTTGCCGAGGACGCGGTCCTGCTTGAGGTGGCGGTCTTTGTCGCGGTCAAACACGTAGATGGAGAGGTGGCGGAAGCAGCGGGGCACCTCGAACTGAAACTCCTCCCCGAAGAATGGACTGGAAAAAACAAAAAGACACAATTAGTCACGTTATAACTTTATTAAAAACGACTGGCAGTAGAAATTAGATCCCTGTGATGGGAAAAAGCCAGTTATTCAGATCTGGTCATTAAACAAAGCACAAGTTTCTGAATAGTGGTCTCTCCCCAATGCAATACTGAACTTACCTAAATCTTCTTTTTACTGTTTTTTTTTCTTGCAAGTTTGGTACAATGATGCTTTGAGAATAAGTGACATATTAGTTGATTTTGAGTGACATTCAAATATATCGTCGATTGAATAGCGAACCAGTTTTTTTTTTTTTTTGATATTTTCAGTGACAGAAACGAAAGTACATTTCATAAATTCCTCAACGATTATAATAGTTTCATGTCATTTATATTTATTTATTTAATTTCAACGGTATACATATACCATAAGAACTGATCACATGTCACAAAATCAAAAATAATTATATAGAAATAAAAGAAAAAAATTGTTTAACAGATAATTGTGGCTTTTGAATGAGAAATGACACCAGAGAGACAGTTACATACAAAAATCTACAGTACAAAATAGAATTAATATTGTCTGAAAAAATTTGATATCATAGCCCTCTTGTACCTACCTTCCGTGCAATTAAATAGATCTGCCACATCTGCATATCTATTACTATTGTAAAGTATATCAGTGTCTATCAAAATACATATACAGGGTGTAACAAACGTCAAAGGATTTTAACCAGCAAAATTCATGAGCATTTTTGGAGTACAAAAATTAGATGTGTAGCGCGCCGTTTTTACGCTTGCCACTACACCATCTCTTTCCCCCGTACAGCGCCATCCTGCTCACCCACCCCTAAGCAAACCAGGATGCGCCGACGCCTTCTGCGCATCTCCCACCCTTGAGCCGCTACATAAACCACACCCCGCAACAAGGAATGGGCTATATAACAGGCTGCGCACCCTAAATTAGTCAGTTCGTCTGCAGCTCGCACTTGGCTAGTACGCTCTTTTAGTTGCGCTTCGTCCTCTGGCACGACCCTCTAAGGAGTATTCTACTACCATAAGTAAAGCACCAACCAGACCCCCGACTGCTGCCTTAGTTGCGCTTCGTCCTATGGTACGACCCTCTAAGCAGAACCACAGTCAGCTTTTGTTGTTCCCAAAGCCTAACGGCAAGGTTCTCTCCGATCCCTTGCTCAGTTAATTAGTGAATTGATACATTGTGACTATTTTTACCATATTATGTGATCTGTGAACTTACTTTCTTAAATAAATAACCTTTTACCAACAATTGTGTTATAGATGTCATTTTGCTGTCCAATGCTATTTTTTTCATAAAAACAAAAAAATATTTCTACATGTTGCGAAAGGATAAAAAATTTATTTAGTTACATAGTTAAAAATCAACAAAATTACCGCATTTTACTATACATAGATAGGCCCGGTATATCAGCCAGTTCATATCCTGGCTACGTAAGATATTCCTCGCTCAAATTTAAACGAGCTGAAGCTGCCGCTCAAGCCTTGATAAGTTGGAAAAAAGTCCCTTTTTTAGATGCTGAGGCGCTAGCGGTCACATGTCAAATCTGACATCTACGTAAATAAAATTGAATACTTCCTGAAATTTATGTAAATTGCTATTTTTATAAGTGCGGACTATTATATTCACCGAACGAGGGATGTCGATGTTATTAAGAGGGCATTACCAGAGAAAGCCGGAAATACGTCATTTTCAAAAAAGTTTTTAGACGTATTGACTCTTTTCCACAAAAAATTATAAATGGATTTCGAAAGATTGTTCTTTTATCTAGCATAGTTATGTAATAAATTTTTTGAATTTTTTTTTAATTTTTAGTATAATAAGGTTATTCCATAGGTCGTTGGCAGATTTGTTAAATTTTCAAAAAAGTTTTTGTATTATACCACACCCATTTCTAATAATGTAATCATGCAGTAAAATAAATCAATAGATTACCTAGCAAAGTTATGTATTAGAATTTTAATTTTAGTTTCAATAAAATCATTAAAAAATATGTACGTAAATGTGTTTCTTGACGAAAATTGGTCCATTTGTGTATTTATTTGCGCACTTACAAACTAATATGAGTTACTAACTTGAGTTCTTAACATTTAATTTTCATTATTAATTTTTGTATTTCAAAATTTGAATTTGAATTTTCATTTTTACTTTTCTTTAAAATATGGTCTTTTTTTTCTCTTTAGTTTTAAGTATTTCTTAATATTTTTTGAAATGTTAAAATATTAAATGTACGACTACCACAACACGGGCTTAGCCTAGTGTGGTAGCCAAAAAAACCCAAATATCTGTTACTAATAAAAAATATATGAAATAAAAAAAAATAAAAAAAAAAATAAAAAAAATATATATATATTTCAGATTTTTTTAACATTCTTATTAAATTTAGACATTACTGAAAAATGATAAATACTTATAATCAAAAAATAACTACAAAAAGTACACTATTTTAATAGTTTTATCATCACGCCTTTCAGCATTTTTGGATGAAGGTATAAATTAAAGCTAATTTGGATTGAAATAAATTCATATTGAGTTATAATTTTAAAAAGCTGGTACGGAGAATAATCAATCTTTTTCATTGTAACCGCCCTGCATGATCGGAAGAACAACTTTCGACGAAATGTGGATTTTCGTCCGCTGGCTGGTTAAACGCTCTTAATTGATAATCTATCTAAAATAGTCTGGGAATGGATTTTAAAAGCTTCAACATCAGGACAGTTGGTTTTCAACGGTGAATTGCATTAATAGTGCACGACTCGGGCAAACAAATACTTTTTAAAATTAGTATCCTCGGATATAGAGCCACGCTGATTGAAATGGGGAACTTTTTCAAAAATCAACTCAAAAAAAATCAACCTACCAAAAAAGGTTCATGAAATAAACTGCCTTTGTTAACATTTACAAAAATCGTAATCTCCTGATGACAGTAGAAAGCATAGATATAGCACTAACATAGAAAGTAGTTTTTTTAGACTGAACACTGTAGAAATGAGATCCCTAAGGCGTATGTGTGGTAAAATCATGTATGATCGTGTGAGAAATGTGGAAATCCGCAAAGAATGCAAGGCTGATGTAAGCGTAATGAGTAAGATCAAGAAAGGAACGCTCCGATGGTTTGGGCATGTAGAGCGAATGAACGAGGAAAGGGGTGTAAGGAGAATATATGACGCAAATGTGAATGGTAGAAGAAGTCGAGGACGCCCAAGAAAGACATGGCACGACCAAGTGAATCAGATACTTGAGTCGGGCCATGTCAAGAGTCAGAATAATAGAAGAGAATGTATATAACGTTGTATGAATGTAAACGAGGCAAGGAATGTGTGCCAAGACCGGAATGTTTGGCGGTCCGTCCTCTCTGCCTACCCCTGCGGGCAACGGCGTGATGGTTAGTTAGTTAGTTAGAATGTAGTTTGGTTCTTCAAAGAAAAAGAAACGCATTCCTCTATTAAAATCATATAGACAATCCGTGTAATACTGGCGATATCTAGGTTTGCGATCTACATTCGGATTATGTTCCAGCCGCGCTACGGCTAAGACCTATACGGATTATGTTCCAAGCCGCGCTAAGCTCGACATTCCAACCAAGCCAAGCTTAAAATAAACTGATATACCGGGCCATAGTGAAGTATGAAACAATTTAATGAATAAAGGTCAAAATAATTAGTTAATTACAAACTCCTAACAGAATGTCATGATGTCATCAACAAGTCAAACTTTATAATGAGTTTCTGTGTCTATTACTCAATAATCCGTTAACATTATAAAAAGATCACTTAGTTTATTGAAATGTAAAAAACAAAATTAAATTTAACTCTTGGAAGGCCAAGAGAAAAATGCCGATAGTACGCCTTACAACGGCTGACACTATTTTCGTAATAACTTATTTTTTTTTAAATGATGTTTTGTAAATTGTACCGTCTTACCAGATAATATTTTTATAATCATATTCAATTTGGTAGGCGGGTATGGGTACCGCCGCCCCAACCAACTTTGGATAACCAACACCTCTGCCATAGGTCACCCCAAGTGGTTCGCTACGTTTGGTGACTTGACCGGTTCATGGGGTGAGGTTTGCCCAGGTCTTGGCAGCGGATGCGTCTGCCAACCTGCTGTGTGGCGGGTCGGATCAAGAGAGACTGGTCAATGAAGACCTTTTGACCTCTTCAACCGGACTCTCTCAACCCGTGAGGGCAGTTGGAAGGATTGATTCATGCGTCCGTCATTCCTGGACACACTGATCCCTAATTTTCTACCCACCCTGTATAGCTTTTCCCTTCCCTCAACTTAAAAAAAAGCTTTTCCTTATAAAGAACCTCCACACAGCATCCCCTAAGATGACAAAGGCCCGTTTTATAATGGCTTGATGAAAATTACGTTGCTAGCTGAAAACATTAGTATGGATCCAGAAAAAATTATAAAAATTTCATGAGGCCAGAGGTAAGTCCTTAACTAAAAAAAAAACGGATTTTAATACTAAACTTGACCTTTTTCTTTGAAAAGCTTTGACATCAACTTTGGTGCAGTAAAAAGTGTAATGTCAAAAATTGAACTCACATTTAAACGAGGCTTAGAAGATGTTGAAACCATATTGTTATGTTAAAACAATGATGTATTATTTATTCATAACAAAAGAAACGCACAATGCCAGATCTGTATTAATACAAGAAATCTACGCAGAATTGTAACAGAATCCCAAGCATTTATCCCACACTCTTCTACTTTAGTACATTTTTCCGTCCTATGTTATTTATGTTTGTAAGACATCGTAATAATTAAATCTACAATACATTGATAAATAGATTTTTAACTGAGAGACTGTTTTGCATTTCATCTGTCTGTAAATTTGTTTGTACGTTCCGTTTCCATATGGCGGTCGTTCTAATGGTTTAAAGATTCTTTTTTCAGGGGCACTCTTATGACTTATTTTTTACATTAGCTCACACAAGAGGCCTTGAGAAAATAAAATTTATCAGAGGTTATGTCAACTTAGGGGATGCTGTGTGGAGTATCTTTTTAAGGAAAGGAAGGAGAGGAAGTTCTGAGAAAGAAAAAAAAGTATGAAGGGTGGTTAGGAATCTGGGGGTCAGTGTGTCCAGGAATGATGGACGTACTTCAACTGCGGTGCAAGGCGGTAGGTCGAGAGAGTACGGCTAGAGAGGTCAAAAGGCCTCTCTCTATCCGGCCCGCCACGAAGAAGGTGGGCTGTCGCATCTGCCGCCAAGATCTAGACAAACCTCACGCCACCATTAACCCGGGCACCCCTGCTAAGTCACGAAACATAGCGAACATAAAAATTTAAAAAATGCATTTATTTGGAATTTCTTAGTAGCATTTTTTTTCATTATTAATAAGTCCTACCTGCCTGAAGAAAGTTTACAAAAAAAATATTGTCATTGAGATAGTGACGTTTATTTGGGCAATTTGTCTAAATCCTTACTTGAAATTTAAAAAAAAAATGTTACATAAAAATGCTTTATAATTATTAAGTCGGTAGGTATCTAAGTACCTACTTACAAATCTTATGATTTTAGAGTAAATTTTGGTTTTGATTTAAATAAGCGAAAATAATCAGAAACATACTTTTTTGGCTTTCGAGGTTTATTGTTCACAGATGTACTAGATTAATTTGTATTTAGGCATAAGCGAAGTAGATATCCATAACAAAATGATCAATTAAAAATAAACTTAATTTTATTTTTTAATATTTCGTTTTTTTTATTATATTTACTGAAGTGGTTAATTCAGAACCGACATGTTTTCTAAAATGGCTCTAGCTTCCCCATCTCCTTCCTCTCCCACAATATGCCTCAAATTGAGGATGCCATAGTCTCACTTGCCACAGGCAGTTGGGAAAACTGTATTTAAGGCGATCCAATAGTCCAGGAAGAAATCGAAATCCGCGCCCCTTTTTGCGAGGAGTTTAAAAATACTTGAGCTTTTGAAAAGGGTGGAAAAGGTATTTGAGAATTTATTTTACATGTTGATTTCGTAAAGGCCTGTAAAAACCATTTAATTCATTTTTTAAGCATTGTTTGTTGTAATAACAACGAAATTTAAAAATTTATTTATCCTAATACGTCTATTCCCCGTCCCGGCCTGGGCCGATCTGATAAAAAAAAAATGGATTTGGCAAGTCTGTAGTCCTTGGGTGGACGGCGTAAGGTTCACTTTGAAAATCCAAATTCGTCGACTGCCACCGTATTAATTGATGTCAAAAATAACAATGCGAAAATGCATATTTTATTTTGTGAAGTTCGGGCGTAAATATCATTTTTTACGATTATTATAAACGAAACTGAATTTGCCACATTAAACAACAAAAACCATATCCGAAAAGGGGTTTATAAATAGGAGAGTCTGGACATGAAAGTGTTTTTTTATAGACGTAATACTTAAATTTTTTTTTCTAGGCTTATTAAAAAACTTATAAAAAAATGACCGATATTTTTAAGAGCCAAGATATTGTTCTACAAGCAGTATTTAATTGAAGCATCTATAATACTTCTTAGCGATCAAATTTTCAAAACAAAAATACATGATTTTGCATTATTTCACATGGAAATCTCCTCAAAATCATTTTCTATCAAATTTATTTAATTGTTCACTAAATATATATACAGGGTTTTGAGGGACGTCCTTGACTTACTTTATTAACCAGTGATTCCTGACATTATTTGAAGAAAAAAATGTAAATGAAATTTTGATCCCAGGTCTTTATTATTTGCGGTTTTTTTTCTATAAAAACATTAAAAAATGTAGGGTTTTGGACAGTTGGGGGATGTGTAAGAGATTGGACGGTTACTCGGTTGAGTGACCAGTGACGACATGCAAAAGAATTTTTTTTGTTTGATTTGAAGAAAAAATTTGAAAAAAAAAAAGTAATTGAAAAAGTTATCAGTGTCAAAAATTTCATTGACATTTTTTACACCAATTAATCAGGAGTCGTGAGTTAAAGTAAGTCAAATACATCCCGTAACTTCCTGTATCGTCATATAGAGAGGTGATTCTACATGATAGTACAAGTAAAAAAGATAAATAACTTTTTACGAAATTCCAACTTTTAGGGGTAGTTTTGAGGTAAAAAGATAAAATTAGTCCGACGTGTGCGGCCAGATTTATTATTTTCCGCTGTTGCGTATTTACAATCCCTACCGCGTTTCAGTCACTTTAAATTTTCAATATCAAAATAAAAATATTTAGAAATAAAATTATGAATTTCTAATATACACATTGGAAAGATTATTTTATCTAGATTTTAGAACAATTTTTGTTTTTGCAAAGTGATAAAAAATATCAATATAGAGGTGTATTTACAATATATGGGAATAATATTAAAATTTAAATATTTAGAAATAAAATTATTAATTTCTAATATACACACCAGAAAGATTATTTTATCTAGATTTTAGAACAATTTTTGTTTCTGCAATGTGATAAAAAAATACTGCGACTGAATCGGTATATTTACAAAATGGCGGCGTATTTACAAAATCAGCAAGTAAGATCGTACCTCACACTAAGGTTGAATTTAGTCTTAGGGTAAGAACAAAAACAAAGCGGGTTTCGGTTTTCAGATTAACGGCGTTCAGTGCCCTGTTCCACCGGCGGCTGTTGACGCCGAGATGTGGACAAACAGAACGCGGATAAAACTTGCGCTACCTGCGCGGTAGCTTGACAGCAGCTGTCAGTTTTTACGAAATGTCAAGTTCGCAGACGACGATTATTTACTCTTGGAGAATCCTTTCTTAAAATTAAGGAATAAAACAATGGTATTTGGTAATTGGTATCTTCAAATATGAAAAAACCTCGGGAGAACATGATAATATGTTAAGTACGTGCCTGAAAGGAATTCACTTGTGACATTTGAGGTTATTTTTCAAAATTTTATCTTGTTGATTTCATTCCATCACTTGTCAATAACATTTCTGGTGCTATGGAATGTATTTATTTTATCCCAGATTGGCAATTGATTGAAAACAGCGGCAATTAACGGGTCGCTCATTTTGATATCGGATTCTGACCGGCGTCACAGGCGAGCAGGAATTAAGAATTCATTCCGGTAAAGCTTATCGGCGCCGTCTCGCGCGGACACAAATCTGAACCTGCCTTCACTATGTTCGGTCTGATACGTTGACATACAAACATTCTTGTCAGCACGCCTGCGCCAGTCGGCCGCCCATGCGCTGACTAATCAGAAAACCGAAACCCGCTTTGTACCTGTTCGTACCCTAACGTTGACCGCACGCGCACCGTCGGCGCTGATGGTCGAGATATATGAACTTCTAGGAAGCGTTTTTGAATGACGCGTAGCTATCAGCGCGCAAGGTGGTCAGCGCTGATAGCTACGTGGCCGTACGCGTCGCGCGTCGGCGCCGCGTAGCTGTCGGCGCTGACGAATGCACGAGCGTCTCTCCTTTCAGTGAGCGTTCTAGTGTCAAGCGTCGTCAGCGTGTACAGTCATGGCGAATCGTTTTAATTTTTTTGGGATAGGTTGTACAAAGCAGCAATAACTAATACACTCCGCATTTTAAGCCTTCGTCTGTACAGTAAGGCGGTCAGTACGATACTGAAACGAGCCACGCTGAGCCTCAGCGCTGACGAACTACGCGCTGATCTATGAGCGCTGACAGTGAGCGTGAGACTAAATTCAGCCTAAGGATTTTTAGTAGGTACGTCTTTTTGTATGGGAAAAAAAAGTTGGAATTTCGGAAAAAGTTGTTAATCTTTTTTACTCCTACTATCATGAAGAATCACCTCCCGAAGTTAATGCACTTTATCCCCGGACACCTTGTATACACACAATGAAGATAAAAAAGTTAAACCATAGAAATTAACATTGATGAAAAAGAGTTAAAAAGCTTGAAGCGTTTTTATAATTTAATGCAAAACAATGAATTGAAGCATTTGGTCAATCCAGCTTAGCGATGGGTATAATCGAAACTTCCGATTCCACGAAACATTGATAATCGAATGACGTTTCGAATCGATTACTTGGGCACACAGACAGCAGTATCTTTTTTAAATTTCCTAAAAAAATAACGACATTTAACTAAAAAAAAAAGTCAGAATAGTGTAGAAAATTCAACCTTGTTCATTAACGAGTAGCATGTCGATTTTTTACCATGTGATTAGCGCACAAGAGTTCGCGGATGTTGCGCGTTCAAATCCCGGCGTAAATGACGTAAATTTAATTCGATTGTTTAAACTCTGAAAATGTGGAACTCTGTAGAATGGTAGATATAATATACTTTCGTAGTATCGCCCAGACGAAAGACCAACATTCGGAATCTAAACGTTTCTTCAAAATTGCTTTAGCCGTGTTTGGTAAGCAGATATGAATAGCTGGGAACTTCCCCACCTTCCTCTTTGCCATCCCCATCCTCTCCTACTATCTTAAGTCTCACAAATACGCAAGTTGGGGATGCCGCAGTCCCACTGGCCTCAAACGGTTGGGAGCAGTTTGGACTCTTGTATATTCACATAAAAAATTAGTTTTATACCATGATGTTAGGTTAGGTTCACTGTTCAATGTCACTATTCTGTTATGTGTGTCATAAATGTAATCGGAAATACGCCAGTCGTCAATTTAAGCGATTTTTTTTTTTATTTAAAAAAACATGAATAAATGCGATGTTCCTATCAGGATGTCATTTATCTGGTACCTCTTCTCTGTAACCATCACTTTGCTGGAAAAATTATTTGAAATTTGGAACAATGGCAAGAAAAATAGTGAAAAATTCGAGTGCATTTGTTTTGAAAACAGAAGATTTGGAACCACCTTGGAAGCAAGTTGTTGGTGTTTTTCGTGTACACAATCTCGTTTTTAATTTAAAAAAAAAAAAAAAAAATTTGACTATCTCGAAAGTACGAACATAATATAATTTTGTTGAACTATATAACTATATTGTGGTTAGTATATAGTGTGCTCCTTCGCAGAGACATAGTGGTAAGTTATTGGTCACCCCTTTTCCATGCATACCTTGTTTTTCCTATACACACCATAACCCAATAGGCCACCTGCATGGTTTTCATAACGACTTGGAAAAAAACGTGTGCATAAATTTTTTTACTAAGATTACGAAAATGTTAGTAAAAATTTTTAGAAACGTAGTTTTTTTTTAAATAAATAAATTCATTATTTGGGTTCGTGACGTAAATACATGAAAATGTCCCATCTCCGAAAATGTTCGTATTAATTTTGTAAAATTCCACACCGATTTTTTTTTATATGGCAACACTTTGATTTCAGGCGAATTTTTGAATTTGACATTTAAAGTTCATTAGATTTATTGTTTATTCTCTGCGAACTTATCATTTGGTTTGATATTTTGACAGATGTTATGAAGAGAACCCCGTACATTTTAGGTTGTCTGTACGTGTTTTTTGAGGTATAATGGTGATAATGCTGATTTTAACAAAATCAAATTTTATAATATTCTTATTATTATCATAATTTACAAGTACAAGTATATTACATTGGATTTAGTAATATAGACGTTGAATATTATAATGATTTATGATCAATAAGATGGATCAAGGAAAAAAATATTTATGAGATGTAATATTTTTGGTATGCCTCGTTATTCTCCTGTGCCATTCGTGTGGAAAACGTTCTTTTTTTAAATGATTTTCGGCTATGTAATTAACGTTTTTTCGCACCCATAAAATTATGTCCCTTCTTTTCGGTTTATAAAAAATGTCTGATTTTTCGAATTGAAATGTTCAAAAAATCGCCAGGGTTTCAAAAATACGATAAAAAAAACAAAAATAATACAGAATGTCTTATAATATTTGCCTAAACCGTAAAAAAAATAATAAAATGTGATGCAAGTGGCCTATTCCGCAAACCCCATTTCGTCTTGTTCGTTTTTCGTGTTTAACAGTCCATTATTACAAGTGCATCTGAAGCAGTTATTCGTAAACAGTTTTCGTATGCAACAAAACGTAATATAAAAAGGTTCAAAGTAAGATCAAGAAGCACAATATTACATTATCCAAGTCCAAGACCTAAAATGACGAAAGCCTTCGTCATAGTTTAAAACCGTCCAGACAATAAACAGACGTTTCTCCCACGCCGAAAATCCAATGCAAAAATGCGTGACTATTTCCTGCCTTCGTCAATGCTTACCCTTCCAAGAAAAACGATTTTAGCAATTATTACTAATTTAGTACGAATATTATCATAATATAATGTACTCAAGAGAAATATTATTATTATAGATATGGGTCATGAACCGTTAGGCGCTTCTAATAATCCCAAGTTTACGGAACGGCGACGGTACAAAAAGGCAATAGACATACGTTCCTTATCACAATTATGCTGCAACTCTTTCTTACACATTAAATAATGGTGAGACAAAAGATCAGACACACAACGCACGTATGTCTGTTCCTCCAAAGGAAAAAAAGTAGTATTATTGTAGAAAGCAATCACTTTGTAGTTTGACATATTATTTAAATTTAAAAAACTTATTTTGTGTAACCACGAGATTAAAGTAATTAATTTATTTATTTATTTACCGACCGGTTTCGCTTTGCTCAAGCTTCATCAGCATACGTATTAATTAATATTGGTATTAATTATTATTAATTTGTACCCTTATGATGCTTGAGCAAAGCGAAACCGGTCGGTAAATAAATAAATTAAAACTCGTGATTTACACAAAATAAGTTTTTTTATTTATGAAAAAGTAGTACTTTGGAGGAAACGACATACGCACATTGTGTGTCACATCTTTTGTTTCACCATTATTTAATATGTGAGAAAGATCTGCAGCATTATTGTGACAAGGAACTATGTTTATTGCCTTTTTGTACAGTCGCCGTTCCGTAAACATAGAAATATTAAAGGGGTCTATTGTTGGTGTAGTTCACCCACACTTCTGCAAAACGCATCTACGCACAGCGGCGCCCCGCCTTTATTATTACCTACGCACGAAATGAATAAATTTCATTACATTTGACGGCCTCCGTGGTCGACGGAAAGTCTCTCGACCAGCAATCCGCAGGTCGCGGGTTCAAATCCCGGCGTGCGCAATTAAGTTATATTTGATTAATTTATTTTATTTCACAATGTAATCATTTGAATTAGTATAAGATACGTTTGCGGCACGTTCCAGAGTGGAAGATACTCTCAGTATCGCCCTGGTGTAGGACCGCTATTCAGAAATGAAACATTGCTTGAAATGGTTTTAGCCGTGTTTTCTGACCCGATTTGAATAGCCAGGTACTTCCCCTCCTTTCTCTTCCTCAACTTCTCAACTCACCTCCATACTACCTTCAGCCTCACAACATACCCCAATTGGAAATACCACAGCTTCACCGGCTTCGGGCGGTGGGGAGCAGTTGGGACTCTCATAGATAATAGAAAAAGGTAAATACGGCATAAAGCGTGCCGCTTGTCGCTGAACTACGGCTATTGATGGGTAAATCATAATAAATCATATTAATTAGAACATGCTGAGGACAGAACTTTAACAGTTTACACAATAAACTTTTTGTGTCTCATTTGAATTGTATTTTTGTCCCTTTTTCACAACATTTTCTCTGCCTACATTTGCGGAAACGGCATGATGGTTAGTCAGCAGAATTAATCAAATTTCCACGTCATCACCGAAAGGATTTTCCTAGTCTAGTATGACGGTTGAAAAGGTGATACTTGAATAATTGTGTCACTTCAAATTGTGACACTTTAGAATGTGACACTCTAGTTGCCAGTGTGTCAAGAGTCGAGACCCTCGGTCAGGTGGAAATACTAAAGCACTCTGAAATGTCAAGTCGGGGTACGAGTCGAGTCTAGCGGTGTACAGGAGATTCTATTTAAAGAAACGTGCTTTTAGAATTTCACGTCCGTTTTGGGCATAGAATAAAATAAGAACACCAGAAGTGCGGTGTTCGTTTCGTGATACAAAAGTCTGGTCGATCGGACTTTAAATTTCCAATAAAAAAAAACTGTGTGCCATCATCGATATGAAAATCAAAAAGGTTGGCGATATACGATGTCAAGTACAGTACGCGCCAAACGGTAAGCCCCGGCATTCCGAATTTCTACCGCTATATTCTATAGCATACTAGCTGGTACCCGGCATGCGTTGAATGCTATTCAAAGATATCTGCGTCCTTTTCCGTGCGTCCCCATTCCCTACCCCGCCATACCACTCCCTCGTCTCTCCCCTCTCTGCGAACCATTTATACAAATTTCATAACGCCAGAGCTTACCATTATATACAGTCTATGTTACTCGCTGAAAATGTGGCATTCTATTGGTGAAAGAATTTTTAAAATCGGTTAAGTTGTTTAGGCGTGAAAGCGTAACAAACAAACACACGCACTTTCGCATAATATTAGTATGGATGGATTTCTCTTGAACACGTTAACTTGAAATGGCTTTAGCCGTGTTTGGTGACCAGATCTGAATAGCCAGGTACTTCCCCACCTCCCTCTTCCCTATCTCATTCCTCTCTCCACTACCTTCAGCCTCACAACATACCCCAATTGGGGATGCCATAGTCATAGCAGTAGGGACTCTTGTGCGGTATTCATGTAAAAAAAACCCTCAGGCTTCGGACTGTCGTAAGGTCAAAATATTTCCGTTTTGCAATAAAATCCAAATAAATTGAACATTTCTGAACGCATCCAAAAAATAAAAACTGTTAATTTTATAAATCGATATAAATATAGATTTTGCTCTATTTTAAACAAGTCGTGTTTTAATAAATATGTTCACAATTTTGACTTAATTATTGTCGTTTTTAATAGTCAGCCTCACAACGCACCCCAATTGGGTATGCCATATTCTCACTGGCTCCAGACGGGAGCAGTTGGGACTCTTGCTATATTCACATAAAAAAAAAACTGTGTACAAATGTTGGGCGTGCGTTTGGCGTGTTTCCTGACCGTGCACCGGTGCCGAGTGATCAATAACTCAAATCAATTGCTCAGAACTTCTTCCATTGAAATACAGGTATAAGGGAACGTACCCAAACTACGTGACCAACTTTTTGCAATTTTTAACCCCCCCCCCCCCCGGTGACCAAAATCCTAAGGAACCCGCCGCTCATTTGTATGGAGCGTGATCTTTTGAAGACCCCCCCCCCCTAAAAGTGTCACGTAGTATGGGTACGTTCCCTAACAAGCGTAGCATTTTCATACGACCGACGCCAGTGTATTATTTTTTCACTGTGCTACATACATCCAAGTCATTAAAAAAATGTTTTGAAAAACCATGTCGGAGTTTCTGAGAAAACGGGAACTTTTAATTTACGAAAAAAGTACCCATTAAAAGTTCCACGTTTTATTTTGTAAAGAAAGCTTTTTAACGAGTTCCTACGTACATTCTAAATGGGCCCGCAACCGGGATCAAAAAGAAGAAGACGGAGAGATATGAAATTACGAATGTTAGAGGAGAGCGCTAACATATAAAGCATCAAAATCGATGTGAAAATTGAGAAAATGTTTAATAAAACACGACTCGTTTAAAATAGAGCAAAAATTTCGTGGAACATATCTTAATATGATTTAAAGAAACACTGTGAATTTTTTCGCAACCATAACTTGTAAAATAACTGAAACAAACGTATTTATAATAATTTTCGGAGCATAGGTACTCTGCGATTTTTTCTAACGAGGGAATTTCATATAATTTGCGTTTCGGCGTGGGCAGCGTCTAGACATTATCAACAAAAATAACATATATTTTTTTAAGAGCTTAAAAACTTCAAATGTTTAAGGGAGATTGTAAGAAATCGGTATAAATGCGGGTAGCGGCGCCTTAAGGGCCCGCAACCCGGATTTGTACCGATTTATTACATATTTCCCTTAAACACGGTAAGTTTTAAAGCTCTTAAAAAAATATATGTTATTCTTGAAGACAATATCTAGACTTTGCCCGCGCCGAAACGCAAATTATATAAAATTCCCTCGATAGAAAAAAAATCGTAAAGTTTGCTCCAAAAATGATTATTAACAGTTTGTTTCAGTTATTTTACAAGTTATATGTATGAAAAAATTCACAATGTTTCTTTAAATGCTGTTTAAGATAATGCCCGCGAGATTTTTGCTCTATTTTAAACTAGTCGTGTTTTATTAAACATTTTCGCAATTTTCGCATCGATTTTGTCGCTGTAAATGTCAGCGCTCTCCTCTAACATTCGTAATTTCGTATCTCTCCATCTTCTTCTTTTCTGGCCCGGTTGCAGAGCCTTAAGGTGGGGCATGACTGAATGAGAAAAAAATGTAATTTTGATTTGTCTAATAGTGATAAAAGGGTGTTAAATGAAGATATAAAAACATGTAATTTTTTAAAATAATATCTTGATATCATTTTCTTCCTCTGGATTGACTTTGAAATTTCACATAATAGAGAAAAACTCACCCTAGTTAATAATCTTTAAAAAAATGGTAGATAAATGATTAACGATGTGCAACCCAATTCAATTTAGGAGGGGGGCATGGGTACCGCCACCCCGGGAACCATTTATTGGATAACCAACCAATCAATCAACCTCTGTCATAGGTCACCCCAAGTGGTTAGCCTAGTTTGATGACTTAGCACGGGTGCCCGGGTTCATGGGGTGAGGTTTGTCTAAGTCTTGGTGGCCAATGCGTCTGTCCACCTACTGCATGGCGGGCCGGATCGAGAGAGATTGGTTGAGGGAGACCTAACCTAGACCTCTTCAGTTGGTCTCTCTCGACACATCGCCTTGCACCGCAGCGGAGGAATGAATTAATACGTCCGTCACTCCTGGACACTGATCTCCAAATCCCTACCGACCCATGATACCCATTTACTTTCCAGAACTTCCTCCCCTTTCTTTCCTAAAAAGACCCTCCGCACAGCATCCCCAAAGATAATACAGACAATTATTTTCCTCAAGGCCTCCCGTGTGGAGCTAATGAAAAAAAAAGAAATTAAAATTAAAACGGAGTTCTACAAATTAAACTAAACAATAAATTCATAATTTGGAACAAGTCACGTCATGAATTATTATTAACAATGTCATATAATTATTACGCAAATAAACATTAATATTACAGTACAGTGTGACGAGTCATTTAACGAAGCGGTAAAACGTCATAAGTGATGTCACACAACATCATCCGAGGAACACCCAAAGGAAATCGAGTGCGAAAAACGTGCTCGACATTTAAATTTTGATTTCCTCTATTGCACCATATTTAAATAGACTTAGACCCAGATGTTTCCCAGACATTCTGATGTAACAATGTCATCAAATGGCTATTTAATGCCATATTGTTTTTTTTATTATTTGAAGGGTCCCTGATAATCCCTGATTCTCGGTGCGTTTTAGCTTTTTATCAAATTGTAATAAGCTGACAAGCTTAAGGCTCTGCAACCGGGCTAGAAAAGAAGAAGATATAGAGATACGAAATTACGAATGTTAGAGGAGAGCGCTAACATTTACAGCGACAAAATCGATGCGAAAATATTTAATAAAACACGACTCCTTTAAAATAGAGCAAAAATCTCGCGGGCATTATCTTAAACAGCATTTAAAGAAACACTGTGAATTTTTTCATACATATAACTTGTAAAATAAGTGAAACAAACGTGTTAATAATAATTGTTGGAGCATACTTTGCAATTTTTTTCTATCTAGGGAATTTTATATAATCTGCGTTTCGGCGCGGGCAAAGTCTAGATATTATCTTCAAGAATAACATATATTTTTAAGAGCTTTAAAACTTACCATGTTTAAGGGAAATATGTAATAAATCGGTACAAATCCGGGTTGCGGGCCCTTAAGCCAGCGGCCGAGAATCTTACGATCGTACAAGGCGGTTCCAATGAGAAAGATTAATTATTCTCCGTACCAGCTATTTGAAATTATAACCCAATATCGATTTTATTTCATTCAAAATTTGCTTTAATTTATACCTACATTCAAAAATGCTGAAAGGCGTGACGATGAAACTATTAAAATTATGTACTTTTTGTAATTATTTTATCATAAGTATTTATAATTTTTCAATAATATCTAAGCAAAATAAGAATGTAAAAAAAACCTTAATATATTAGTTTATAAGATCGTAAATAAATAAACAAACTGAAGTATTTTCATCACAAAACACGTGCGCGGATGTTTTTTAATGCTTTTATTATACTAAAATTAAAATTCTGAAACATAGCTTTCCCAGTTAATTTATTGATTCATTTTTCTGCATGATTATATGATTTGAAATGTGTGTTGTGTAATACAAAATTTTGTTTGAAAATTTAACCAATCTGCCAACGACCTACGGTAAATCCTTATTGTACTAAAAATAAACATATTTTCTAAAATTTAAAACATAGCTTTACTAGATAAATGAACAGTCTTTCAAAATCAATTTATATTTTTTTTGTGGAAAAGAGTCAATACGTCTAAAATTTTATTTAAAAATGACATATCCGGTTTTGTCTGGTTATTCTTAAAAATGTAGAATTATCCGTGAATTCGTCAACTTAGTTCTGTAATAAACAAAAATTTTAACAAAACAAAAAACGACTTCAAAAAACGCACTAAAAAGTAAAAAAATAATTTCGTATTCTTCTACAACTTCATAATCAACTTATTTTTTCTACTCGTCAATATGTAGGTACGATTGATATTTTTGGAGTCGGTGTCAGTCAAGGTAGGTTTGTAACTACATACATAGTTATAGGTGAGACGTGCTTGTGTCGCACAAGCGACTTGACGAGGCGAGAGCGGGCCGCGGCGTGAGGGGAGCTGTCAAGTGAACTCGTCGGGCCGGGTACCTTTGCTGACACCGACTCCAAAAATAACAACCGTACCTACATATTGATGAGTAGAAAAAATAAGTTGATTATGAAGTTGTAGAAGAATACGAAATTATTTTTTTACTTTTTAGTGCGTTTTTTTAAGTCGTTTTTTGTTTTGTTAAAATTTTTGTTTATTTTTTGATTTTTAGTGAATCTGAAGTACACTTACTAATTTGTCTAAATATAGGTAGACCTACTAAACGTGCTGCTCATATGAGAAAGACATAATTTGACCATAACGACGTGAGGGTCAAATTAAGAGATTCGGCCGAGTTTCGTTAATTTTCCCCTAAGAGTTCCGTTATTTTGTCATGGATCCGATAATCAGAACCTAACCAAACTCTCATCAAACTACCCTTGAAGTACATCCTTTCCAATAAAAAAAGAATCATCGAAATCGGTTGGCGTGATATTGAGTTATTCGTCCATTTGTCGCGCACATACTGAATGCAAATTTAAGACTTATATGGTTTTCTCGTGGATGACATTGTAGGAACTGAACCAAATTAAAATGGGACCACACGGGAAGCACCAGCTTTCAAATAAAAAAAGAATCATCAATATCGGTTCACCCAGACGAAAGTTCTGAAGTAACAAACATAAAAAAAAAAAAAAATTAAAAAAAAATACAGTTGAATTGAGAACCTCCTCCTTTTTGAAGTCCTTTAAAAAGACAATTTTTGGCATTTATCCCCAGCGGTAACAGGGCAACTCAATGTTGTGGCATTTCAACTCCCCTTTAAAAAGTCATTAAAAAGTTATGGAAAAAATGCCCCATAACCTAACTTGTAACCTTTTGCCAAGTTTTTTTTCAGGAGTGATGAAGTCGCACGTTGTCGGGTTGTCCGGTTACCGTCGACAGCATCACCATCCCGAAAGGGTTAACTTTGCCAAGGTTCCCACAAGGAAGAATGGTTTGGCAGTTTGTTTGTCGTCAAGTTAGTTTCGAGTTTCGGACGTCCGGTCCGGTCCATTCTTCTTGCGCCGCGCCGGAGCGCCCGCCGGAGACCGTTTAAACGGCCACTTCCGGACGCTGCGCTTCGTGGAACCGATGTGGAACCGGACACGGGTTAAGCTGTCAGTTGCTATAGCATACTGCAGGGTTACACCCACTATATGGCTGCGGTCACAACAATACACTACAAACTCGATTTTTGTAGCGCGTTATCCGGAATGCGGAACACAAAAAAAACTATAAATACGGCAGGATTACAAATCTTTCCTACATTAAATTTCGAAAAACTCTGTGTAAAGCCCGGGAAACGCCGGAGACTTTGGCTAGTTGATTAAATGGCTGGTTGTTTCAAATGGGGTATTTCACAAACTTTTTTTTAAAAGTGAAACTTCTATAGCACCGCTGTGATTTGGATTTCGGATGAAAAGGAAATGATGATTACTGCACCTGCGACGCATCAACAACGCTCATCGGCCGCTTTGATTATGATGTCATTTTTAAAGGCTCCTATTGGTTGAGATATGAAACGGAAATTGCGCTCATTGGACGCTTTGATTATGACCTCACTTTTCAAGTATTGGTAGAGATTGTTTTGGTAAAGTTTCGCTTCCACCGCGTACCCTGGGAGATACAGCTCCACATGGGAGGCCCTGAGGAAAATAATTTACCTCAGGCCTTGTGTCATCTTAGAGGAAGCTGTGTGGAGGAAGGAAGAATGGGAAGTTATGGGAAGGAAAAGTATGAAGGGTGGGGAGGAATCTGAGGGTCAGTGTGTCCAGGAATGGCGGACGTAAAAATCCATCCCTCCAACTGCGGTGCAAGGCGATGGGTCGAGAGAGTCCGACTGGAAATGTTAAAAGGCCTCCCTCAACCAGTCTCTCCCGATCCGGCCACATCGGCCGCCAACACCTTGACAAACCTCACCCCATGAACCCGGGCACCCCTGCTAGGTCACCAAACGTAGCGAACCGCTTGGGGAGACATGGCAAAGGTGTTGGTTAATCCAATAAACGGTTCCCGGGATACCCATATCCGCCTCCCAGACGAACCGTTAAAAATGTGTGGAAAATTTGAAGTTTTATTTTTTCTGATTTGGATCATTGTACTAAAAATGTGTAATAATATTATTTTCATTCATATTTATTGATTTGAAAAACCATATATTCCGAAACGGTTGCAACTGACTACAACATCATTATTACAAACCGCCCAGAACCGAAGAAGATAAGAACGAATAAGAACCTGAGAACGAAAAGAGCCGACCGCAACAGCCTACCTAGGAAATGAGTTGGGACAGTGCAAGGAAGGCGACAGTGAAAATACCCTATTCATCAAATTTCATAGTTAATGTTCCAGTTCTGTGAAAGTCCTATTCAATTCCTGTTATTATCCAAGTACTGTGAAAGAACCGGCCCATGATGAAATAAAGACTTTCACACAACTTGAATTATTACTTACAGCTACTACTAACCCATACTTACTGTAGCAGTGAGAGTATTTACCTGCCTATTATCGTATTCTCAAATATTTTTTTCGAAAAGTTTTATGAAAAATGTTTATTTCGTGATTGATTAATATAAGTATTTATTGTATTTTTATTAATATCTTATAAAAATACAATAAAAGAAGCTAGCTTTAATAGAAAACAGAGATAGCTCTAAAATAGCTATTGGTACGCAACAGATACTCTAAATACCTAATATCAATATGAATAAATAGTTTTGTCCCTATACAAACTCAATTATTTTAAGAGCCCGCAACCCGAATTTTTACCCATTTTTACATACATCCCTTAAACACGTTAAGTTTTAAAGCTCTTAAAAAATATGTTATTCTTGAAGATAATATCTAGACATTGCCCGCGGCGAAACGCAAGTTATATAAAATTCCCTCGATAGAATAAATCGCAAATTATGCTCCAAAAATTATTATAAACACGTTTGTTTCAAGTTATATGTATGAAAAAATTCACAGTGTTTCTTTAAATGCTGTTTAAGACAATGCCCGCTAGATGTTTGCTCTATTTTAAACGAGTCGTGTTTTATTAAACATTTTCGCATTGATTTTGTCGCTGTAAATGTTAGCGCTCTCTTCTAACATTCGTAATTTCGTATCTCTCCATCTTCTTCTTTTCGAGCCCGATTGCGGAGTCTTAAGTATCGGTGATTGAATCCAATATTGTATTTGTATGCATTCCTTGAAAGAATTAAGTTTATTAACGGACAAAACTATTCCATTCATGTTCCTATACCGTTTCCGCAGACGCAAACAAATGATTATCCATCTTAATATTTCGAAGCATAACTTGCAAAAGGTGTTTTTTTTCCAAAATAATTAAATTAGCGTCATCTGTGAAAAGCAGATCATGAATTCATTTAAGTTTACCTTAAATACGTTTGTGATTTAGTAACCCAGATTCGATTATCCGGACTTATCTCGGTGCTTAACTAACCGAGTTGCTGGTGTAAACGACAGAATGCATCATGTCGTGGATGTGGGAAGTTGTGTCGGTGACTCCGACTGCATTTTCACATAAAATCTGGTACTAAGTAAGGCGTGGTGAAAAAACAAATTTCAATTACGGCCGATGTCATCTTAGACGATGCTATGTGGAGGGTCTTATTAAAAATAGGAAAGAAAGGAAGGAAAAATGGTTATATATAGTTTGAAGGTCACTCTGTCAATTCAGACAATTTCTGCTTTATACTAGAAAAAAATCACTCTTATTTTTTGAAGTGAAAATTCTTTAGTACCAATTATTATAAGCAATAATTATCAGCCTGAAACACTCATCCACATTGAAAAATCTTCCGAGAAAAGATACATGACGCCAACGGGACTTGAACCCGTGTCCTCTCGATTGCCGGTCGATTGCTCTTGACCACTGAGCTATGGCGGCTTATCTCGTACCCGCCAAATGATTCAATATATGCTAGTGTTTCATTCAACAATTACTGCTTATTATATTTTTTCCACCTGAAAACAACCAACTTTATTTTTGCGAGAGAAACATTGTAAGTGTTAAGTCCCTCGCTAGGTGGATAATTATTGCTTATAATAATTGTTACCCTTTGTGCTATGCATAAAAAATCTTGTCTTAAAACGTTAGTTTTACAATTAAAAATAATAATTAATATTTGACAAGTTTAAGTATTTCCCCAATAAAATGAAGACATAATTTGTCTCGACGCCACCTAGCGAGGGACTTAACACTTACAATGTTTCTCTCGCAAAAATAAAGTTGGTTGTTTTCAGGTGGAAAAAATATAATAAGCAGTAATTGTTGAATGAAACACTAGCATATATTGAATCATTTGGCGGGTACGAGATAAGCCGCCATAGCTCAGTGGTCAAGAGCAATCGACCGGCAATCGAGAGGACACGGGTTCAAGTCCCGTTGGCGTCATGTATCTTTTCTCGGAAGATTTTTCAATGTGGATGAGTGTTTCAGGCTGATAATTATTGCTTATAATAATTGTTACCCTTTGTGCTATGCATAAAAAATCTTGTCTTAAAACGTTAGTTTTACAATTAAAAATAATAATTCTTTAGTACCGTTGTGATTTTAAACTCGATGAAACGAAAAAGAGACAAACACATACATCTGTAGGATTTAGCTTGCGAAAGAATGAGATAGACTAATCGGTGTCCTCTTTGTGCGGTGCTTCGTAGCCAATCGGCCTCCTCTTTGTGCGATGCTTCGTAGAATAAAATGTAAAATAATTTTTAAAGCTGGTAACAATATTACGAGTATAATAAAATAAACTCTGCAATTCTCATTCTCTCGAAGTTCAGTTTTCTGAACGTTTCACTTCTACAGCGTGTGAACTGCAAACATAATTTTTTTACACCAACTCCACACAGGAGGACGTGAGGAAAGTAATTTCCCTCGGAGCCTATGTCATCTTTGGGGATGCTGTGCGGTGGGCCTTTTTGTGGAAAGGGAAGAGTGGACCTGGGTATTGAAGAGACAAAGAGCAACGAGGAGGGAGGAAACACAGAGGCCGGCAAATCGTTCCATAACCGAGCTGTTGAACTCAAGAACGAGGTCAGTAAAAACGACCCATCCTCATGTGAAAAATTTCAACTGTGTACAAATATTAATAAGAATGTATAATAGGTCTCCTTTTTATGCAGTGCTTCGTGGCCTATCGGTCTCCTCTTTGTGGGGTGCTTCGTAGCCTCCCCACCCGTGTCTACTTTAGTTTTCTGAAGGTTTCACTTCTACCGCGTGTGAATTGCACACTTTTTTTTAATCCGAGACGTTTTACTTGCATTCATTATTAATTATATTATTTTATATTTTTATTTTATTATTATTATTATATAAATAAAAATGAATCGCCGAAATGTATGTACGCGAATAACTTCCGAACGACTGCACCAACTTGGATAATTCTTTTTTGTTGTGATCGTTATGGTCAGGACAAGGTTTGTATAAAACTACTGGTGAGCTCTGGCATTACGAAATTTGTATAAAAAATAGGTGGCACGCGAGCTGTTTGAAAACTGAATGTAAGGGGGCTGAATTAATGGAATGCGGGAGGGTGGAACTCGGGAGGGGGGTTGGCGGGACGGGGGTAGCGGGCGAGGGGAGTGGGGAGAGGGAAGGCGGTGCGGGAACGTGAGAGGGGGAAGGGGACGCGGGAGAGGAAGGGGTGGCGGTAGGGGAACGGGACGAAGGGGAAAAGGACACGCAGGGAGAAACAATTTCTTTATTAAATGGCATTGCAACGCATGCCGGGAACCAGCTAGTTTACAATAGTTCAGAGATACAAACAACTTGTAAAATACAAACTCACTAGGGCGTGTAATAGATAAATAAGTAATGATTATATTTTGAGTTAAGTATCAATATTAAATCTACCTCCGGAAGTAGTCGGCAAAGCAAAAGGGGTGAGGTTAGGTAGCTAGATTAGGTTAGGTCGGCTCGGCAGTTTACCGGGCTGTGTGGGAATTTACCGCGGGGGGGGGGCTGGCCGGCAGGAAGCGCACTGCGCACCGCTCACTGCGCACAGGTGTCCCCTATAGGCGGATTCACGATTCATTCACACTCACCGTCCGGTGCATATGGCGGATGTACCGTCAGCTATTAGGGGTAAACGTTTTTTTTTCGGAAATAGCTTTATTGCTGAGATATTTTTCGGGCAAAATCAGATTCGGAATCCCAGTAAAGGCGTGTTTATATTTTACGTCGGGTGAAAAAGATACATTTATTTGATCTCGGAAGAGCAGCAAGCTCCTTGGATCTGAGCTCAGAAGTCGCAGTTTCAAATTCAGACATAATATGGTTTATTAAGATGTCGTTTTATTAAGATGTCGTTTTATTAAGATGTCGATTATATTTTAATATAAAAAGTCACATCCAGGCGTCTCGTGTTCGATTCCTCGGCTGGCTAAGTCCTCCATCACGTCACGAGCAACATTTTCCGCTTACTGTGGTGGCAGTAGGAGATTTAATATTGTCGAGTTATTCGTAACCCGGGAATGTTTGATTTTTAAAATAAAAAAATAAAAAATAATAATTTATCAAAAACGTATTCATATAAAAAATTGCATTCATTTAAAAAAAATCATATAAAAAATGTATTACATAATATCAAAAACGTATTCATACAAACAAATATTAATAAATGCATATATTTTTATTATTAGTATTTTTTACGTGAGCTCCACACAGGAGGCTCTGAGGAAAACAATTTTCCTCGGGGCCTATGTCATCTTTGGGGATGCTGTGTACTGGGAAGGAAAGGGTTTAAGGGGTGGGTAGGAATCTGGAGTTCAGTGTGTCCTGGTCATCCGCCTCCAAGACCTAGACAAACCTCACCCCATGAACCCGGGCACGCCTGCTAAATCACCAAAGTAGCGAATCACTTGCCCTGATGCCCTGATGCCCTGATGCCCTGATGCCCTGATGAAGATGTTTTCGTGTCGAAACATGTTATCTTTTTTCCCCCTCCCCTCCGAAAATCGCGAGTATTCCCTTATAATGTCTCAAACGAAATTTCAGTTTTACGAAAACTTTGTGTTATTACCGCTTCACAATTAAATCTCTATAAATGAAACATTTCTGAACGTAGCCGAATAGTAAAAACTGTTTTAGAAAGGTTACAAAATAAGCTTTATAAGCTTTCAAATTGTAATATTATAAATAAATATTAACATTTGTAAATATTAAAATTTAGAATGCAAACATTAAAAAAATGGAAAAATGACTCACGTGATGTTTTTATATGAAAACGGTACTGAAATCACAGATTATGTAAACAACAATACTTATTCTATTGTATAAATGTATAATAAACACTTTTGTGACATCACTTTTTTATCATTTGATATAAAAATATTTAATAAAAATTAACATCGAGCGCGGTCGAGCCGCTCGCAGGAAATTTGGCGGGTAAAAAAATGTGACAGACCGCGCGAATGGCAGAATATTCTTGTTACGTATTTCTATGGACAACTTGATAGGGATGTACAGCTTGATTCACTATCGACCTCTTACTTTTTGTTTTAGGGATGTCACTAAAACAATAACGGAGTTAGAACGATTTCTATAGAGGCACACGCGTTGACGTATAAACACGCTTATTGTACTTAGACTGCTATCGTATTTTTAACGCATATATCTGCTTACATTGCTGACCGGTTGTTTTATGTCATTTTTCATTCGATTCATCCACAGGTAGATTATTTCTTACAAAAAATCTTGATTGAGAAGAGGAAGCCCGGAAAGTACCTGGCTATTCCAATCTGGTCACCAAAAACGGATTTTTTATGTACCGCATAAGTCCCAAATGCTTACAACCATCTGCAGCCAGTGATACCATGTCATCCACAGGTGTGGTGTGTTATATGGCTGAAGGCAGGGGGGAGAAACTAGCAGACTATTTAGATCTGGTCTACAAACACGGCTAAAGCCATTTCAAGCAACGTTTCTATTCTGAATGGTTGCCTTTCTTCAGGGCGGTATTGAAAGTATGTATTACCTCCGAAACGTGCCGCAAATATACTATTAGTTACGACGAAAGTTGAAAAACTATTCCAATAATCTTATGAATAGAGAAAAGTATCGCAACTAAAAAATCAATAACGTAATGGATTTATATGCACGCAACTGTTGCAAAGCAACTCTCTAAACAATTAATCTCTCGTCTGTGGGCGCCCTTATTATTTTAAAAGAATAATATAAAATTCTTTTTACACTAACTCCACACGGGAGGACGTGTGGAAAATAATTTCCCTCGGGACCTATGTCATATTTGGGGAGGCTATGTGGAGGGTCTTTTTGTGGAAAGGGAGGAGTGAACCTGGTTCTTGAAGAGACAACGAGCAATGAGGAGGTAGGAAACACAGAGGCCGGCAAATCTTTCCATAGCCGAGCTGTTGTTGAACTTGAGTCAGTAGAAACGACCCATTCTCATGTGAAAAATTTCACCTGTGGACAAATGTTAAATATTTTTTTATTTATTTATTTATTTATTTTTTTTTATTTATTTTAGCATATAAAATATAATATACATTTAGATAATGTAGTAATTTGCGTACATGTTCATTTTAAAATACGTTAATACCACTCTTCCATGGAAGCATTAGCTTGTGTCTGGAAGAGTAGTGTACATTTTTAATGCTATATTTAAGTTCTTAAATTACAATGTGAATGTAAAAAACAATAAATTGTAAGTTCGGTGATATGTAAATAGTTGCTAAAAACAATACAAAATTTAACTTATTTGAAGAACAGAGTATCACTTAGTATATGTATGTATAATGTCGAAATAAGATAAGTTAATCATATAAAATGTATGCACGCCGGGATTTCAACCCGCGACTTCCGCATCGTATCCAAGGATCGCAACCACTCAACCACGGAGCAACGTTTCTATTCTGAATAGTGGTCTTTATGGCGATAATGAGTATCTAAGCACACTAATCGTTTCCCAACTGATTATTATTATTTAACATAAGCATACGTCCCATTTTGATAGGGACCGTCCCGTTTTTAGGGACCCTGTCCCGTTGCCCCGGAAATGTCCCCTTAAGAAAGCGAGCCAGGCGAGACATCACACTGAGAGTAAAAGATCTGATTATATTAACTATTAGGCGCTTTTATAATTCCTACGGTTACGGCACGGCAATGGCACAAAACATACGTTCTTTATCACAATAATTCTGCAGATCTTTCTTACAAAATAACACAATAACATCTTAAACACTACTTAATATAAGAAAGTATCGTTGAAAATCAGAGAAACGATATACCTATGTCTGCTTCTCTCAAAAGAAAATATAATCATTATCATACATCTCCCTCACATGGGATGCAACTATATATCGGAAAACCGATAAATATCGAAATATCGACCCCTAAAAATATCGATATCGATATTTTTAGGGGTTACGCGGATATCGATATATATATCGTAACGAAATATCGGTTGATAAATCTTTGGCTCACACGCAAATAAAAAGAAAAAATCTGACGGTGACGATGAGCTTATCACGTTATACCTTTCTGTTCATGTAAATAGATAAACTCCTATAAAAGTAAACACTCTTGAAACACGGCAAGAGATGCAAGGTGTATATCCCAAACTTTTCAAAGTGGTAATGACTTAGGAATAAGTCATCTACCAATTGTGGCAACAAGTGTTCCTGCTGAACGTCTTTTTTCAAATATAGGAGCGACTATAGCTCAAAGCAGAAACCGGCTACAAAGAAGCAGACTGTCAAAGTTATTATTTTTAAGTTCGATAGCTGGTACAAAATACTGGAATTATTTTTTTTTTTTAATAAATTTAAGAAAAAAAAACACATTTTTTATACTTGTGATTTTTTACATAGGTAAGAATAAAAAAATATATACATACGTAATCGATAGACGTTTGATATAACTAAAACTACATTAGAATTATGTAAGCTTTTAAAAAAAAAAGAAATATCGATATATCAATATCGACTTAATTCGATTTATATCGATATCGATATACCGATATTTTTAAAAACCTTGCATCCCTAGTTACCATCCCCGTGCTTTTGCCGTGGGAATGATAAAATCGCCCACTCGTAACGTCATAGAAAAACGAATGGTGTTAGAAGTGTGATCTATACCGACTTGAAAGAAAACTGATGTCGCCAATTAGATAAGCCATAAGACCTTTCAACTCCTAGACCCCAAGGCAGACAATGAAATTTTTCGTATTTGTTAAATAAAGATTTTCGATATTTAATAATGTTGGAGTTTTTTTTTACATTAACTCTACACAGGAGGCCCTAAGGAAAATAATTTCTCTCAGGACCTATGTCATCCGAGATGCTGTGTGGAGGGTCTTTTTGAGGAGAGGAAGGAATGAACATTGGTCTTGAAGAGACCCACGTTGTAGGAAGGAGGAAACACAGAGGCCGGCAAATCATTCCACAGCCGAGTTGTTGAACACAAGAACGAGTCGAAGAAACGTCCCGTTCTCATGTGACAAATGTCAACTGTGTACAAATGTTGGGCATGCGTTTGGCGTGTTTCCCGACTATGCACCGGTGCCGAAGGGATCAATGATGCTAGTTCCTCGGAGCATCTTCCATTGTAATACCGGTAGAACAAGGATAGCATTCCCACCCGACGCCTGTGCTCTAAAGATTGCAATCCGTGTGTTAAGATGGGAGAATCTATCAAACGGACCGTCCGTTTCTGCACAGAGTCGAGGGTATTTTTCAGGTATTTTGGAGCTCCAGACCAGAGGTGGCTGCCAAATTCAACGTGGGGCGCACTTGTGGTTTGGACAGGGTTAGCAGTTGTGTACTATTAAAGTATCTGCGGGCCCTGTACAGTACGCCCAGTTTTTGGGAGGCTAACTTTACTCTGGCTTCGATGGAGCCCCCATACCTGAGCTGGTCACTTAGGGTTACACCAAGCATTTCAATTTTCAATGGAGGTCCTGTTCGGAAGATTGCTTCCGTTGAAAGAGACTGTAAAGAGTTGGCTAAAATTGACTATAAACTTTGTACCGCTTCCACCGTGTTACATCTTCAGAGGGTATCATGGATTCTATATGTAGAGATGGTCCCGGTGAATTACGGGGGTGATTAAAAACAAAATTCTTAGTGTTCATCCCCCCTCGTATCTCTACCAATGTCCCGTTTTAAGGCCAAAAAAATCTGTTCACCTTACGTAAGCACAAAATTAAAAATCCCTCAAAACGATGTCGCAAGTTCATCAGAGATAATCGTCGCAATAAAACCGTCACGTGAACGGGATTCGACCCCGGAACCGTTCCGACACAAAGCGGACGTTTAACCCAGTGAACGGCCGACGTTAGCGTAATTAGCGCCTGTCGCAAACATTTTTCACCGTATTGTACAATCAATACACAATGATAAATGGTTACATTATTATGACTATCTTCTATTATATCGTGGGAGAATGGGTTACCTGTTATGTACGAGACAGTGTTTTACAGTGCGGACTCTATTCATTGAGAATTTATTTAGAGATCGCGGAAAATTTTATCCGGGTAGGTATAGCAAAAGTAATATAAGAGGAAATTTAGTCGTAAACTTTCGAAATCTCTGGACACGCTTGATATGAATATTTCTTAGAAAAAGCCATTTGATTCACCATAACACCTCAGGTCTTGGGTGTATTCGCCCCCCTTAACCGTCTGCTTGTTTAGGAATAAATACATCCCAAAACACGTAATTGCGTTATACTTTCATAAGACCAAAAACGTCCCGAGCGACCTTACATTTTAAAAGCTATACATATATCTCTCTTCCTCTTATGCAAACATATGTATTTTTCTTTTAACCAGGAAGTGAACGAAATAATGCTTCTTATAGGCTTTCAAATTTTTTTTTTTTTTTTACAGTAAATACCGCACAAGAATCTCAACTGCTCCTGTCTGGAGCCAGTGAGACTATGGCATCCCCAATTGGGGTATGTTGTGAGGCTGAAGGTAGTGGGGAGGGGAAGGAGGTAGGGAAGAGGAAGGTTGGGAAGTACCTGGCTATTCAGATCTGGTCACTAAACACGGCTAAAGCCATTTTCAAGCAACGTTTCAATTCTGAATGGTGGTCTTACACCAGGGCGATACTGATAGTATCTTCCACTCTGGAACATGCCGCAAATATACTATATATTATTTTTTAAATTAATTAATTGTGAAATAACACAAATTAATCAAATAAAATTTATTTGCGCATGCCGGGTTCGAACCCGCGACCTCCGGATTGTGAGTCAAGTGTCTTATCCACTGGACTACGGAGGTCGTCTATGAAAACTATCTTACAATCTCGATCCAAAGTGACGGTTTCAGAATTTACGGGCGAAACTGAGGCTTCCGAATTGTGAGGTGCGAATATATTGAACCACGCAGACGGGTTAAGGCACCGTATCCCCGCTCAAAAAGAAGAAGATGGAGAGATATGTAATTACGATTGTTGGAGAGAGTGCGCTAATATTTAAAACGACAAAATTAAAGCGAAAATTGAGAAAATGTTTAATAAAACACGACTCGTTTAAAATAGAGCAAAAATCTCTTGGGAGCTGTCTAAAACGGTTCCATGCCAACTCAGAATGAAACCAACTCAGAAACCCTCAGAAAGGTCAATAAAAGCTATGAAAAAATAATTTTAAAATAGCCGGTAACCCTAACCTAACTTAACCTATTTAACCAATTTTTCACTCTGGATGATCTTTGTGAGGTGCTTCTGAGTTGGTTTCATCCTGAGTTATCGGGTCACCGTCTAAAACAGCATTTAAAGAAACACTGTGAAATCTTCATACATATAACTTGTAGAATAACTGAAACAGAAGTGAAAATAATAATTTTCGGAGCATTCTTTGCGATTTTTTTCTATCGAGGTCATTTCATAAAATTTGCATTTTGGCGTGGGGAATATATATTATCTTCAAAAATAACAATATTTTTGTTTGTTTGTTTTAAAATGGGTTTAGGGGTTAGCATTTGAAGTAATATAGAAATTTCACTGAAAACTCTTGAAATTGACTTCAAACCATGTTTAAAAAAACAAAAACGATCTACGAAGTTTCAATATATTGTGGGAGCAATCATATCGCTTTTATCGCGGTTAATTTCCCATCCAGTAGTTATGTCTTAATAGCGAGCTGCCTGTATTTACCATCGCTAGGGCATTAACAGTAACGACAAACAGCCTATTTCCAAGTGTATTGTAACAAGAGTGTGGGCGCGGGACTTACCGCTAGGGCAAGAACACGCACGGGAGTGGAACAACTAAATAGTGGGGTACACCTAGATGTCGCTTTTCCACGTTTCCGCGGTACATAACTACTGCAGCGTCGACGGCCTCCGCGATTGAGAGAGTACGGCTTTCGACTACAAATCCCGGCTTGCGCAAGTAAATTTTACTAAACTAAGCAACAAAATTAAAAAAAACAACAAAAATCATTATTTTTTACTTCAAATAAGCTCAGCAATCGCCAGTTAAAGTTTGTCAGGTATATCCTGATATACACTATACAGGGTGTCCGGGGGTAAAGTGCTTTAACTTCGGCAGGTGATTCTACATGACAGTACAAGTAAAAAAGATAAATGAACTCTTTTCTAAATTCCAACTTTTAGGGGTAGTTTTGAGGAAAAAAGATAAAATTAGTCCGGCGTTTGCGGCCAGATTTATTATTTTCCGCTGTTACGATACGGGCCAATCACAATCGAGTCGGGCGTCCGGAGGGCTCTCAGCAAGTAAGGGAACGTACCCATACTACGTGACACGTTTAGGGGGGGTCTTCAAAATGTCACGCTCCATACAAATGAGCGGCGGGTTGCTTAGGATTTTGGTCACCGGGGGGGGGGGGGGGGGGGTTAAAAATTTCAAAAAGTTGGTCACGTAGTATGGGTACGTTCCCTAAGATCGTACCTCACACTAAGGATTTTTAGTAGGTACGTCTTTTTGTGTGGGAAAAAAAATGTTGGAATTTCGGAAAAAGTTGTTAATCTTTTTTACTCCTACCATCATGCAGAATCACCTCCCGAAGTTAATGCACTTTACCCCCTGACACCCTGTATACGTTCGTGCCAGATGATTTTGAAACTTTTCAGATATGGTCCTACCGCTGAGGCTACACTGTAACAGCCATTTCTTTAGCATTCATCGCTTGTGACAAAGGAAAAGATGTTACAACGTAAGTTATTTAATTATTTTGACACCCTGAGATAAATAATTCCCCTCAGGACCTATGTCTCCTTTGCTGTGTGGAGGGTCTTTTTAGGGAAAGAAAGGAGAGGGTGTTCTGGGAAGAAAAGATATGAGGGGTGGGTAGGAATCTAGGTGTCCAGAAGTAACGGACGTATACAACCCTCCCACTGCGGTGCAAGGCGATGTTGCGAGAGTCCTGCTGGATAGATCAAAAGGTCTCCTTCGACCGGTCTCTCCCGATCCGCCTTGCCATGCAGTCGGTGAGCATATGCATCCGCCGCCAAGATCCGGACAAACCTTACCCCATGAACCCGGGCACCCCTGCACGTAGCTTTCCACTGGGGTGACCAATGGCAAAGGTGTTGGTTATCCAATAAGTGGTGCGTCTTTGTCGCGACAATGGCGAAAGATATAATTCTTGCTTCTGTCATTGGTGAAGGGATGTATGGGGGTTGACCAATCGGATCGCCGTGAGACTGCAGAACGGTGTCCTTGTTCGACCTCCATAGATAAAATTGGGTAAGATGTCTGTCAATGATATAAAGGTGTGAATATCGGGTAGCAGTAAGAAAGGGGTACTCACTTGAGGGTCCTCTCCATGGTGGCAGTCCTGAAGATCTCCTCCTGGTCCAGAGAGAGAACGCAGTAGGTGTCCCGGTGCGTGGGCGCTCCATGACTGCGCGGGGGTAGATTCTTCGCCTCGCCTATCATGGGAATAGCAACATAACGATGATCAATTAAAGGACAAGACTTAGAGGGAAAGAACCAACCATGTTCAATCCAAAAAGCACGGATAAATCTTTGTTTTTTTAGTTGTTGTTACCGGTAAAGTCTTTACTAGAGATGAAACGGATATCCGGTAACTAGTAGTAAATTTAGGCCGGATACCGGATATTAAAAACTACGGCAATTTCCTATAATAAAATGCAATACATTAATCTTTGTGAGGTAAATATCAATAAAATGGCTTATAATTATATTTAAAGTCGAAAAAGTTACAAAAAAAGCCATAAGGCCTTCCAAAAAACAAAAATTTTCTTCTGAGATATTCACTCTAATGATAAATACATAAATAGTAAATATCTACACTAAAAACTTACAAAAACCTCGCAGAGTAGCGAAAACTTAAATTAACATGATTAACTAATCACAATCACCATTATAGTGAACTAAAAATCGTAAAAAACACAGAGATTATTAAAATGATTAAATACTGACATTGAAGCACCATAATATACCTCTTGTTCTTCTTCTTATCAAAGAAAATATTTTGAATTAATACTCAAATAAGTGGTAAATTATGGTGAATAAAGTCTAAATTTTCAGCGTTCGAGGCAACAAGCGATTTCGCTTGTTTTCGTAGTATCCGGCCAAACAACTATCCGTTTCATCTCTAGTCTTTACCATGGGGAGTTTGTAAAAGTTTTAAAAAAACTTGCTAAAGCACCCGTTTTGGACTTTTACAGAATTTGGTAAATGTTTCTGGCTTTCACCCTTCAAGGCCGTTCTAGGCCATCAATTTAAATTATGGAGAGAGGAAAGGCGAATTAATATATAATTTTTCTTCAAATGGGCAAATTTCAAAATTATATGGAAGATTGGAGTCAAGTTCAAACTTAGAAGAGATGAGATGTTGAATGGCTGGGAGGTAATTTTAAATAAGGCTTGATATAAGAGAGAATATTTGTTTGAGAGGACAACCAAAAAAGATGCGATTTAAAGTTCCCACTTCTAGACGACAGAATGTACAATCTGAGGAATCAAGAACATGAATTTTAAAAAGGTGAGAAGAAATTGACAAATTTCAATTTTCGTTCGAATATGTGAGGAATTTTTTTTTTGAAAAAATGTGGGAATAGTTGAAACCACGGTTTTGATGGAATAGTCCTTTGTATTGAGGCGTAGCCAGGCTCCCTTGAATTGAATAGCAATGTACCAATACCAAGCCCAAACATCGCGAGACAAATGGACATTCAGCACCATTTTTTCATTTTGAAAGTTGGAAGGTCCCCGATAAGGGTAAACTGCTCGTTCATAGAATAGATGCCGGTATTTAAATTATTTTAGGGAAAACCCATTTTATTTTTACAGCATTTGCTTATTAAAATGAATTGTTTGTTTGCGCCCGTAAATACGCAGTACGATTTTTTTATATTAACAGAATATTTATAAAAACGCCATATTTATATAAACAGTTTTGTTTGTATAAAAACTCAATTCAAGAAAGGTATAAAAATACAATATTGTATCGGTGATTCAATCCAATATTGTATTTTGATGAGAAAACGAAAAAAAAAGATAAAATAATACGATGTGTGTTTGCTGCGAAAAACGTAGTGCTTTTTGCGGAGATTATAAAAATAGTGTGAAAAACCCGCGGAACTTTGCACGTTATTGTCGTCCAATGGGTTGAAATTCATAATAGAACACGATTCATCATCTCTGATGAGATGTTTCTTGATTACAGAATAGCATTAAAAAAAAAAGCATATCTCATGTGGGTTTCCACAGGGTCGCCAGTTGGGACCTGTCTTGATTCAAAGACAAACGAACTGAGGCAATTTCCTACAAGTCCATTTACGATGTCATAACTTCACAGATAACTAATAATTGCTAATGAGGACCAATCACACTGTATTGTTATATCCGTCCATCTCTGATACGAATGTCTCATGGTTAGATGAACGCATTGCATTAAAAGTAATGGATGGTTATAGCAACAGCGTGGGAAGAGTTTACAGGACAAAAAGTGAAATTTAGGAAATCCATGGGAACCTATTTTATAAGACATGTAATTTATATGAAGCTCTCCAATCTGCAATAATGGAGAAGTACCTTTAAGGTGTGGGTAGGCACTGAAAGTACTCTGGAATGCGCGTGAATAACACCAGTTGGTAGTTATATCGTTATTAATGTACACAACTTTTTATGACAAGCGATGGAACACTTGGTTGACTAAATGACCATATATTTTAAGGACATATATCGATCGTCCAGTTGATTAGTCAGACATCTCCGAAAAACCGACCGAATTGAGTGCAGTTTTTTAATAAATTTATTTATTTCATCCAAAAAAATTACATGAATATATAATATAATATCATATTACTACATAATTGTGTATTGGTTACATTTTTAGTATAATTTCCCTTTTTACTTTTTATGTTCTTCCTTTTCTTTTACACAGTAATAATGGTAACTATTTTGATGACAATACAAATTTAACAACATTCATTAGTAACTTAATATCTATAAGTTAATAACAATAACGTTGTTGTAAGAATAATTTTACAATAATTAATGTCATTAGAGCATTGAAGCACCCACCACTGTCCCGCCCCGGTATAGGCGACTTATGGTCGCCCCTCCGGAGCTTTATAAGACATGATTAATATTTATATTTATTTTATTAATATTTCATTTATTACACTTTTTTTCATTTTTTCTCCCTCTTTCTTCTAGGCATCACCGGCTAGCTGGCTAAAGGACGACTCCATTGGGTGTCGCGACGTTGGACTAACAACCTCATGCATTCTCTCGGGGACTGCCGGGCGCATGATGGTCATGACGGTTATTTCAGCATTTCTTTTTTATATCTGTTGTGCTTTGTTTAATTCTACTGATTTTCTTTCTCACGCAGATGCCTGCAGTTGTGGAGTGTGTGGTCTCCCTCCGTTTACTGAATTATGAATTATCTTGCTCTTTCTTTTGTATTATATTATGTATTACTAACACTTGCAGAACTTGATTTTGACCATTACAGTACAGACTGTAGGCGATCCTACATCTCCGCCACCTAACAAAGTATGTAGAGACATTGAAGGTCTAGATTCGTTTTATTAAATGTAGAGTCGTTCATTCGAAAAAATTAGATTCTTGTCATTAGAGCAGTATCTAATAGGAGAAAAAATAAGTATGTTCGTAAGAACGGTTTTATAGAAGTAGCATAATATACTATATTTTAAGTTGTGAATAGCCTGCCTCACTAGGCGAACCTGTGTTGAGTTATATATAGAAGTGTACCCTCTACCTGGTACAATACTCAGATTACTCAAACACTACCAAATCAATTATAATGCAGAAAAACTTATGAATTAAACACATGTTTTCTGGGTCACAAGTAGGTATTTTAAAATGTCATACTAATGTAACGGACCGTTATGCTTCCCGGTGTTATTTTATAACATATTTTATACGCAAAACACAGACACATGTAAATAATATTTGATTTATGGTGAGTTTTCGCATATCGCTTTTCTCATAATCTCAAAACTTGGTATTTGGAGATGTCTGACTAATCGACTGGACGGTCGACACATTGTAGCTACATATACCGGGGCCCAAGTGTTTATTTTCATTTTGTTGACTTGTTGATTTCTCCGAAAAGACGTTTATTTGTACGTAGGTGTACGTATAAACATTTATGATATTAAGCTTCATCAAATAATGACGGACTAATAAATAAAAGTACGCAAATGTTGACTTAGAGCACGTGATACAACGCCAAAGATAATAATATTCTCAGATATACCAGACAAAGAGGCAACAACTTGTCAAAAGGTAGAATTACCCAACCACCCCAACATTGGCCAGTAAATAGTTGTACCGCTGGTAGCTTGGTCGTAACGTCTCTGTCTTTCTCATAAACGACGCATGTATCCATCCAGTCCGTATCCTTGCTATGTACGACATCCCTCGCTTAAATTTAAGCGGGCTAAATCTGCCGCTTAAGGTGCCGTATCTCCGCTCAAAAAGAAGAAGATGGAGAGATATGTAATTACGAATGTTGTGTGCGCTAATATTTAAAACGGTAAAATTGAAGCGAAAATTGTGAAAATGTTTAATAAAACACGACTCGTTTAAAATAGAGCAAAAATCTCTTGGGGGCTGTCTAAAACAGCACTCAAAGAAACGCTGTGAATTTTTTCATACATAAAACTTGTAAAATAACTGAATCAGACGTGAAAATAATAATTTTCGGAGCATACTTTGCGATTTTTTTCTATCGAGGGAATTTCATATAATTTGCGTTTCGGCGTGGGGAATGTATAAATATTATCTTCAAAAATAACCCTTTTTTTAAGAGTTTTTAAAAACTTCAAATGTTTAAGGGAGATATGTAGGAAATCAGTAGAAATTCGGGTAGCGCCACACGTCAAATCTGACATTTACGTAAATAATATTTGAATACTTCCTATTGAAACTTACGTTAAGTGCCAAATTTTATATGGACTATTATATTCATCGAACGATGAGGAATGACGATGTTAAAATGATCAATATAAAATAGTCTGATGAGGGATTTTAAAAGTTTCAACGTTGGTACGGTTTGTTTTCGGCTGTTAATTTCGGTTCCATGTCAACTCATAATGAAACCAACTCAGAAACACCTCAAAAAGGTCATTAAAAGCTATGAAAAAATAATTTTAAAATAGCCGGTAACCCTAACCTAACTTAACCTATTTGACCAATTTTTTTATTTTTTTTTATCATCACTCCTAATGACCTTTCTGATGTGCTTCTGAGTTGGTTTCTTTATGAGTTGTCTGGTCACCGTTAATTTCATAGTGCACGACTACAGTGAAATGCGCACTTGAAGTGAAATGACACAAAACTGCGCTATACAAATATTACATTATTTTAAACGCACCAGATTTAAATGTCCGGGTTAAATTTTCCCCACGGGAAAAAACTAAACCCTTTCACACACTTCCTCAAATGATCATCTAGTCAATTCACGCTATATAATTGCACTATATAAGTATAATAAATACAAAACAATACTAACAGCAGAGGATATAAACTTGAATGGAAAACAAAGGATCTATATTAATGAACATTTAACACACAAAAACAAAATACTCTACAAACAGGTCAGAGAGTTCACCAAAATTAACAAATATAAATTTTGCTGGATAAAAAACTGTAAAATTTATGTAAGACTAAACGAAAACTCAGATCACTATTGCATAAACTCATTTATCGACCTAGAAAAACTAAAAAAATACAATATTTCCATCAATAACGCTTAGAACATTCATATTAACCATATTCATATTAACATAAGAACCATCATATTAACTTATTGCATCATTAAAATGGAATCTCTAGAATTATATTATCAAAACTTAAGAGGCCTCAGAACTAAAACGAACACCTTTCTTCAAAATGTACTATTAAACAACTATGACATTATATGTCTCACTGAAACATGGCTTAACAATTCAATATTTAATGAGGAACTTTTCGATCCAAGATACCATGTTTACAGAAGAGATAGAGATTACCATAACCTCAAACAGAATCGCGGTGGTGGAGTTTTAATCGCAGTAAAAAATAAATTAATTTCTGAACAAAAAATAGAATGGGGATCAGAGGCGGAAGACATATGGGTAACGATTTCACTTCCCGGTAAAAAAATTCACATATGCACTTCATATATTGCACCTGACAGTAAACACCTCATAAATATTATGTCTCACATAAACAAAACATCACAAATTATGACAGATAACAACAATAATGATAGTTTCATTTTGGTAGGAGATTACAACCTGTCTCACTTACATTGGCTACCAATTAATGAGAACTGTGATTATATGTGTACTGAACCAATCAATTCATTGAATCCCGCCCATTTGAACTTTACACAATTTTTATCATTTAATAATCTGAAACAATATAACTCTCAGAGTAATAGTATAAATAATCGCATTCTCGACTTAGCTGTAAGCAACATACCACTGAAAATTAGGCACAATAATATCTCATTAGTACCAGAAGATATTTATCATAAAACACTGCTAATTTCAATTCCTATTAAAAAAATAAATAAAAACCTGAAAACTAACGCAAAACAAATATTACTATACAGAAAAGCGGAATATTCAATAATAAACACAAAATTAAACGAAATTGATTGGGATCATAAACTTAACCATTTGAATACTCAACACGCAACTGACGTCTTCTACAACATATTAAACAACATTAAAATAAATTATGTACCAACTAAACCAGCTAAAAATTGTAATTATCCGCCGTGGTACACATCATCGCCCATAAAAATAATTAAAGAGAAAAATAAATACCATAAAAATTTTAAAAAATTTCAAAATCCACGTGACTATCAAACGTTTTCTCTCTTAAGATCTAGACAAAAACGTATCGCACAACAACTCTACATTAATTATATACATACTGCTGAAAATAGCATAAATGGTAATCCTAAACTCTTCTGGAATCATTTTAATAACATGAAAAAAACACAATCGTCTCTTCCAAGGACGATGCACCTAGATGACAAAAAAGCAGAAAATGGCCAAGACATATGCAATATTTTCATGGAATATTTCCAATCAGTTTACATAAACGATAATAACCTACCAGACTTCGACATACCAGAAAACACAAATAACATAAATATCACCACGGTCAAATTCACACGAGAAATAATCTTAAAAGAAATAAAAGCTCTTGACATAAACACAAGCGCGGGGTGTGATGACATTCCCTCATACTTTATAGTTAATTGCGCGGAAACACTTGCAAAACCTCTCTGCATTATATATAATAAATCAATGAACGAAGGCACGGTACCTGAAATATGGAAAAGAGCCTATGTAACACCAATCCACAAAAATGGTGAAAAAAATAATGTTAAAAACTATCGGCCGATTTCAAAACTAACAATATTCAGTAAGTTAATGGAAAAAATTGTTTACAAATATCTAAGCCCACAACTGAATCACATCATTACAACAAAGCAACACGGTTTTACAAAAGGCAGAAATGTGGAAAGTAACCTCGTTCTTCTTACTGAATTCATTGTCGATCACATGGACAACCGCACTCAAGTAGATATCATTTATACAGACTTTGCCAAAGCATTTGATAAAATTAATCAAAAACTATTACTCAGAAAACTTTGGTCATTAGGTATACGTGGTAATTTATTTCGTTGGGTTACATCTTATATACTCAAGAGATCACAGGCAGTAGCAATAAAGGGTTTCGAATCAGATTTCAGTGAAATTTCCTCTGGGATCCAACAGGGTTCACATCTCGGACCATTATTTTTCATTTTATATATCAATGATTTGGTCAATGTTGTTAAATACTCTGAAATAGAATTATTTGCTGATGATGCCAAGCTATACAAGCCAATAAAAAGTCTAAACGATTGCGTCAATTTACAACATGATTTAAACAATATATTTACCTATTGCCAACAAAATCAACTATTTCTAAATGTCTCAAAATGTCATCATATTACCTTTTCAAGAAATAAAAATAAAACATTATTTAATTATTCTATAAATAACAACAACATTGCAACAGTCTCAGATATTCGTGATCTTGGAATAACCCTTGATAGTAAACTACAATACAACCTTCATATACAACAAATCACAAATAAAGCTGCTAAAATGTTAGGTTTTATCATGAGAAACACAAAACTTTTTAATAGTATCAACGTCATTAAGCAACTCTACTTTGCCTACGTACGAAGTCATTTGGAGTTCGCGTCAGTTGTTTGGTCTCCATTTTATAAAATCCATACGAACAAAATTGAAGCAATTCAAAACAAATTCCTCAAATATCTTTGTTACAAGTCATATGTAAGATTTAATAATTATGCAGAGGCAGCCTCATACTTTAAAATTGATTCATTGAGTGTACGAAGGCATCATAAGGATGCAATATTCCTGTATAAATTAGTTAACAATAATATTCAATGCCCAGAGTTGCTAAATAAAATTCAATTTAATGTACCTGCGCGTACAACACGCTCTTCTGTCCTGTTCAAGGTTGATCAATGCAAGACAAACTGCAAGCAAAATTCTTGTCTGAACAGACTATGCAATAGTTACAATAGCATATTATCCAAGGTGGACATTTTCAATTCCGAACCTACCAAATATAAGGGGTACATAAAAGAGTATTTCTCTGATGTTTCATGAATATGTTATGTGTCTATGTTTCTATCGTTTATCTTTAATTCTGTTGTGATTTGATTTATATGTACAATCTGGCTTCTTATGGTTACCAATGTATTGATATTTTATGTTTTATGTAAATTTTAGTTTTATATACTTAATCTTTTGTTTTATAAAATTTTTGATCTCATAATGCTTTATTATAAATTTATTATTTAATTTTTTTTATTATGCTGTTAATCAGAGGTAAAGTCACATGGAGGAAATCCATAATTGGTTTTATTTTGGCTATACAAACATGTACAAACTGTAAAAATGTAAACTGTCGATTTCCCGAAAATAAATAAATAAATAAATAAATAAATACAAGAACATGTCAACCTAACAGAGACCAAATGGGAAAATAATTCACCGTCTCCATATATTTTCATATCAGAGGGTTCGGCTCTGTGTAACTCCTAATTGGACCTATAAATCCTACTGATCCCTCAATATAAATATTTATTATTATTACAGCAAAATAAATACTACTCGCATATAGCACCATGCTGATTGATGTGGGGAACTTTATCCAAAATTAAACCCGCCTAAAAATAAAATGCAGTCGTCTTTGAAAGATCACGATTTCCTGGTGAATAGAGACGACCCGATGAAGATGACAGTGGAAAGCATAGATATACTACTCATGTAGACAATGTAGGTTGGTTTTTCAAAGAAAAAAGAAACACATTCCTCTATTAAATTCATAGACAATGCACATAATATTGGTGACATCTAGGCTTTCGACCTATATACGAACTATGTTCCAAGCTGTGCTAAGCTCGACATTCCCACCAAGCCGAGCTTATAATCAACTGAAATACCGGGCCTTTAAGGGTCACAAGTCACAACGGAACTCTGAGTGGCTGCTCGATCCTATAACTTACACGCACCGACGATATAAGGCTGGCTATATTTGTATAATGAGAAATTTTATATTGCTTCCTGATCTAATAAAATATGTTTGTTTCACTTTAGCGGTTCGTTCCGACGTCAACCGAGATGCAGACTGTTCTGAAAAAATGTTTTTAACCCGTTTAATCACAGGAGACCAAATTTGTCCCAGCTTTTATTTAATAAAATACCTACTATACATTTTTTATTTAATAAAATACTTGTGCGTTTTTTTCCGTTATCAGTAATTTTAGTTAGAAAAACGTAGGTGAGTCATTTTATGTGCATAAAATCAATGACGATATATAAATAGACTTGCCATAGTCTCACATACTCGCAAAATAATGTGGCAAGTAAGCAACACTCTTTTGTTTTCAGCGGTTTTCAGTAATTTCTTAATTCAAAAGTTATTCATGTATTAAAAAGTTTGCTACTTCCACACTGAAGCCAAACTTCCAACTCGAACTTCCAACGCATGTGAAATACCCTTCTACGCAATCGTCCGAATGTTTGAAGTTGGCCTCAGTGTGGCCGTACCATAAGACAATCAAAGAATGTGTGTTTTTTTCACTAATGATGTACAAAATTGTCGGACGGGGAACATGAAAATTAATTGTATTGCTTATAATAATAAGTAATTTGTGCGTACGTATAAATTAAATGTTATTTCTTCACTTTTACTAATGTTTGCCGTGCAATGGAAACATTTTCTTTCAGTTCATTTAGCAAATTATTATCTTTTTTTATAAAGATAAGGTCCTCTTACAACTTATTTATTCTTATCTATAGAAATCTTAGACCGGAAAAGTAAGTCCATGGGATAATAAATAAATAGTTGGTAACACATGGTATCACTGCCGGAAGTCTGATTGTAGATAAGCGAAAGTGGTCACAGAAAACGAAACGGTATCATTCAATTCATATCAACGAAATTCGATATCCGGCTTTTTCCTGACACAGCGGATATCGAATGTCTACAAATGTTATTTCCGATAACACCAGCGGGAATAACAAAATAACGTGAGATATGAATTAATAGCATTAAGAAGCCCGGCTGCTCTACCCTTGTGGCTTGTTCGGATTGAACACATTTGGAGGGCCCCACCACTTACCCGCCCTAGTATAAGTAATTAAGAGCGTTTAACCAGCCAGCGGACGAAAATCCACATTTCGTCGAAAGTTGTTCTTCCGATCGTGCAGGGCGGTTACAATGAGAAAGATTAATTATTCTCCGTACCAGCTTTTTTAAATTATAACTCAATATCGAATTTATTTCAATCCAAATTAGCTTTAATTTATACCTTCATCCAAAAATGCTGAAAGGCGTGATGATAAAACTATTAAAATAGTGTACTTTTTGTAGTTATTTTTTGATTATAAGAATTTATCATTTTTCAATAATGTCTAAATTTAATAGGAATGTTAAAAAAATCTGAAATATATTAGTTTGTAAGTGCGCAAATAAATACACAAATGGACCAAATTTCGTCAAGAAACACATGTACGTACATATTTTTTAATGATTTTATTGAAACTAAAATTAAAATTCTAATACATAACTCTGCTAGATAATGTATTGATTTATTTTACTGCATGATTACATTATTTGAAATGGGTGTGGTATAATACAAAAACTTTTTTGAAAATTTAACAAATCTGCCAACGACCTATGGAATAACCTTATTATACTAAAAAATTTAAAAAAATCTAAAAATATATTACATAACTTCACTAGATAAAAGAACAATCTTTCGAAATCCATTTATAATTTTTTGTGGAAAAGAGTCAATACGTCTAAAAACTTTTTTGAAAATGACGTATTTCCGGCTTTCTCTGGTAATGCCCTCTTAAGGTTACTCCATCAAGTCTCTCGCAAGGACTCTATTTTTTGGAAGAACGATTCTATATAAATGAACGAAGCTAGACCTCCAAATGTCCCCGCATACAGTGTTACGAAGCAGTATGCAAGTGCTTACAAAAGTACAGGACAGCAAAGTGTTAGTAGTCATTAGAGATAAAAAAAATGGCCGATCCTTTGGGCAGTGGTCTAAATTCCTGAGCCACCTGATGACCTTAAGAAGAAGAAAAAGGACAAAAGAAAGGAAAAAGACATAATTGCTGTCTGTAGGACTGCGAGCATCTACAAATAAGAGGTAAAAAATTATAACAAAATAAGAAATGTAAAAAGTAGTAATTAATATGTACTAATCCGGAGTATAAATTTCCCCATTCAGCTGGCAGTCCCCGGGAGTAAGTTCATGGGCTTCAGAATGACAGTTCACGAAACCCGTAGTGCCTAGAAGAAAGGTAACTGAGAAAATGGGGTGGTGACCCGAATACCCTATTTAAGTATAGAAGCGTCGAGTCACTAGAGGCAGGGTGGATAGTTGACGGTTCAACTATCGCTCGTTCGGTCATTCCTCGGACTTGCATTTATCCCGGGGGAGGCGCAGATGGCTGGCGGAAAACATTACTGTCTAGTAACTGAACCCTCTGAGGATGCAGGGACGAGGTCTATTCCACTCCCTAAATGGAAATTGGTGGACATGATAAATGCGTGGCGTTGAATAAGTAGTAAGTCAAGTAGCGAGTATACTTGCTACTTGACTCGCCAAAAACAGTTCGTATTACTTTCAAGTAGAATAGATTAGTGCCCGCCGCCCGGTGCTAGATGACGGGCTGCTATATAGCAAAGTAAATACGCTAATTAAGCTGATTTTAATGCTTATTTTAGAAGAGGTGGAAAAATAAATCAGTGAGATGAAAATAAATAAACTATGGACACGAAAAGAGATTAATAGCAGCATAAATAAATAATTTTAAAGTAGCATCTTCGCTCCAATGCGTACAAATGAACTCTGCTAAATCTGATGGTTTGCGCATGTCAGTGCGCAGGGACGCATGGAGGGAGTCCTTACTCGCCCGAAAAATTGAACAAAATGAATCTACTAAAGAGCCGACTAACCCACTCTATTAAAATTATGGTGTTCGGACGCGTTTAGTTACTACTATACTATCACTCGACTAAAATACTTAGCGTGTCCGAACAGCTCTTTTGAAGCAGTCGTGTGATAACTACAGGTGTTTATGCCAGTGGGACTATGGCATCCCTTCGGGGGTGATGTGAAGGAAGATATGAAGAAATGATTAACCGTGAAGTTCCTATTCAGATCTGATTCCTAAACATTGCTAGAGCTATTTAAAGAACGTCAGCTGAATAAAACAATTAGCGGTTTTATTATTACCGTGAAGATCCACGATTACGGTACCGTGACGACACAAAAAGGCAATAACATACGTTCCTTAGCACAATACTCGTAAGTTATACCTTGACCCCCCAGATTACTACCCCCTCCTCTTCTTCCTTTTCCTAAAAAGACCCTCCACACAGCATGACACACGTGGACACGCTCTGAGGGACCTTTTTCTTGGGGCCTACTGTGTGGAGCTAATGTAAAAAAAGGGGATTTCATTTTACAATATGGGAAAATTATCAAAATAAGAGTTTATTTTTATATATCGAATAGGAATATATATATTTTTTTTAATATATTTTTATACCTACCTACCAAATTTTATAAAAATTCTCTAACAAAAGAATGTCAATTGCCAGCCTGAAGATGTCCATAACAGGACGAAACCGATACTGGTTAAATAAATATGTGGAAATAAGTTAAAAAATTGTTATAATTTCAATTTAAAATAAGAGTTATTTGACTCTTCAAAATCCTTCAACATTATCCTCAAAATTCCCAGTTCAATCAACTTATTCAATAATCCCGGATTTTCTGGTTATCCCCGTCTGTGGTCACCCTGCTCGATCAGATTAGTTACTTTTCGCATGCATATTGTTGCAGCAATATTGCGTGATCTTACTTTTCCGTAGAAGACAAGAAAAAACCTAAGAAATTGGGTATAGGTATGGTTTTTTTTACGTATGTGATTTTTATTGGCACGAAACAGATTTGGAATTCCAACATCATCGGATGAATTCACGGACATATGAATATATCTGGACCTGCCCTAAGTGATAAAAACGTATTTTTTCCCCCTCCACATGGCGCCGGCTGGAGCTCCTCCTTGGAACCGACTCGCTCCATGGAGAGGGGATAGAGCCTCGCTTAAATCTAAAATGTGTGACGTCATCATTCTTGCCGTGAACAGCGAGAAGCTGTCATCCATACATTTAACGAAATAACGGCAGCTTGTGCTATACAATATATCTACATATCAATGTGCACATAGCGAATGTGGGCGGTTCTCCAATGTGCTCGTCGCTGGTTACAGGGGTAAGTAAATTATGAAACATTTGTAAAAGTGTTTTAACTAAACAAGGCAACAAAATATTGCTAAGTGTATTGGGGCGAGTCTTTTTGGGGCGAGCATTTGGCCTTAGCAAATATGTTATGAACGTGGCAAGCAATTCGCGCTCCCATGTAAAAAGGTCTATTCATTCAAAGCAGATTTTGCTTTTAAGAACTAAATGGTGATATTGTAATGCGAGATGCCTATATACTGTCAGATTGATTATTCAACGAATAACAGTCATCTTTCCCCTCTTCACCCTCCATAGTTTGGTTTTACCCCTCATCTGCAACTTCTTGTCTATCCATTTGGATGTCTATGGATGAATTCCTTATTAACCGTCAATAATCATCAAAACTGGGACACATTTGAGGATGACAGTTTTACTAACTTTTTGAAGTGAAACTTCTATAGCACCGCTATGATTTGGATTTCGGATGAAATCGCATAAACTGCGCTCATTGACCGCTATTATTATGATGTCACTTATAAAGGCATTGGTTGAGATATGAAACGGAAATTACGCTGGTCTGCGCTCATTTGTCGCTTTGATTAAGACCTCACTTTTCAAGTATTGGTTGAGATTGTTTTGATAAATTTTCGCTTCTACCGCGTGTAAACTGCACTCGATTTTTTTTAACACTACACTTGTCTCATATTTGGAGATGCTATGTGAGGGTATTTCAAGTGAGCCTGGGTCTTGAAGGGCCCGCAACCCGAATTTCTACCGATTTCTTACATATCTCCCTTAAACACGGTAAGTTTTAAAGCTCTTAAAAAATATATGTCATTCTTAAAGATAATATCTAGACATTGCCCGCGCCGAAACGCAAATTATATAAAATTCCCTCGATAGAAAAAAATTGCAAAGTATGCTTCAAAAATTATTTTACAAGTTATATGTATGAAAATATTCACAGTGTTTCCTTAAATGCTGTTTAAGACAATGCCCGCGAGATTTTTGCTCTATTTTAAACGAGCCGTGTTTTATTAAACATTTTCGCAATTTTCGCATCGATTTTGTGGCTGTAGATGTTAGCGCTCTCCTCTAACATTCGTAATTTCGTATCTCTCCATCTTCTTCTTTTCGAGCCCGGTTGCAGAGCCTGAAGAGATCCATGTTGTAGGTGGGAGGAAACACCGGGTCGGGAGGCCATCAAATCATTTTCCACAGCTGAGCTGTTGAACACAAGAGCGAATCGTAAAAGCGAACCGTTCTCAACGGCGAGCGTCAACCATGTACAAATGACAATTCATGTATTTTTTTAAAAGCGATGAAACAAAAATTGGTTAAATAGGTTACGTTAGGTTGGGTTGTGGACTGTTTTTATATAATTTTTCATAATTTTTAATTACATTTCAAAGGGGTGTTGAAGTTGCATGATTCTGAGTTATCATGGAACGGTAGTGAAGCTAAAGTGAATGGGGAGGGCAAGGATTAAGATGGGTGATTAGCTGGTGATTTCAAGGTTTCAATTCTGAACGGTGGTCTTACACCAAGGCGATACAGAGAGAATCTTCTACTGACTTCGATACATACACCTGATTCACTTGTACAGAGAAGAGCTCTCTATGATATATATTTCGTCATTACAACAACGGAGTGTGTGACGTCAAATATTTCCTATTAAAATTCAGTCACCCTGTAAACAGATGTGATAGATTTCATACAAATTCCGTGAAGGAGTTAGTAATGAATAACTGGACAAACTTTGAAATCGAAATAAGCAAATGTTGCATAAAGAAAATCCTGGCTTCTAGACTAACAATGTATACTGTTTTCATATAGTTATTAGTGTTATTACTTATTTATACCAAGTAATCACGTTATCAGTAAGTTAGGTAGTTGACGCATGTGAAACAAATGTAAAGAATCATCTTTATTTCTGATCATAACAAGATTATTTTTATGTGATGAATTAGAAATTCCGACTGCCCAGAACCAGTGGAACTATGGCATCTCCATTTTGGAAGAATTTTGTAATTACGTGAATTTTGCGATTTTGTGAATTTTGTACGAAGTAGGGGCGGAAGTAACCCCTCAAGCCTCGGTCCTATTTTGTCGGAAAGTCAAAATATTTCCGCTTCGCAGTAAAATCCAAATAAATGGAATATTTCTAAACGCATCCGAAAACTACTGAAACTACTGTTACTACTACTACTACCTAAAACTACTGTTGTTAAAAGGTGATAAAATACGCATTCAATGTTTATAATTCAACTTAAACATATAATTTTTTAATATAAAATTTTTTAATGCAAACACAAGAAAAATAATTCCCCTCAGGGCCTGTGTCATCATTGGGGATGCTGTGAGGAGGGTATTTTTAGGTAAGGAAAGAGGAGAAGTTTTGGGGAGGAAAAGGGCACGAGGGGTGGACAATCTGGGGGTCGGTGTGTCCAGGAGTAACGGACGTATGAACCCATCCCTTCCACTGCGGTGCAAAGCGATGTTTGAGTCCCGCTGGAGAGGTTATAAGGCCTCTCTCAACCAGTCTCTCCCGATCCGACCCGCAACGCATTAGGCGGGCAGACGTATCCACCGCAAAGACCAGAACAAACCTCACCCCATGAACTCGGGCAACCCTGCTAAATCATCAACCGTAGCGAATCTCTTGGGGCGACATATTGGTTTTCGAATAAATGGTTCCCGGGAAGGCGGCACCCATATTGTCTCCCAAATTGTAGATTAAAACATTGAATTGGCCTATTTCAGTTTTGATCCAACCATTTTTAAGGCGCCGTAACCGCTCACAAAAAGAAGAAGATGGAGAGATATGTAATTTAATTACGAATAGAGGAGCGCGCTAATATTTAAAGCGATAAAATCGATGCGAAAATGGTGAAAATGTTTAATAAAACACGACTCGTTTAAAATAGACCAAAAATCTCGCGGGCATTGTCTTAAACAGCATTTAAAGAAACACTATGAATTTTTCCATACATATATCTTGTAAAATAACTGAAACAAACGTGTTTATTATAATTTTTGGTATATACTTCCAGATTTTTTTCTATCGAGGGAATTTCATTTAATTTGCGTTTCGGAGTGGGGAATGTACAGATAAGATCTTCAAAAATAACATATATTTTTTTAAGAGCTTACAAACTTCAAATGTTTGGGAGATATGTAAGAAATCGGTAGAAATTCGGGCAGCGGCGGCTTAATACGCATTAAAATCTAATATACGCAATCTCATTATTTGTCAGGAAGGAACAAAAGATATATTTTTATCCGCGTCTTTGTATCAAAAGTATGTCATTGTAAAAATGTAAAAAAAAAACCCGGTGGTATTATTTTTCTTTATGTATTTTGGCTCTAATTGGACAATTGGAGTAAGAATGTATGAAATAGGCGGTTAGTGTGGGAACTAAGAGTGTGATTATTTTGACTGTTTAGTTTTGGTTTTGAATGTTATCTCATTCTTCTGGTCAATGAGTAATGCGTTATTACGGAGGGGAAAAACACGCGACGTCTTGACAGAAACGTGTGGATTCACACCCACTCGGGCCCCATTCACAACGGGAATCTTTTGTTCAGGAGGTCCCCATTTTACAACACAAAATTAAATTAAATATGAAATAATAAATTTGATGTGTGTTTAGTATTTTTTTAATTGTCCCTCGAGGTGATTTTTTACAAAAATGGCGCTCTATAAATTATCCCATTATTATTATTATTATGTATGTATTTACTACATCTTTCGACGCATAAATATAAATTAATATTGTCACTACACGTTTAGCCGGTTTAGCGGTAAAATATAACCTCAAACTATTGGTAACAGCTGTTTCACGCCAGTGTTGCACGGTGTGATTTTGAAATTTATCTACCGATTCTTCGAATGATAATGTTTCCAAGCGCGCCAAAAATTTTAATATGAAGTAAAATCAAAAAAAATATTATTATTAAATATGACTTTCTTCTTTGCACTGATATCAAAAAAGTAACAAATACTGCTATTTAAAAATTAATGTCGAGAATCGTCTATAGTGGAATCGCCCTACATTTTTATCTTTTGTTTTAATTTTTTGTAATATTGCCTTTTTGTCCTTTAACAACTCACACTAACATAAAAATCGTTGTGTCACCCTTACTATCATAATGAGAAATATGATCTAAACGGCAATGGAAAGAGAAAACACTACGCTATATATTCAAATCTAAAAATTAACGCCAAATAATTAAAATTTTCATCTTTGTGAAGCCAAAGTTTCCGACCGCAATTTGAAAATACATATATTACGAAACTTTGAATTTTTAATAATTATTTTTACATAACGTTTATAATTCATTCGTCTAATAAATGTTTTTTTCGTTACCAGTAATTTAAGTTGGAAAAAGTTTAAGATGAGCCATTTCAAAATTTTTTTTATAGTTTCCTTTCAAATTTTTTATATTTAAAAAATAACATAGTTATTTTAACTTTTCGGAAACATTAAAAATATGCCATTTATTTGAATTTTATTGCAAAGCGTAAGTATTTTAACCAACTGCCAATACGTCCGAATTTAGAAGGATTAAGAATGGGAAAGAACGATTGTAATGTGAGTTCAGCGTTATTAAATTTGTTTACAAATTTTGCTATTGGTGGCGCGCGAGTGCTTGAAAAATGAGTGTATTTTATATAGTTTAACGGCAGGGAGGGAGGGGGAACGCGAGAAGGGAAGGAGAGGGAAGATGAATGTGGACGAATGGGAAAGGACACGCAGGAATAAACTATTTATTTATTTAAGCGGCAAAAAATAGAATAACTTCAAAAGTTGAAATTCCGAAAAATTGTAATTTCACTGACATTACTGCACTAACTTTGTATAATATGAAAGGTACATTAATTTACTCGAGTACCACATTGTATGTCAGGTAGTACGTCCTGTTACATCCTGTATATAAAAAAAATATGAATGGAATATTATAATTGGTACAACAAAAGCAATAATAAAAATAAAGCACTTATCCAAGATTCGCTCCTCGATCTAAATATCTCAGAATCACACCTAAAAACTGTACATAAGTACTGTGGGAACGAATCCAACATTAGAACAATAGAGAAGCATATTATTTTTAAATTATTATTATTATTGTAGGTATGTATGTAATATATAAAATAATATTTCTATAGGAATTGCTTTGTACTGCTGTGTATTTATCTGAATGAAATCATTTGTCTCATAAATAATTTAAAATACAGCGGGCACTATTACAGTAATGATGTTTCTGTGTAGTTTTATCTTTATCAAGATTGTTGTATGATTAATTATTTAGTTGTAGTGGCTAAGTATTTGCTCATATAGGGAGTACAGACTAACATTATAAATCTAATATATAAAATTCTCGTGTCACGGTGTTTGTTATCATACTCCTCCGAAACAGCTGGACCAATTTTGATGAAATTTTGTGTGCTTATCTGGTAGGTCTGAGCATCGACCAACATCTATTTTTCATACCCCTAAAAGTAAAGGGTGTTCCACTCCGAATTTTTATTTTATTTTCTTTGGACAAATTTTTTATTTTTTATTTTTTTTATGGTGAGGCATTAAAAAATACATGCAGCCCTAAATTTTCACCCTTCTACCATCAACCCCTATTTTTTAAAAGTGATATTAGTAATTCAAACCGGTGTCACTTCTGACCCGATGAGAACGAAGCCGGCCTCTTTTCTCTAATTTTAAATTTTTTACTAATCAATTACTGTTTGATATTGTTACTACAAACATGATTCACGGTCCATGCGGTAATTTGAATCATTCATCGCCTTGCATGGTAGACGGAAATTGTACAAAGGGTTTTATTAAAGATTTCACCAACGATACGGTCACACATGTAGAAGGATATGCAATATATCGTCGAAGAAATACCGATAATGGCGGACAATCATTCATTAAAAATATCAGTAACATAGACATTGACAATCGTTGGGTGGTACCATATGCACCTCTGTTGAGTAAAAAAAGTGGGAAGGAAAAAGGCATGAGGGGTGGGTAGGAATCTGGAGGTCATTGTATCCGGGAGTGAATCCATCCCTCCAACTGCGGTGCAAGACCATTGCCTTGAGCGGAATTGACCTTTTACCTTGACCTTTCCAGCCGGACTCTTTCGACCCATTGGTCGAGAGAATCCTGCTGGAAAGGTCAAAAGGCCTCCCTCAACCAGTCTCTCTCGATCCCGCCACGCAGCAGGTGGGCAGACGCATCCGCCGCCAAGACCCGCACAAAAGTCAATTTTGCTAAATCACGAAACGTAGCGAACCGCTTGGGGTGACCTATGGCAGAGGTGTTGGTTATCCAATAAATGGTTGCCGGGGCGGCGGCACCCGTACCCGCTTCCTTTCAAAAATTCCCGTAAGTAAGTGGAAAAGTAAGAAAATCACAAAAAATATAAATTCATACACAAAGACATCTATGATACTGAAAAAAACAAGTATATTGTCGTCAATTTCTTAAATTTAAAAATACGAAAACGTCATTTTTCAATGACCTCCATGTTGTTATCTTTATTTTAAAAACAGTCTACGTTTTTAAATGGTTTGTCTGGCAAAGCAGGGTTTGTCTAGCGGGCTTGTGAATATTATCTTTATTTTAAAAAACAGCCTACGTTTTTAAATGGTTTGTCTGGCTACGCAGGGTTTGTCTAGCGGGCTTGTGTGACAGATTGGCCGCGCCATGTCAGTTCGCGAAGACGCGAAGTGAATTTTGACTTTACGCAATTGAAATTTAAAATGCATCATTTTCCGCCTCCCCCAATGCAAAAAGTTTCCGAAATACGTAATTCTAACAATTATTCAACTTCTGCAAAGTGTTTTTTCGTGAAAAAGTGCATATTACCGCTGTAATTTGCACTTTGAAAATGACATTTTCGTATTTTTAAATTTAAGAAATTAACGATAATATACATTTTTTTCAATTTCCGCTCACGGAATTAATTACATCTAATTATTACCTATCTACTGGGGTAAAAATTTATTTTTTTTAGTGTAAAATGAGCTGGTCCCGGTTTTGTATAAAATTAATGGATTTTAGAACATCATGAGATAATAAAAAAAAAACTGTTTAAAAAATTAGGGACCTATGTTTTAATTTATTTTTTAATATTTTTTTATTAATTGTAGAGTTACATTGGACACATGGCACCCTGAACGTTAATTAAAAAAAAATGGACTAAGTGGAAAATTTTCAATAAAACTGACTAATTTTTCTAAAAACTTGCATTCAGAATTTTTTGTGAGCTTTTACTGATCATAGGATATTTTGAGTGGCAAACGTCAGAATGGCAACACGGCCTTTTTCAAACAAATCTTAAATTTGGATTCGAAGTCAAAAAACCCAATTAAACTGAAAAATTACGTTTTTAATCAAAGGGTAAAGGTGAAAATTCATTAAAAGTGAAGATTTTTTCAAAGAGCTAATAACCTAACCTAACATATTTAAATAAGTTTTTTTTTTGGAGTGATGAAGTTGCATATTGATGAGTTGTCCGGTCACCATCGTATACTATATACCAAAATTATAACTTTATATAAAAAATGTTTTAAAATACATCCAAAAACATTGAAATAAAAACATTTAAAACTTGCATTTTTTTTAAAATTCAAGAAAAAACTTGGTCGAGATTAAACATAAAAAAAATCACCCTCTAAAATATAAAAATGGCTACCACCTGAACTACCAACAAAATCCAAAGAAAAAACTAGCAGCAAAGCCAGTTATAGCTCTAGATCAGGGTTTCCCAACCAGTGGTCCGCGAGAGGCTAGAAGATGGTCTGCCGGTCAATAAGCGAGCCGGCGCGTGGGCGGTCCCTAGTCGAGAAGTCTGAATAAAAAAAATCGGAACAATATTCAGTTTATCATCAGTTGTACCCCCTCCGTTGTGGTAAATATTCTGCTAGAACCCGTCCCACCCTCAGCAAGGGTGGCACCTGGGACGGGTAGGGCGGACAACGTGGTGTCACCGCCTCCCCCCCAATAAAGTTGACAAACACAAATTTCGACTTCATAAAAAATTTGTCCGTTCTGGGGGGGGGGGTGGCTAGAGAATTGTGCTCTCGGAAGGGAGAAATTCTGTCGGTTGCCGACCCCCCCCTCGCTATTCCACCGCTTGTGGTCCCTGTCGAAAAAATAAACATACAAGTGGTCCCGGGTCAGAAAAAGGTTGGGAACTACTACCCTAGATAGTGAGGAAAAAAATCTGAAATTTTCTGAATTTTTGAGTTCTGAAAATTTTGAGTGTGCAATTCACACGCGGTAGAAGTGAAACCTTCAGAAAACTAAAGTAAACAAGAGTGGGGAGGCTACAAAGCACCACACAAAGAGGAGACCTATAGACCACGAAGTATCTCACAAAGAGGAGACCGATTATACTATCTTTATCTCTCGCAGGCTAAATCCTATAAGTGTATTATTTGTCTCTTTTTAATGTTGCTTTTTCATTTCATCGAGTTTCAAATACAAAGGTGCTAAAGAAGTCTTCACTTCAAAAAGGTTATACAATCAGAGGCGCTATTGCGTACCTCGCTGAAACGTTTTACACCAGCGGTAATCGGTGCGCACTGCTCATAGACCAGATTTTGCAGTTTCCGGTCATTCGGCATTAAGAATGTTGGAGACCAAATGGGATTAATCCAAAGATATTGAAATATAAGTAGATGTGCTACCTGCAGTTTTTACTATGTGGGTCTGCGCTTCCGGGTGTCGCCGATATTGTTTACCAATTACCAAATAAAATAAAAGAATGAATAATTAACAAATGAACCAAACGAACTTTAAACTAAATGAACGAATTTTTTCCGTATTCAAACTATATTGTTACCCAATACTAATGCACATCTTCAAAAAATCAACGAAATGAACAAATTATTTTTGTATGCAAACTACTAATTAGGGCGTAGTCCGCCGACAGTTGCGCAGACACCATAGCATATCTCTTTTGTATTTGAATATCTTTGGATTAATCGGACATACGGGTGTAACACATTTTTTCGCTGCATGTCTCATCTAAGTACAATAAAACAAATGACTTTATCTATGTTTATTAAGCTTCCTCTTCATCTAACCCACTTCCTTCAGCCTTACGAGGAAGCTATAGCCCCGTCGGCTCCGCAAAGTCGGGACAATCGTGTCACATAAAAACAGATAATGATAAAGACGACGGTGGTGATAACAAAATCCTGCAAACTTGTTCATTCATCTTAAAATAAGGCAGTCTAATCAGTTTTCTAAAATTAGACGTGATGTAATGTTGTAATAGCAAAACAGAGAGTGAAACAAACTAAATATTAATAATAATATTGGAAGAAGTGCATTTGTAAATAAATAGAAGTGTTATATATGTTATAATACAGAGCTGGTAGCCGAGTACTGACCCCCAGGGTTCATTCATAGTAGCCACAGGGCGTGTTTATGTCTTATTGAGGTTACGTCCACATCATATGATTTTTTTTTTTTATTCATTTTAAAAACATATTGAAATCTGAAAGCGTTTTTAAAAGAGAGAAAATATTATAAGCAGATTTAAACTAACAGCAACGGTGACCCGACAATTGGTCCGGCGACAGTTGCTCACTGGCTCGAGACGATTGGGAGCAGTTGGGACACTTGTGTTATATTCAGATATAAAAGTTATATTATATGCAAGTAGCTTCTTTAGCGTTTTTTTGCTAAGCCGACTTCACGTATAAGTATGTTGTATTTCGTGATTGCCGCACGCTACTTCGGAGAGTCGAAATTATTAGTAAAAATATTTTTACAACGGATTTTCACTCAAGATGCCTTCAGATAAAGTATATCGACTTTGGTTGTGCGGCCGTATATCCTCTTTGCATACTTACTTGAAGAAAACATCTTCTAAACTTTCGGCCGGACCAATTGTCGCCGGACCAAATGTCAATAACCTATTTTTTGCATTTTCTTTTTCCTGTTAAGCACTTGCATACTGCTTACTAACAACGTATGCAAGGACACCGGAGGTAAGGGTCGACCGAGACATGTTTTTCGTTCTCGGCCGAGACCGAGACCGAGACCGAGAATAAATTAAAATCTCGGCCGAGACCGAGAATAGATAAATTGAGAAAAAAAATGAAAATGCGCTATTTTGGCATAATATAGTATATTTAAGAATGCAATAATAATTTGTTTTAAGGCGCCGCATCCGCGCTCAAAAAGAAGAAGATGGAGAAATATGTAATTAGGAATGTTAGAGGAGCGCGCTAATATTTAAAGCGATAAAATCGAAAATATTTAATAAAACACGACATCATTTAAAGAAACATTGTGAATTTTTTTCACAATTATAACTTGTAAAATAACTGAAGCAAACGTTTTTAAAATAATGTTTGGAGCATACTTTGCGATTTTTTTCTATCGAGGGAATTGCAAATAATTTGCGTTTCGGCGTGGAAGGCGTCTAGATATTATCATTACGGTTATAAGTAAAACCCGCCTCGCTGCCAGCCGACCAATCACAATCGACAGCTCTCTCACGCACTGACACCAAGTGACAAATGTGAACGCGTGCGGTAGATTTGAATCCCATTATCCTATACCGTACCTACTTACAACGGTCTCGGTTATGGCCGAGAATCTCGGCGATTTTTCGCCGAGAACCGAGACAGAGTTCTCGGTAGAATTTGTAGCCGAGAATGCCGAGACCGAGACCGAGATCTCGGTCGACCCTTCACCGGAGGTCTAGATTCGTTCAAAATAAATAAATGTAACTTCGTTTAACAAAAAAATTAGAATCTTGCGAGAGCCTTGAAGGAGTAACCATCTGTTACTTTTACCAGGGCGGGTAAGAGGTGGATAACCTCCACTGGACCAAATGTCAGCCGGACGAACTGTCGGCCAGACCAACTGTCGCCAGACCAACTGTCGCCGGGCCAAATGTCGCCAGACTAACTGTCATGAAACCAACAGCAACACAGCTTGCCGTCTAAATTGTGCTTCATTGTTGTTAAACATATCGATATTTGAAGTGATTCTATTTAACAACAAGACAGCTCTCCCGACTAGCATGACTACTGGCAAATTAATTCTGCAAGCCGGGAGATAAAATAGTCTGTGCGACGGAGATAACCACCTGGAATATAGAAGTTAAGACTCTCCATGATAGTTGAGTTTTCAAACCTGAAATTCTAGATGCCCGGTTTACAAAAATCATACACCCGTGTTCGCTCGCCACACTGGCACCCATTATGGGACACGGGTGCTGACGTTGGAATCTTTTTTTAAAGTTACCCGATAGCTAATTGGTGCTTCGTAAGCGGTTACTATGAACGAGTATATTGTAATCCTCTAACTAGCTAGGGCTAATTAAGAAAGATTCCATAAAATAAAATAAAAAAGTGAACCATCCGCTACCGGTTAACGTTCAACCCAGGACTAAAGTACAGTAACGGGAGGCCAAATAAAATTCAAGTGAATGAAGTAAAAATATGTTATCAAACGGTATTAATAGCCTTACGACTGCGTACACAATCTATCACAAATAGATACAAACGGAAGTGCTGCCATCTATCGAAAAGTAATAATAGGCTTGCGTCTGCGTGCTTGAATTTCAGAACCCGGCTTCGAGTATCTCTACGGATATGGAATATTTGGAACCAGTTCCTATTGGATTTATAAAATGGTCAAAATTGTTGTAATCATGCGACTATATATTACATACGACGTCGTGGGCTTTTCTTTACATGAGCTCCACACAGGAGGCCCTGAGGAAAATAATTTCCCTCAGGGCCTATGTTGTCTTTAGGGATGCTGTATGGAGGGTTTTTTTTAAGGAAAAGAAGGAGAGGAGAGTTCTGGGAAGTAAAATGGTTTAAGGGGTGGGCAGGTATCTGGGGTTCAGTGTGTCCTGGTCATCCACCTCCAAGACCTAGACAAACCTCACCCAATGAACCCGGGCACCCCTGCTAAATCATCAAACGTAGCGAAACACTTGAGGTGATCTATAGCAGAGGTGTTGATTATCCAATAAAGGTTCCCGGGGCAGCGGTACCCATTCCCGCCTCCCAAATTGGCCTGTCCTGGTTACTTTCTCTCGGTGACTTTGTTCCGGTGACTAGCTGTCGCTAGATGACAATGGATCCGGGGAACGGGTTATTTTTAGAACCAATTCCTATTGGATTTAAAAAATGGTCACCATTTTCTCTTTTTAAAAGATTGACAAACATTCCCGGGTTACGAATAACCCAACAATATTTGAAAATCTCCTACTACCACCACGGAAAGCCGAAAATGTTGCTTGAGTCGTGATGGAGGACTTAGCCAGCTGAGAAATCGAACACGGAACGCCTGGATGGGACCCAAACGTGATGCCCACTCAACCACCGAGCGGTCATATTGTCACCAACACTAACTAGGCGAAGCCGAACCAAAAGCCGCCCGCAAGGCCTAGCAGTAAAAACCTGCGGAGTGGTTAAATATATAATTAAAGATAGTAAAAATCTAACATTGGCACATTAGTAGCCCTGTTTCACAAGAAGTGCTACATGCTGATAACTTCAGTGAAAAGATATAAGCACTCCCATCCGACAGAATAATCTAGAGTCCCAAGACAAACTACCATTCAGCTTTATCATTTGTAATGCTAATTAGAAATTATATTCAAAGGAGATGCCATTATTATATTTACAAGTAGAATCCAGTCACATCCTGCGCTCACTAATTATCTTTATCCTTGGTGAATCCTTCCAGAACAAAACACAAACAGGGGGGGAGATCGGATCGAGGTTAGGATGCCAAAGAAATCGTCCGACGGATTTATAGTTTGTTGAACAAAACACGCAGCGCTACAACTTAGTATTCGTTAACCTCTTAGACAAAATTTGAAAGCGTATTTTATCACCTTTCAAAAAACAGTTTGTAGTTTTTGTATATATGTTACATTTCGGATAATATCAAAATATTCTATTTATTTACATTTTATTGCAAGGCGAAAATATTTTGACCTTCTGACAAAGTATGGTCGAGAGGTTAAAACTCATCGATAGTGAGGTGGCCCACCAATCAAAACTGAGATGTGATAAGTCAAAAAAAAATGTTTCAAAACACAATTTCGGTACACTCAAAAGTTAACCCGTCTGCTTGTTTAGGAATAAATACATCCCAAAACACGTAATTGCGTTATACTTTCGTAAGACCAAAAACGTCCCGAGCGACCTTTCATTTTAAAAGCTATATATTGTTACGTGCCACCCTACAGCACCTAAGGCTACCCTTTTTCTGGGCCCGCCCTACGAGTGTTGGCCATTAACCATGTACCCCCCCCCCCTCTTTTAGCTACCTACGACCCTGGTGTAGAGAGTATCACCAGTTCTGCCGAGAACGAAATAATGCTTCTTATTGTCTTTGAAATATTGAAGCTATCTAGCATAGATATTTTACTATCTCGATTCAAAGTGACGGTTTCAGAATTTACGCGCGAAACCGAGGCTTCTGTATTGTGAGGTGCGAATATATTGAACCAAGCAGACGGGTTAAGTCTCAGTATTTACATATTCTGGGTTACTGTACGCATGGTAAAACAAAACCATTTACATGAATTCTGCACCAGCATTCCAACTGCTCCCATCTGGAGCCAGTGAGACTATGGTGTCCCCCATTGGGGTATGGTGTGAGGTTGAAGGTAGCGGGGAGGGGAAAGAGATGGGAAATAGGAAGGTTGGGAAGTAGCTGACTGTTCAGATTTCGTCACCAAACACGGCTAAAGCCATTTCAAGCAATATTTCAATTTTGAGTGGCGATCTTTTATCAGGGCGTTACTGAGAGTTACTGATCTTTTATCAGGGCGTTACAGTCACGTGTATGACCCCGTTAAAAATTGGAGACCCAAAAACAATGCAAGGATTGGATTTAAGATTAAGAAAGGGACGGTTAGTAAAGTAAATATATGACTCCAAAGTTAATGGTAGAAGAAGTTGGCGACGCCCGAAGAAGACATGGCACGATCAAGTGAATCAGATACTCAGTAAAAGGTTTGCTTTTTATACATTCAGAATGTCGTAACAAAACAAGACATCAAGAATTAAACAAATTAATTACGTTACTTAAATATTTTTTACGACAAAATTATTTTGGGGACGTGCGCAAGTAAATTATATTTGATTGATTTGCGTTATTTCACAATTTAATCATTTAAAATAATATATCGTACATTTGCAGCATGTTCCAGAGTGGAAGATCTCTCAGTACCACCCAATCGGCACTGAAATTTTGCTTGAAATGGCTTTGGCCATGTTTGGTGATCAGATATAAATCCAGGTACTTCGCTATCTCCTTCCCTCTCTATTATCAACATACCCCAATTTGGGATGCCGTAACCTCTCTGGCTCTAGTCGGGAGCAGTTGGGAGTCTTATGCGGTATGCTTATAAAGCTAACGAGAAGGAAAAGGAAAGTAGAGGCAAGATATAAGGTACCTGGCTTTTCAGATCTTGTAACTAAACAAGTGATCTTCCGTGAGGTATTGTCAAGTTAAACGATAGTATGTGTCATGCAATCTATACAAAGTGCAAACATATCATTTAAAATTTCGGGTGAAATGCAGATCCGGGCACAGTTTGGAAATTTAATAAAAAGGCTGATGAGAAAAGATGAGAAAAGTGTGGAGAAGCTAAATAAAAAAAAATTAAGGCGCACTCGACAAAATTAAGGGAGATACAGCCGTTTAAAGTATAAATAAAATTTCACTTCGTGAACCGATACTACGACACTTCGCCCGCCATTTTATCACTGTTATGTTGGTATCCCAGACCTACAAACAAGAGCCAGATACGATTGTAGCCGACTTCGTGGGATAAATAATAAGGCGCGTAGGTACTGGAATGGAGACAAACCATTCAAATCCTGGGATGTTTTTTAAAATAAAGATAATATACACAAGCCCGCTACACAAACCCTGCGTAGCCAAACAAACCATTCAAAAACGTAGGCTGTTTTTAAAGTAAAGATAACATACACAAGCCCGCTACACAAACCCTGCGTAGCCAAACAAACCATTCAAAAACGTAGGCTGTTTTTTAAAGTAAAGATAACATACACAATCCCGTTAGACAAACCATTTAAAAACGTAGGCTGTTTTTAAAGTAAAGATAATATACACAATCCCGCTAGACAAACCATTGCCTGAAGTGGCGCGGGACTCGATCGCTCTATCCGTTACGCGGCTTATCCATGTATCCCACGAAGTCGGCTACAATCGTATCTTGCTCATCCTTTATTTATTTATTTATTTATTTATTATTACATTTATTACATACAAGATATAACAATATAAAAGGAAGCTTTGACTGTCCAACTAGGAAGGTTTCCCGTTTTAGGACAGTCAAATTGTATCAGGGATACCAATATATCAGTGACAAAATGGCCGCCGGGTTGTCGTAGTGTTGGTTTGCGAAGTGAAAATTTTACTTAACGTAATTGAAAATTAATTACTTATTCAATTTTTTTTTTTATTGCTTATCGCACTTTTTTTCACCTTCTAGATTAAAGTTCTCAACTTAAAACGCGGTGAAAACATGGTTTTTTGCCAAAAACAAGCTGTGCCCGGATCTGCATTCCTCCCAGAATTTCATCAAGGTTATGAACCCACAAACTCAGAAATCGACCCTAAAACTCTTACCACATGCAACGTACAGAATGTCCAAACCAACGAGAGTCAAATTCGCAAACTCTAAATCCACATTATAACATCTGCACCAGAGAGAAAATATTTGTAGCTGTGAAGTTGTAAAAAAAATATAAAATCATAAACCGTACAAAGAATTCAATGCAATGTTTGGATTGAATCAATAATACCGAAATCGATATATGCACACAATAAATAATCCACCACACAATGATTGTCATTCATAACAATATATTAATACATTCAGTTTCACAACACTATAACAACATACATAGGTGAGACTTCATTTTATTTTATATTGTATTTGTGTAGCATTCACACCTGAGATACTCTACCTATAGATGGGACACACTATTATTCATTCATGGCAGATATAAGCTTGTGTGTGTGCTGTGTCTGTATTTAACTGCTGTGAATGTGTGCTAGTGTTGATAAGAAATGCTGATTACAGAGTATTCCAAGCATCTAAAACTGTGGGTGTATTTGCTATGTGAATGAAATTTTATGGCCATGTGGCTTGGACTTTATTATGAATGGACTTCTGCTTTACAATTCAGATCCAATTCTTTTTCGATAAATTATGTATGCAACCACTGCAAAAAATGTATTTTGCTTTTTAACGCATTGCGAACACAATGTTTTATATAAAAGTGTTTAAGTTGTGAGATAAATAGGCAGGCTATAGGTATACTACTAAAAAACATAACTTGACTTCCCTGTCCGTTGTAACGCTTCCCTGAATAAAAGACGTACATCATGTAAGTTGTGTGGCAACGCATCTCCTTTAAAATGGCGTCAATGTATGTTGTATCGTATCACATCTCGAAAACGGCATCAAAAGATGTTGAGTCATATTACACCTCTAAAACGGCATCAATATGTGTTGTGTCATATCACACCTCCTTTAACGGCTTCAATAGATGTTGTGTCATATCACACCTCCTCTAAAATGGCGTCAATAGATGTTGTGTCATATGTCATCTCCTCTAAAATGGCGTCAATAGATGTTGTGTCACATCAAATCTCCTCTAAAACTATGTTAACCCCTCCGCAACGTAAGCAGATATATGCGTTAAAAATACGACAGCAGTCAAGTACAATAAGCGTGTTTACACGTCAGCGCGTGTGTCTCCATAGAAACCGTTATAACTCCGTTATTGTTTTCGTTACATCCGTAAAATAAAAAGTGAAATGTCAATAGTGAATCATGCTGCACATCTCTATTCAAGTTGTCCATAGAAATACATAGAAAGAACATTCTGTCAGACGCGCAGTCTGACACATAATTTATCCCGTCAATATAATAATTTTACGTAATCGAAATTTAGAATGAAATATTTTCCACTTCCCCCAATGCAAATAGTTGAAAATAGTTTTTAAAAAAAAAAGTGCATATTAACCGTTGCCAGCGATCTCCAAAAATTAATAAAAAAATTACCTGTCTATTCAGATCTTGTCACTAAACACATCTGAAAACCAGTTAAAGCAATGTTTTGATTCTGAATGTTTATTTTTCACCGGGGCAATACTGAGATATCTACCATTCTGCAAATGGGTTATGCAATGATATAGAAGAAAACTGGTGCAATATAAATATTTATTTGACTTAGTTAGCTTGTATATTTTGTGTAAATATTTAATAAGATAAACAGAGAAATAGCATCTGAACGAAAAGAAAGTAGGCTTCAAAACCTGACATATTATAAGTGTGGGGCCGTTCAAGTATTACGTAACGCGCTTGGGGGGGTTCTTGTGAAATGTTACTGTGCGTTACGAGGGGGGGGGGGGAGGGGTTCAAACAACGCGTTTTTCTTTATTTAGATAAAAAAAAAACTAGGGAATTAAAATCTTCCAACTTGGCAATCATTTTCGTTCTCGAAAACTCTTGTTTTATTTATTACCGCAAACGCGATTAAAACAAGAAAAAAGAGAATTTAAGCGACTTTCCAGTACTTTGCGCCACTTAATTGTGACTTTCAGGTAAAAATTGTCACTTGGGCGTTACATAATATTTAGGGGGGGGGGGGGAGGGGAGGTCAAAAATGTTAAAAAATTGTGTTACGTAATACTTGAATGCCCCCTATTGTAAGACCATTGTGAACATTGAGAAATCATGGTGAACATTGAGAAATCATTGTGAACATTGAGAAATCATTGTGAACATTGAGAAATCATTGTGAACATTAAGAAATCATTGTTAACATTGAGAAATCATTGTGAACATTGTGAAATCATTGTGAACATTGAGAAATCATTGCGAACATTGTAAAATCATTGTGAACATTGAGAAATCATTGTTAACATTGAGAAATCATTGTGAACATTAAGAAATCATTTTAACATTGAGAAATCATGGTTAACATTGTGAACAATATGAAACCACTGTGAAAATTGATAAATCATTGTGAACATTGAGAAATCACTGTGAACATTGAGAAATCATTGTGAACATTGAGAAATCATTGTGAACATTGAGAAATCATTGTGAACATTGAGAAATCATTATTAACATTGAGAAATCATTGTGAATATTGAGAAATCATTGCGAACATTGTGAAATCATTGCAAACATTGTGAAATCATTGTGAACGTTGAGAAACATGTGAAAAATCAACTCCAATCACATAATGAGATCCTGCAGTAAAAAAAATGTCATCAATCTTGATAATTATTGTTTCTACATTTGACAATCAAAAATGGTATAAATAAATATGTTTATCATTCATCCTTTGACAGTCCGTTGAAAACATATATTTTTTATCAAAATCATTAAATCAATGACCTCCACAATGCAAGATATGAACAAATACAGCAATGTGCAAAAAACACAGCTGTGGAAATAAAGGCTACGGAAAATAACCTATCGCAAAATATTATCACTAATGTTTTTTGATTTACAATTTATATTTACTACAAGATGGTGCATTTTTAAGCGATTAATTTTTAAATGATAAACATACACCAAGGATGGGTTGTATCAAAAAATTTTAACAATTCATCAAATATTTTAAAATAATTTTCACATTCTGTGAAAATTCTATTCAAGTTCAGTGATTATTCCAATTTTATGTAGCAACTGGCCTATAATCATATAATAACAGAACGTGAATAGAACTTACACAGAAATCAAATTAACTTTAAAAAAATCAGAATGTGCAATTCACATGCGGCAGAAGTGAAACCTTCAGAAGGAGGCGTCTACTAATATCTACAGGAATTCCAAAAACTGAAAAAATCGAACTAATATCTATGAGAATCAAAGTGTTGACGAATATCTACAGCTCAAACTGTTGACTAATATCTATGAGAACCAAAGTGTTGACGAATATCTACAGCACTGGCAGAGGTTGGATTTGCAATTATGTATAGCATATTGGAATAACGTAATATTGCGTATGCAGTTTAAAAAACTTAATTTATGTAGTATGTATGTAAAAATCCCTAATATCAGACTATTGGACACATTTAGCTGATTAGTCCAACCTACGCTCTGTAGATATTAGTTCAACCTACGCTCTGTAGATATTAGTCAACACTCTGAAGTTCGTAGATATTAGTTCAACATATGAGCTGTAGATATTCGTCCGACATACAGGCTGTAGATATTAGTATCTGGAGTCCTTCAGAATACCAAAGTAGACCGCACAAAGAGGAGAATGATTATACTCGCTCATTCTCTCGCAGGCTAAATCCTATAGATGTATGTGTTTGTCTCTTTTTGGTGCCGCTATTTTTCATTTCATCAAGTTTCAAATCACAAAGGTGCTAAAGAAGTCTTCACTTCAAAATTTGTGAATTGTAATTTTTTTTTTAAATAACCCGTCTTAAGTATGTGGTTTTCATAACTCAATCACATGTGATTAAGCTGTCCAAGCAACTATCGACGCCATTTTAAATTTTTGGCATTCCGATGACCTCCGTTGAATGCTGATTTTCGGCCCATTTCAGCGTTTTATCAAATTATGATCAGCCGACAAGCATAAGATTATATTTGTCGGCTGATTGCAAATTAAAGTTTAATGGACACTGTTCTAATGTCAAAATTCTATCAAGCTGTTTATGGACTAGGTTTGAATATTCAGGTACTTCTAAATCTTTCTTTTCCCCTTCTCCTTCACTTCCCACTACTTTCAGCCTCACAATATACCCCAATTATGGAATGCCATACACATAGAAACAGAGGGGCCAGTCAATCGTTCCACAGCCGAGCTGTTGAACTCAAGAATGAGTCGTAGAAATGACCCGTTCTCTTGTGGCAAATATCAATCCTGTACAATTAATATTAAGCTCGCATTCGGCGGGTTTCTCAACTATGCACCGATGCCGCAGGGATCAATGACGCTCGTTCATCAAAGCATCTTCCATTGAAATACCTTTAGAACAAGGAGGCTTTCCTACCCGATGCCTGTGCTCCAAAGATTGCAATCGGTTTGTTAATTCAATTTATTTATTCTTTCAAAAACATTACTAAATTTAAAATTTTAATGCGTTTTTAAAATATATTTGTAACAGTATTATATTAAACATAAATGGTAGGCAAAAAAAAACTATAAAAGCGTTAATTGAGCTTGCCTTTTAAAGGCAGCTTCTCCGACGCTAAATACGTCGATATCCGAATTAATTCTGTTCAACAGTCCCGACCGGCATGACCATTGGCAAGTTAGTCCCGCAGGCCGGAAGATAGAACAGCCTATGCTGTCGATGGCGAAGATAACCATCAGGAACATAAAAATGAATGTTCTCCAAGATAGCTGAGTTTTCAAACCATCCGCGAATCAATCTGAAGAAATGCTTAGCAAGGTGTACATCCCTTCTGACTCGTAGATGGTTCATTCCGAGCATACCTAAAAGAAAGTCGGTAGGATAGAGCCACGGGTAATAGCCGTACTCCCTCATGTACAGAAATCTCAGAAATTTTTTCTGAACTCTCTCTAACATGAGGGAATATTTTACTTGGTGCGGACTCCAAATTACTGACCCACTTTCAAGTCTACTCCTTACTAGGGAATTGAATAGAATTATTGCGGATGTCTTTAAAATTCCTTGCAGTACGTAGAACAAAGCCCAGCATTCTCAATGAAGTGCTACAAGCCATCCGAATATGAGTATGAAATGTCAGCCTACTATCAAACATGATTCCAAGATCCTTCATGGTAGAGACACGTTTTAGACAGGCGTCCATCGTATACCGGTAATACCAGGTTAAGACAGGGGAATCTAAGAAAATCTGAACAGAGAAGTATTTTAGGGCTCCTGACCATAGGTGGCTGCCAAATTCAACATTCAATTCAATATTTCATAATATTTTATATCTCTACATATTATAAATAAAAGTATTCCGCCGCGTCAGTCTGTCTGTTCACGATAAACTCAAAACTGCGGTTTTCACCAATAGATAGAGTGATTCACGAGGAAGGTTTAAGTATATAATTTGTCAAGGTTTTGTGTAAATTGGTTGAAATATATAATTAAAGGCAAATGTCTGTATGTAGTGGACGGGCAGGCTGGCAAGCGGGCAGTGTGTATTTGATGTGTATGCAAATTAACAGATGGAGGTTTGAGTTAATAACACTTGGTTATAAAGGTTGGATAACCATCCGGTAGATGGCGTTGTGTTTCATTATCCACAGCAACGCGTGTCCGGGTCAGCTAGTATATAATATTTTCCATATTGTAGAAAGTATTTATTGTTTGAAATGTAATCTACACATTTCTTTCTCAACTATTGTTTTCTATTTCTTGGTGTTTTCCAAGCTCACTGTTGTAGTTATATCTGATACTATGTTATATTATATAAAAGCCGAGAAGGAATTAATATCATAACTAAATAAATATTGGTAGATGTAACACTAATAAGAAACAAAGAATTTTACTCTCTACCGTCATCATTTTAAAAATAACATGCAAATGTCGAACGTAAAAAAAAACTGATTACAAATTACGAATGTCTGTTAAAAAGAGACTTGTGGTATCTCCCCTCTGCACTTATCACACGCTGCTGCTGGTAAAGACATTATTTACGCCGCCGAGAAATTAAATGAGATACTGTAGCGGCGATGCATTTATCTACACAGGAAGCGATGTCCCTTAACCTGAGATCGGAGAGGTCAAGCTGCGTGACCAGGAGATGCCACTACGCAAGCGATACTCCGCTGGCAATAGAGCTACATGCGACAACTTGCAGTGGGCTGCAGACATGGCTAGCATTGAAGAGTTTAAGAGGAATACATAAGCAAAAAATGTGTAGGTTCTCAAAAATATGTGCCTGAATATTTTGCAACAGAATAGGCAAAAATATGTGCCTGAATATTTTGCAACAGAATAGGCAAAAATATGTGCCTGAATATTTTGCAACAGAATAGGCAAAAATATGTGCCTGAATATTTTGCAACAGAATAGGCAAAAATATGTGCCTGAATATTTTGCAACAGAATAGGCAAAAATATGTGCCTGAATATTTTGCAACAGAATTGCAATAGGCATAAAAATTGCTTGGCAAACAGTTGATTTTGACTGCTTTTAATTTATTTTGTGAATGTAAAAAAAAGAAAAAAGTTAATGAAGGGAAACTATCGCAGATAATCTACTCCATAAAAGAGTATTTTTTTTAAATTGTTTTTTATATGCGTTCACACATTTCTGATGAAGTAATACATTTTTTTAGTAGTTTACGTTTAACTAACTAACTAACCATCACGCCGTTTCCCGCAGGGGTAGGCAGAGAGGACGGACCGCCAAACAACTCGGTCTTGGCACACACTCTTTGCCTCACTCATATTCATACATCGTCTCATACATTCTCTTCTATTATTCTGACTCTTGACATGGCCCGATTCAAGTACTTGGTTCACTTGGTCGTGCCATGTCTTTCTTGGGCGTCCTCGACTTCTTCTACCATACACATTTGCGTCATATATTCTCCTTACACTACTCCTTTCCTCGTTCATTCGCTCTACTTGCCCAAACCACCTGAGTGTTCCTTCCTTGATTTTACTCATTACGCTTAATCAGCCTTGCATTCTTTGCGGATCTCCACATTTCTCACACGATCATACATGGTTTTACCACACATACGCCTCAGGGATCTCATTTCTACAGCGTTCAGTCTAATTATTTTATTTTAATTCTACTCAAGCGAAACGATTGGAAAAGCCTCAATTTACCTTTTTTTGTACGTTAGCTCCATACAGGAGGCCCTGCAGAAAATAATTCCCCTCAGGGCCTTTGTCATCTTTGGGGATGCTGTGTGGAGGGTCTTTTTAAGAAAGGAAGGAGAGGAAGTTCTGGGAAGGAAAGGGGTATTAGGGGTGGGTAGGAATCTGGGGGTCGGTGTGTCCAGGAGTGACAGACGTATGAACCCATCCCTCCGACTGCAGTGCATGTTCCGAGAGAGTACGGCTAGAAAAGTCAAAGGGACTCCCTCAACCATTCTCTCCCGATCCGGCCTGCCATGCAGCTGGTGGGCAGACCGCCGCCAAGATACGGAAAAACCTCACCCCACGAACCCGGGCAACTCTGCTTAGTCACCAAACGTAGTGAACCACTTGGAGTGACCTACCGCAGAGGTGTTGGTTATCCAATAAATGGTCGCCGTAATAAAAAAAGAAATAATTAATTTTTGCAAGCATGAGAACACTGCCAAAGCGAGATTTTTAAGATTGTCAGGAGTTACAAAATGGAATCGATGATCTGAGATAAGTTAAATATCAAACTCATTCTTCAATTGCGCCGATTGTCATTTCGGTACAAATTTTTTGTAATGTCGAATTTCACACAGACTTGTCATTTCTAAGATTAAATTCGGATGGAGAATCCACTTCGATGCAGCATTGTACGTTCACAAATGGGCAAATTCATTCGATTAACCCTTTTAATTACAGGCGATCCAAATTGTCCCAAACATTATATGCCGTTATAATAGGAGACCCAAATTGTCCCAGAGCGAATGTGCATTATTAAAAGTTGGATATCTCTCTTCCTATCATGCAAACATTTGTGATTTCTTATGTTAGAAAGCTAAAGAAATAATGCTTCCCATTGCTTTAGGAATATACGAGCTACGTGGTTCAGATATTTTACAAAGCCGATTATTATTATTATTATTATTATTGTACAACAGAATAATTCCAATTACAGTACAATTTAGTTACCCTATCAGCATTTAGGCAAGTGACTCTTCAATAATATTTTTAAGGCATGTAAAGAACAGTCACTTACATCCAAATGGTTTGCAATTTCATTTAACAGCACCACTCCCCTCGTCATGCTATGCTTTGCCAAGACGTCTGTTCTGCCGTTCGGTACTTTAAATAAGTCATGATGTCGACTTCGGCTGTAGTGGTCTGGTACATATAAATCACAGCATCCCAAGAGAAATGGGCTATTGATGAAATTGTTCCAAATTTTGAAAGACAGAATAGCAAGACTTGCTTTCCTTCTAGTTTCTAGGCTCACAGAATCAGTTTCCTCAAGTAAGTCATTATGGTGCATGAACCTTGGATAGGTTCCATGCTTCCGCATATAAACATACCTGAGGAATTTCTTCTGGATTTGCTCTAACATATCAATGTACTTCTGGTGGTACGGTGCCCAAACATTGCTCGCGTACTCCAGCTTGCTTCTCAGTATGCCATCAAATAACGCTAGCATAGCTTCTTGGTTATCAAACTGCTTACAAGTCCTTATGATGAACCCAAGAAGTTTGTAGCAAGACTGAGTGAGCTGCGATATATGGCAAGAGAACGTCAGTTCGGGATCAAAGATGACACCGAGATCATCTTACAATAAGATAAATCTTTTTGTACCCCCAACCAAAACAAAAAGTTTAACATTTAATTTTAAAATAATAGTGACAGTATGAATATGATAAATAGTGACAGTTTTATTACAAAATTTCTTAAGGCCCCGCAACCGCGCACAAAAAGAAGAAGAATGTTAGAAGAGCGCGTTGGTATTTAAAGTGACAAAATTGATGCGAAAATCTGTATAAATAAAAATGAATGGCCGAAATGTATGTACGCGCATAACTTCCGAACGAATGCACCAAATTAGATAATTCTTTTTTTTTGTGTTCGTCATAAACTACTGGTGAGCTCTGGCATTATGAAATTTGTATAAAAAATGCAATAGGTGGCACGCGAGATGTTTGAAAACTGAATATACCGGGACTGGTAATGAAGGGGAGGGAGGTTCGCGGGACAGGGAAAGGAGGGAGTGGAGGAGGCGGAGTGGGAACGCGAGAGGGGAAGGGGACGCGGGAGAGGAAGGGAAGGCGGAAGGGGAACGGAAAAAATGAGAAAGGACACATAGGGAGAATCAATTTCTTTTTTAAATGGGATAGCAACGCATGCCGGGTACCAGCTAGTGTTTAATAAAACACGACTCGTTTAAAATAGAGCAAAAATCTCACGGGGGTTGTCTTAAACAGCATTTAAAGAAACACTGTGAATTTTTTCAAACATTTAAATAGTAAAATAACTGAAACAAACATGTTTAAAATAATTTTTGGAGCGTACTTTGGCATTTTTTTCTATCGAAGGAATTTTATATAATTTGCATTTCGGCGCGACGAATGTTTATCAAAAATAACATTTTTTTTTAAGAGCTTAAAAACTTCAGATGTTTAAGGGAGGTTTGCAAGAAATCGGTAGAAATTCGGGTAGCAGCGTCTTAACAAAAGGAATCTGGATTTAAAATTTTACGTTTCTTTTATTTTATGTACTTTTTCAGGGAATCCGCAGGTATGTATTTTTTTTAAGCCAATTTGCATTTTCAACATCAAAATATAAATATTTAGAAACAAAATTATTAATTTCTAATACGCACATCGGAGAGATAATTTTATCTAGATTTTAGAACAATTTTTGTTTTTTCAAAGGGATAAAAAATAACCAATATAAAGGTACATCTATCCATCTATCTATCTATCTATATAAATAAAAATGAATTTCCTAAATGTATGTACGCGCATAACTTTCGAACGACTGCACCAAATTGGATAATTCTTTTTTTTGTGTGTTCGTTATTGTCAGGACAAGGTTTGTATAAAACTTCTGGTGAGCTCTGGCATTATGAAATTTGTATAAAAAAATTGTTATAGGTGGCACGCGAGCTGTTTGAAAACTGGAATGCGGGAGGGGGGGAAGGGGGAGGGGAACTCGGTTAGGGGGTTCGCAGGAGAGAGGGAGGGGAACCAGGGAGTGGAGGAGAGGAACCAGGGAAGGGGGAGGGGAACCTGGGAGGGGGAGTGGGACCTGGGTATCTAGTAGCATGGTCGGTCGATATAGGTTTTATCGAAAATGTCGGTAACTTGTCATCGCTCCCGAGCACGACTGCAGGACGCTAACGAACAAATAACACTTCACGTCCAATAAAGTACGAACCCTTAGTCGTTGTAAACTGTTGTTTGTTCGTTAGTAACCTGCAGTCCTATTTGGGAGCGATGACAAGTTACCGACATTTTCGATAAAACCTATATCGACCGACCATGCTAGGTACCCTGGGAGGGGGGAGGGAAACTCGGGAGGAGGATACGCGGGACGGGGGAATGGGGGAGTGGAATGGGGAGAGGGAAGGTGAAGGAGACAGAGTGGGAATGCGAGAGGGGAAGGGATGCAGGAGAGGAAAGGGAGGCGAAAGGGGAACGGGACGAATGGGAAAGGACACGCAGGGAGAAACAATTTCTTTATTCAATGGCATAGCAACGCATGCCGGGGACCAGCTAGTTTACAATATATGGGAAGAATTGGGAATTTTGCGCGTCAACCTTGACCGGCAAAAGTTAATGGATATTATTTTCTTATTTTTCCAAGGTAACAGGAAACGAACATTTAATCCAGATAAATAATCGCCGTGATAAAATGATAAGAGATGTATAAAAACAGGTAAACATACTGCTATAATATACTGGTATTAAAGACATAATAATGTCATTCATCCTTTTTTTTGTATAGCGTGGGATTAGATTTTTCAACGGTTTATTGAAATTTAACGGTTTTTGAAGTTTTTTTTTTTCTTTGGTTCTAATAAAAAAGGATATCTCAGGGGACAAGCATAAATTGAAGGAAAAAAATAGGATATTACTTTTGGTTGGAAAACAAAAATTTCTTGCGTAAAGAATTATTTATTGTTATCATTATTTACATAAAGAAAAGTGTCTGTGGCAGGTGGGCAGGGTAACGTGCGTTTTCATCCTCCGACAAAATATCTGTGGACATAATATCCCAAGGACAAAATGTATCTCCACTACGCTGAAATCTTTTTTTTTTTTTGCTAGGTTTTAGAAGATATTTTAGTAGATGAATACGTGCGAAAACGGCGAGCAGATAAGGGAAGGGAAGAGAAGGGAAGGGGGGGTCTTCAAAATGTCACGCTCGGTACAAATGAGCGGCAGGTTGCTTAGGTTTTTGGTCACCGGGGGCGGGGGGGGGGTTAAAAATTGCAAAAAGTTGGTCACGTAGTATGGGTACGTTCCCTAATGAGCTGGTGGGGTGGATTTGATTTTTATACAAATCTACAGTTATATTCAGATATTGATGAAATTTTGGGCATTTGACCTTCAAAACAAGCGGAAAGTCATTGTCTACATGAGATTTCGAAAAAACTACCCTCATAACCCTTTTAACGGTAAATATTCGGAACAAACGTCAATGGTTATGTAACGGGATTGTGTATGTTATCTTTACTTTAAAAAACAGCCTACGTTTTTGAATGGTTTGTCTGGCAAAGCAGGGTTTGTTTAGCGGGCTTGTGTATATTATCTTAATTTTAAAAGTTTTATCAAAAAAAGTGCGTATTAACCGTTGACGTTTGTTCCGAACTGCAAACAGAGTGATTTGACAGTGTGAAAGCAAATTTTCAATTTACGTAAATAAAATTAAAAATGTAACAGTTTCAACCTCCCCCAATGCAAATAGTTGTATCGTAATTAAGAAGAATCTAAAAGTTTTATCAAAAAAAAGTGCGTATTAACCGTTGACGTTTGTTCCGAACAATTACCCTTTTAACTTCTCAAGCCCCACTGGATGTGAAAAATGTATTTAATAAAATATATGGAGTATCTCATTGGTAATCTGACTTTAACCCCTAGGGGCCTGCAATAGCAGTGTTGAAGAACCATGCCTATGCATGGTGCGAACCACTGCAATTGCACTGTCGAACTTATATATTAATTTTGTCCTAAGAAATTACCTCTGCTAGGTTAGTTAAAGATAAATATAAAAATGTCACTCCAAGTATGGTCTACCTGTTGACTTTAACCACTCCGACCCCTAAGCTTGTTTACACGACAATATAACAATAGCAGTCAAGTACAATAAGCTCGTTTCCAAGCTAACCCGTGTGTTCCCACAGATATCGTTATAACTCCGTTTTTATTCTAGTTACAACCCTAAAACAAAAAGGAGAATATCTATAATAAAACATACACATCTCTGTTCAACGATGTTCATAGATATAGGTAAAAAATACTTATTTTGTAGAAACAGTTTTCAACCGCCAAATCGCATATGTGCCGTTAGACAGTGTTAATTTTTTATAAAATACTAGCTGTTTCCCGGCATGCGTTGTTATGCCATTTAATAATGAAATTGTTTCTCCCTGCGTGTCCTTTCCCATTCGTCCCGTTCCGCTTCCACCTCCCTTTCCTCTCCCGCGTCCCCTTCCCCTCTCGCGTTCCCACTCCGCCTCCTCCACCTTCCCATTCCACTCTTACCTTTCCTAGTTCGAGTTCCCCTGCCCCCTCCCAGGTTCCTCTTTCCCCTGCTGGGTTCCCCTCCCTCCCTCAAACCCCCTACTCGAGTTCCCCCCCTCCCTCCTCCCGCATTCCATACATTCAGTTCCAGTACATTCAGTTTTCAAACAGCTTGCGTGCCACCTATTGCAATTTTTTTATACAAATTTCATAATGCCAGAGCTCACCGGTAGTTTTATACAAACCATGTCCTGACTATAACGAACACAAAAAAAAAGAATTATCCAATTTGATGCAGTCGTTTGGAAGTTATGCGCGTACATACATTTCAACCATTCATTTTTATTTATACATATAGATAGGTAGATAGATTTTTGTACGAAATGGTAAAAAAGTGAGGTGACAAAATTGTTTATTATACATTTTTACAAGTAATTGTTTATTATTTATTTTAAGTATTTTTTTAAATAATCATTAATTTTAGTACCGTTTTCACATAAAAACATGACAATTTTTTTTTATTTTTACAATTTTTTATGTTGGCATTCTAAATTTTAAAGCTTATTTCATAACCTTTCAAAAACAGTTTTTAGTAATCGGCTACTTTCAGAAATATTTAATTTATTGAGCTTTAACTGCGAAGCGGAAATAACACAAAAATTTTATAAATCTGACAGTTCGCTTAAGACAAAAAAAACTTGCACAAAGGCGATAGACCGGAGTGGTTAACAAAAACATCTTTTTATTTATCGAAATTTCTTGCCATCCCCTACGGGTAACACATTATGTTTGTGGGATTTTTACCCTCATTTCAAAATTTTCAAGATTTCAAAAAACTCTGCGTAAAGCCTTCAGGTGAACTTCAGCTGTTGTAAATAAATGTGATAGAAGTAACAGTCTCAAAAAATATATACAATTTCGGTTACTTGAGTTTATGAAAGCAATGTCAATTATCGACCACCATAACAAGGGCACGTGCCTAGCATGGTGGTCGAAAAATCCACAAATTATGTAACCATCAAAGCAATGAATAAAGAAAAATAACAAAATACTACCAAATGTAAAGAAATGAAAAGACGCAGCAGAAGTGCACACTTTCCACTGATTCATTCCAAGTTGGAGCCTGCAGGGTGAAGACTGCCCTGATGATAACCAACATCCGATAGCAGAGGACATCAGAAGTACAAAAACTGTTGTTATTTTGAAAATTGGACTTAGTAGAAGAGACGGGTGAAATGCAGATCCCGCCAATGTCTGGGAATCTAATAAAAAGGCACTTTTTAGATGAGAAAAGTGTGGAGAAGATGAATAAAAAATAAATTAAGGCGCGCTCGGCAAAATTGAGGGAGATACAACCGTTCAAAGTATTTAAAAATTCACTTCGCGAACTGATATTGACAGTTCGTTGTTCATTCGCCATGTTTTCACTGCTTAGGTATGTTGTATCCCAGACCTAATACAGAATTAATAGTACGCCAGAATCACAAACCATGTTACACAAACCTAGCGTAGCCGCCCACTTGAAAACTGGGATGTTTTTCTTGCCTTGACGCGAGCAGGCGTTATAAAGGGGCACTTTTTTTGTATCACAAACCATGTTTAGCGTATTAGGTTATAAAAAAAATGGCGGGCGGACGCGGGCGGACTGTCAATATCAGTTTGTGAAGTGAAATTTTAAATACTTTGAACGGTTGTATCTCCCTCAATTTTGCTGAGCGCGCCTTAATTTTTGTTTTATTCAGCTTTTCCACACTTTTCTCATCTAGAAAGTGCCTTTTTATTTAATTTCCAGACATTGGCGGGATCTGCATTCCTCCCGAAGAGACCTAGAGCCAGACCTAGGAAGAGATGAATAGACTATGTGGAAGAGAATTAGAACAGGGGGAAGAATTTGTGAAGGAGTCCAAATACCACCTATGACTGTTAACACTTTTTAGATGAGCGTCATGTATACATGCCAACTGATCGCGTGCCTAAAAGACGAGCATCATTTATACATGTCGCACATGTATGAGAATTTGAAATACCAGTCCACGGGTATCGCAAATTCTTTAACGACGTAGTCTTTAAAAGGTTGAGGAATTTTTATGATAAGTTTCAATAATAGTGACTTTCGCGTGGTTGTTATATAAAATATAAAACATAGATCGTAGATCCCCAGCACTATCCAACGGAACTCTTATGCGGTATCACATAAAAACCCGTTGTCAAGCGCCAGTCTGGAACTTATTGTGGCATGCGACGCATTATTCATAGGATGTGGTAAAAACTTGCAACACGTACACTATTATTATTAAATTATAGTAGAATCAGTTCTGAATGAGATATATATGTACTGTTTTATATCTTATCTAGGGTCTCTAGACAAAGTACAATTAGTTTCAGCTAGGATAAAGAAACATTTTTTTTATTAGAATAATCATTTTACTCTGCAAGACATTTTAATATCTGTACAGGATGTAATTTACAATCAAAAGATACTGATTTTTAGTGGATCAAAATGAACAAGTCATGTTTCTTATCTATTTATTTATTTATTTATTTACGGACAAATAGTCCAATTAACAATATAACAATAACATGAATAGAAAAGAATAAGAGAGAGATCACAATGAAAGGAGATTACATATAGATGAAGAGCATTGACAAAATACATATAATATAAAAGTACATAGAGAAGATAACTACAAGTAGCTTGAAGATGGATTTAAAAAGACTTTAAAAAACCACATTGCGTAACGACTGCCGAAAGTCATTTAGGCTTACACCAAAAAATTCAATGCTTTGATTTGTGTTGACTAGTCTCGACATTCTAGATAAAGGAGAATGATATCCATAATTAGTAGAATGTTGATTGAGGAACAGCAATTATTCATTATTTCGGAGTCTACGGGAAGGAATGTTGAACTGGATGAGTTGTAACAAAGCAGGTGTGTCAGTAATACTGTTGATAATTTTGAAAATGCATATTAGATCAGAGTCCTTTCTACGTTTTTCTAAAGAGGAAATGTTTAAAGTTTGTTCAATTTTATCATACGATTATTCTCCTCTTTCAAGTCCTAACCTTCAAGCAATTCCTCGTAGGAAGCGATGTTGTACAGATTCGATGTAACAAATGTGGACAGCATAAAAAGGATAATATGCAATATTATCAATGCAAATACAGAATGTTTCTTTTAATCCAGATACTATCAGTCTTGCCCTGGTGAAAAAAACAGAGTGTGTAATTCACATGGGGTAGAGTGAAACCTTCAGAAAAGGTTTATGCGTTACCTGTATATGAGAGAATATACATACTACCCATTCCTGTATCCATCGTTGTTCTTAACAGGAATGCTCGATCTTAATACCTTAGAAGCAAACCGAAAAATATTTTTGGATAAACATTTTTTAAGGGGTGTCAGGAGTGACAGACGTATAAATCCATCTCTCCCACTGCGGTGGAAGCCGATGGGTCAAGAGAGTCCGGCTGGAGAGGTCTAGGTTTTATCTCCTTCAACCAGTCTCTCCCGATCTGGCCCGCCATGTAGTAGGTGGGCAAACGCATTCGCCGCCAAGATCTAGACAAACCTCACCCAATGAATCTGGGCACCCCTACTAAATCACGCAGCGAACCACTTGGGATGACCCATGGCAGGGGTGTTGGTGCTTCCTAACCTCACTCAATGGACACATGAATACTGCATAAGAATCCCAACTGCTCAAAGCAAGTGCAACTACGGTATCCCTGGGGAATGCTGTGAGGCTGAAGAAGGGGGGTGAAATGCAGATCCTGCCAATGTCTGGAGAAGCTGAATAAAAAAAAAATTAAGGCGCGCTCGGCAAAATTGAGGGAGATACAGCCGTTCAAAGTATTGAGAAAATGTAACTATGACAGCCCGGCGGCCATTGCGTATTGCGTCACCGTTATGTTGGTATCCCTGATACAAACAAGAGGTAGATACAAACCCTGCTTTGCCAAACAAACCATTCAAAACCTGAGATGTTTTTTTAAAATAAAGATAACATACACAATCCCGCTAGACACACCATTCAAAAACGTAGGCTGTTTTTTAAAGTAAAGATAACATACACAATCCCGCTAGACAAACCCTGCTTTGCCAGACAAACCATTTAAAAACGTAGGCTGTTTTTTAAAGTAAAGATAACATACACAAGCCCGCTAGAAAAATTTCATTCGTCATGTATCCCACGAAGTCGGCTACAATCGTATCTAGCTGTTGTTTGTATCAGGTCAGGGATACCAACATATCAGTGACAAAATGGCGGGCGGATTGTCGTAGTAGTATGCTTTGCGGTGAAAAACAGTTCAAAAATCGTTAAAAATTATTTTTTTAAGTTCAAAATTTTTTCTATTGCTTTCCGCACTTTTTTTCACCTTCCAAATTAAAGTGCCCAACTTAAAGCGCGGTAAAAACATGGTTTTTGGCAAAAAAAACAAACATTGGCAGGATCTGCATTCCTCCCAAGAAGGGGATTACGGGAACGAGATGGGAAAGGGGAAGGTTGGGAAGTATCTGACTAGCCAGATCTGGTAACTAAACATGGCTACAGCCAACATGTTTATATTCTGAAGGAGTCTTTCACCAGGGCAATACTGAAAGTATCGACCACTCTTGCATTATTATTATTATTACCTCATTAATAAATTAAAAGGTGCCTGGATAAGGGGTGGCATTATTTGTTGTCATTTGTACCAAGAAAATTTTTTGGAAAAGAACAAGGAATATATTATAAATAGTTTTAGTTATTTTTTTGCATTTTGCGAAACCCATTGAATGAATTCATCGTATTGATTAAAATGTACTCATTGTATTGTAGCAACAAACTCCAACATCTCGTAGGGCTTTGAAGCAAAGAATGGACGGTTACCTAGAGAATGTTTTCTCTTGGGGTAAAAATAATCTCGTTGAATTTAATGTTTCAAAGACCCAATCTTGTCTGATTACGTCTAAAAGGGATCGAAATGAAAATCTAGTCTCTTTCAACGGAAGCAATCTCCCGAACAGGCCCTCCATTGATATACTTGGTGTAACCCTAAGTGACCAGCTCAGGTATGGGGGCTCCATCGAAGCCAGAGTAAAGTTAGCCTCCCAGAAACTGGGCGTGCTGTATAGGGCCCGCAGATACTTTAATAGTGCACAACTGCTAACCCTGTACAAATAAAAAGTGCGCCCCACGGTTGAATTTGACAGCCACCTCTGGTCTGGAGCTCCAAAATACCTGAAAAATACCCTCGACTCTGTGCAGAAACGGGCGGTGGTCCGTTTGATAGATTCTCCCATCTTAACAGACGGACTGCAATCTTTAGAGCACAGGCGTCGGGTGGGAATGCTATCCTTGTTCTACCGGTATTACAATGGAAGATGCTCCGAGGAACTAGCATCATTGATCCCTTCGGCACCGGTGCATAGTCGGGAAACACGCCAAACGCGTGCCCAACATTTGTACACGGTTGACATTTGTCACATGAGAACGGGTCGTTTCTTCGACTCGTTCTTATGTTCAACAACTCGGCTGTGGAATGATTTGCCGGCCTCTGTGTTTCCTCCTTCCTACAACATAGGTCTCTTCAAGACCAATGTTCATTCCTTCCTCTCCTCAAAAAGACCCTCCACACAGCATCCCAGATGACATAGGCCCTGAGGGAAATTATTTTCCTCAAGGCCTCCTGTGTGGAGTTAATGTAAAAAAAAAAAAAAAAAAGCATACAGAAATATGTAATTATCGCATTGAAATATTTGGTTGAACTGCATGTAATAAATACTTGGGATAGAAATATGTATGTAAATATTAAGTTGAAATATGGGGAGGAATGCAGAATACGCCAATGTCAGGGAATTTAATAAAAATGCACTTTCTAGATGAGAAAAGTGTGTAGAAACTCATTAAAAAAAGAATTAATGTGCGGAAAGCAAAATTGAGGGAGATACAGCCGATAAAAGTTTTATAAAATTTCACTTCGCGAACCGATACTATGACAGCCCGCCCGCCATCTTTTGTCACTGTTAGGTTGTATGTTAACCCAGCGCCGGATCTGCCCGCCCCCCCCCCCCCCATAACCTAACCTAACCTAACCTTTCTAGCGGGCTTGTGTATGTTAACCCAGCGCCGGATCTGCCCGCCCCCCCCCCCCCCCCCCCCCCATAACCTAACCTAACCTAACCTAACCGAACTTAACCTAACCTTTCTAGCGGGCTTGTGTATGTTATCTTTACATTAAAAAACAGCCTACGTTTTTAAATGGTTTGTCTAGCGGGATTCTCCATTCCAGTGCCTATTTACTAAGGGTCGACCGAGACATGTTTTTCGTTCTCGGCCGAGACCGAGAATAAATTAAAATCTCGGCCGAGACCGAGAGCCGAGACCGAGAATAGATAAATTGAGAAAAAAAAATGAAAATGCGCTATTTTGGCATAATATAGTATATTTAAGAATGTAATAATAATTTGTTTTAAGGCGCCGCATCCGCGCTCAAAAAGAAGAAGATGGAGAAATATGTAATTAGGAATGTTAGAGGAGCGCGCTAATATTTAAAGCGATAAAATCGAAAATATTTAATAAAACACGACATCATTTAAAGAAACATTGTGAATTTTTTTCACAATTATAACTTGTAAAATAACTGAAGCAAACGTTTTTAAAATAATTTTTGGAGCATACTTTGCGATTTTTTTTCTATCGAGGGAATTGCAAATAATTTGCGTTTCGGCGTGGAAGGCGTCTAGATATTATCATTATGGTTATAAGTAAAACCCGCCTCGCTGCCAGCCGACCAATCACAATCGACAGCTCTCTCACGCACTGACACCAAGTGACAAATGTGAACGCGTGCGGTAGATTTGAATCCCATTATCCTATACCGTACCTACTTACAACGGTCTCGGTTATGGCCGAGAATCTCGGCGATTTTTCGCCGAGAACCGAGACAGAGTTCTCGGTATAATTTGCAGCCGAGAATGCTGAGACCGAGACCGAGACCGAGATCTCGGTCGACCCTTACTATTTACATTATATTATTAATTCTGTTTTTCATAATTACGCGCCTTATAATTTACCCCACGAAGTCGGCTACAATCGTATCTAGGCTCTTGTTTGTTAGGTCCGGGATACCAACATAACAGTGACAACGATGGCGGGCGGGCTGTCATAGTATCAGTTCGCGAAGTGAAATTTTATAAAACTTTGATCGGCTGTATCTCCCTCAATTTTGCTTTCCGCACATTAATTCTTTTTTTAATGAGTTTCTACACACTTTTCTCATCTAGAAAGTGCATTTTTATTAAATTCCCTGACATTGGCGTATTCTGCATTTCACCCGAAATATGAAATGATTATTTATACTGCATATAATACTTTGGACAGGATGACTTTTGTATAGAAATTTGAAAGAATTGGTTGTACCGCGTGTAATTGGGACAGAAATATGTAGTTTTTTATATAGAAATATGAAAGAATCGGTCGTACTGCAAGTACTTAGGACTGAAATATATAGTTATTGTATTTAACCCCTCCGAATTTTCGAGAATATTGGCTTTTGGTGTCTCTAACAAAATGACATTTTACGAAAACTTTTTGTTATTAGCGCTTCACAATTAAATCTCTATAAATGAAACATTTCTGAACGTAGCCGAATAGTAAAAACTGTTTTAGAAAGGTTACAAAATAGGCTTTCAAATTATTATATTACAAATAAATATTAGCATTTGTAAATATTAAAATTTAAAACGCAAACATTAAAAATGACTCACGTGATGTTTTTTTGTGAGAACGGTACTAAAATCACAGATTATGTAAACAACAATACTTATTCTATTGTATATATGTGTAATAAACACTTTTGTCACCTCACTTTTTTATCATTTCATATAAAAATATTTAATAAAAATTTAAAATGTGGAGCGCGGTGGAGCTGCCGGTAGCAAATTTGCACGGGTAAATATTTTTGTCAACTACACGACTGACAGCTGATTCCTGTTATGTATTTCCATAGACAACTTGATAGGGATGTGCAGCTTGATCTACTATCGACCTTTTACTTTTTGTTTTAGGGATGTAACTAAAACAATAACGGAGTTAGAACGATTTCTATGGAAACACATGCGCCGACGTATAAACACGCTTATTGTACTTGACTGCTGTCCTAATTTTAACGCTTATATCTGCTTACGTTGCGAAGGGGTTAACAATGAAAACATTGGTCGTACTGCATGTGACACTTGGTATAGAAATATGTAGTTATTGTATTGAAATATGAAAGGATCGGTTGTACTGCATGGATAGAAATATGTAGTTATTATATTGAAATATGAAAGAATTGGTCGTACTGCATACTTGAGATGGAAATATGTAGTTATTGAATTAATATATGAAACGATTGGTTGTACTGCGGGTAATAAATACTTGGGATAAAAATATGTAGTTATTGTATTGAAATATGAAAGGATTGGCTGTACCGCGTGTAATACTTGGGATAGAAATAAGTTCCTAGTTATTGTATTGAAACAAGAAAGGATCGGTCTTACTGCATGTAAGACTAGGGATGGAAATATGTAGTTATTGTATTGAAATATGAAAGGATCGGTCATGCTGCATGTAATACTTGGAATAAAAATATATAGTTATTATATTGAAATATGAAAGGATTGGTCGTTCTCAATAATACTTAATTCTTGGGATAGAAATATGCAGTTATTGAATTGAAATATGAAAGAATTGGCTGTACTGCATGTAATACTTGGGACTGAAATAAGTAGTTTTTTAATTTAAATATGAAAAGATCGGTCGTACTGCATGTAATACTTGAGACAGAAATATGTAGTTATTATATTAAAATATGCAAGAATTGTTTGTACTGCATGTAATACTTGGGATTGAAATATGTAGTTATTGTATACAATTATACAATGAAAAGTTTGGTTATACTGCATAGAATACTTGGGATAGAAATAAGTACCTAGTTATTGTACTGAAACAAGAAAGGATCGGTCTTACTGCATGTAATACTAGGGATGGAAATATGTAGTTATTGTATTGAAATATGAAAGGATCGGTCATGCTGCATGTAATACTTGGGATAAAAATATATAGTTATTATATTGAAATATGAAAGGATTGGTCATTCTCAATAATACTTAATTCTTGGGATAGAAATATGCAGTTATTGAATTGAAATATGAAAGAATTGGCTGTACTGCATGTAATACTTGGGACTGAAATAAGTAGTTTTTTAATTTAAATATGAAAAGATTGGTCGTACTGCATGTAATACTTGGGACAGAAATATGTAGTTATTATATTAAAATATGCAAGAATTGTTTGTACTGCATGTAATACTTGGGATTGAAATATGTAGTTATTGTATACAATGAAAAGTTTGGTTATACTGCATAGAAATACTTGGGATAGAAATAAGTAGGTAGTTTTTAAATTCAAATATTGGTCATACTGTATTATGTAATACACATACTATGGGGATACTTATCTAGGTAGTTATTGTATTGAAATATGATATTAGATGATAATATACTTAATTTAGAAGTGCACTTATCAGATAATGGTAACTAACACCAATCACACTCCAATTTATTGATAGTTATTAGTCAATATATTAAAATTATCCAGAGATAAATTTGTTTTCCATTATGAATTCATTGAACAATAAATTTGTCCATATTATATGAACCTGTAAATATAACATTTAAATAGAATTATTTGTCATTCATTTGTAATTAGCAAACAGGAATCTGTTTTATATATACTCTTTTTCCATATTTTCACATTAAGCAGGGTCTCCCGCGACAAAATGTTTTACAAAACATCAGACGAAAATAAAATCATTTGGGCAAAGCCACAACGTTTTCTGTTGTCTATCGGCCATGGAAAACAAAAACATTGTGGGTCTGACCTAACCATCCACAAAATGTTAACCGTGTTTTTTATCGCAGGCGACCGGCCTTTAACTCCATATTATGTCATCTTCAAAGATGCTGTGTGGAGGGTCTTTTTGTGAAAAAGAAAGAAAAAGAAGGTCTTGAAGAGACCCATGTTGTAGGAGGGAGGAAACACAGAGGCCTGCATATTGTAGAAACGACCCGTTCTTATGTGACAAATGTCAACTGTATACAAATGTCGGGCGCGCATTTGGTGTATTTCCGAAGGAATCAATGACGCTAGTTTCCCGAAGCATCTTCCATTGAAATACTGGAAGAACAAGGACAGCATTTTCAGCCGACCGCCTGTTCTCTAAAGATTGCAATCCGTTTTTCAAGACAGGAGAATCTATCAAACGGACTGCCTGTAACAGAACTGATCCGTACAAGTGGTTTTTTCAGTTATTTTGTGGCTAGGTGACTGCCAAATTCAACAGTGGGGCGCACTTGCGATTTGTACATGGTTAGCGGCAGCTGTGTACTATCCACAGTATCTGCGGGTTGAGTACAACACGTCCAGCTTCCGAGAGGCTAACTTAACTCTGGCTTCGATAGAGCCCCCATACCCGAGCTAGTCACTTAGAGTTACATCGAGCACATCAATGGAAGGCCTGTTCGGAAGATTGCTGAGAGTTATAAAAAGGTTGGGCCAGTAAAACAGCTAATGGTACTTTTTATAATTTTGCAAATCAGTTAAACGTTTATACAAATTCGATGTAAAACACACATTATTAAGATGGTAGTGGTTGTTGTTACCATGTGTACTTTACGATCGTTTGGACAGAACAAAGATTTCTATAAAAATGGTCATTATGATACAACTTGTCATGGCTACAATGTGATATTGTCTTTGCACAGGATGCATACGTTAAATAATTTTCACAAAGTAGGCACTTAACAAGTCAGATATTCGTATAAAAATAAATGTAATATGATCCTGCTGCTGAGAGCTAGGTACATTGCAACCTGTCTTTCTATTACAAGCGTCGTTCGTGAGAAAGAGGGAGAGCTAACAACGAATCTATCAGTTTGGCCCTTCGCTCATGGAGAAACCGAAACCAAACTAAAACTGGTTGGCAACCAAGCTTCTCTCACGGCGTAACTCAAGTTTACGATTTCAGTAATTATGTCAGCTTGTTTAACAAAAATACAAGTAATTTATTAATAAATTATCAACGACATATCGTAAACTACTCAAAAACTGACAGCTCGTGAGACGCAACCATAGCAACCTGGCAACTGAAATGCGCCAGCGACTAACACGGCGAGTTGCGAGTGACTGGTTGCGTCGCTGTTGTCAACTGATCTTTGAGAAGTCACAGATAGCGACTTGAGTTGCCAACTAGTTTTTTTTCAGTTGCCCCATGAGCAAATGGACTATGTAATACAATGTTCATAAAAAGTAAAATATTCTTACCGTATAGAGGTACATCCACATTCTGATCAATAAAAAAATTAAATACTTAAGTACATGTTTAACGCAAGTTGCACTCGGTAACATTAAAAACAGTTACATTTTGAGTGCTAAGTTTCACTAAGGGAACGTACCCATACTACGTGACCTGTTCAGGGGGGGGGGGTCATCAAAATACCACGCTTGGTCACAACGGGGGGGGGGGGCTTAGGTTTTTATCACGTAGTCAATCTAGAAATCTCGCGTTTTTTTCGAGCTACGAGGGGAGGTTTTTAAGTTCGCGGAATGGGAAGGTAAGTGATTAATGGGGGTACCGCTGAATTAGGTACTAATTTAACAACTCATTTTTAGGATAAACACCGGGCTTTATCGTAATTAGGTCATTAGTCTTTGAGCTATCGTCGACCAAACACTTCAATCGGGAAGAAATTGTGAAATGTGGAGAAAATTGAGTTCCGCGCTGTTATAAAGTTCCTTTAAGTTAATTTAAAGATCGGAAAAATGTATTAGAGTAGTAGGTGATTATGTTGAAAAGGAAAAAAAAAATTGGTTTTTATTTCCACTCCTTTCCCAATCCGCAAACCCACCCTCGTACATTCAAATAACTGAAAAAGTTCAGGGAACATGTCTGTTGAAGATGATTGAGATGAAAAATGTTTATAAAAATAACAAGACTTTCGTTTCCATAAATTACGTTCCGGTTTCAATATATTTTGACATAAGTTTTATCTTGATAATATTTTTTCCACTTGTAATGCATGCACTCTTGCTGTCACGCAGCAAGCGCCGTATTAATAAAGACAAATATAAGCCAATAATGCATTTTTTATTTTTTGTTAGCAAAAAATGATTCGAAACCATATTTATGAAATACTACGTGAAAACTGTAGGGGGGGGGTCTTGGATATACTACATGTGGTCACCGGGGGGCGGGAGGGGGGGTAAAAAAATGCAAAAAGTGTGTCACGTAGAATGGGTACTTATAGAAGGTTTGGGAAGTTCCTGGAAATTCAGGCAACATTTCTAATCTACACTGTAGATACTCTCAGTATCGCCCTGGTGAAAGACCACTGATGAGAATCAAAACGTTGTTTGAAATGACTTTAGCCACATTTAGCAACAAGGTCTGAATAAACAGGTATTTCCCATTCAATCTTCACATCTATTTCTCCTCCCCGTCACCAACAGCCTCAAAATACACCTCAAATGGGAATGCCATAGTCAAACTAACTTTGGGCAGATGTGATTCTTTTGCAGCATACTTGGGATGCACATAAAAAGATTGCTAAATAGGTAGTTCAAACATTATTGCGCAAATCTCTACACTTGTTTCGTATGCACCCATAAGAAAAGAAAGCAGTGTTGTACCTAGCTTCGAGTCAATATTTATTATGGCCGCCGCAAAAATGGCCCAGCGAATCAAGAAAAGGGTTTCCGTGTTAAAAAGTCAAGTCTCGCAGAGCAAGACATTGATCCGGCATAAAAATGGTAATTCGGTGTGCAACCTTCATGTGCCTTCACGGATCATCGCCAGCGAATCGACAAAGGAAAACAAACAAACGATTATATGAATGAAAATCGAACGGGCAGTGAATTGACGGTAAGGTTAGGTGCCGATTGGTATAGCGAACAGCTAACGTCAGAATGTCACAAATCTCAAGAAAACAGAGGGCAATTCGACGTGAAACCGACGTAATAACACAAATTATGGTAATGTATCACCATTAATTGTTCGATGAATGAGTCAAAGCCTATTTTACAACTCGGCCCGATCATTCAAATAGGTACGCATGCACAGTCGATTTCATTCATTCATAACAAAAAATGTTGCGATACAAAAGGGTTAGGACTTGTAACGAACGCTTCCTGCGGCCTAAATTCCGCGTTTCGAAACATAATTTGTATAATTTCCGCAAGAAAACACATTATTGAAGACGCATATCGTCCAAAACTTGGGATACAATACGGATTTTACGTTTTATGTCAACTTCTGTGGTACCACCTGTTTTGAACGGACATAGGTGACAACAGATTCTGACAGGGAGGCAAAGAAACGCGAAGCACTGAACAAACACATGTCGCACAATAAACGTAGAAACAATTGAAGCATTTCTGCAGACAATTAGCACTTAAATCAACGTTCACGTACCGATTTTAATTTTCAATCTCTCCTCAATTCGCACATCACGGGCGTCTCCGGCCATGTTGAATCCATAACTGTCTGTCTCACTCGCTCGCAGAGCGCACCCTCTCGCTCTGGCGCGACTTCCTGAGTTTCATAAAGCCCTACTTAAACAAGCCAGCGCAAATCACAATCTTGAACAACTACTAAAAATAAAAATCAAACGATTAATTTATAACCTTATTCTTAACAATTCTCACATGATTTTCAAAATATCAAGCAATAAAATATCAAATTTTATTTTTTGAATACTTTTTTATACATAGATTTAAAAAATAAGGTTCGTAAGATTGTGGGTTAAAGATTCATAGCAATATGCTAGCTCATGTAAGTTGGGCCTGTAAAGTGAAGCTACATGAACGGCAGGTCCCCACTGGGCTAGTTGGGGTAGGCACCTCGCCAAAGGGACCTACTCTATCGTGTTATTATTTGTTTAGTTGGTTCATTCAGTAAATTATTGCGCGAATTTTTTATCAATGGTATATGTGTTGGCGGGAGGGGCAATATTTTTTTTTGTTAATTTTGTCATTTTTATTTATTTTTATGAGGAATTTAACTGAAATATTGATTGCTCTGAAACATTAAGTTAAAATGATAGATTGATAGATTCTTTAAAACGTTATGTAGCAAGAAGAGCTGAAGTTTTAAGTTGATTTTCTGAAATAATAAATGATTTCCCACATTTGCATTTTTTATATGGGCTAATTTAAAAATAGGCTAATTATTTTACGTGTAAATTTTTGTCAGTAGTCAACAAGCATAGGTGTCTGCTATAATAAAAGGGAAAAGAAGTTTTTCATTAGTCGATGACGTTCTGACATTTTTTGGTAAAAAAAAATGTTTAAAAAAAGTGTGCAATTTTTTAATTTATTTTGGAGTCTAAGTTTTTTTTTTTTTTTTTTACATGAGCTCCACACAGGAGGCCCTGAGGAAAATAATTTCCCTCAGGGCCTATGTCATCTTTGAGGATGCTGTGTGGAGGGTTTTTTTAAGGAAAGGAAGGAGAGGAGAGTTCTGGGAAGGAAAAGGGTTTAAGGGGTGGGTAGGATGGGGGTTCAGTGTGTCCTGGTCATCCGCCTCCAAAACCTGAGAGATTAATTATTTTGATTACAAAACGAAATATAAAGCACAAATAATAGTGAGCTGTGACGTCATGTAACTTGCACACTGACATATTTTCTGCAATTTATAATAGTTCAACGCAACTATTTTCAGTTCACAACATAATTTCCGTAAATAGCTTTAGCGCGTTGAGATATCCATTATTGTCAGAAAAAAATGCATGACGCCATATTGCTTTCTTCACATAATCAATCAGTATTAATAGGCTTGCGTCTGCGTGGTTGAATTTAAGAACTCGACTTCCAGTGCATGTCTGCCGCCGCTCCGTACGCGCATGAGAACGTGCCCTCATAGGTATAAGATTACTACTATTAGTACTACGCTTAGTACCTACTACGATTACTACCCCGATTAGTACTACGATTTTGTAAATTTGAGTATCTCTACCGACATGGAAAAATTGAGGGTAATACTTAGTTGTGAATAATAGTTTCACGCGGCTATATATTACATATGACGTCAATGCCTGTCCCGGTTACTTTGTACCAGTGACTAGCTATCACTGGATCACAGTGGATCCAAGGAACGGGCTATCCTTGAAACCAATTCCTATCGGATTTATAAAATGGTCACCAATACTAACTAGGCGAAGCCGAACCAAGCCGCCCGCAGGGCCTAGCAGCAAAAATCTGCGGATTTGGTTTTTAACTGCTAGTAGATGGCATTAATACCCTAGCGTCTGAACGATTGATATTTAAGAACCCGACTTCGAGTACATCTCTGACGCCGCGCCTTAGGTATGCAAAATCATTTTTATGTGAAGTTTATTACAAAGCTACTGGCGGGTTAAAACTGCTAGTTTTCAATTATGTATTCAATGAAAGATTCAATGCGAAAATAATGCTGGTACAAACTAAATTAAAACTACATATATGATTGTATTATGAAAATAACTTGACAATTAATAATGTTGTAAATCATGTTTATAATTTTAATTAATCTATTAATCGTTGATCGCCGCCCCTGTATAGTTTTGAGATCATAATTCCGTGCCAGGATTGAACTTCATGCATTTTGACTCGGTGGCCATCTTTGCTGTCAGAATTCTAGAAGCTTCGGGTTGGAACGAGCGGATGCTAGCTCGCTTGTAGTAGCGCAGTTGGAAACGCTTTTTTTATTATTACACACTTTAAAACATTTATTTTCGGATATTATGCTACGCCCAAATGCTTGCGACAAGCAGCTTGCCGCAAGCTCAGGCAAGCTCTGACAAACGAATGGCTGGCTTCCACACACTTGCGAGCGCGCCAGTGTGTTCGGAGCATCCAAGCGCGGCGGACGTCTACCTTAGAGTATATATTGTTACTCTAAGGCTATACTATGTTTGCGTTAATCTATTTTTATTTTGGTTCCATGCCAACTCAGAATGAAACCAACTGAGAAACACCTCAGAAAGATCTTTAAAAGCTATGAAAAAATAATTTTAAAATTGCCGGTAACCCTAACCTAACTTAATCATTTTTTTTATCGTGACCTTTCTGAGTTGGCCGGTCACCTTTATTTTAACGCGAAATAAAAGACAAGGGGATAATATATTTTTAATACCATTGAACCATTGAAGAAGATAATACTAATAAAAATATGAAAAAGAACAAGACACAGAAAAATACAATGTCTAGTTCACACGCGGTAAAAGTGAAACCTTCAGAAAACTAAGGTAGAAAAGAGTGGGGAAGCTACGAAGCACCGCACAAAGAGGAGACATTATCTTGCAGGCTAAATCCTATAGATTTTTGTCTCTTTTTAGTGCCACTTTTTCGTTTCATCGAGTTTCAAATCACAACGGTGCCAAAGAAGTTCGAACTCGAAGATCACTTGTCTTTATATAATATTGCCTTGTATTATAAAAAAAAGTTATTCTAACAAAAATCGTGTTTTTTTTTGTAATAATACTGTATAAATCATCAATAAAATATTATTTATTTATTTTGACTCTTTAGGTAAATCCAGTCGCAATAAATTACGTTAGTGCATTAAATTTATGTACTTAAACATTTTAATAAGAATAATAAGTCAGGCTCGCCTCATACGCCATTAATATTCATATGTCTCGTAATATTATCATAGACCGCACGGAGCAAAAAAGGCGTGCATTCGCCACCAGCTCCGAAGTTCCACTGAGCGCGACTAGGGATGAAACGATACGAGTAAATACAAGTACATACTCGAAATTTTTCACCGATACCAAGTACTTTTAGTATCGATACTTTGAAATTGAGTACAGAGTAGGTATCGGTCAAAAGTACTCATATCAGTATGCTAATGAGTGTCATTAGTAATGACACTATTTTATTTAACATTCACAAAAAAATTGCATATCTTAAATTGAAGTTTTGGAAGGCACCCTAACCCTAGCGTCCCTAGCTAGTCTTAGTTTTGTGTAGTTGGCAAGCTTGTTTGTCTATTTAAAAAAAAACAGGCAGCGCCGCCACCGTCATATTTTGTCGTCATTGACAATTGGAATTGACAATGTTTTCGTTCGTTTACTTTCGCTCCCATGTTCGTTAATCCTTTAACAATAGTCGGTGTTTGTTCAGTGTTTTAACTTTTTGAGTTATTGAAAATGGGGTCTCCGAAGCCTAGTGTGTGGCAATATTTCACGAAAAACGACGAGAAAACCGCAAGGTGCAAAAATGCTTTAAAACAGTGCGGTTTTGTGGCAAAACTTCTAATTTGCAAAAGCATTTAAAAAGCCACGCAGATTATATTGCACCTGTTTATGATAACAACAAGATTTCAACGTAAGTACATATATATTTTAGACACTTATATTTTTTTTCAAATTTTCCAAAAAAGATGCGATACGAGTAAGTATCGATACTTTTCAACTGATACCAAGTAAGTATCGATACTCGACGACCGATACAGTATCGAGTAAAAGTATCGATACCTCAATGGTATCGTTTCATCCCTAAGCGCGACCGAGAGCTTGCCGCTTGTGGCCAAAATATCCGACCTCGATCGGATCGGCGGCAAGCTCTCGCAAGCTCTTGCAAGCCTACGCAAGCCAAGCCACACGCGCGGCACCAGACGCTGGGGCTTGTGGACGCTTGCAGAGGCTTGCCACGTATTTGGACGCGGCTTTAGACTCGCTTCGGGTCTGCCGTAGGTATACGCGGGTGTTTACATTGCAACCATTACTCCACGGATTTCAATATCCATCGGCCATAATTCATAGTTTTCTCCGCGCAAATGGCGGCTCTATTCAAGAAGAAAATGAGAAAAATTCACGATATGTGTCTAAATTCAATGCCCCATGAAGAAAATCTTCGTACAATAATTATACTAACTTATCAAAGAACTTTCAATTATATTCAATTCACGATGAAATCTCAATACTTACTTCACGATGAAAATCTTCATACACACGAATCCTACGATAAATTATCTACCAACCTAGGTAGGTATGTACCTTCTTCACGGTGAAAATCCGGCAATAGTACCTGTACCTACATACCTACTTCACGCTTCACGGGGAAAACTTCAAGCTAACAGCACAATGAAAACGTTGATACAATAATCTCAATAAAACTACTGAACGGATTTTCATGCGGTTTTCACCAATAGATAGAGTGTTTCGTGAGGAAGGTTTAGGTATGTAATTTGAAAAGGATTTGTGTAAATTGGTTGAAACCACGGGCGTAGCCAGGGGGGGGGGGGGGGTTGAGGGTTCAAACCCCCCCCCCGAAAGGTTAAAATATCAACATCAATAATATTAAAATAAGGAGAGTTAACAGAATGTTATTTTTTAACACTGACATCTCAAAATATATCATGTATCTGTAAATGGGGACCTTTGAAAGAAAAAAAATAATTTAACTTGCAAGTTCCGTTTTTTCGGTGATTGCGGTTGATTTTTATTTTGCAAAGTGATTTTTATTTGGAATTCCGTTTCTAATTTCCGTTTCTAATAAGTAAGTGTATACGTACTTTGAAATTATTATTTCACTTAGCAAAAAGTGTTCAATAAACATATAAAACAGGATTAGTGTCACAGTCAGGTGAATACGTACTTGCATAAATGTGATTATTTGAATAATTTGACTGCTTAAAATGTTTTAAGCAGTCAAATTGTACAACTAACGTTTATTATGTATTTTGTTTTGAAAAGTTTTTGAAGAATTTTATTAAAAAAAAAAAAATAAGTAAACAATGTACATAGAAAATAAAAGTTTTGAACACAAATACAAAGTGTGACAATACCCCCCCCCCCCCCCCCCCCGACACGAATTTTGACTTTCTTGAACCCCCTCCGAAACAAAAACGCTGCCTAATCCTTTTGGGATATAACAAAACAATGAATGGTGGGATATTCCTCTTTTATAGATCTACAAAAAAGTCCGCGAATGCATATATCTATGTTTTACGGATAGCTTACTATACCCATTCTATCTTCTAAAAAAATGGTCACGTACATTGCGGTAATTGAAAAGTTATTTAGACGGATACAGTATTAATCCTTATTAACTTAAATACGTTAGTTACCCCAAGCATTTCATGCACATTATTATAATCTTTCACATCTCTACGTATTATAAATTAAAGTCCTCCGCAGCATCTGTCTGTGTCTTCGCGATAAACTCAAAGACGGCGGTGGTTATAAAGGTTGGATAACCATCCAGTAGATGACGTTGTGTTTTATTAGTCACAGCAACGCGTGGCCGGGTCAGATAGTGCATAATAAAATTAGTCATAATAGACCATATGTTTTTTTTTAAAGATTATCTCCACACAGGAGACCCTGAGGAAAATAATTTCCCTCAGGGCCTATGTCATCTGGGATGCTGTGTGGAGGGTCTTTTTGAGGAGAGGAAGGAATGAACATTGGTCTTGAAGAGACCCATGTTGTAGGAAGGAGGAAACACAGAGGCCGGCAAATCATTCCACAGCCGAGCTGTTGAACACAAGAACGAGTCGAAGAAACGACCCGTTCTCATGTGACAAATGTCAACTGTGTACAAATGTTGGGCACGCGTTTGGCGTGTTTCCCGAATATGCACCGGTGCCGAAGGGGATCAATGATGCTAGTTCCTCGGAGCATCTTCCATTGTAATACCGGTAGAACAAGGATAGTATTCCCACCCGACGCCTGTGCTCTAAAGATTGCAATCCGTCTGTTAAGATGGGAGAATCTATCAAACGGACCGCCCGTTTCGGCACAGAGTCGAGGGTGTTTTTCAGGTATTTTGGAGCTCCAGACCAGAGGTGGCTGCCAAATTCAATCGTGGGGCACACTTGTGATTTGTACAGGGTTAGCAGTTGTGTACTATTAAAGTATCTGCGGGCCCTGTACAGTACGCCCAGTTTTTGGGAGGCTAACTTTACTCTGGCTTCGATGGAGCCTCCATACCTGAGCTGGTCACTTAGGGTTACACCAAGCATATCAATGGAGGGCCTGTTCGGAAGATTGCTTCCGTTGAAAAAGACTAGATTTACATGACAAAATTTAAAAAAATTACTTATATCATTTATGTCACTATTCCAAATTCCTGTAATATTCAAAAATCTGTTTCTGAAAAAATAAGAAAATATACAGATTTAGGAAATGAGATTAAAAGAATTTGGCATTCTCAGACAATAAAAATATTACCATTTGTTATTTCGGCTACTGGCATTACCTATACCTAGCTCTCTCATTCAAAATTAAGGCATATTAGATTTGTCAAAAAATTTGTATATAAATATGCATAAATCAGTCATTTTAAATACATATAGGATTACAAAAGATTTTTTAAATATTTATTTTGAGGGATTTATAGGTCCAATTAGGAGTTCCACCGAGCCGAACCCTATATGAAAATATCTGGAGTCTGGAATATCTGGAATTATTTTGTATTTATTATACTTATATAGTACAAGTGCATAACGTGGATTGACTAGGTCAACGATACTCAACCTTTTTTCTCTTCGGGCCACATACCTACATGTATTTGTAAAGTTACGCGGGCCGCAACACTCCCCGTTGCGCCCCCCCCCCCCCTTCACCCCAAAAAAAGAAATATTCTTCTTCCCATTTGTCTTGAAGCACTCTCTTTTCATCGAACATTTTTCGTTTACATTTTGAAGACACTCCCGCCATTAATAATAATAATACTTGTATAATTTGTGGAGCGCCGTTTTTGTGAAAAATCACCTCCTTTTTTTGTTTTTAAAAAGAAAGACAAACATTCCCGGGATACGAATAACACAACAATGTTTGAAAATCTCCTACTACCACCACAGAAAGTCGAAAATGTTGCTTGTGTTGTGATGGAGGACTTAGCCAGCCGAGGAATTGAACACGCGACGCCCGGATGGGATCCAAGCACTATGCCCACTCAACCACCGACCAGTCATTATGCGTATTTAAATTATAACAAAACAGTACTTTATACGACAGCAAGAAATGCTGTTAAAAATAGTAGGTACCTGACTAACCAGTGGCATTAACCAGTTTTTATGTATTATAATTGATGCTGTTGTTTCTAGAAGTGGCACTTTTATTTATAAATTATTTGCGCGCGTACTTGTGGGTCAAATATTCGTTTTTCGGGAATAAATCTAGCGTGTGTAAATAGCAACACCCTTACACATCTACCCTGATGATGGACACTGTAACGCTGTCCGAAACGTTGGCTATAGTGGGAGGTAGCGCAACACAGCATAACACCCCAAAAACAAATAACAAAAAACCTTTTGGCCGTGAAAATCTAAACAACGTATCATATCTTACTCTTGTACCAGATCATGTGGACCATAATGACAATCCTTTTCGGGTGTCACTGTCTCTGTGTCAAAGTCGAAACGAATTTCAAGATATACGAAATTTAGACTGATAGTTTTTTGTTTAATTAAGTTCCTGATGGTAAAGTGTTTAGGGCCGCGCACAAAAGCTTGGCGGGCCGCAGGTTGAGTATGGTTGGACTAGGTGATCATTTGTGGAAAAGTGCGTGAAAGGGTTAAGTTTTTTCCTGCGGGAACGATTTAACCTGGACATAAAATCTGCAGGTAGCTATGTGTGTATCATAGATTGATTCGAATGAAAATCGTATATCATAAATACTTACTGAACTATCGCGCAATAAGTGATATAGAATTTTTTTAATACAATAATTCAATAAAATTTTATTTATTACTTACCTTTTAACCCTTAGCGGAAATGTGGCATCCTGGTGAGCACACATACAAAATATACACTATTTTCTAGTGTAGCAGTGAGCTTTTTAAAATAACACAGACATGTGCATAAATATATTGAAGTAACTAAAAAGTAATGCCAAATATTTGCCACTGTCAAAAACTTTATAAAAATTTAAAATTTTAAAGTAGGTAAAAAAATAATTAAAAAACAGTTCCAGTGAGGATTAATATAATAATTAAGTATTAATTTGTAATACTATAATTAATTTAAATTTCAAAATAATCATCATAAATGAATTAAAATTTAATTCAATAATAATTGATTAATTAGTTTTTAATACGATTATCAACGATATAGTAATTCAATGACGTGGGTCGATCACAATTATGAAATAATTAACATTATATTATGATGAATTAATTATATTTGTATTTATTTATTTATTCTTAGTACATTTACATTACAAAGGTATCTATAATATATTGTCCTCCACACTTGTGTTGTAGAGGACATTTATCAGTTGTAAATTATGGGTGGGTTTCTTCATTTACCGAGAATGCTAAATGCAATGCTAATTGTAAAAATAAACGATCGAAACTTAAAATTTAAACGAAATTTCTTAGCATTTGACCGTTTCCTTTTACAATCAGCATTCTCGGTAAATGAAGAAATCCACCATAAGAATTATAAATTGTGAATAGTAAAACAAAAGAGTGTTAATTGCTAATACAAAAAGAGAAACAATATAAATCAAAATATAAAATCGACTTCAATTCGACAAAAATTATACATTAAAAGTTAAAAGTTAAAAAGATTGTAGCCAGTTTCTTATGTTTTTTTTTGTATTCAATAATATTAGTTGTTTTATATTGTGTAGGAAGAGAATTGTATAGTTTTATAGCCTGATATCTGTAGTGTTTTTGTCCAAAGGATGTGTTTGTTTTTGGTATTTGTGGTTGGTGAGCATGTCTTGTTCTAGTATTGCGAGAATTTTGTGAAGTGTTAAATGTGGATAAGTTCTTGTAAAGGAAAGTAAGTATTTGTTTTGAATATAATTTTTGAATTTTCAGCACTGGGAATTTTTCGAATATGATTGAAGTGGGTGTTAGTATTGGTAACTTAAGTACTGCTTTTATTAGGGTTTTCTGAGCTTTAAACACTGTATTAATGTATTTTTTACAGGCACAGCCCCAGGCAATAATGCCGTATTCCATTATGGATTGTGCAAGTGCGATTATGCAATTATTAATTTAATTGTGAAAAACATTAATCGTTTGTAATACCTGCATCATACAATGTCATAACAAATCAACGCATTTTTTTTTTATTGCGTTAATTTATCTTTCAGCTGGACACATTCGACTTTGCAGTCGGTGGTGTCACTAGTGTAGATTTTGTGGACGGGTGCAATCAAAATTTTATAATCTATGCATTATTGATAAAAATAATAATCGGTTCGTTCGTTATGCCTGGATCACACGTACCGAGTAGATGGGCGAGATAGCAAAATAACGGTACAAGTCGAGAGAGTTGGGTGGACATTTACACGTATTTTTTAACTCGGCAACAAGTCATGTATTTAGTTTTGAATCTGCAGATTAGCGAGATAATGGATCGCAAAAAGATAATTTAATAAAGTGTTGCGAGCGACGAGTGGCGAGTACCCCCCCCCCCTCCCCCTCCCCCGGTGACCACGTGCAGTATATTCCAAGACCCCCCCCTACAGTTTTCACGTAGTATTTCACAAATATGGTTTCGAATCATTTTTTGCTAACAAAAAATAAAAAATGCATTATTTGGCTTATATTTGTCTTTATTAATACGGCGCTTGCTGCGTGACAGCAAGAGTGCATGCATTACAAGTGGAAAAAATATTATCATGATAAAACTTATGTCAAAATATATTGAAACCGGAACGTAATTTATGGAAACGAAAGTCTTGTTATTTTTATAAACATTTTTCATCTCAATCATCTTCAACAAACACGTTCCCTGAACTTTTTCACTTATTTGAATGTACGAGGGTGGGTTTTTAAGTTTGCGGATTGGGTAAGGAGTGGAAATAAAAACCAAAATTATTTTTCCTTTTCAACATATTCACCTACTACCCTAATACATTTTTTCCGATCTTTGAATTAACTTAAAGGAACTTTATAACAGCGTGGAACTCAATTTTCTCCACATTTCACAATTTCTTCCCGATTAAAGTGTTTGGTCGACGATAGCTCAAAGACTAATGACCTAATTACGATAAAACCCGGTGTTTATCCTAAAAATGAGTTGTTCAATTAGTACCTAATTCAGCGGTACCCCCATTAATCACTTACCTTCCCATTCCGCGAACTTAAAAACTTCCCCTCGTAGCTCGAAAAAACCGCGAGATTTCTAGATTGACTACGTGTTAAAAACCTAAGCCCCCCTCGTCCTCTAAATCCAACCTCGGGCTGTAGATATTCGTCAACACTTTGGTTCTCATAGATATTAGTTCGATTTTTTCAGTTTTTGGAATTCCTGTAGATATTAGTAGACGCCTCCTTTCACACATCCATAGGATTTAGCCTGCGAGATAATGAGATAGTATAATCGGTCTTCTCTTTGTGCGGTGCTTCGTAGCCCACCCCCACTCTTGTATACTTTAGTTTTCTGAAAGTTTCACTTCTACCACGTCTGAATTGCACACTCTGTTTTATTTTTTTTATTTTTAAAAAGTATAAGGTCTTAGTAAAATGTAATTCTAAAGCATGACAGAAAACAGCTCCGCTCGGTGTACTGATCAAAAATTACCAAGGGCGGATCCAGGATTTTTTTCTGGGGGGGCACAAGGGGCGGATGGGTAAAAAAAATCAACAATATTACTGTTAGAAATAAACATGAAGTATCATACTTCAAGTTTATTTTTACAAGTTCAAGTACGTATAGGAAGGTTTATGAAAGTGTCAAAACAATAGAAAAATTAAATGTTTAATAGAGACAGTTTTCTGTACTGTGATGGAATCTCCACAGTACAAAAAAATACCTTCTGGGGGGGGGGGGGCACGGGGGCCCTAAATCCGCCCTTGAAAATTACTACGACTAAATGTTGAGTGGAAACTCCACATGAAATTATATTTTTATCAATAGCGCGAAACTTTCATATGGATATACCTATAGCTTTATCTTTTTCTCACATAGGAAGCTCTCTCAAACACACAGTAACACTGTACACAATATACTGATAACTTCAGGGCCGGATCTACAAAATCTGGCGCCCTGTGCAGTAGGTACCGATGGCGCCCCCCCCCCCCCCCTACATTTTTATTTTGATTTTAAAAATTCGTTCACCCCAATTTTTTTTTTATGTAATTGTTATTTTTTTTTATAACTAATTTATCAAATAAAATCAAGACATATAAAGGGTGTAATAAGTGACCTGGCGGTAGCTCTCACACTCGTTTTTTTAAAGAGAGGATCGCCAGGAGCCCTATACTCCCTGAATCTATTTGGTAAACATACATTATGGTGCTATTTTAATTATTTTAGGAAAAACTCTTTGCAAGTTATGCTTTAAAATAATACAACGAATTGTTTGTTTGTGCCCGTACCATTATTTAAAATATAGGTTACGAGACAATGCGGGTGGTTTCGCTGAACTAGGTCCATTAGACATTCTTGAGATTTACTGCCTATATACCCTACACGAATATTAGAAAAAGCAAATACAAATACGTTCTCATGGCAACGTACAACACAAGAATAGCATCTACAGCTTCTGACTAGCAAACAGGCAGTCCCGACGAGAGACAGTGAGCAGTGATAATAAGAATATAACCTCAAATTTGTACGTTGCATTCCCCTGTGTTGAGCGAACACTAAAGACGTATGGTATCAACGGCTTACGAACAAAAATACCGCGCTGTGATTGGTTATTGAATTTGGATCGCACCTATTCGTCGTAAAAGACGGTAAAAGATATATGGAAAAATAGATCATACGTTAAACTAAATATATGGAATTTGTAAAAAAATTCTGTAACTGACTATAAGCCGTTGATACCAACTTGATGAGTGCGCATTCTGTTTCTTTGGAAAGTGTTGCTAGAGAGTAATAATTATTTCGTACTATGGGTAATTTTTAAACGATTCAGGGAATATTATAACTAAATTTGAATACAATATTTATTTTCTCACGGCGCCCCTTCGGAGTTGGCGCCAGGTTTTTGCACATTTTTGAACGTATGGCAGATCCGGCGCTGGATAACTTGCCACAAGAAAAACTAGCTATAAGTAGATACCTACATAATAATATTATTTGTAATAATTTAAATACTTTTATGATGTTCCATTTTTTAATGTAAATGTTTTTCCCGCTGTAATGAAGTTTGCTCTTTTGTTTACGCTTCGCATTTCGAAAGAATCGAAAATTAAGTTATATCCCACACACAAGGCGAACACAGTTGGGAAATCATTCACAATGTGTCCTTTTCACATCTCCCACCATTGTTTGCGTACATTTTAATGTGCGTGAGCGTGCATTCGCATAAATACGAATTGTAGTTTTATAGTTTGAACAACGTGAAATGGGCCGCCATTAAAAATACTATGGACATCTCACAAATTCAATGAAACAATCAAAAACAAAATGCGCATGATTCAATTGAATCATATGCTACCGCCATCTGTTAGTTGAGATTCGAACTCCTAAAAGAACAATATAAAATCACCATAGAAAATTAGACGTCATTTTATAAATGGAATTTTTGGTATTCATTTTGTAATTCTCGGCCACGCCGCTAGAGTATATAATATTTTTTTAAGCTATTTATGGTTGAACTTTCCGTTTGTGGTTCATAGTATCTTGGTTTATGAACATTGCATTGTACAAGCGAAGACAATGTGAAAAAATTATGAATGAATGGAAAATACGTCATTTTCCCACTGAAACTCATCGCGCCTGCGCAGTAAAATATGCGCAATGAAATTGCTTCTTAGTTCATTTTACTCATTTGCTCCCAATTCAATAGAAGTGTATGTTGGATACGTTTTTAGATTTTCACGGCCAAAAGTATTTTCGTTATTTGTTTTTGGGGTGTTATGTCGTGTTGCGCTACCTCCTTCTTTAGCCAACGTTTCGGACAGCGTTGCAGTGTCCATCATCAGGGCAGATCCGGCAGATCCGGTAGATTCAACATGGTATCGCTTCCAAATAAATAAGCACACATTTCACCACTAACAATAATTACCCAAATCTACCGGATTTGTCGGATCTGCCCTTATGATGGAGATGGACACTGTAACGCTGACAAAACAATCCAGTAATTGGGAAACTTAACCATTAATATTTCAGTCATTTTACTTAGAAGTTTAGGGGTACAGGTAATAAAAATAAAAAGCTATTCATTTTGTCATCATAGGTACCTGTCTAGAAATGACATAAATACATCGTCTGTAGGTGGTAACAACCACAGTTTGATAATGCCTTCAGAGGGCGAAACAGCTGTAACTCATAATAATAATTACGAAGCAGAAGCATAACTTGTTTATAATATATGTTTTATATAATGTTTTTATACATTGAATAATAATATTATTAAAGATAAATGTAAAATTTAGATAAATGTAAAACTATCCATATAGAGAAAGGCAAAATTGTAGATGGAGACGAGGGTATATTTAGAAATTTCAAAATTCAAAGTATGAAAGGGGATGAGGTTTATAAATATTTAGGATACCCGCAATCGAATAGATTAGATCACACTAGTATTAAAAATGATATTAGGATTAAATTTCAAACTAGGATCAGAAAAATTTTAAAATGCAATCTATCTGCTAAAAATTTAGTAAAAGCAATAAATACTTGGGCAATACCTCTACTAACGTACTCATTTGGCATAATTAAATGGTCCAATACAGATTTAGATAGTTTAGAACGATTAATTAGAACTACGTTAACAAAATTTAATTGCCATCATCCAAATTCAGCTATAGAACGAATTAATTTACCTAGAAATTTAGGAGGTAGAGGTGTAGTCAAAATAACATCTTTGAAACACAATCAGGTAGAAATGCTTAGAAATTTTTTCCATAGGAAAGCTAATAGCTCAGAAATGCACAAAATAATTTGCAAGGCAGATAGAAATATTACACCTTTAAATTTATATGACGAGAATGCCAACATTCTTATAAATACTAACCAGGAATTATTAGATTCCTGGTCAAATAAAATTATTCACGCAAAACACTTCAATTATCTCAACCAAACGTATGTTGACAAACTTTCGTCAAACAAATGGTTGAGTATTGGAGAGTTGAGCGCAGAAATAGAAGGATTTATGCTTGCCATTCAAGATAGAGTCATTAATACTAAAAATTATAGAAAGCATATAATCAAAGATATAAATCAAATTGATGATTTATGTAGAAAATGTTTGGCTTTTCCCGAAACTATAGAACATATTATATCGGGATGTTCTATATTAGCGCCTTCCGAGTATACATTTAGGCACAATCAGGTTTTAAAAATAATTCACCAAAGTTTGGTAATTAAACATAACTTGATTGATTGCCGTAATGTAGTACCTTATTATGAATATGAACCAAATTCATTTATAGAAAATGAATTTTATAAAATATATTATGATAAAACTATATTAACAGACAGAACAATTAGTCATAATAGACCTGATATAGTTTTACATGACAAAATTAAAAAAATAACTTATATCATTGATGTAGCTATTCCAAATTCCTGTAATATTCAAAAAACTGTTTCTGAAAAAATTAGAAAATACACAGATTTAGGAAATGAGATTAAAAGAATTTGGCATTCTCGGACTATAAAAATATTACCATTTGTTATTTCGGCCACTGGCATAATACCTAGGAATCTGATTCAAAATTTAAGCATATTAGATTTGTCAAAGAATTTGTATATAAAAATGCAAAAAGCAGTAATTTTAAATACATGTAGGATTACAAAAGATTTTTTAAATATTTATATTGAGGGATCAGTAGGATTTATAGGTTCAATTAGAAATGCCACAGAGCCGAACCCTCTGATATGAAAATATCTGGAGTCGGTGAATTATATTCCCATTTGGTCTCTAGTGGGTTGACATGTTGTTCTTGTATTGTTTTGTATTTATAATACTTATATAGTGCAATTGCATAACGTGGATTCACTAGATGATCATTTGGGGAAGTGTATGAAAGGGTTTAGTTTTTCCTTCTTTTTTTTTTTTTTTTTTTTTTTTGGGGGAAAATTTAACCCGGACATTTAAATCTGGTGCATTAAAAAAAATAGGTATAAAAAAAATAAAATAAAATAAAAATGGAGTTCTACAAAAGAAACTTAATAACAATAAATATAGTCTGTCAAAAAAGAATAGAAAATATAAAAACTGGAACTACTAAATTTGTAGACTGGCAACACCAATTTAACTGTCAAATATTTTTTTGAAGTGCAATGACACTGAACGTATAGAACACAGTAAACCACATTTTTTCTTCATGACATAAATTTGATTAAAAGGTGATTTATAAAGCGATTTGCTTTAATTTAATTTAACATAAATTTGAATTTAATAATAGATAGAAAGGAAGAATCACTAATGGTGAGTTTAGTTACACTACTTTTAGATCTGAATGAGTTAAATATATTCAGATCTAAAATTAAAGACACGATCTAAAGCCCAGGCAACGCTAGGTACTTTATCTAGTATTAAATAAATGTGAGCAATTTCTAAACTGTGCTTTATATTTTATTACAATAGTTATTCCTCATTATGTTAACACAAAATTGCAAAAGTATAATAATAATACACCTATATGCGGTTCTAATTTTGAGATCGGCGAGTATCTATACTGCAATGAAAAAATATTTTTTCCACTATTGTGCCTTTTTAATTTTTTATAAAAATGTAGGTTACACAGCTTTACTTTAACACCATGAGTGATGTGTTTAGTATTGCCATTTGATCAACAGTGGCGCCCTCATATATTTTCTACTCTTATTTGACAAACTGTACATAATTTCTTTGTTTGAAATTATTCAAATCTTTTTTCATACATTGCTGTTATTTTTATTTGGTGGTACCTACATACCGATATATTTTTGTGGTAACCAGATAAAACAGAATAATAATAAAGAATAATGACAAAACAGAAAATGATGATATACACGGTGTCCGGAAACTTGTAGTACCAACTACTAGCTTAAAATTGGTAAGTAAATCTACTTGCTCCATCACACAGAGAATCTTTACGTTCTCTATCACTTGGAGAACCCAGAAAACCGAGAGTTGCGATGTTTTTTTCGATAGAAAACCGTTCAGAAAACTGAAAACCTGAGCATTTAGATGATTTTTCGATAGAAAACCGAAAATCTGAGCATTTCGATGTTTTTATGTTTTTGAAGCCGGGCTTGTTCTTCGACCCATTTAAAAGAAACACCAAACAGTTGATGTTAAGCCCCTAGCGATCGATTTTGACCTAAAAATTCCAACATCGGTCTCGAAAACGAAAGCTCAAATCAAAAACAGTTATATCACAAAATTGACCCCAAATATGATGTAGATTCATCAGTTTCTTCCTTGTAAGTAGGTTCTACGGTTTACGGACACCATGTGCATTGTAAAGTAGGTGTATTTGTATATCTGAGGGTTAATGGTTATCTGGGGGTTAATGCCAGAAGTCAGAAGTGCCTACGTCAAATGCGTACATTGTTCAGAAAACGCAATTATTTGTCTTCTCTCACTTGGCGACGGATGTGTTTGCCCACCTAAAGCGTGGCAGGCAGGATCAGGAGAGACTGGTCGAGTTTGACCTTTTGAACTCTCCAACTGGACTCTCTCGACCCAACCTTGCACCGCAGTAGGAGGAATGGATTCACACGTCTCTCATTCCTGGATACATAGAACCCCAGATTCCTATCCACGCCTCATACTTTATTCCTTCCCAGAACTTCTTCTCTCCTTCCTTTCCATAAAGAGACCCTCCGAACAGCATCCCCAAAGATGACATAGGCTCTGAGGGATTTTTTTCCTCCGGGCCTCCTGTGAAGAGCTTAATGTAAAAACAAGGTGTAGAGGTGTAAAACAAGCCACAATAGCATTAATCTAAAGCATCTAACATTATATTATGCTTTAGTGACAGCGCACACATCAGATTTATCCATCCGATTGTCTGATCAGACAAAATTCGATTGGACGGCGGGCGCGGGAAGGCGTGGCCTATTTTAATTACCGCCGCGCCGGCCGTACAATCCGGTCCGACAATGGGCGTGGCCCCGGTATTATAACCAATCGGGTTTTCGAATCGATTTTTGTCTGACCAGACAATCGGATGGAAAAATCTGACGTTTGCGGCCGGCCTTTGAAAAAAAGAGATATTTTAGAGTACCTACTTTCGTACTTACCTTACTCAAACTACCAAAATCTGATATAGGCAATTCTAGCATTAATCCCCAAATATATATGTAGGTTATTATAGATATATATGAAGTGAATGAAACTTAATGAAACGAAAAAGCGACACTAAAAAGGGACAAACACATACATCCACGGGCGGATCCAGGATTTTTTTCTGGGGGGGGCACAAGGGGCGGACGGGCAAAAAATTTTTATGAAAGTGTCAAAACAATAGAAAAATTAAATGTTTAATAAAGACAGTTTTTGCTTCTAAGTATGTACTGTGATGAAATCTCCGCAGTACACAAAAGTACCGTCTAGGGGGGCAAGGGCGGATCCTGGATTTTTTTCTGGGGGGGCACAAGGGGCGGTCGGGCGAAAAAATCAACTATTACTCTTAGAATTTGTTTCTGGAGGGGGGGGGGGGGGGGCAAAAGGGGCGGACGGGCAAAAAAATCAACAATCACAATTAGGATTTTTTCCTGAGGGGGGGCACAAGGGGTTGACGAGCAAAATATCAACAATTACTGTTAGTTTTTTTTTCTGCGGGGGGCACAAGGGGCGGACGGTCAAAAAATCAACAATTGCTGTTAGGATTTTTTTCTGGGGGGGCACAAGGGGCGGACGCCATATCATACTTCAAGTTTATTTCTACAAGTTCAAGTATGTATCTATAGGAAGGTTTATGAAAGTGTCAAAACAATCGAATTATTAAATTAATGTTTAATAAAGACAGTTTTAGCTTCTAACTATGTACTGTGATGGAATCTCCACAGTACACAAAAATACCGTCTGGGGGGGGACACGTGCCCCCGTGCCCCCCCCCCCCTAAATCCGCTACTGTAGGGGGGGCACGTGCCCCCCCCGTCCACCCTTGCATACATCCAAAGGATTTAGTCTGCGAGAGAATAAGATAGAATAATCAGTCTCCTCTTTGTGCGGTGTTTCGTGGCCTCCCCACTCTTGCCTAGGTACTTTAGTTTTCTGAAGAATTCACTTCTACCGCGTGTGAGCTGCACACATGTTTTTCATCATCGTTTTTCATCACTTTCTTCAAAGTTCTGTTTTTTTTCTTTTGCCAAGGAACCATCTTTTGTACATCTTTGCAAATTGCAGTCCTTGTTCACATTGGGAGTAAAAAGCCCTTAGCGTATCATATTTAGCCACTAAAAACAACAGATAAAGTAATCTGCACTGCGAAAAACCTAATATTATTATTTTTTCTAACCGCAATTTTCCAGGTACCTGCTTTCAAAATGGCGGAAGTACTATGTTATTGCGGTTTACCAAGGAATTACCTTCATTCAAAACATATTGCGTAAAAATATTTAAGATGAAGCCATAGTAAATAATGCAAAATCGTACAAAATCATAAGTTTGAAAATTTGATAGCTTAGAAGTATTATAGGTGCTTCATATAATACTGCGTGTAGAACACACCTTGGCCCTTAAAAATATCGGTCATTTTTTTATAAGTCTTTTAATAAGCCTAGAAAAAAATAAAGTATAAGGTCTATAAAAAATACTTTCAAGTCCAAACTCTCCTATTAACAAACCCCTTTTCGGATTTGGTTTTATTGTATAATGTGGAAAATTTAGTTTCTTTTATAATAATCGCAAAAAAAATTGACATTTACGCCCGAACTTCACATAATAAAATAAAATAAGCATTTTATCGTTGTTATTTTTGACATCAATCAATACGGCCCGCACTCTGCGAATTTGAGTTCTTGAAGTGACCCTTATGGCATGGGCACAAGAACCATCCACTGGGCAAACCCATTTCGTATCAGTCACGCCCCGACAGGAGCGGGAGACAGTCGTGTGGCTCCGCGTCGCTTAGTTTCGTGAAATCAATTTAAAATTTCCGTTTTCTTACAATAAACAATGCGTTAAAAAGGAATTTATATTTTTTACATGCCTTTACGAAACCAATCTGTAAAAAAAAATCTCAAATACCTTTTCCAAAAGCTTTTTCTCAAGTATTTTTAAACTCCTCCCACAAAGGGCGTGAATTCCGATTTAGATTTTTTCCTGAACTATTGCATCGCCTTAACTAGCTTTTGCACCCGGCTTCGCACGCGCCACTCCCCCCCTCCCTCTGTATGTAAAAGTGTACCTACTCTGTGTGGTACAATATTAAGATCACTTATAAACAGCTCTAAATCAATGATAATGCACAAAAACTTGTAGTAAGTTAAACAAAACATTGATTTGTTGAAACGTTGAAACGTTTTCCCGGTCACTAGTAGGATATTTCAAAATTAAACACTAATATAGGTACAGGACCGTTATGACTCCAGTGCTATTTTATAGTGTATTTTACATGTACAACATAGACATTCACCATAAATCAAGTACCTAATGTTTGATTTATGGTGAGCATTTGAATATTGCTTTCCTTATCGTCTCAACACTTAGTATTTGGAGATGTCTGACTGATTAACTGGACTATAGGCAGCACTTGTCCTACGATAAGTGCCAATATAAGACTTCCTAAACGGCTTTTGGTAGGTTATCATAAAGTTTTTGCCCTTTATAAAATATGCTGTTTTTGTGAAGCCTCGATCAAAAACAGCATGCTTTAGTCTTAGTCAGGTGAGCGTGCTCATGAGCAGTGGCGTAGCTAGCATGGGTGGCACCCGTGGCGGAAGTCACCCCCCGGGGCGTAGTGTCACCCCCCCCATTAAAGTTGTCTTGAGAAAGAAATTCAAAAAGCTAATTCCGACATAAAATTGATCCAACCTGGGGGGTGGGTGTGGCTAGAGAATTTCAGGGATAAAAATACTCCTCCACAAATATAGGCTATTTTCACCTATACAAAGTCCGAGCGACACAAAATTCGGGGCATTCCACGGGAAGCCATAGAGCTATGAAAATGTAAGTAACAGACATTGTGCATGTGTACAATATTTTGGTGACAATATCCTTCGTATTTTTTTTCCACGGTCGGGTGTCACCCCCCCATCGGGTGTCACAACCCATCGGGTGTCACCCCCCATCGGGTGTCACCGCCCATCAGGTAGCACCCCCACTGCTCATGAGCTTGCTCATTTACGAACACATTTGCTCATTAATGGGCATTCTCGATTTGACCATGCTCAAAGCCATCAATTGTACGCACATGCTCTTTATGAGCATGCTCTTGTCAAATAAATGTCAACAAATAGAGTCAGTACCTTATTAATTGTTTTTTTGTTTAATTCGTAGAACTCGATTTAATTTAAAAAAAAAAAAAATATATATATATATAATGTTATTATGTGGCAGGTCGGATCGGGAGAGACTGGTTGTGGGAGACCTTTCCAGCCGGAATCTCTCGACCAATCTTCTTCCACCGCAGCGGGAGAGATGGATTCATACATTCATCACTCTTGGACACATTGACCCCCAGATTCCTACCCCCCCCCTCCCCTCATACATTTTCCTTCTCAGAACTTCCTCTCCCTCCTTTCCTAAAAATAGTCCCCACAAAGCTTCCTTAAATATGAATTAGGCCCTGAACTAATGTAAAAAAGAGGAAATTGGTATTGCCGTAGGTAAGAAACAATTTATTTATGTATTAGAATTAGATAGAACCTAAGAATTCGTAATAAATTGTACCGCGCCCAAAAACGGCGCAATACAAATTATCCAATTATTATTTTTTACGCACCAGATTTAAATGTCCAGGTTAAATTTTCCTCACAGGAAAAACTAAACCCTTTCACACACTTCCTCAAATGATCATCTAGTCAATCCACGCTATGCAATTGCAATATGCAATTAGTATTATAAACACAAAATAATACAAGAACAACATGTCATCCTACCTAGGGAATGCAAATCTCGCGAGATTGGGGCTTAAGCGAGATCCCGCGAGTTTATGCATAACAATACTGCGAGATCTCGCCAATATCGAGATGCGAGATTGGAAATTTTGTGTGTTTTTTTGCAAATTACCTCGGTTACGGTTACCTCGAGAGTGTTTTCTCTTGGGGTAAAAATAATCTCGTTGAATTTAATATTTCAAAGACCCAATCTTGTCTGATTACGTCTAAAAGGGATCGAAATGAAAATCTAGTCTCTTTCAACGGAAGCAATCTTCCGAACAGGCCCTCCATCGAAATGCTTGGTTTAACCCTAAGTGACCAGCTCAGGTATGGGGGCTCCATCGAAGCCAGAGTAAAGTTAGCCTCACAGAAACTAGGCGTACTGTACAGGGCCCGCAGATACTTTAATAGTACACAACTGCTAACCCTGTACAAATCACAAGTGCGCCCCACGGTTGAATTTGGCAGCCACCTCTGGTCTGGAGCTCCAAAATACCTGAAAAATACCCTCGGCTCTGTGCAGAAACGGGCGGTCCGTTTGATAGATTCTCCCATCTTAACAGAAGGATTGCAATCTTTAGAGCACAGGCGTCGGGTGGGAGTGCTATCCTTGTTCTACCGGTATTACAATGGAAGATGCTCCGAGGAACTAGCATCATTGATCCCTTCGGCACCGGTGCATAGTCGGGAAACACGCCAAACGCGTGCCCAACATTTGTACACGGTTGACATTTGCCACATAAGAACGGGTCGTTTCTTCGACTCGTTCTTGTATTCAACAGCTCGGCTGTGGAATGATTTGCCGGCCTCTGTGTTTCCTCCTTCCTACAACATGGGTCTCTTCAAGACCAATGTTCATTCCTTCCTCTCCTCAAAAAGACCCTCCACACAGCATCCCAGATGACATATCCCAGCGTGGAGTTAACGTAAAAAAAAAATTAAAAAAAATAATCACAGTATTTGAATAAATTAGGAAAAAAATAATAAAAATTATAAGTATTATAAGATAAACATTTATTTTCACGATTTTTCAACAGACTTTTATGCATCGAACATTGTTTGACGTATTTGTCTATAATTTTTCAATAAACTTCTAAGTAGTAAACTTTGACGTTCTAATATCAAACAAAAATCTTGTAGTAAAAAAACAGTTCTTTTATAACAAACAAAACAACGAGAAGTCAAAAAAATGAAATTTATTATCTAAGTTGAGTTGACTATTAAACTGAGATATTATCTTCTCTTCTATAATATAAAAATGAATTGCTAAATGTGTTGCGCAAATCTCGAGATCAGCTGAACCGTTTTCGCTAATTCTTTTTTTAGAATATTCCTTGAAGTACGAGGATGGTTCTTACGGAGAGAAAAATTAAGAAAATTGCGCAGAAAATTGGATAATTTCAGAAAACATCGCACGTTTGACAGTTCGCGTGTTTGAGAATGACATTTTGCAAAACATTGATTGTTCAATCAGGATTCTATTTTTGAAAATCTTTAATAAATTTATTTAAAGTAGGTACTCCCCTAATAGTTTGAATTGAATCAAGAATTTTAGATATCTTAAATAGGTACCTATGTTAGGTACCAAATTTAATATACATGAAAAATGGAAATTTGAATAAACATTGTAAAAGGTGGCACACGGGCTGTTTAATAACTGAATGTACTGGGATTGAATATATGGAACGCGGGAGGAGGGTTGACGGGACGAGAGAGCGGGAAAGGGAAGAGGGAAGGCGGGGAGGGTGGAAGGGGAACGCGGGAGGGGAAGGTTACGTGTGAGGGGGGAGAGGAGTTCGTGGGACGTCGGAAGGGGGGGAGTGGAGTGGGGAGAGGGAAGGTAGAGGTGACGGAGTGGAAACGCTAGAGGGTAAGGGGATGCAGGAGAAGAAGGGGAGGCGGAAGGGGAACGGGAAGAACGGGAAAGGACACTCAGGGAGAAACAATTTCTTTATTAAATGGCATAGCAACGCATGCCGGGACCAGCTAGTTATCAAATAAATAAAACTATATCTATTTAGTAGATCCATTAGATATTCAGATTAATTAATAAAATATACCAATTAAATGAAAGATTTGTTCAGTTCAAATCACAAGCCATTATTACGAATTATTTTGAAAATAGCCCCTTAAGAAGCACAAAATGTCCAAAGAATCATCTGCTAAACGGCTTCTTATTTCCGCGCTGTGCAATCTCGTAAAACTCGCGAGATCTCGCCCTTTTTTCGTCCGAGATCAATCTCGCTAAAAAGTCCGAGATCTCGCTTTGCATTCCCTAATCCTACCAGAGACCAAATGGGAAAATAATTCACCGACTCCAGATATTTTCATATCAGAGGGTTCGGCTCGGTGGAACTTCTAATTGCACTTATAAACCATTATTATTATTATTATTTAGGAGGAGAGAAAAATCATAATACATAGTAAATTGTTCACCTTGAGTTTTAGTGTTTTCCTTTGCGAAACCGCGAGAGCCCGGTGGTCAATTCGTCACCTTCTCAAACACGGTTTTTCACGCCAACTAAATTTTACACCTTATACTATAATAATAAAAAATAAACGACATTATTTGACTAAATAAAATTTTCATTACTCACAGGGAATTCTTTCAACATTCAATAATCACGGGTGAAATAGGTCATATAGGATAGATGGGTAGGTAGAATAGTTTCACCATTATAAGATCCTCGGATATAGGATATAAAGAATATGTTAGCCTCACAGAAACTGGGCGTACTGTACAGGGCCCGCAGATACTTTAATAGTACACAACTGCTAACCCTGTACAAATCGCAAGTGCAACAAACGGTTGAATTTGGCAGCCACCTCTGGTCTGGAGCTCCAAAATACCTGAAAAATACCCTCGACTCTGTGCAGAAACGGGCGGTCCGTTTGATAGATTCTCCCATCTTAACAGACGGATTGCAATCTTTAGAGCACAGGCGTCGGGTGGGAGTGCTATCCTTGTTCTACCGGTATTACAATGGAAGATGCTCCGAGGAACTAGCATCATTAATCCCTACGGCACCGTTGCATAGTCGGGAAACACGCCAAACGCGTGCCCAACATTTGTACACGGTTGACATTTGCCACATGAGAACGGGTCGTTTCTTCGACTCGTTCTTGTGTTCAACAGCTCGGCTGTAGAATGATTTGCCGGCCTCTGTGTTTCCTCCTTCCTACAATATGGGTCTCTTCAAGACCAATGTTCATTCCTTCCTCTCCTCAAAAAGACCCTCCACACAGCATCCCAGATGACATAGGTCCTGAGGGAAATTATTTTCCTCAAGGCCTCCTGCGTAGAGTTAACGTTAAAAAAAAACGGTTCACGACGACTTCAACGAATATCAATGCATCGAAAATCAATTCATCGAAAGCAAATTCATCGAAAACGAGTTTATCGAAAACCAATTCATCGAAAATCAATTCATCGAAAACCAATTCATCCAAAAAATATATTTTGTTAATATTTGAGAGAAATGCCGAGCGGACCGAGAAGTTAAAATAGCATTGGTCAACCTAAACTAACCTAACCTAACCCAATCTAACCTAACCTAACTTAACCTATTTAACCAATTTTTAAATATTTTTTATCATCACTCTTAATGACCTTTCTGAGTTGTTTATGATTGGTTTCATTATGAGTTGTCTGGTCACCGTCCTTAGATATCCCTTTTTTGCAGTATCAGAAAATCGGAAATCGAAGAGACAACCTATAAATTTTACATTGTCACTACGAAACTGACAGTTGCTAAATACATTTAACTCAGTTAAACAGACCTTTTTGGGTATTTAATTTTGACAGCTCTAATACCTACAAAAAAAAATGTTTTTCGATGAATTGGCGATTCGATGAATTGATCATTCGATGAATTGGTTTTCGATGAATTGATTTTCGATGACCTCGTTATCGATGAATTTGCTTTCGATGAATTGATTTTCGATGAACTCGTTATCGATGAATTTTCTTTCGATGAATTGATTTTCGATGAACTCGTCGGTTACCGATATAAACCATCATTTTTTCTCAACGAGGGCGATAACGACCCCTTGTGGGCGTTTGAGACTTTCAGGGTTGCGGTAGAAGACCCAGAAAAAACTAGGGGGCGTTGAGGAAAACTAGGAGATGTTGAGATGGCATGGCAGAGAAAAAAAAATCGTTTAAAAAAGACAAAAAAAACCCTCTGTGCCGTTATTGGACGGTTAGTATTTATTACTAGCTTTTGTCCCCGGCTTCGCTCGCACAGTATTAGTGGGTTTCCCACTCCGCCTCCTCCACCTTCCCTATCCCCACTCCCCCCCCCCCCCATCCCACCTTCACCCTTCCCCCTCCACCCCCCCTCTTTCCCCCCTATCCCCAAACTCCCTCCCCCCCTAACCCCTACCCCCCTCCTCCCTTACCCCCCCTGTCCCCTCCCTCCCTCCCTCCCTCCTCCTTCCCTCTACACCCGTTACATTCGTGCCGTACCACCTATTAAAACGTAACAATCAAACACGCGCAGTTTCGCATTTATAATATTTGTATAGACATTTATAATATTAGTACAGATTAGTATTTTATACATTACTAGCAGACCCGGCCACGCGTTGCTGTGGCTAACGAAACACAACGCCATTACCCAACCTTTATAAACTCCACACCAACCGCTTGCCAGCTGCCCGCTGCCCGCTGCCTGAATTGAATATTTGAATTTCTCGACTTTTCTCTACTATAATAAGCATGTTTTTATACGTATAAACCTTCCTCTTGAATCACTCTATCTATTTGTGAAAACCGCATGAATATCCGTTGCGTAGTTTAAAAGATCTATGCGCACATACATTTTGAATAAAATAATTCAAATCAAATACCTACTTACTCTAGGACATCTATGTTCCAATTTCTTCCGTGGAACGAATTTAAAAAAATGACTATAGTTGAAATCACACAAAAAAATGTTTTCTTTAAATTTCTCGGCTTTTCTCTAATATAATTTACACGTATTATACATATAAACATTCCTCTTCAATCACTCTATCTATTGGTGAAAACCGTATGAAAATCCGTTGCGTAGTTTAAAAGATTAACGCGCACATACATTTTGAACGACTTCATTTTATACTATGCAATGATGATGATGATTTGAATTTTTACTATCAAAGGAATCTCCATAGTAACCTAAACAAATAACAAAATGACAGTGCACGTCAAACAATTAATTAGCAACGCTTTGCTTTTCGTCCGGACAATAAACGTATACAAAATAATTTCATAACGTCAGAGCTTTAACCAATATATACAGCCTATATTGCTCGCAAATAATGTAGCTTTCTATTAGTGAAAGAATTTTTTAACTCCATTCAGTAGTTTTTGCGTGAAAGAGTAACAAACATCCATACATCCATACAAACTTTCACCTTAATAATATTAATAGGATATATTATACATATTACGAGTATATTATATAATTTAATATAATAATAATTGGATTTATTGTGTTTATGTTTTAAATATTAATCCTCTGCCTGTTGTGTATAGATAGGTATAATAAATAAATAAAATAAAGAAATTGGTCACTAGTGTGTGCGGCCATCCTCTCTAGCGGTAAAGACGCTAAACTCAGGGCCGGTTTTAGCACTACTAGCGCCCTGGGCGAGATTTCCACGGCGCCCCCTAACTGCAATTCAATTCCATACGAAAAAAGGCAATGGGTGTAATGAAATAACCGTTTATTAAAAAAAAAACTATTTATTTAAAAAAAAACTAATAAAATTTCACTTTTCTAGTCTTTCTATCGGCGAAATTGATAACCTAATAAAATTCTTTGATTAGGTTTTATCAAAATCGATGTTTTCAGCAATTTCATTTTCGATTGACAAAGTTGCCAAGTTTGTCAATTTAGATTGAGATATTGTCGATCGCAGATAGGTTTTTATCTTGAATGAATTGTTTCATTGTTTGCTAGTTATTTTTATGAAATGAGAATTAAAGAAATGTCGCCCTGTATCATTCTTCGGATAATTATCAATGTGAGTTTGCACTGGGCCACTAGTTATTATATGATCAATTATTTTGCTATTTCGAATGAGTGGCCAAGTGGCTGGAGGCTGGAACGTCATATAGCATTTGTATGTGTTGTACATCACCAATGGAGTCATCCTGAGCAGCATCTGTAATTGTAGCACAACTTATTCCCTCACTTCGGGAAACTTCGTCCCCAATCTCTTCAGCAGATATCTGATCTGACTTGTCAGACAGAGGCTTCATTACCGATGAATTCGTTTGTATTCCAGATGTAGATGACACATTCAGGTCTTGATTTTTTGTTATGATATATTTAATTCATAAACTTTTTTGTTTTTTGAAATTCCTTTTCTTTTTCTGACTTTCGTTTTCCATATTTCGACCCAGGTTTCTTTTGATTAGATAAATGTGTTCAGACATTTTGTACTAATTAGTTAAGTAGCAATCAATCAAATCTGCAACAAATTAAATCTCTGTTAGTCGAAACATTTCTAAAAATAAATTGATTGCAATAATTTTCAATATAACGCTATCCAGCGAGGACGACCAAAAACGCATTATATTTGGGATAGTGTTAAACACGGGAAGGAAGATAAAAAAATGTAGGTAATGTTGACATGGCAGCACAATATTTGTGAAATGTTTTACTTTTACAAGCTTGTGTTTCGCGACAGTGCTTAGATTTGGACGAAAAAATCACGATCATCCACTCGTTCCCGTGGAAATGAGATTTTTCCCGCATTAAAAAGTAGGTAATCTATATATTTCTTCGGCGTCTATATTATCTCCATATCAAAATTTCATCAATATAGTATAATTAGTTCCAAAGATTACCCCGCCCCAAACGTATAAACATACAAACAAATGTTATAGAGATCGATAGGGAAAAAATTCGGTGTTTGGGCGAAATTCCTAAAAAATAAAACTAGTTATTTTTATACTAATTTGGGGTCGGGGAATCCGAATCTGAAAGAATTAGGCGGCGGCAAGCAATATTAACTGAATTACACGACTTTAAAAATTTTTATACACACACAGGAAAATAGCCATTTTGGAAGCATTCTGATTCCTAGAAAATCAAACTGTATGTTATCTTGTTTTTCTATGATCTTCGTACTACGTGTGTCAAAATGCTTCCGAAATGATTATTTTCATGTGTGTGTGTATAGAAAATTTTAAAGTAGTGTAATTCAGTTAATATTGCTTGCCGCCGCCTAATTCTTTCAGATTCGGATTCCCCGGCCCATAGTTAGTATAAAAATAACTAGTTTGATTTTCTAGGAATCAAAATGCTTCCAAAATGGCTATTTTCCTGTATGTGTATAAAAAATTTTAAAGTCGTGTAATTCAGTTAATATTGCTTGCCACCGCCTAATTCTTTCAGATTCGGACTCCCCGACCCCAAATTAGTATAAAAATAACTAGTTTTATTTTTTAGGAATTTCGCCCAAACACCGAACTTTACCCATCGATAGATAGCAGAGAGAGAAAAATATAGTAGAAGAGAGTGTTTAGTACAGATTTTTAAAATAAATTTGTACTTGCCTAATAAAATGATCCGTCAAAATATCAAATAACAAATACCTAATTTTACACTTTACAATATTTATATTTCAACTTTTTAGATAAAACTAATGGCACTCTCTAGTCGGAACCAAGAGTGACGAACAAGAGCAATGCAACGTAGCGTGGAACGTCTGATTTCTGCGTTTGTTTGATTTAAAAATAATTGACATAACTATTTTATGTGCGTCCACTTATGCAAATAACGAGAATGAGCGGGATGTGTTCCGCTTTGTCAAGAATAATGCCAACTCTTTTTAAATAAAATGTTAAAAAGAGATAGATAAGGTGTTTCTCTATAGTTGAGGATTCCCGGTAAAATGAAATGCATGCAGTGCTCCGATCGAAGGGATTGTACACTATGTTCCAGTTCTAGTGTTGCCACCATAACATTTTTTTTCCTAAATTTAGGGAATTTACGAGTAAGTAGGCCTGGCTCAAAGAGCGAGGGAATATAGAGTGGCGCCCCTTTATGTCCGGCGCCCTGGGCGGTCGCCCAACCGCGCCCTACCCTAACGCCGTTACTGGCTAAACCGTACATGGTTAGATCTGGTTGCATGCAAGTTCGTGCAAGAAGAAATGAAATGACTGCCTTTGTGTTCTGGTGCGTAATTCGTTATGTTTTTAATAATAGCATGAATGGAGTCCCACGCAACACCTCCCACTCCTACTATTGCCACTCCAGCACCGCTGATTCATACCTAAATAACACGTAATAATACAGATATACGGACCAAGTAGCTACCTAGAACTAGTATTTACAATGCACTAGTACTTTCCTTGTGAATACAAGACCATGACTATTTCAAAAACATCGAACAGAGATAATAAATGTTTTCTAAAACCCTTGCAAATGGATCTGAAAAAGTTTAGCTTTCCAACTACAATTTTTTTTTTTTTTAATTAATGAAACAGAAAAATCAGAAAAAGATACGGTCACGTCTGGGGCTCGAACGCAGGACCTAAGCCTTGCCGGGGCGGAACTCTATCAACTGAGCTAATGGGTCCCGATCCGATTCGGTAATATTTAACTGTATCATACTGTTATTATTGTAAATACTTGCATTATATTATTACTGTTATTTTTTCGTTATTTCTATTATTCCAGACTTCCTCGACCGGGCGCAGCTCTTATTTTTCTTGTTATTTACTAACACTGTTATCTGTATTTTTTTTATATTTTTCTCTATAGATTTCAGTAGAATTATTCCACGGGCTGCCACATTTATTATTCTTTTGAATTATGTTAATGTAAGTTATGTAAGTAGGTACTTGCTTATTACTCGTATCTCGAACTACCACTGTATTTTGGAAGCAACTTGTTGGCGTTGTTCGCGTTCATAAAGTAATTTTTGAACTAAATAGAAGGTTTTTGACCACTTTGAAAGTAAACATTATCGTTTTATACTTATTTGTGTTGTTGTGGCGATGATTACCTCGATGTGCCGCGGTGGAACTATATATTTATTTATTTATTTATTAACGCCCTTTTCGGGGCTTTTACATATGATATAAGAAATATACAGTATTTATTGTACATAACTGAACTGCCTTCGTAACAATATTTTATATTTGTTTAAAGTGAAGATGTCCACTGACTTGGTATAATTGTTTCCCTCCATTAGTATTCTGGGCAAAGAGGAATACATATGGTAGTTAGTTCCAGAATTACTGCACTGAAATAAATCCTGACTTCTAGTATTACGTAGTGGAATCCGGAAGCTTATCAATTCGAGCAATACCGGACTGTCAACTAAATCATTTAGAATTTTATACAGAAATACCAAGTCAGTGAAAGTTCTTCTGTCTGACAATTTGAGCATATTCATATCATTCAAAATAGTATTGTAGTTCAACATAATTGCTGGAATACCCATTTTAAAATTTAGAAAACGTAAGAATTTGTTTTGTATTCTTTCAACAGCTTGAACATGTATATTGTGATATGGGTTCCAGACGGGAGAATTGTATTCAAGTTGACTTCTAACATATGCAAAATATAACAGTTTTATACACTTTATATTGTTAAAATTTCTAGTTAGCCTAGTTATAAATCCCAACATTTTTAAAGCCTTATTAGAGATTTCTGTTATGTGGTTAACAAATGAAAGATTAGATTGAAAAGTGATGCCCAAGTCTTTAATTTGTGTTAATGTCTCCAGAGTATTGTTATCAATGTTGTAATTGAAGATCACTGGATTTTTTATTCGAGAAAATCTAACTATATGACATTTTGAGATATTTAAGTAAAGTCTATTTTCATTACACCAAATATATATATAACATGTTGTGTGCTCCTTCGCAGATGTTTATAGGTAAGTGATTGGTTATCCTTCTTCCTTGGATCCATTGTTTTTCCTCACACTTATTATCATCCAATTCCAGCAAAAACCTTATTTCATTGTTAGTATTTACAGTTCATTTTGAAGTGCATCTGAAGCAGCAGTTGAAGCAGTTTCGGAACCAACACATACTCTTCTGTTATTCTGATTCTTGATTGATTCACTTGATTGTGCGAAACCTGCAAGGCCCTGTCAGGCCCGCGAGTCCATGTTTAGTTTTGAGAGGGCGTCTACCTGCAAAACGCATCTGCGTTCCAGTCCTACTATGGAAGGACGGGTTCAGTACTGAATCACAGCACAGCCACCCGTCACTCCCGTGCATACCATCATTTCATGTCTCCGAAAGAGCAGGCAGAGTCATCCGGCAGATTACTGAAAATCCTTAGTTCAAATTGTCAAAATTTCTGGAACCTATTTTTTGGTTCCAAATGCCCAAGACAACCCCAATTGAGCCTCTATTCGTAGAAATAGCGTTGTGTGAAAATAATCTGATATAATGACTGTCAAATATTTCATTTGACTTTTTTTTACATTAAGTCCACACAGGGGCCTCGAGGAAAAGATGAGATGCTGTTTGGAGGGTCTTTTTGAGGAGAGAGGGGGAATGAACATTGTTCTTGAAGTGACCCATGTTGTAGGAAGGATGAAAAACAGAGGCCGGCAAATGGTTCCACAGCCGAGCTATTGAACTCGAGAATGAGTCGTAGAAGCGATCCGTTCTCATGTGACAAATGTTAACCATGTACATATTCTGGCGCGCGTTTTGCGTGTTTCCAGACTATGCATCGATGCCGAGGGGATCAATGACGCTAATTCCTCGGAGCATCTTCCATTGAAATACCGGTTGAACAAAGATAGTATTCTCACCCGACGCCTTTGCTCTAAAGATTGCAATCCATTTATTAAGATAGGAGAATCTAACAAACGACTGCCCGTTTCTGCATATAGTCGAGTCGCGGGTGTCTTTCAGAAATTTTGGGGCTCCATACCAGAGGAAGACACCAAATTCAAATGCGCTTGCGATTTGTACAGGGTTAACGGTTGTGTATTATTAAAATATCTGCGGGCCCTGTACAGTACGCCCAGTTTTTGAGAGGCTTACTTAACTCTGGCGTCGTCGGAGCCCACATACCTGAGCTGGTCTTATATGGAGGCCTATCACATGCATATCAATGGAGGGCCGGTTCACGACGAGTTCATCGAAAACGAATTCATCGAAAATCAATTCATCGAAAACCAATTCATCGAATGATCAATTCATCGAATCGCCAATTCATCGAAAACGAGTTCATCGAAAACCAATTCATCGGAAATAATTTCATCGAAAACCAATTCATCGAATGATCAATTAATGATCAATAAGTCCACAGTGGTTGGAAGTTCGAACAACCACCGCACCTTCGCCATAAGAGCTGCGTTCGTATGAAAAACGACGGAAATTTCCGAACCCCGTCCGTTTCATATCGGTTTCGCTTGCCCTGCTGCATCGATTACATCGAATACAAGATCGAAACAAACGAAAATCTGTAGTCTAGATCAGCGTTTCCCAAAAGGTGTTCCGCGGAACCCTGGGGTTTCGTAGAAGCATCACAAGGGTTCCGCGTTCCGTCCGGATTGTTGCAAGGATCATTGCAAGGAAGAAACACAAATACTTTTACAGTAAATGACAAAATCTCTTCTCTTAGAAAGAAAGTCTTCTGAATAGAATATTTTGAAAAAAAACAGTACTAATTTTTTCTCTTTAAAACGAGTTTCTGGAAAAAAAGAGTTGCAAGTAACCTCAGATATTGAAAAATGCATTTACGAACATTTGATGGCCCTCAACAAATCTCTGGAAGAGTATTTTCCTGAAGAAAACCTGCAGGACATTGACTGGGTACAGAATACATTCCTAGTTCACAGGAAATGTACAGCAACAGAGTACGAGACTTTGATAGATATCAAATGTTCTTCTACCTTACAACAAAAGTATAATTCAGAAAAAACTAATCTGGATGATTTTTGGATTGGACTTAAAAACGAATATCCAGAAGTCGTCGAGAAGGCTATCACAGTTTTGTTACCGTTTGTGATCACTTACCGGTGTGAAACTGGTTTTTAGGCTTACGCTTACACAAAAAACAAATACAGAAACTGACTGGATGCAGCTCCAGATCTTCGTATTCAGCTATCTGACACAAAGCCTGATTTCAATGCTATTTTAACAAAAAAATTAAAAAGATATCGCTCTTCACATTAATGTAAGTTTTACACAAAACTTTAGATCTTTCTTTTCAAGGTAAACATGAAAGTATGCAAACTACGAGTTTATCTTTTTCTTATAAAAATAGGGTTCCGCCTAGAAAAGTATGATCGATAAGGGTTCCGGGGCGAAAAAAAATTGGGAAACACTGGTCTAGATCATCCCATTTATGACTTCCTTAACTTAACTTGACTATGACTTACTAAAGGCTCGCCTGACGGATGGGTACACTGGTAACTCTTAAATTATTTTTTTTATATTTTTCGCTTATTTTTAAAAAATATGGCATTCAAAGTTTTTAAAAATATACTGAAATAAAAATAATAATAAAGATAAACTAAAAATTAAAAAAAAAAAAAAAAAACTTTAAAAAATCGTACACAAAAATTTGCCAGGCTGCTGGTCGGCAGACCGCGAAATTCTTATATGGAATGATCTGGACTATAGTTATTCATTGGTTTCATTCGTGTAGTCGATGACGTAAAATCGACCAATTTTTTCCCTACTTTGACGCCGGCTGCCTCCGAACTTGCCAGGCTGCCGGTTGGCAGACCTGCTTTTTTCTCATTTTCTAATTGACCTTTATCATATGAGACCATTCCCGTTCGTGTAGTCGATGACGTAATTTTGACCAAAAAAATCGCTGACTATTTCCATGACTGCGCGGCTCCTGCCAAGAGGCGCACCGGCAGACCAGCTTTTTTAAGGTTTTCTAAATGCCCATTATCACTTAAAAGTAGTTTCATCCATGTAGTCGATGACGTAGGGTTTACCTATCTCCCCTCCCGGTCTAATACTCGTACAAGGGTTGTCTAAGAATTAAAGACCGTTCTAATTTAAAAAATCAACAAAAATGTATATTTACAAAAAAATCGTTTAACATTTTAGGTACATAGTACATATTAACACTATTTTTCGACATAGTTCTCGTTACGATCGATGTACTTGGTGAGCCGTGGCACTAGGTCCTTCATTCCCTTATCTTAGAACTCCGCTGGCAAAAATGCTATCACCTCTCCCTCCGCGTCCTAATCGGTCTCCGAAAGTTTTCCGGCCAAATGTTGCTTCAGGTGAAGAATGATGCTAATAATGTCATTGATTGTCTTTTTGATTCCGGGGTTAGATGGTGAACCCATGTTCCAACCCAAAAAAGCCTCGCCTTGGTAGGAAAAACGGTTCGAAGAGATCCGAGCGCTTTCCTCACGATTTTGCTCTTCAGCATTTTGAGAACCCAACGAGCATGCAATTTGTGTACGCCATTTTTCCCACAAAATCGTTTGTGTGGTTGACTTACTGACGTCTGCGTCTAGAATCAAAACTGCGAGCTTACGAACATCAACAGGGCGGACTCCCTCTTAGTTGAGAAAGCGAATATTGAAGGTACTTCACAGGTGGTGGGATTCGACAGCCGAGAGATCGCACCGAAGCAGCTACCTTGCCGGATCAATGCTCGTTTTGCTTGGATAACCCTCGTACATCATTGTCCAACCACGATAAGCGAGTTGTAAAGTATTGTGACGCAAGGATAGTAGATGTAGAAAGGTGACTATCTATAGATTTCGGGAAATTTCATTTGATCATAATCGACGCTATTTAAACGACCTTTCTCTGTATGATTATCCAAAAATGTAGGTAGGTTGGGACCTACCTTAATAAGTCAGCGTGGTAACGTAGGTACCTACCTTCAATTTCGATTTCGTCAATGGATGAAATACTGAGATAGATAGATGACATAATCTCTAGCAATCAGTTGATCAGATTGTATTTATGCATGTGTGCATGTTTCTGCCTTTTTTTTATCTTTATTGCATATTTCAGTAAATGTTTCGCAACATTGTGTTGCGAAATCCGCTATTGTAACGAGATAATTAAATAAATGCACAATTTTATCGGTGAACACAATTAGCCTTTATTTTGGTTACATTCAATTTTCAAGTACGATACGTATTGACGTACTGCAGTTCAACAATAGTAACAGTATAATAAACTTTATCAATAACTTCATGGGTTAACTGATAGAGAAACAGGTTCCACCTTCGTCGGTCCCTCCAAAGGAAACTTAATTGTCATCTTACCTCTTACCTTTGTTTTATCAGAATGGTTTCAGTGAGAAGAGACTTTTCTATGGAATAGAAACCCAAATTTGAATCTACTTCAAAGAGAAGAGACTTTTCAGAAACCCAAATTTGAATCTACTTCAAAGAGAAAAGACTTTTCTACGGAATTGATACCCAAATTTGAATCTACTTTAAAGAGAAGAGACTTTTCTAAGGAATGGAAACCCAAATTTGAATCTACTTCAAAGAGAAGAGACTTTTCAGAAACCCAAATTTGAATCTTCTTCAAAGAGAAAAGACTTTTCTACGGAATTGATACCCAAATTTGAATCTACTTTAAAGAGAAGAGACTTTTCTAAGGAATAGAAACCCAAATTTGAATCTACTTCAAAGAGAAGAGACTTTTCAGAAACCCAAATTTGAATCTTCTTCAAAGCGAAAAGACTTTTCTACGGAATTGATACCCAAATTTGAATCTACTTTAAAGAGAAGAGACGTTTCTAAGGAATAGAAACCCAAATTTGAATCTACTTCAAAGAGAAGTGACTTTTCAGAAACCCAAATTTGAATCTACTTCAAAGAGAAAAGACTTTTCTACGGAATTGATACCCAAATTTGAATCTACTTTAAAGAGAAGAGACTTTTCTAAGGAATGGAAACCCAAATTTAAATCTACTTCAAAGAGAAGAGACTTTTCAGAAACCCAAATTTGAATCTTCTTCAAAGAGAAAAGACTTTTCTACGGAATTGATACCCAAATTTGAATCTACTTTAAAGAGAAGAGACTTTTCTAAGGAATAGAAACCCAAATTTGAATCTACTTCAAAGAGAAAAGACTTTTCTACGGAATTGATACCCAAATTTGAATCTACTTTAAAGAGAAGAGACTTTTCTAAGGAATAGAAACCCAAATTTGAATCTACTTCAAAGAGAAGAGACTTTTCTACGGAAAAGAAACGCAAATTTGAATCTACTTCAAATTTCGTTCTATAAATAGACCATGGATTCTCATAGATTAGCTGTTCACAATAGTTGGCCTCTTCAAGACCCGCAAACCCTTCGAATAATAAGAAAATAATTTTCTGTCAAATTTTGCCTAACAAGGTTTGCGCGCAAAATTCCTGGTTCTTCCCATGCATTTTAAATGTTCCTATTTATTGGTTTTTTTAACGCTTTTGCAAAAACAAAAATTGTTCTAAAATCTAGATAAAATAATCTTTCCGGTGTGTTTATTAGAAATCAACATTTTTGTTTCTAAATATTAAAATTTTAATATTGGAAATTTAAATTGGCTAAAAAATGCATACATGCGAATAATCGAATTAAAGTAATTAAAATAGAATAAACTTAAAATTTAAAATACAGACTCCTTTTCTAAATAAAATTTGTAATAAAACTGTCACCTCACTTTTTATCACTTTCATACATTTTTATTTTAAAATTAAATGTGTGATACGTCACAAATTGGCGAAAAATTAAACCGTCACTTTTGATCGGGTTTGTAAAATATCTGAAAAACCTTGCTCATATAATTCTGAGACAATGAGAAGCATTATTTCATTTCGTTTCTAACATAAAAGAAATCACAAATATTCGCATGACAGGAAGAGAGATATCTAACTTTTAATAATGCACTGTCGCTCTGGGACAATCGGGGTCTCCTGTTATTATAACGGCATATGATGTTTTGGGACAACTTGGGTCTCCTGTGATTAGACGGGTTAATAAATTCCTTCCTACAGCTCCTACCCACAACGCTGTCCAACCGGGTGGCGACATAGTTCCCCTTGTCTTTACACTGTACTACCGGACGCTCTTGGGAGGTGTCACATAAAAAATAAAAAATCAGATCACCGCATTAAGAGGAGACCGATTATACTATCTCATTCTCTCGCATTTTAAACCCTATAGATGTATGCGCTTGTCTTTTTTAGTGTCGCTATTTTTCGTTTCATCGAGTTTCAAATCACAACGGTGCTAAAGAAGCTTTCATTCCAATAAAAAAATAGCTCAGGTCAGGTTAGGTTTGATTTGTTAGTTTATTTTTATTTAACTTTACTTAAATTTTTTGTTGTCACGTAATAACTGCAGAAATTCCCAATTGAAAATCTTGGATTGTCTTAATAAACTGACAAGCTTAACATCATGACAGTTAAATCCTCTTCTGCTTATCACAATTTGTTCAAAAACTGAAAAGGACTTAAAATCTGCATTTAACGGGAACCTTTCAACTTTAAAAAAAACAAACTAAATGGTTCTGAATGGTCATTTGCTGACAAAACAAACTGGGCATTAGTGTTTTCTTTCCCTGTATCACTGGGTCTCTGAGATAGAATTGGAGACCCAGGTCAACAACTTAACTGCTTTCGCTCTCCGTGGCTAGCGGCTACTCCTCCGCACTCCGCACAGCATCCCACGAGATCGTGAACCAACGCACAGCGCACACCTCCAGCGCATTACACTAAAGTCTCCAATGCAGATTTTATCGGCCTATATTCGCAAATTATTGCGACAAAATATAAAATGATTTTTTTAATTTATTTATTAATTTTATTTTAGGAATTTGTACATTTAAGTTTACAAATTTCTAATTAATTATAATATTTCACATTGCAAACTAAATTTTATGTAATTTTATGTAGCTCCTACAATACGTCTTGAACTTTCCAATTGGTGTGGACTTCAAAGTCTCTGATAGGGGAACGTACCCATACTACGTGACCAACTTTTTGCAATTTTTAACCCCCCCCAAAAACCGAAGCAACCCGCCGCTCATTTGTATGGAGCGTGACATTTTGAAGACCCCCCCCTAAACGTGTCACGCAGTATGGGTACGTTCCCTAGCTTGTTATACAACTTCATCCCCTTGTACAGCAAACTGTTCTGCGTATTCGCCTCATCCTTTTTTTGAAGCCTGACTTCTTTGCATGTTCTTGTGTTATGTCTGTGAATGTCCTTGTTGAATACAATTTTATTTGAAAAGTATTTTGGTAAAATGTTGTTAATTATTTTAGGTATAAATATCATCGTATTCAAGGTCAGCATCTGTTTCACGGTTAGCCAATTCAGTTCCTTTAACATTTTGTTTACTTTTGAATCTATTCCGCCGTAATATTTGAATTGATTTGAATTTATTAAGAACAGTAAAATATTTTACATCGCTTTATTCTTGTGATTCTCTTCACTGCCATAGTAAGTAGTAACGTAGAATACATTCCTCTATTTGGTCCACATATAATAAATCACAGCAAATAAAAATTGATTCAACACAAATTTTTAAAACTGACCGTGACCGTGCCGTCTCCATTTTGTTATTTGTCAATAAATGAAGAAAGGAGTGTGAGGAGAATATATGACGCAAATCTGAATGGTAGAAGAAGTCGGGGACGCCCGAGGAAGACATGGCACGACCAAGTGAATCAGATTCTTGAGTCGGACCATGTGAAGAGTCGGAATAATAGAAGAGCATGTATGAGACGATGTATGAATGTGAACGAGGCAAGGAGTGTGTGCCAAGATCGAGTTGTTTGGCGGTCCGTCCTCTCTGCCTACCCCTGCGGTGGGACGGCGTGATGGTTAGTTAGTTAGTCAATAAATGAAGTTGACAGTATACAAGCAACTAGCATTGTAATTAGTACTTTTTACAATGACGCGCAAATTGATGACTGCGTAAAAAACAAACAACAAATCCCGAATTGGGTGAACTAAGGTCGGGCTTGTTTCCAAAATTGAATATTTTGTTATTCTTTTTAAAAATTTTTACAAATGTGTTATGGTTTACCCACCTCACATTTAAATCCTGCGTAGAAAAGTCCCACAATAGACTGCGCTCAAAACATTTGCCTTACTTAGCGAACTTTACTTTTCTGTGCAGGGTGAGCAGGGTCTGATTATTTCAATGTGCGTTCTTCGGTCGTCTTCAATTTGGAAGGCAGGTATGGGTACCGCCGTCCTGGGAACCATTTATTGGATAACCAACCCCTCTGCCATAGGTCACCCCAAGTGGTTCGCTACGTTGGGGGACTTAGGGGGCCCGTTTAGGATGAGGTTTGTCCGGGTCTTGGAGGTGGATGTGTCTGCCCACCAGCTGTATGACAGACCGGATCGGGAGAGAGTGTTTGAAGGAATCCCTTTGACCACTCCAGTCGGACTCTCGTAACATCCACATGGATTCATTCGTCACTTCTGGGTACATTGATCCTCAGATTCTTACCCACCCCTCATACCTTTTTCCTTCCCAAAAAATTCTTCTCCTTCCTTCGTCATAGGCCCTGACGGAATTATTTTCCCCAGGGCCTCCTGTGTGGAACTAATGTAAAAAATCTGTTGTCGTGGTTTATTCGTAGCATTCTCAAATCTACCATGGACATATGAATATATCTGGACCTACCCTAAGTGATAAAAGCGTATTATTTCCCCCTCCCCATAACGGTTCCATGGAGCCGGCTCGGCTTACCAGTGCCTCGCTTGAATCTAAAAAAATGTGACGTCATCATTCTTGTCCTGACCAGCGCCGAGGTCACATCGTACATTTTACGAACAAAAGTGAGAGCTTGTGCTATACATTATACCCTAATATATGTGGACGTAGCGAATATGGGCATTTCTCCAGTGAACTCGTCGCTGGTTACAGGGGTATGTAAATTATGAAACATTTGTAAAAGTGTCTTAACTAAATACGACAACAAAATATTCGTCTGTGAAAAAGGGCGAACTTTCCTTTGCCGCATTTGGACTACGCAAATATATTAATAACGTGGCGGGCAATTCGCACTCCCATGTAAAAAGGTGTATTCATTCAAAGGCAGATTTTGTTTTTAAGAACTAAATGATGATATTATAAAGCGAGATGCCTCTATACCGTCAGATTGATTTTTTAATGAATCACAGTCATGTTTCCCCTCTTCGCCCTCCATAGTTTGGTTTTACCCCTCATCTGCATCTTCTTGTCTATCCATTTAAATGTCTATGCTAGTGACCAAAATATGGTCATGTGATTTGCCTCCAGCTTTTCTAAATGATACCCAGATTCCGTAGTAGGCAACTCTATCAATTTGGATGTCTAATGATTACATCTCAATGCCTGAAACATGTCTTCTATGCGTAGGTACGTATATGCTGCAAGATTAGTAATTATTTTTTTAATTCCCACGGCATTTCAATATTCAAACTAATTCAATCAGCAATTAAATAATTTCCCTTCAGATCAGGTACCGTTTGATCCGGATTGCCGACAGGCCATGTATAATTTAACGCATTCGCCACTAACCATAGATAAACGCACATTTTTTCACAATGAACAATGGATTTTTTTCTTCAATTTTATCTCTCCATTGTATTTTTTCTATGAAAGAGAGAATACCGCTATAAAAAATATTATTTCTCTCGTCAGGCGAAATGTAACAATTGCGTGGTGTGAATTTCGCAAATGATTTTTAATTGCGTTATCGAAGTTTCTATCATACAAAGATCTTAGATTAAAATAAATAATCTTATTACAATATAACATGGTTCGTGTGGACTCCAATTGGGATCTTATAATGTATTCACGAACAATTAATCATATGTTTTAATTGTAGGGCAGACTTAAAACATCGAAAAATGTATAAATAGGTAAGTACCTATTTTGAGTTTCAAATGCTACCTCCTACCGGGAGCCAGTGAAACAGTGGAAAATGATGGAGAAGGGCAGGTTGGGAAGTACTTACCGGGCTATTAAAGTATGTAAACAAGACTAAAGCCATTTCAAGCATCTTTTCTATTCTAAATGTATGATTTTTCGTCTGGGCCAAAGATATTGAAATATAAGTAGATGAGCTATCTGCAGTTTTTACTATGTGGGACTGCGCTTCGATAATCGGGAGTTTTTCGAAATCAGCCTAGCGATTCCGTATTTTTTGTGAGATCGTTATTGGATAACGGACGTTATCTTCTGTCAGATTTGTGTGATTTTTACGTCACATATTTTAGTTTAGATCGATTTAAACATGAATTCCTACAAGTACGCATGATTATTTACTCATTTAATGTACGTTGTACATAGAAAACGCAAATAACAGTCATAAAAATCCCACAAATCTGACAGGAGATTACGTCCGTTATTCAATAACGATCTCACAAAAAATACGGAATCGCTAGACTGATGTAGATTTAAGATTTTTTTACTTTAGCCTACACGAGATGCCCTGAAGAAAATCAATTTCCCTCGGGTCTCTGTCATCTTGAAGATGCTGGGTGGAGGGACTTTTTAGGGAAAGGAAGTAGGGAAAGTTCTGGTAAAGAAAAAGGTATAAGGAATCTAGGGGTCAATCTGTCCAAGAGTGACAGACGTAAGAATCCATTCCTCCCTTTGCGGTGCAAGGCGATGGGTTTAGAGAGAGGTTAAAACGTTTCCTTCAGCCAGTCTCTCCCGATCCGATCCGCCACGCAGTAGGTAGGCAAACGCATCCACCGCCAAGACCTGGAGAGACCCATAATACGAAATTTCATCAAGAAGTATCAAAATTTTGCTTCAAGGGATGGAAAAAGAGGGTCGTTTTTCGAAAATGCATGTAGAGCTTCTGGCAAAATTTCATAATTCTAATATGTTTCCCAATTTATAATCAAAGTCCCCAAATAATTTATTTCATCGACTGAAATGAGTTGAGTAGGTACCTAACGTTAAGGGAGTATTGATATAGGTATGATTTTTGGTTTTATAAAATTTAGCATATTGTTATTTGTCAATAAATGAATTTGACAGTATACAAGCAACTAGCATTGTAATTAGTATTTTTAGAATGCGGTGCAAATTGATGGCTGCGTAAAAAACTAACAACAAATCCCGAATCGGGTGAACTAAGGTTCGGGCTTGTTTCCAAAATTGAATATTTTGTTATTCTATTTAGTTAGACATTTTTTACAAATGTGTTAAAATTTATAAACCTATACATATATATACCTATACAAAATCAAAATGTGTTAGATTGGGTGTATAAGAGTAGGTATATGAGATGTCTATGCCTGTCTAAACCATTCATCATTGTGGCATAAAATTATTTTTCAGCATATGAATAGCCCTATACATATACATAAATAGACTGGACCACACTTACAATACTCGTTTTACGTTAAATGAAGGACTAATCGTACTTAAAAAGGAGTCGACCATTATTTATTTTATTTTATTTTATTTACATATGCATATATATTACAATACATTGCAATGTGATTATTTGTCTGTCCAACTGGGCAGAATACCCGTTTCAGGACAGCCTAATTGTATATTTAGTTCATAATATTCTTAACAAAGGAATGGTTTCGTAATTAATCACGTGATGTTTTTTAGCACCTTTTTAACCCCCCCCCCCGTTGGTGATATGTGGTGAGGTTTTAGACTAACCCCCCCCCCCCCCCAAAATCACATGTATTTTTTTTAGTACAAAGTATTTTGAAATTTTCAGAAAATTATCACGAAAAATAAATACACGTTATATCTCATTATACCCCCCCCCCATCGTGATATTTCGTGATTTTTTCCAACCCCCCCCCCCTTTTGAGCTTCACGTGATTAATGGACGACCCCTAAGCACTTAAACAAATATGGACAAAGAACGCTGAACTACATTTTTTTTACAGTGAATACCCCACAAGAATCTCAACTGCTCCCGTCTGGGGCCAGTGAGACTATGGCATCCACAATTGGGGTGTGTTGTGAGGCTGAAGGTAGTGGGAAGGGGAAGGAGGTGGGGAAGAGGAAGGTTTGGGAAGTACCTGGCTATTCAGATCTGGTCACCAAATACGGCTAAAGCCATTTTTAAGCAACGTTTCAATTCTGAATGGTGGTCTTACACCAGGGCGATACTTATAGCATCTTCCACTCTGGAACATGCCGCAAATATATCTACTATATGTATATTATTTTAAATGAATTAACTGTGAAATAACACAAATTAATCAAATAAAATTTATTTGCGCATGCCGGGTTCGAACCCGCGACCTCCGGATTGTGAGTCAAGAGTCTTACCCACTGGACTACGGAGGTCGTAATGATACCTACTTGTTTAAATATGGGAACCCTACCCATACTACGTGACCAACTTTTTGCAATTTTTAACTCCTCCCCGCGGTGACCAAATGACCAAAAACCTAAGCCCCCCCCGCTCATTTGTACTAAGCGTGGTATTTTGAAGACCCCCCCCCCGAACCGGCCACGTAGTATGGGTACGTTCCCTATGTTACCTGCTAAAATTAAAAAGTGTACAAATAATGTAAAAACAAATATTATATTGAAAAATTGGCTTGCCGAAAGTAATAGTTTGTATTAGACTCTAAAACATAAAATTCTAACAGCATAATAAGTTTAATTTTTTAAACTTTAAAGTAAAAGCAGCCATTGACAAACTACTTAAAGGTATTTTCGTTATTTGTTTTTGGGGTGTTATGCCGTGTTGCGCTACCTCATTCTTTAGCCAACGTTTCGGACATCGTTGCAGTGTCCATCATCATGTGTTCACACATCACACATCTACCGGATCTGCCCTGATGATGGACACTGCAACGATGTCCGAAACGTTGGCTAAAGAAGGAGGTAGCGCAACACGGCATAACACCCCAAAAACAAATAACGAAAATGCTTTTGGCCGTGAAAATCTTAAAACTTATCTACTTAAAGGTAGTTTATTGGGATTTTTCTTTTTGCTGTAATATTGTATAACTTTTTCTTTATAATAAAAAAATTAAATTTAAAAAATCCAATTGCGATGAAACTTTGGGGATTTGATGTGCGCAAACCCGCAATGGTTTCTTTATACAATATGAGCTCTGGTCATTATGAAATTTCTATAAAAAATTGCAATAGGTGGTAAGCGAGCTGTTTGAAAACTGAATGTACCGGGACTGAATGTATGGAATGCGGGAGGGAGGAGGGGAATTCGGGAGGAGGGATCACGGGGAAGCGGGAGAGGGGAGTGGGGAGAGGGAAGGCGGAGTGTAAACGCATGAGGGGAAGCAGGGGGGTAACCATTTATTTATTAAGTGGCATAGCAACGCATGCCGGGAACTCGCAAGTGGTTATATAAATTATATAAAAAGATATATTTATGTCGATTAGGTAAGTACTTTTAGTACAAATCTTTCGTATGCACCTTAGAATAACACGTCGTCCTGCGGACCTAGTTAGGTTAGGTTAAAATAACACACATGCCAAAACGACAAAGATTAATTTATCACCTGATTTTTTCCCCATACGTCTGTTATATTGATTAAAAAATAACTCTGTTTCAATCCAAACCTGACATGAATTACACAGGGGTGGATTTACCTGTGCTCTGAATGTATGCAATAAGGGCCTTCGCTCATGGAGAAACCGAACACCGGTTGGCAACCCAATTCACGCACAACACAATTTATCAATCTCCTGAACAAAATTGATATTTTTCTGAATTGACATATCGCAAATTACTCGAAAACTTGACAGGTGGCTACTCACGACTTGTGGGCGGACCGATACAGGGTGTTAAGGGACGTAGGTACTTGACTTACTTTAACCAGTGATTCCTGACATTATTTGGAGTAAAAAATGTAAATGAAATTTTGGTCTCCGGTGACATTTTTGATGTTTTTTTTTTTTTCTACAAAAACATAAAAAATGACCGTTGTTGAACAGTTGGAGGAGGGGTAAGGAGTTTGTCGGACACCCGGCTGAGTGACCAGTGACGACATGCAGAAGAAATTTTTTTTTGTTTGATTTTGAAGAAAAAATTTTTGAAAAAAAAAAAAAAGTTGTCAAAAAAAGTCGCCGGAGACCAAAATTTCATTTTTTACTCCAAATAATGTCAAGAATCACTGGTTTAAAGTAATTCAAGTACGTCCCTTAACACCCTGTATGTATTGTGTATAATTTTGTATAGGAAATGGAGGCCTCAGCACGGGTAAACCACCCAGTGAGGCCAACATCATTGAATTGTGTATAAAATATAAATATATTGCATCAAATAAATAAATAAAATAAATATTCCCACATTTATGGAACGACGACGATACAAAAAAGGCAATACACATACATTCCTTGTCATAATAATGCTGCAGCTTTTTCTTACATATTAAATAATGGTGAGACAAAAGATGAGACACACAATGTACGTATGTCGTTTCCTCCAAAATACCTACTACTTTTTTTCCTTTGGATGAAACAGACATACGTGCATTGAGTGTTTCATCTTTTGTCTCACCATTATTTAATGTGTAAGAAAGAGCTGCAGCATTATTGTCACAAGAAACGTACGTGTATTGCATTTTTGTATAGTCACCGTTTCGTAAAAGTGGGATTTTAAGAACGCCTAATGCAAAAGAGGAGCATAATGTATCAAAATTTAATAAAAGAATAATGAAATATATACTTATTGATTGATATTGATTAGATTGTAAATATTGCATTAAAACAGTTACACAATAGAATGTCATTTATAAGGCTAGCATTTGCGTACTCTGGTAAATGATTGGCTTCTGGTCTTGGGGAGAGCTGAATGCGAAAATCTGCCAAACGATAGTCATAAATTTTTTTTATCACTTGGCCTTTCCTATCTATATATTGGTATTACCTTAATATTATATTTATACAATGTAAGTTTAAAAACTGCTTAAATTTTTCTTTGCATTTTCTTTTCTCTACTTTCTTTTTTTTATCCATTTTTTGATTCTCTAGGTCATTATTCATCAAAATCAAATAAAATTTCTTGGAATGATTGAAAAGCTTACATGTTTATAATTTTTTTTTTTTTAATTTTCTTTTTATTTCTTTTCTCTACATTTATTTTATTGTTAAATACATAATTTTCACTCATAAGTAACTTCTTGTATCTACCATCAAAACCTTAATATATTAGGGGTTGAGAATATGACTAAAAATCTGTGAGGAATACGCAAATAACCACAACATGATGTACAACCCCAAGAAAACGGAGCTAATTGCATTCCACCATGGAAAAAATCCCGAGAAGATGCTCACCGTACAACTTAACGAGGAAACCATAAGCACATCCACGAATGTAAAATACTTGGGGCACATCAGCACTGAAGACCTATCGGATGATGGTGATATTGAACGACAGAGGAGAAGTATCCGTGTTTTGTCAAATATGATTGCCCGAAGATTCTTCCGATGCAGCAATAATGTTAAAAAAAACATTATTTAATGCATTCTGCACTAGCCTGTATACATGTGAAACATGGTGTCAATACCGACTAAGCTCAATGGAACGTCTCCGGATCCAATATAATGATGCGTGCAGAATCATATTTGGATTCAGAAGGTATAGCAGCGCTTCAACAATGTTTACAGAATTAGGACTCCATGGATTCGCCAGTCTGATGAGACACCGGGTCACTGGAGCCAGGATGCGGCTAATGGCCTCCGACAACACGTTGGTGACCGCTGCCTTCCAGCACCAAGCTCCACTTCTGAGTGAGCGATGGGCCCGAGCGCATTCAAGATCACGCCCTGCATAATAATTTGTTTATTTATTTTTGTTATTATTAATTTTTATTACAATTATTTTTTTAATTTTATTTTCTATTTATGTTCTTATTTCTCTACTTTTTTTTTTTTTTTTTTTTTTTTTTTACGTGAGCTCCACACAGGAGGCCCTGAGGAAAATAATTTCCCTCAGGGCCTATGTCATCTTTGGGGATGCTGTGTGGAGGGTTTTATCTACTGTGTAAATATATAAATATGTATAACTATATGGGACGTGTGGGATTGCACTATCCTCTCCACATCCTGGAATAAAGATGATTATTATTATATTTAAGTAAAAGGCAATATTATAGTCAACACATTAATTACTTGTAAAAAACATACTCATTTTTACTTTTCTAAAACGGGCAAATTGCCTAGTTGGACAGTCAAAGATCATTATAAAAAATGTAATATGTAATGTTATCAAAATAAATAAATAAATGTCGGATCGTGGAAATTCAATGAACTAAGTTTATAACCATTAAAGCGAAAAGGGCCAATAAATAATGAAATCCGCCCCTGCATATAGGCAAGTAAGTACCTACTTTTCTACGCAAGTGCGCACTACGCAGGTGAGTACTTTTGGCGCAGATTCTGCCAGATGTCGACTCCGTACCTTACCTTGTAAACTACACACAAGAATCAATGAACAGATATACTGGCAGAAGTGTACTGTGGACGTGTCCGTACGCCCGAAAAAAGCTTAATGTTTTATTGATTCTGCTGAATTTATTCAAAAACTAGAGCAGGACTGTGAACAATCACGGGATAACTGAATTATATCAGTTAAAATTAAAAAAATGGCAATTTAAAAAAATCTGTTAAAATAATATTAATGTATTATAGATAATCAAGGTTCGTAGAAGCGGGCCTTTTTCGGAAAAAAAACCTAGTCGGGCCGTTTTCGAAATTTCGAACGCGTGAAGTAAAATATTGCCATTTGTGTTGCAGTTAGGTAATTCAAATCTAGTGGGTCGTGGATTGCAAGCTACGTCACGACTGTTTTGCCAATCACCGTTCTACCCCCACGAACCTCGATAGATAGGTACTTTGTCGCTTGTCTGAATACTAGAAACAATCAGTTCCAATTTTGAAAATAACACTTGAATGCAAATCAAATCCGAGTTCATTAAACCTCAGATACAATCACTCACAGAGTTAACAGACCCACAATCGAATTGAGTCACCTAAGACAGCTATGTAATAAAGTAATTAAAGCTATGCGTTTGATGTGTAGATAGAAACAAAGACGGGGCGCCGCTGTGCTTAGATGCCACTGTAAATATGGTTGAACACTTTGTGCGCTCGGTTTCGTAGGTACTTATAATACGACTCCCCATGTCCCAGACTGCCCTGGAAAACCATATATCAATATGGTATTGAAATGACGACGATACGCCATCAATATTTACAAGCACGGTCAACAATTTTTTTTTTAAAGAAAGACAAACTTTCTCGGGTTACGAATAACCCAACAATATTTGAAAATCTTTTACTACCACCACAGTAAGCCGAAAATGTTGATTGAGTCGTGATGGAGGACTTAGCCAGCCGAGGAATCGAACATCTAAGATGGGATCAATTTATTCAGCTCGATCTTGGAGAAACAAAGTGGTCCCAATAATGTAAATAAAGATCTCACGAAATTAACTCCCAATTAGTTTCAGGTAGTACACGCGAAGTTCTAAAATGTTTATTTAAGGTGGTTCCACGACGGTTAATCCGCCCCCGGCATACTTATATACGAAATGCAGTCGGTTTACGAAAAATACGGTATATCTAATTACACAAAATATAACTAAGTGACCCCGAAGGGGTATGCAAAGAGGATGTACCGCCTAATAACAAAATAATAAAATATATTTTCTTTCAAATACATCAAAGAAAATTCTGCTTTTCTATAATATTCTGTGTATACCAGCATATACAAGTAAGGGAGCGTACAAGTATTACGTAACGCAATTTTTGAAGATTTTAGACCCCCCTCCCCCCATGTAACGCGCCGTAACGTTTTCCTGTTCAACCCCCCCTCCCCCCTAAGCGTTACTTAACGCCCAAGTAACAATTTTTACCTGAAAGTCACAATTAAGTTGCGCAACGTACTGAAATGTCGCTTAAATACCCTTTTTCTTGATTTTATCGCGTTTGCTGTAATAGAGATTTCTAACTCGCGATACATTATATACATTTTATTTATTCATATTGTCATTTATGAAAAAAATTGAGAATATTATTATTTTTATCGGCCTTGTATTCCTTCCAGATCTCCACAATTAAACACTGTCTTACCTAGAATTAACCTACATGGTTTTACAACACATACTTTCTTTTACATTAGCTTTAGGGAGCGTTCAAGTATTACGTAACGCAATTTTTGAAGATTTTTGACCCCCCCTCCCCCCCATGTAACGCGCCGTAACGTTTTCCTGTTCAGCCCCCCCCCCCCTAAGCGTTACGTAACACCCAAGTAACAATTTTTACCCGAAAGTCACAATTAAGTTGCGCAACGTACTGAAATGTCGCTTAAATACCCTTTTTCTTGATTTTATCTCGTTTGCGGTAATAAATAAAACAAGAGATTTCTAACTCGCGATACATTATATACATTTTATATATTCGTATCGTCATTTTGAAAAAAATTGAGAATATTATTATTTTTATCGGCCTTGTATTCCTTCCAGATCTCCACAATTTAACACTGTCTGACCTAGAATAAACCTACATGGTTTTACAAAACATACTTTCTTTTACATTAGCTTTAGTGAGGAGGCCCTGAGAAAAGTAATTTTCCTACGTTTTCCCTGTGGAGCAACACTTTACTCCACTATGATTCACAAGCTGACTCATAGTGGAGTTAAACCTTTTCCACGTCCCGAATGCAGTTATGCAATTTCTCAAAGGGAAGATTTAAAAATCAACAGTATGATCCACAAAAGATAAAAACCATTTTCATGTCCTGACTGCAACTATTCGTGCCCTCTAAAGAGATATCTAAGAAGTCACTTGCTGACTCACAGTGTGGAAAAACCGTTTTCATGTTCCGACTGCAGCTATTCATGTACTACGAAGTAAAATTACCCATGTTTACCCACAGTGGAGAAAAATCCATTTCATATCCTGACTGCAACTATTCTACTTCTCGAAAAAAAATAACGAAAACGGCACTTGCTAACTCACAGTGACGAAAAACATTTTTCTTGTCCCAATTGCGACTATTCATGCGCTACACAACGGTATCCAAAAGTTCACGTGTTGAACCACACTGGACAAAAACCTTTTTCATGTCCCGACTGCAATTATTCATGTAGTGCAAAGGAACTTTTTAGAAATCATTTGACGCACAATACAGTCGAGGAATTCCCCGTACAACATAAACTAAAAGGCTTACCAACTTGGAAGATTTCAATTCCTTAGTTTTTTATTTAAATAAAGAAAAACGTGTTACGTAACGCGTCCTTCGAACCCCCCCCCCCCCCCCCCGTAACGCGCCATAACGTTTCACCAGACCCCCCCCCCCCCCCCCCCAATTGCGTTACGTAATACTTGAACGGCCCCTAAGTACAAACAATCGACACTGTATATAAAGGGCTTTTATGAAGTCGATTTTACGTTTGATATTGGTAAATAATGCAATTTTTTTTAAATTTTATAAGAAATATCATTTCGGTGGGCCAACTATCGGATCCATTTAAGTTAATATTTCATATATTTTTAACAAGTCTGTTCAGCTCCTTGCTTATGCTGACGATATAGATATCATCGCACGCTCAGAATATGAACTAAAATCGGCATTTAAAAGCTTAGCTACGTCGGCAAAGAACATGGGATTGGTCATCAACGAGGGGAAGACAAAATATATGCCCGTACATGGACGCCAGAAACCACCAAGTATACAGATAGATAATTATACATTTGAAACTGTCAACGAGTTTGTATATCTCGGTACTATGGTGACAAATGATAACAATGTATCCAGCGAAATCAAAAGAAGAATAGTAGCTGCAAATCGATACTACTTTGGGCTACAGAAGCATATGAAATCTCGCCACCTTACCAGAAGAACTAAAGTCCTGCTTTACAAGACCCTTATACGACCTGTTCTTATGTATGGTTCGGAATGCTGGACAATCAGTAAGGGTGATGAAGGAGCCCTAGAAAGTTTTGAAAGGAAGGTGCTGCGAAGGATTTACGGCCCAGTCTGTGATAATGGAGAATGGCGTATCAGATACAACCAGGAGCTATACGATCTTTACGAGGACCCTAATATCTCCAAGGAAATCAAAACTGGAAGACTCAGGTGGGCTGGACATATCCAGAGAATGAGCGAAGGAGATATTCCAAAGCGAATTATGGATGGTGCACCTGGGGGTCGGAGAAGAGTTGGAAGACCAAAGCTTCGATGGCTGGATGGAGTGGTGAAGGATGCAAGCACCATCGGCATCCGAAACTGGCGCAACGCAGCACAACACCGACAGTCATGGAGGCAGGCTCTGCTGGAGGCCAAGACCCGACCTGGGTTGTAGAACCACAGATGATGATGATGATTTCATTTCGAAATGGTCTATTTATTAGCATTTTTAATTTTTACGTAGCGGTTTGATGAACAAGTCGTAGTGACGACTACGACCAAAATTTTCAGCCATATATTTTGATTCATTTTCACCGAAGTAAGCACAAATCGAGCTAACTTAGGACACGACAAGACACACTTCTAACATCTATGTTCAGTGTTCACACCGCACAGTGGTCAGGTAGGTGTTGTGGCAGGTACAGCGTACACCTGGCCAAGGTGGGCGCCTTTCCTTAAAAGGGAAACTGGTCCCATTTTATTTTCTTGACCTAAACCCGTGCTGAAGTGTCCACTGTGTCGCGAGGTTTGCGAAACTATTCGCGTTTTTCATCTCACACTTGATTCGTTTATTGAATCGACCAACAAAGTGTTTTATATTGGTTTATTATGGTTTAATGACCATTTGTGTAGAGAAGGTTGGATTCCTCACTTATTAGATTCATTTACAATAATGTTAATTGAGTTTTTTCCTCAGATTAGATCCTAAAGGAGGCCCCTAGGAAAATAATTCCCATGGTATTTCAGGGCCATCTTTTTAGGGAAAGAAAGGAGATGAAATTCTGGGAAGGAAAAAGTTATGAAGGATGGGTAGGGATCTGGAGGTCATGTCTCCAGCAGTCCCGTCCCTCCCATTGCGGTACAAGGCGATGTGTCGAGAGAGTCCGGCTGGAGAGGTCTATGTTTTGTCTCCCTCAACCAGTCTCTCCCGATCTGGTCCGCCACGCAATAGGTGGGCAAACGTATGTGCTGCCATGACCTAGAGCCTAGACCATAGGTTCTCAATGTGGGCGATAACGCCCCGTTGTGGGCGTTCAACTTTCAGGGGGGTGATAGAAGCCCAGAGAAAATTAGGGGGGCGTTGAGATGGCGCAGTGAGGGCGTGGGCAGGTGAAAAAAATATGGTCTAAAAAGACAAAAAAACACGCTAATCACGTACTAACATGTATTATTATTATTGAGAATTGACACAGTATCATGACTACAAAAAGAAGGTACAGGTAGTAACCTTGTACTTAAAACTCAAAAGAATTGTTTTTTTTACTGGCTAAACAAGAGGGAATAATAACATAGGTATAATGTATATAATGCTACAAAGGGATAATTGGTGACAGTTCGACCCCCCAGGGGGTCGCGACCCACAGGTTGAAAAACACTGATCTACAGCGATGAAAAAAAATATCTTCCACTCTGGGACGTGCCGCATATATACAATATATTATTTTTAATGAATAAAATTGTGAAATAACAATTACGGGGGCCATCAAAATGTGTACCTACGCATTATCTACTTATATATAAAATCTCGTGTCACGGTGTTTGTGGTCGCACTCCCCCCAAAACGGCTTTACAGATTTGTATGATTTTTTTATGTATATTTGGTAGGTATGAGAATAGGTTTTAAAGTATATTTAATACCGCTAGGTGATTAGGGTGTCCCTATCCAGAAAAAAATCTATTTCTTTGACAATTTTTTTATTTTGCATTTTTTTTTAATTTGGCATCAAAAAATAACTACAACCTCAAATTTTAACCCGCCTACCCCCTCCTCCTATTTTTTTTATCGCGATTTTTTATTTTTGTATGAACAAACGTCTTTCGTATTTCAAACAGAACAAAATTATTTATGTTGTTGAATGACAGATGGCGCTACGTCCGCCACATCGAACTTTCATCCACACATGCGCAAGACATTCACGAGAAGCGTCGCGTCATTTTGATATTTCATTCGGCATCATGTTCTCACGTGGGCAACCCATCGAGCTTATTTGTGTTGCCTAAAGGCGGACTGTCAAAAAATATCGTACACTCAATTGCTCTTCGAAATTCATATTGATTTTCTTTATTTCATTTTCCGTTGGTGTTTTTTTGTTTTTTAATTCTTCTTTCTGCCATAGATCCCATCCCCATCCCCACACACAAAACATTATTTTTTTATATAACAAACAAACAAACAAACAAAACAAACAAAACAAACCCTTTTCTCCCAAGTGCATTTCTTCGAGGCAAAATCGGGGAACCGGCTAAAGGGCGCGGACTTCGAGCATCGTCTGCGGTTGGGCCGATAGCTATACGTATTCTCATTGGGACTGCCCGGTGGTCAATGGAATACTTTCTCTGGCTCTTCTTTTTATATATTTTATTTTCTTTCCGCTACTATAGTAATTACTTACATTATAACATAATCATATAACTGTTTTTTCCTCATTACTTATTTTATTTACAGAAGGTTTCTTCGACTGGTCTAGCCGTTATTTTTATTTTTATTTTTCTTTTACTAACACTGTTTTCTCTTATTGATGTTACCTATTTCAGAAGAATTATTCCACGGGCTGCTACTTCTATTTATCTTTTGTATAATTTTAATGTAAGTACTTGCATACTGCTTACTAACCCCGTATGCATGGACATTGGAGGGTCTAGAGTCGTTCAAATAAATGTAGCTTCGTTCAAAAAAAAAGTAGAGTCTTGAGGTGTGCGGTGAAGGAGGAAACCATATGTTTCCTTATAACGCCGTTGGGAAAGTGGTGGGTCCCCTCCAATAACAAACAAAATATTCACTAGAAATAATTTGTATGGCAGAACAACGTTTGTCGGGTCAGCTAGTAATATAATACAATAATTTATCTTTCCAACTTTTACAAAAGTGGCTCTATATGACCCTAATGTTATTATTATTCAACAACATTAGTGGGAAGAATACTAATAATTATAATTATATTGAAAATTAAGAAATAAATTTATTATAACATGGACGAAGATATTCTTTTCTCAAGCAAATACCACTCCATGAAAGTAAGAACTTTTCTGGTTGAACTTAAAATTATTTATTAGCCATAAACTTTTTAAAAATCTTGTCAGTAGTGATGGTTGACCTCCGAAATGTGCCGTAGCTGCGGTTCCGGTTACTTGTTACTGGTAACTCCACGCAGGAAGCTTAGAAATAGTAATTTCCCTCGTCGTTTCAGGAAGGAGAACCTCGTTATGGGCAGAGAGAAATACAAAGGCCGTCTAATCGTCCCATCGCAAAGCGGTTTAAGTCAAGAAAGAATCGTAGAAACGACCCGTTCTCAAGACAAACAGTTCGTCGGAGCATCTTCCATTTTAATGCCTAGACCTTTCTAGAGCATGATATGGTAAGATTGAAAAATTCGATATTATTGATGTTATTGTAGCTCAAAAAATTTTTTTTTCAAAATTCCAATTATTGGTGTAATTTTTTTGAGTTTTTGGAGGCACAGTCTCTAAACTGAAATTTTGAAAAAAAATAGTGTTTCAAGTGGCTCGCTACCTTTGGTGACTTAGCAGGGATGCCCGAGGTCATAGGGTGAGGTTATTCTACGTCTTGACGGTGGATGCGTTTGCTCACCTACCCATCGCCTTGCCCCTATGTACCCTCCCCCCCTAAACGTCATGTTACGCCCAAGTCACAATTTTTACCTGAAAGCCACAATTAAGTTGCGCAAAGTACTCGAGAGTCCCCCCGCCCCTCGTAACGCACAGTAACGTTTCACAAGACCCCCCCCCCAAGTGCGTTACGTATAAAAAAACAACTGACTTGCATGTAGATAAATCATATTTCCAAATAATATTTTTATTAATTGTTCAAATATAATACATAATATTCAAAAATAACCGCTAACATAGGCGATTCCAGTGACAGCAGTCACCAGACAAAGTAACCGGGATAGGTATATCGATCATACGACCATCTCTAGCTAATAACGAAAACCGGCGCCGTTGGTGCGCGTCGTGTCAAAATGACAGTTAACTCTTATTTACTAAACATTGTTTTAATTTTAAATTTGTTTTTGCTGACGGGTTGTTCATTGAATGAACAATGTGAGAAAGGAGATTGTGCTGGTTCTTTAGAGCCTCCGGAAAATAAATACTCAGAAGGTAACGATGTTAAAATCATTACTTTAATAATTACTAATCAGCCTGTCCGTGTTTTTGCAAACCGCATTTACTAAAGCAGATACAACTGTTCAAACATATTGACGTATGCGTTATTTATTTATTTTATTATTATTTATCAACTTTTAGAACAGCTGGCCACGCTATGAATATAAAAAAAAAAGTTTTGATTCAAAAGCCAACTATTTGCATTCGGGGAGAATACAAAATGCTGCGTTTAAAATTACAACGATCGCCATATAGGTACGTTTATTTCTAATGGTGAAATTTAAAAACATATTTTACCACCTTTCAAAAGCAGTTTTCAGATACGATTATTGCGGATGGACAGGAAGCAGAGAAAATTCTGGGGCTTAATTTCGGTTTACGGAAGGTCTTCCAAAATAATAAAACTTTTTTTTTTTATTAATTTTATACAAAACCGGGACCAGCTCATTTTACACTAAAAAAAATAAATTTTTACGCCAGTAGATAGGTAATAATTAGATGTAATTAATTCCGTGAGCGGAAATTGAAAAAAATGTACACTATCGCTAATTTCTTAAATTTAAAAATACGAAAATGTCATTTTTCAAAGTGCAAAAGCGGTAATATGCACTTTTTCACGAAAAAACACTTTGCAGAAGTTGAATAATTGTTAGAATTACGTATTTCGGAAACTTTTTGCATTGGGGGAGGCGGAAAATGATGCATTTTAAATTTCAATTGCATAAAATCAAAATTCACTTCGCGTCTTCGAAACTGACATGGCGCGGCCGATCTGTCACACAAGCCCGCTAGACAAACCCTGCGTAGCCAGACAAACTATTTAAAAACGTAGGCTGTTTTTTAAAGTTAAGATAATATTCACAAGCCCGCTATACAAACCCTGCGTAGCCAGACAAACCATTTAAAAACGTAGGCTGTTTTTTAAAGTAAAGATAACAACATGGAGGTCATTGAAAAATGACATTTTCGTATTTTTAAATTTAAGAAATTGACGATAATATACATTATTTTCAATTTCCGCTCACGGAATTAATTACATCTAATTATTACCTATCTACTGGGGTATATATTTATTTATTTTTGTCCAAAATGAGCTGGTCCCGGCTTTGTATAAATTTACCTTTTTTTTATACTAACTATTGGCTGGAGAATCCGAATCCGAAAGAATTTTTGGTAAATATCGGTTCGGATTGGCCACGCTTATTACGAATAATTTTTAGAAAAAAACTTTAGATTCGCCTTAATTACTATAAAAGGAAACTTTTTGGCTTTGGGGCGGCGGAAAATAATGCATTTTAATTTTCAATTGCATAAAACCAAAATTCACTTCGCGAACCGACGACGCAGCGAAAATCCGCAGCCGTAGCTGTCACTGTTATGGACTGTAGCTGACTTCGTGGGATAAAGCGCGTAATTATGAAATTTCTCTAGCGGGCTTGTTTGTGTAACATGGTTTGTGATACAAAAGAATGTGCCCCTTTATAACGCCTACTCGCGTCAACGCAAGAAAAACATCCCAGTTTTCAAGTGGTTTAGCGGCTACGCTAGGTTTGTGCAACATGGTTTGTGATTTGTGATTCGCGGTATTTCATGCAGGTATCCAACGAAGTAAATAACAGTGACAGCTACGGCCGCGGATTTTCGCTGTGTTGATTCGCGAAGTGAATTTTGGTTTTATGCAATTGAAAATTAAAATGCATTATTTTCCGCCGCCCCAAAGCCAAAAAGTTTCCTTTTATAGTAATTAAGGCGAATCTAAAGTTTTTTTCTAAAAATTATTCGTAATAAGCGTGGCCAATCCGAACCGATAATTACCGAATTTCTTTTCGGAAAGCAATATTAACAAAGTTACACGACTTTAAAATTTTCTATACGCATACATGAAAATCGACATATTGGAAGTATTATGACAGTTTAAAGTCATAGAAACAGCCACATAAAATTAAGTGTTGCCATATCAATAACTAACTTAAGTAATTATTTTTTATAAATTTTACTCACTTTTGGCGTAAACGCTAAACTACTTGAAAACAGGGATATTTTTTTAAATTGACGCGAGCAGGCATGTGACACAAACCTAGCGTAGCCGTTAAACTACTTGAAAACGTAGGCTGTTTTTTAAAATTGACGCGAGCAGGCGGTATAAAGGGGCACAAACCATGTTACACAAACCTAGCGTAGCCGCTAAACTACTTGAATACGTAGGCTGTTTTTTAAAATTGACGCGAGCAGGCGGTATACAGGGGCACAAACCATGTTACACAAACCTAGCGTAGCCGCTAAACTACTTGAAAACGTAGGCTGTTTTTTAAAATTGACGCGAGCAGGCGGTATAAAGGGGCACAAACCATGTTACACAAACCTAGCGTAGCCGCTAAACTACTTGAAAACGTAGGCTGTTTTTTTAAATTGACGCGAGCAGGCGGTATAAAGGGGCACAAACCATGTTACACAAAAATAGCGTAGCCGCTAAACTACTTGAAAACGTAGGCTGTTTTTTAAAATTGACGCGAGCAGGCGGTATAAAGGGGCACAAACCATGTTACACAAACCTAGCGTAGCCGCTAAACTACTTGAAAACGTAGGCTGTTTTTTTAAATTGACGCGAGCAGGCGGTATAAAGGGGCACAAACCATGTTACACAAACCTAGCGTAGCCGCTAAACTACTTGAAAACGTAGGCTGTTTTTTAAAATTGACGCGAGCAGGCGGTATAAAGGGGCACAAACCATGTTACACAAACCTAGCGTTAGGTTAGGTTAGGTTACGCATTTTTAAGACTACGAATTTTCATACTTTTGGTTTAAGAATACGGCCGTTGAGATAGTTGTAATTCATAAAATAGGGATAAATATTTTTGAGACTTGGTAACACTGCCAACACATGTTCCTGTATTTCTTGTTTTTCTATGACTTTGTATTGCGTCAGTCAAAACCAGCTTCTGAAATGAATATTTTCATGTGTGTGTGTATAGAAAATTTTAAAGTCGTGTAATTTAGTTAATATTGCTTACCGCCGCCTAATTCTTTCAGATTCGGATTCCCCGGCCCATAGTTAGTATAAAAATAACTAGTTTGATTTTGTAGGAATCAGAATGCATCCAAAATGACTATTTTCCTGTGTGTGTGTATAAAAAATTTTAAAGTCGTGTAACTTTGTTAATATTGCTTTCCGAAAAAAAATTCTTTCAGTTTTGGATTTTCCGGCCCATAATTAGTATAAAAAAAAAAAAAAAATTATTTTGGAAGACCTTCCGTAAACCGAAATTATTCCCCAGCCAAGACCCAGGACAAGCCTCACCCCATAAACCCTGTCACCCCTGCTACGTCACCGGCTGCAGCTTGCTACTTGGAGTGACCTATGGGAGAGGTGTTGGTTATCCATTAAATTGTTCCCGGGGCGTCGGTACTCATACCCACTTCCCAAATTGAAAATAATGAATATAGAAGTGATATCGTGTTGGATGCGACAATGCTCTTACACTTCAGTATAATAATTAGTGAAATTAGTGTATGTAGTTTTCTGTAATTTTGTAGCAACGCTAACAGATTCTCCAAACACTTTGTATGAAGATTACTTTTAGGGAATAAATAGATTCTTGATCTTTTATCTGGTTTTATCAATACTTCGGGTATACAATATGGACCTCGTTAGGTGACCTAACTAGGAGCTGGCTAAATTGGTTCTAAAGAGAGCGTTTTACTCAACACCCTCTCTCTGTGCTCCCCGTTCCTCTGTTGAACAACTTAGGTACTAAGCTACCTGCCATCTAGTGGAATCTACGGACAGTTCTTATCACCGCCATCTATGTCTAAAAGCCGGAAGCTTTTTAGATACACAATAGTGTGATTTTCAGTGTTTAGTTTTGGTGGCTTTAAGCTTAGCCCTGTTGTCTCAATTAATATTGTTATGGATGATGGTTTTACACTTTTTATTTGTACCCAGTAGGAGACCGGCTGGGTCCCAGTTCTTAGGTTTTGAAGGAACTGCTTGTTCCACTTGCGAATTAGAAAAAAGAGGGATTCGTCGAATCCTGTTGAAATTTTAAACAACGGGTTTAAAAACCAATACAACAACAAACCTACTGTCAGCGTGTTTACAAATAACTCACAATAACACTCTTCATTACCGAATGACAGAGAACTGCGTTATCATGTAGTAAGTAATTAACGTAAACGACAGTAGGTTTTAATCAAGCTCCGAATATAATGACTGAGTTTTTACTCTATAGAAGGCATTAGTAACTAGTTTTCAAGCATATTGCTTTTTAAACAGCCGTGAAAATCTCAAATCATGTCAATCTTTGTGATGATTTTGCAGCGGCCAACTCCAAGTTCCGCCACATGGAAGAGGAGCTGGCTAAGACGGCTTCGTACGAACCGTGTCCCCAGTCCAACAACTGCAGCTGTCACCTGCCCACCCTGATCAAGGATCTACAGCCCTTCAAACATGGAATCACCAAGCAGATGATTGAATCTGTCAAGAAGAAGTAACTCATTTTCCAACATTAACACATACATAAGCTAGCTTTACACTCATGAGTAAAATTTACGACTTAACGGAAGTTTTTGAGAAGTTACTCGCAGGAGCGTTTACATATGCATCCGACTTGTGGTAATTAATGCTCGCAGAAGTTGTTCGGAAGTTGAACTTGTGTAAATGCTCATGGGACCGTTTACATCTGTAAATTTATTTGCGGTAAGATGGCTCCTGTAACATCGATCCTGCTACTGTCAAATTTTACGCGATTTTGTCAATAAAGTTAAAAATTCCCAAATAAAGTGTGGAAATAGAATTTGGCTTAATTAAACAATTCTCCACACGCATTTGTGCCATCAAAGGTGGAAATTAATAAAGTTTTTTCATTTTACCCGAATGACAGCAACTGACTTCGAATTCAAATACGTAACGTTAAAAACAGAAACATTGAGATTAGAAAGGATTGGACCGATAATTGAATAGAAGGATGCTCATTTTCAGAAAACTTAAAGTGTAAATAAATAATACTAGTTTCATAGGAAAAAAATCCTACAAAAACAACTGTCAATTTTTGGCATTTCGCAACAGCACATTTTGGTAGTATTTCTTGCGGCAAGTCTCTCAGCTTATCATACTGATTTTATAAGCTGTGAGAAGGCTGGAAATTTATGCAGACGCGATTAGACCTGTTAAAAAACTTCCGAAAGAACAAGTTCTGTAACTTGCTATAAATTATGTTAATTGACTTTTGGTGTCGTTTACATTGGTAATTTGGCCATAAATCGCTTACATGAGCGATTTATGGGAAAAAAGTTACGAGTGTAAAGCTAGCCTTAAAGATACTTACAAGTAACTTCGTACATAGAAATATAACATCTAAAAATATTATTACTACATAATTTCAGGGGCACCAAATACCAGATAATAGACAATCGGTTATACCGCCAGAAGGACTGCCTGTTTCCCGCTCGCTGTTCCGGTATTGAGTACTTCCTTCTGGAGCTGGTGTCCGGGGGCGGTCAGTATGACACAGAGCTCATAGTCAATACACGGGATTGGCCGCAGCTCAACAGGGTGTGGGGCAGTCCCTTGGCCCCCGTCTTCTCTTTCAGCAAGGTACAAATTAACTAATTAAATAACCTCTCAATAGGCCACTTGCATCACATTTTTTGAAATTTTTTTCCGGTTTAGGCAAATATTCTAAGACATTCTGTTTTTTTTTTTTTTTTTTAATCGTATTTTTGAAACCCTGGGGATTTTTTGAAAATTTCAATCCGAAAAATCAGACCATTTTTTATAAACCGGAGAGACGGGACATAATTTTATAGGTGTGAAAAAACGATAATTACATAGCCGAAAATCATTTAAAAAAAAATAACGTTTTCCACACGAATGGCACAGGAGAATAACGAGGCATACCAAAAATATTACATCTCATAAATATTTTTTTCCTTGATCCATCTTATTGATCATAAATCATTATAATGTACAGCGTCTATATTACTAAATTCAATGTAATATACTTGAACTTGTAAATTGTAATAATAATAAGAATATTATAAAATTTTATTTTGTTAAAATCAGCACCATAATCATTATACCTCTAAAACATGTACCGACATCCTCTTCACGTTCTGAAGAGAACCCCTTACCCATTAATTGTACGGGGTTCTCTTCAGAACATCTGTCAAAAAATCAAACCAAATGATAAGTTCGCAGAGAACAAACAATAAATCTAGTGAACGAATTCAAAAATTCGCCTGAAATCAAAGTGATGCCATATAAAAAAATAAATCAGTGTGGAATTTTATTAAATTAATAGGAACATTTTCGGCGACGGGACATTTTCATGTAGTGACGTCACGAGCCCAAATAATGGATTTATTTATTTAAAAATAAAAAAAACTGTACATTTCTAAAAATTTTTACTAACATTTTCGTAATCTTAGTAAAAAACTCTATCCAAACGATTTTTTCCAAGTCGTTATGAAGTCCATGCAAGTGGCCTATTGAAGGGCGTGTTTGGGTACTGCAGCCCCGGGAATCATTTATTGGATAATTAACACCCCTGCCATAGAAGGATGGATGCCAGAATCATGTCTTGGATCTTTTCAACAATTTCCTCGGCCTGGCTACTCCTCATCAAAAACATATTGTTACGGAGCACATTTCCGGTTTGACAATAAAAAGCAGGGTACTCACCTAACCGTGTAACCTGTAGCGTATCTGATACTGTATCAAGTGAGTACGTAGGCACGAGTCTACTGCGAGCCGCTCGCGCGTGGAGCGCAGTGTGCTCGCAGTGACCCGCCGACGGCGGTTTCACTGCGAGCACGAAGGCGGATACGCGGTTACCGTGGACGAGCCGTACCCACTTGCAGATTGATACAGTATCAGATACGTTACATGCTACACTCTAGGTGAGTACCCTGCTTTAAAGAGTCACTTTATGACTCGCGCGTCGCAGTGTTTCCGGCCGCTCGAGACAGCAAAGCGGCGATATGCGTTCGAGCCCCACAGTCAGCGCCCAGCCTCAGAGCACCGAGCACGTGCCGCTGTGTGCCGCTCGCTCCATACGACCGACGGTAGAATCTCGTGGAACAATGGCGCCAGACACGTGTTGTAACCATGTATTCGAGGACTGGAACATCAGAGTTCGTTGCCGAGTCGAACACGCCTCTCACACCACCCTGTAAGTGACTCAGGGTGGCCACAGACCTGGAATACCTGGAAAACCTGGAATTATCAGGGAATTTTACCGAACCTGGAATTATCAGGGAAATGTCAGGGAATTTCGAAAAAAATTTATAATATCAGGGAATTCCAAAAATAAAACTATATTCGTTATTTTGCGATTTGTGCAACCCCAAAGTTGTGTTTTATTACTTTTACTTGCGACTTGTGTAACAAAAGATATGCCGACAAAGACAAACTAGATAGGTATTTTTTTATTATTATTTTCATTAATGCCCTTGCAACACAATCATGTCATCTAGTTGATGTGTGTGTGTAGGTATTTTAACATTTAAATCAAGGTTTTTAGTATTTATAAAATTACATTGTATCACTATTTATATCATAGTTTCGTGTAAATACATAATAAACCTCTCTCTAAACTTTAGTCGAATGCTTATGGTTCTGTTTTCTCTGAACCATAAGCATTTTCTTATGGTTCAGATATGGTTTCTTCTTTTCTTTTCTTCTACCCAAAGGGTTTATGGTTTTAATTATTAATATTCTAAATCTAAACTGTTACCTAGTATTGTTGCTTGTTTCATGTGATATTTTTTTTTGTATCTCTTCTAATGTTAATGTTTTTTTTGTTTATTTTTCTATTTTTGTCTGGTCTTTTAATTTCTTCACAAATTGTCTTCAGGCGAAATATAGTATAGTAGTATTTTGTGTTTAATAGATTATTGTGATGCAAAGAAATAATTTATGCTATAGATGACGGAATTCCCTTTATTATTTATTTAACAAACGATATCCCCATAGGGAACGTACCCCTACTACGTGACCAACTTTTAGCACTTTTAACCACCCCCCCCCCCCGCCGGTGACCAAAAACCTAAGCCCCACGCCGCGGTATTTTGAAGACCCCCCCTGAACAGGTCACGTAGTATGGGTACGTACCCTCATATTAAATTAAACATATCATGGAAAAATGTAGAAACTGCCCTGGAAAACCTGGAATTATCAGGGAATTTTGAAATCCGTTTTTTGTGGCCACCCTGTGACTGCATTGCCGTATTCCCTCTTTAATAATGTGTCTATTCGCTGTGTTAGTGATTGCCTCGCGAAACCCACCCGGGATGACGAAATTGAGAGATCATGTTAGTTCTAAAGTTCAGCTAGGTCATTGTCATTGTGTTCATACTACATTGTTGACCCCTGTGATTACTGTAATGGTTTGTACCTGTTGATTCTACAATATATGACCTTTTCCTCTATTAACTGTTGTTATTCCGCTACGGTGGAGGTACCCAGGGCGACGCCCCGCACTGTATATTGAGAGATGGAGCTTACCTGATAGCCTACCGGCGGCCTCCGCTCTGAATAGAGAGATCTCATATGCTTTTTCCGATTTTGCTAGCCTCGGGCATGTTGAGACGATATTGTTGGGGGTACACACCGCGCCTACCCCAGGCCCCACGTGTGCTGTAGCCCAAACGCACCACAGGCCCCAACGTACCACTGGCTTCCAACTTTGGGGCAAATTTTTTTTTCCCAACAGCATTGTGATCTCATCCTTTCCCCCACGTTGAACGTACCACTGACGCACCAACGTGGGTACAGGAAGTTTTTTTTCGATTTTTTTTTCCCCTCTCAATTGCTCTGCGGGATGTCTCCCGAGCCTTCCCCAAAATTTTTTTCTTTTTTCAAAAACATTAAGAATGCTATGCCATACTTGTTTTATGTCCCAGAAATCCATAATGTGAAAGTACGGTCACGATTTTAAACCTGTCATTGTGATTTGCTGAGGTTTTGCAAAAAACCGCAGTAAGCCCGTGTCTTGAAACAAGTCCTTATTACAATTTTGGGGTGAAAGCCACCACAAATTGACACGGCGGCCATTGCATCAGCGATCCATACAAGAAAACGGCGGTGATTTCGCTCGCTTAGTAACAAAACATCGCTCGCTATGCGAAGCCCGGCATAACAACAAGATTCCCGCGCATTTCACGTGCGCGCGCACCTCGTAACACGATACCTAGGGACGAATAGCTGTTGCCAACCGGACACACATATCGAATGCAAACACTAATTTATAATAAAATATTTTGTTTATATTCAAACCAATTTGAAACTGCGCACCTACATTTGGATTTCAGCATGACGTCGTACGGGTAGTTATAACCAAATACGTTGGAAACGGAACTCAGTGTTTTGTGAAGAAACATTTTGTCCCTTTTTCCATGCACAATATACCGAACGCCCCGGTCAGAGTGTTTTTCAAAAATTACACTGACTATAATTCTATTAAATGGACAAATTAATAACATTCCTTTCCACATTGTTTATTCAGGTACAGTGTTTTTCCTGCCCCTTTTTTTTTCAGCAAAACACCAGTGATAATAGTGCGAAATAAAAGTGACAATTTACAATTACTGCAGTGAATAATGTTTTTTCTAAAGAAAAGTTCTTTCCAACCTAATAATACAGTTCGTGATTAATTTTCATAAATTAATAATATAACTTTTAGAGCATAATCTAATAAATTCTCATATTTAAATATTTCCTTTTGGAATTAATGAATTGTTTCTAGAAAAGTGCCTTCTTAGAGTTTCAATGCATTTCTACAGTGGAAAGTGTTCGTTAAAAAATAGAAATCCTTTTTTCTAAAGACCCGTCCTGGCCAAATTTTTGAAAAATCAGTTTAATACTTGTGAATTTCACCGAATTTCCAAAAGTGCTTTGTGATAAATAAAAAAGTGTTCCCCCTAAGGTCAGTCTATGCCAATTTTTTTTTCTGCCTTGACCATGAATTCTGGTGTATACATCAAATTGAAGTTTGGGTAAATTTATACAAAGCCGGGACCAGCTCATTTTGGACAAAAATAAATAAATATATACCCCAGTAGATAGGTAATAATTAGATGTAATTAATTCCGTGAGCGGAAATTGAAAATAATGTATATTATCGTCAATTTCTTAAATTTAAAAATACGAAAATGTCATTTTTCAATGACCTCCATGTTGTTATCTTTACTTTAAAAAACAGCCTACGTTTTTAAATGATTTGTCTGGCTACGCAGGGTTTGTATAGCGGGCTTGTGAATATTATCTTAACTTTAAAAAACAGCCTACGTTTTTAAATAGTTTGTCTGGCTACGCAGGGTTTGTCTAGCGGGCTTGTGTGTTGTGTGACAGATCGGCCGCGCCATGTCAGTTTCGAAGACGCGAAGTGAATTTTGATTTTACGCAATTGAAATTTAAAATGTATCATTTTCCGCCTCCCCCAATGCAAAAAGTTTCCGAAATACGTAATTCTAACAATTATTCAACTTCTGCAAAGTGTTTTTTCGTGAAAAAGTGCATATTACCGCTTTTGCACTTTGAAAAATGACATTTTCGTATTTTTAAATTTAAGAAATTAACGATAGTGTACATTTTTTTCAATTTCCGCTTACGGAATTCATTACATCTAATTATTACCTATCTACTGGCGTAAAAATTTATTTTTTTTAGTGTAAAATGAGCTGGTCCCGGTTTTGTATAAAATTAATGAAGTTTGGATCACAGCGTTCGCCAGCGATACCTCCAATACAAAGGAGTGCCAATCAGTGAAGACCAAGTGGAAAGTGCCTCACAAAAACCAATTTTACGTTTTACTAAAGGAAACCCCTGGGCAAATTTTATTGAATGGACACAATACTTATAAATTTTCGCCTAGTTTTCGAAAAGTGTTCTGTGAAAAGTAAAAACCTTTCCCCCCAGGGCAATCCCTGGCCATTTTTTTCCAGAACTCAGGACTTAGAAAATTTTCTTTTCTTTCCTTTGAACTCCACAATGCAGGCCAATCAATCAGCCATGTCATCACACTTGGGCTTTATTCCCAATGTGCACAGTTTATCCAAAGCTCACTTACAAGCTGCTCTTAAAGATAGAGGACTCCCTCTAGTGAACAAGCCTATATCTACATTGAAGGCATATGCGCTTTTATTCAACAAAAGGCACATTAAAAGAATAAACCTCACACCTTCAAACGAAAGTAATTCACGAACCTCTACCCAAGTTTTGGAGAATCCTGTTTTTAACAAAGAACTCGAGACACATGTTGTAATAAAGCAAGATGTCACACTCACCTCGACACAAGAAAAAACTTACGACCTTTCCTCTTGGAAAATCAAATATAACGGTGTTTCTAATGTACTGGATTTCATTGACCGAATTGAAGAAACGGCCACAATCAAGAATATCCCATTAGATATTCTACACAAAAACTTTATAGAACTCATCTCTCCAGAACTGATATCATGGCACCGCATCCAAAAATTTAAGTGCAAAGACTGGAGTATGCTCAGATCAGCTCTAATCTCTAGCTTTGGAAAAACGGAGGCCCAGCACCGAATTAAATTATCGTTACTAGCCATTAAACAATTAGTAAACGAACCAGTGGCAACGTTCATAGAAAGGGCCGAGTCTATCAATATCAAGCTTTCACATCCAGTTCCGGAAGCTGAATTATTGCCAGTCATAACCGATGGCCTTCTAAATAAATACGAAAACATTATCACCTCACAAAGGATTCTGTCCTTGGCTCATCTAAACGAAGTCTGCCTCATCTTGGAATCCCACCAAGACAGAAAACACACCAAAGATATGTCAGACAATGTCGTCGTGCCAAGCCGTTCCTCTGGATTGAAACCAGAATTCGACAATAAGAAAGTTTGCTCCTTTTGCAAAAAAGTAGGCCACCTGGCCACTACTTGTTTCAAACAAGCCAAGCTAATGGAATCAAAGGAACCCAAAACCTTTAAGAGGCACCGCTCTAGAGACCGTTCTCCCCCACGCGTCGATCTGCGTGAAACTTTCAAAAAATCAAGACACAACATGGAAAGGCTACAAGACCCAAGAAATATCAAACCTCAGGTGGACTTTTCCAAACCCCCACCGAATTTCTACATGAGGAAGCCAAAAAACTAAATCATAACCTCTCGGATACCCATTCTGTACCAAGGTCTAAGGAATGGACCGATTGGTTATCACACATTAAGTATTTCAACCAGACCTTAAACGTTTCTTCAGTTTGTTGCAAACAAGCTAAAGATGGAAGACCTTATGCCCTTTTCTCTGTTAACAATGTTCCCTTTTCCGGACTACTAGATAGTGGTGCATCTGTTAGCTGCCTTGGCAACAACGCCCACCTGCCTTTTGTTAACAATGGTTTTATAGCCTCTTCCCAATCGACACACCTGACAACCGCGGATAATGTTTCCCAACCAGTCATTGGTGCTCTTGCCTTGCCAATTAAGTGCAACAATGAAATATTCACAATTAACTTTCTAATAGTGCCCTCTATATCCCAGAACTTCATCCTTGGTGTTGATTTCTGGAAAGCTTTCAATGTTGCTCCCCAAGTATTTAATACTCTTGGTGAAGCCCCCGCAGCTGCTCATATTAGTGAAATTGAGGTCAAGGGTGAGAATCTGATGACCTTATTGGACAAAATGGGATCAACTGTCAATGTGCCGCTTCCGAGTAGCAGTATTGTGTCGGTGCACCGCGTCGCTCGCGGTCACTCTTCGCCCTCCAACCGACCACGCAACATCGTCGTGCAGCTCTCGACAAAGCGCCTCCGTGATGACGTCATCGCTGCAGTAAGGACTCGTCGCGGCCTCACCACGGAGCAACTAGGACTTGGTGTTCCCGCCACAAATTTCTATGTTAACGAGCACCTGACCTTAAAAAATAAAATACTTTTTGCAAAAACACGTGCCGCCGGAAAAGCTAACGGCTATAAGTACACATGGGTGAGGAACGAAAGTATCATGGCGAAGAAGGATGATCTCTCTAGGGTGTTTACCATTCGTCGTGAGGGAGATCTTCAAAATATGTGACTACTACTATTACAAATCTGTTACTGGTCTTATCGATGCTCGCTTTCTCTCAACATTCTGTACCATATCCATTCACATCTTATATTGTTGATTTATTATTATATACTAATTAATCTAATAAGTTATCTATGTTTCATATATAATTTTGATGCTTTGTATATCCTACTTAAAGTACCGCTCCCGCGAATGTGGAATATATCGATATACACTATTACTCTATTGAAATGATCTCATCATCTATATCTGTTTATTACCAGAACTGTGGTGGTATTAGAACTAAAACTCAGAAACTACTTATGAATATTTTATCAAATAACTATGATGTTATAGTTCTAGTTGAAACATGGCTTGTAGCAAGTATAAATACGGCTGAATTAATAGATTCGCGCTACACGGTGTTCCGACGAGATAGGGACCGTACTCTTACTGGTAAGATGGACGGAGGCGGTGTACTGGTAGCAGTGCGCAAGGAGCTCGCAGCATCCCGGCTCGATGACTGGGAAACCAGCCAAATCGAACAAATCTTCGTATCTATTCCGGTAAGGTCTTCCAATCTCATCATATGTGCAGTATACATACCTCCTGTCTCGCCACCAACGTTTTATGATATTTTCTCCAAAAACCTAGAATCTGTATTTTCATCTGAACCAAATAATATGTTTTGTGTACTTGGAGATATGAATCAACCTACTCTTACTTGGTCTTTTTCCGAAGGCTGCAGTCAAGGTCTCGCCTCTTCAAACACGGCTGCATCGCAAACTTTGCTGCAAACAATGTCATTGATGAACTTGCTCCAATATAATTGCATACCTAACCATAATGAAAAATACTTAGACCTCATATTCTACAGTCGCGAAACAAATGTTACACGCAGCAATGACCCTCTGCTCTCAGAAGACAGACACCACCCAGCCCTTGAATTTGATATATCATCCGAAACTCAACCAAAAATCAAAAACAAAAAAGAGCGTAGGCGCAATTTCAGGAAAGCTGATTATACTCAGATTAATAATGACATTAATTGTATTGATTGGTTATCTGAAACCGCAAGTTTATCAGCCGAAGAAGCAGTAGATCGATTCTATTTAAAAATAAATAATATAATTGATAAGTCCATTCCATTATTGGCACGACGAAATGACAAATTTCCCATATGGTTTACTCCCGAACTTATTAGGTTATCACGGAAAAAAGATAAAGTCTGGCACAAATGGAAGACATATAAAGGTCTTTCTGACTATCGTGAATTTTCCTTCTTACGTGCTACATACAAAAGACTGGCTAGTGATTCTCGAAAGTTATTTTTCGACAACATCGAAAGTTCATTGCAAAATAATATTAAAAGTTTTTGGTCATACATATCCTCATTAAAATCGTCTGATGGATACCCTGCTACTATGTCCTTCAAAGGTCGCAAATCTAACGATGCCCAGGAAATTTGTAATATGTTCTCTGAATTCTTTAAATCAACATTCGAACCCTCCTCTGTCAACGACATGATTAACATCGACCAACTTGAAGCCGTTTGCGACTCTGAACTTGCGCACATTCACACCATTGAATTAACGGAACAAGAAGTGCTCTCGAGTTTAATGTCGCTAGATATAAACAAGGGTGCAGGTCATGACGGAATACCGGCATTTTTCCTCAGATCTGCTGCTTCGTCACTATATGTTCCCCTTACCATAATATTTAACAAATGCCTGAGTGACGGGGTTTTCCCTGATAGGTGGAAGTTGGCCTATATTATACCGGTCCACAAGGGCGACTCACGGCAAAAAGTAGAAAACTATAGGCCAATATCCATTCTCTCGGCGATCCCTAAACTCTTGGAAAGACTTGTCCATGACCATATATATCCCCAGCTTGCCTCCATAATTACGGAACAACAACATGGGTTTGTAAAAGGCAAATCTACCATGAGTAATTTACTTCTTTACTCAAACTTCTTGTTCAACAGCATGGATCGAGGCCACCAGGTAGATGCAATATACTGCGATTTTAAAAAGGCTTTTGACAAGGTTGACCACCTTATTCTTATTAAAAAAATTATGTACAACGGAATTAGAGGAAATTTACTACGTTGGTTTGTCTCATATTTAACAAAAAGACAACAAGCCGTATCGTTGCGAGGACTTACTTCTACATGGGAGCCAGTTACCTCTGGCGTGCCACAGGGGTCAATCCTGGGTCCGCTGTTGTTTATACTCTTTATTAACACTGTTACTAAATGTTTCTTGCATTGTTTATTTCTTTTGTACGCCGATGACATAAAAATATTTGCCATTGTTAGGAATTTAAACGATTGTCTGCTAATCCAAAGCGACTTAGTAAGGTTCGAAGCATTTTGCAATGAAAACAAAATTTACCTTAGTTACAACAAATGTAAAGAAATAAGTTTTACTAAAAATCATAACGCCATCATACAGAATTATTGTATTGGTAACTATTTACTCGAGCGCGTTTACTGTATAAGAGATCTAGGCGTACTTTTTGATTCCAAACTCCATTTCGATGCGCATATTGATAATATTGTGAATAAAGCTTACTGCATGCTAGGATTTGTCATCAGAAACAGCCGTGAATTTCGAAAACCTGAAACATATCTTCTTCTTTACTACACGCTGGTCCGTTCTCAACTTGAATACTGTACCTCCATATGGAATCCACTTTACGGTATCTATAAAGAAAACATTGAAAGTATTCAAAAGAAATTTCTGCAGTGCCTCAATTACAGAATGAGCGCACCTAAATGCGGGTACATAAATATGCTTTCGAGTTATAACGTCTCCACGCTATCTAACCGACGAACGTACCTTGATCTCATGACTCTATATAAAATCTGTAACAACGTTATTGACTGTCCCGACTTACTGAAATTAATAAACTTTAAAGTACCACCCAGAGTAACAAGGCTTAACGACTTATTCCACATTAGCCGGACGCGTACAAATGCTGGTGTCAGGGACCCAATCAGAAGAATGTGCGAATCACTTAATCAGAATCAAAAGCTCAAGGATTCTGACTTATTTTTTGATACACGCAGTACTTTTAGTAGAAAAATGAAGGCTGTTTTCCTACAAAGTTCAAAGTAAACAACTTAGACATACATTCGTTTATATATATATATTTTTTTTAAATTTCTGTATAACATTGTTTATCTATATTTATATTTTTTTTGTTTCAAAAATAATTTGTAAATTCTTATGATATTGCGCATTTATTTCATATCTCTATTTGTAAAATAATATTCTTATGTACTTATATATTTTTTCCCCTATTTATAAGACAAAATATTTGTATATGTTTTTAACTGCTGTTTAAGTCAATTCGTGAGAAATAGTTTGGATGCAGGTGAATTCTCTAGTTGATGTTTTGTATATTCTTGCCAATTAATATCTGTATCTGTATTTTCTCCTAAATAAATAAAAAAAAAAAAAAAAAAAAAAAAAAAAAAAAAATTCATACAATAATACCTCACGAAAATTTAAGCACGAACCAAGCCATCCAATTAAAAGAAATGGTCAATAAATTCGAATCAATATCTTTCGAAAAATGCGGACTGGGTTTAACAAACTTAGTAGAACACCATATTAAAACCAATGGCCCACCAATCAAGCAACGTTATTACAACTTAGCCCCCCAAAAACTTAAACTTTTAGAAAACGAACTTGACGAAATGTTGAAAATGGGAGTGGTGGTTCCCAGCAGGAGTGCATGGACCAACCCAACTCTCTTGGTTTCTAAAAAAGACGGCTCTGCACGTTTCTGTCTCGACAGTAGGCGTTTAAACTCTTGCACAGAAGCCGACGCGTACCCCTTGCCTTACGTCCACGCAATCTTAGACAAATTGCATAACGCCAAGTTCATCCCTTCTGTCGATCTCAGCAAAGCTTTCTGGCAGATACCCTTAGACGAGGAATCTTGCGAAAAAACTGCTTTCGTTGTACCTGGTAGGGGAATGTTCCATTTTAAAAGATTACCCTTTGGTCTAAAGAACAGCCCCGCCGAGTTACAAAGACTAATGGACAAACTATTTGGCCCCGAAGTTGATAACAATCTATTTTGCTACCTTGATGATCTCATCATCGTAAGCGACAGCTTCGAAAAACACCTATTAATGCTGGAAAAAGTTTTTCAACAACTTAAGTTTGCTGGTTTAACCATCAACTTAAATAAGTCTGAGTTTTGTAAATCTCGCCTTCGTTATTTGGGATTCATTGTCGATGAAAAAGGTCTAAGAACAGACCCCGCTAAGGTAGAAGCCATGGCAAATTTCCCCTGACCCAAAAACGCGAAAGAAGTCAAAGGTTTCCTCGGACTTACAGGTTACTATAGAAGATTCATCAAAGACTTCTCCACTATTGCAGCCCCCCTAAATAAAATCACCGGCATCCGTAAAGGCGTCAGCAACTTCCGTTGGGCTGCCGAAGCTGAAGAAGCGTTTATAACCTTAAAAAATGCCCTTCAAACAGCTCCTGTCCTAAATTGTCCAGATTTTGCGCTCCCTTTTACTCTTCACACGGATGCCTCTAATGTTGGAATCGGTGGAGTTTTAACTCAGGAATTCCCCGACGGCGAACACCCCGTAGCCTATTTTTCCCGCACATTAAATAAAAACGAGAAAAACTACGGAATTACCGAAAAAGAGTTACTGGCTGTATTGGATTCGGTTCACCATTTCCGCGGTTACATAGACGGTAGCAAATTTACTGTTGCCACAGACCATAGTAGTTTGAAATGGTTGATCTCCTTAAGTAATCCCTCCGGTAGACTCGCTCGATGGGCCTCTCGTTTGTCTCAATATAATTTTGATGTTGTTCACTGTAAAGGCGCGGACAATATTGTCCCAGACGCTCTTTCAAGAATTGAACTGGCCACTCTAAATATTGACGAAACTGCCCCCTCTCCATCCACAAAAGACGAATGGTATCTTAAAATCTTCGAAGGTTGTAAAAATAACCAACAAAAGTTTCCTAATTTTATCATAAAAGAAGGACAACTATACCGCAATTGTAAGGTCCCACTATCTATCCTCGAAGACTACTCGTGGAAACTTGTTGTTCCTCTCGAAAAAAGGGAACAAACAATCATCGACAATCATAGCGCGCCCGACTCCATACATCCAGGTACTTTCAAGACGTACAATAATTTCCTTGAAATATTACTGGCCTGGTCTTTTTAAGCAAGTTCGCAATTACATCTCTAAATGTGAAACATGTAAAGCTTATAAACATAGCACGGCAGCACCTGCTGGCCTAATGGGTAAACCCAAACGTGCCGACAGACAGACCCCTCCAATCGCTGTCTATGGACCTTATCGGACCCCTCCCTCGAAGCTATGCTGGACACATGCACATACTTAGCGTAGTGGACGTCTTCACCAAATTCTGTTGGATCTTCCCTTTAAAAAGAGCCAACGCGTCCGCCATCATTAAACTCCTGGAAAAACACATCTTTATACCCTACGGAACACCCAGAACCGTAATAGTTGATAACGGAAAACAATTTATTGCCCAAGAATTCAAAGATTTTCTTGCCAAATACGGAATCAGGGATATTTATTACAATACCTTGTACACTCCTCAAAATAACACCGTCGAACGTTACAACCAAACCATCAATACAGCACTGGCTATTTTAGTTGACAAAGATCAACGTACTTGGTGTAAAAATTTAGATAAAATCCAAGCTGCCATGAATAATACTGTCAACCTAACCACTGGTTACACCCCTTTCTTTTTAAAACACGGTATGGAACAAGTTGTCCACGGTTCATTACATTGGGACACAAATTTTCCTACGTCAACTGCTTCTACAAGTAACCCCACCGCAGACTGTGCCCATCGTTTGGAAGAATTGTCTGCCATTTATAGCGAAGTCACCGATGCTCTGCTTCTGGCCCACCAAAAGAGTGCGGACAGATACAACTTACGTAGGAAACATGTCACCTTTAATATCGGCGATATAGTCTGGAGAAAGAACAATACACTTTCCCAAGGAGCCCTATACTTCTCCGCCAAACTGGCACCACGTTTTGTCAAGGCCAAGGTTCTTAAAAAAATATCAGATTTAGTATATTCCTTGTCTGACGCATCTGGCAAACATATTGGTAATTACCACATTAAGGACATTGTAAAGTCTGGAAGTGAGGAGTCAGCTGAAACTGTCCCCACTACCAGTATAAATACAAACTGTTACACCTCAGCAATCATGAATTGACCCACTGTGTAGCAGCACAACCTTTTGGTAAACCTACATAGCCTTACTATAGTTGGCATGTAAAGAGTCAACTACATGTCCACCCTTTCGTTGATAAGACGACGATTATTTTTTAATCATCCTTGTAAATTAATGTATATTCACATATTATAAGGCACTTTCAAAAGTTGCTTTTGTACTGGCGACCACGTCTCTCACGACAATTTTGTCTCATTTTATTTTTTTTTCTCTCACCTGTTCGGAGGCTGATCACTTCAGAACAGAGACACCCCTCGAGTCACAATGTTTGGGAAGTCATGAACCCAAACTGTTGCTTCTCAACCCCTACACTACGTAATGTTCATACAACATTGTTATTTTTGTTTTATTTATCGCCGTGCCATGTAACTTGTAATCCTTTTGTTTTTTCCATTTTATCACCATCCCATGTCGAGATAATGTTCCATTGTCTTGATATATCAAAGTAAAATAATTAACAATCGCCATCGGCACAACGTTCTGGAGTTCAAAGTTTGTAAATTCCAAAGTGTTAAAATCACCCACTATATTTTACCTACCATGGTAAAGTCAGGTAGTCCTCTTGTCTTTCCAGTTTTATCTTGAGTACGTAAAACCCAATAGTGGCCTCAAGTACGAACCAAATAGTGATTACTTACATAGTTGCTCACTTTGTATATATAAGTTTTTTCAATTTTTTCTTAAATTTAAAATTGATGGCGTCCTACCCATGCTCATGTTTTTACCCAAAATTGGATATTGATACGTCCATTTTGGAAATTGTATTTATAAAGCCAAAAATCGGTCTTTATAATTTTGTACACAAACCTATTTAACCCGTTTCAACTAAAGTACGTAAAACCGAATATTCCGGTCTTTTGTTGTAATAGCGAAGTAAGTCTTCGTTTCGTTCCTATATTGTTACACCATGTATGTCTTGTATTACGCGTCTCAACTCTACGGGACAGGTTAATAAAAACCTCGCGGTCATCCTGATTCTCGTACGGAAACAATTGCAACCTAACGTAAATCTACAATGTTTTGTTAGAGTATCGTGTTGCAAATAGGCAATTCAACCTTTGTCTCACCACCCAACCAAGTGTTTTGCAACATAAAAATTGCATATCACGCGGCAGATTGGTAGCTATACAAAAGGTATATAAAACCTCAATTGGTCCTTTTTGTTTTCCTCACTGAAGGTTGCTACAATAGACAGTATGTAAAACCATATAGGTCTGTCTTCATTTATCGCACAGGGTAAACAGAAATATACTCTGTCATCACCTCACTCCTTGTAAGACATGAAGTAACATAAACTGTTTACCTCCTCTGTTATTCTGTCGTACGCCTTTTGGGCTACGAAGTTAGTCAATCTAACAAATCTTTACCTACAATATTAAAACAATACTGTTAACGTCTAGTGTGTTGTATTTAAACGTAACCATGCTACGCGACAGGAGAGATCCTTAGAATACCTGCCACGATACGAGAAGTTCGTTATAATCACTTTATGCTCATAACTAATGTTGTTGAGTTGGTCGTGTGTCATTATTTGTCATGAGTACCGCCCTGTATAATATGTTTTGGTCGTGTGTCATTATTTGTCATGAGTACCATTTTTGTGTATAATTGTGTATAATTGTGTATAAACTCTGTACACGAGACGTGAAGACGTAATAATAATACTTACCGTGATTCGTGTGAACGACATAATATCGGCCTTGCTATCTTCTTTAAGATGCATTGTATAACACTCTATGACTTCTGTCTATAATTGAGCTGTATCTTGTTATAATTGTGTACTTATATAATTTGTGCACCAAACGTGAAGACGTTACAATACTCACCATGAATCGTGCGAACGAAATAATATCAACCCTTTTTGTGCGCACTACACAAAGTAGTCCACAACCTTTTTGTAAATTGTTCAACGACAATGCCCGTGGACTTCCTGTTTTGCCACTTCTTTCTCTAAAGGAAAGAAGCCCAGGAATATCTACTATCTCAAAAGGACTAGCTTGTCAGCTTCACTGTCAGCTATGGGGCATAGTGCCGTGGGAGTTAATCGAATGGGCACAAAAACCACCAAACTCGTCGGCTGGGAAGCGAATAAAAGAAATCCCAGGATTGTGAAATTGGAGCGAGGGTCTATCTTTTCTCACAATCATGTAGAAGTTTAATATGACCCCCAATCTTTTGACAAATACACGCAAAAAATTTACCTTGGTATAATGTGTATTCAAACCCCCTTCTCATTGCCTACAATACTATCCACTTTAAATCAATGTAAAGAGCCAGGAAATCTGCTGGGTAATTATGTTTCTTTCTCACATAGAGTTTGAATTGGAAATTAGTCCAGTCTCTAGCAAATTTCGTAACTCGACTCCTTCCTTTTTCCTCTCCTTTCCCCACTCCCATACTCTCAGACATATGTTATGAGGCGGAAAATCTGTTGTTGACCATGTTTCGCCCTCAGTTCGAGTTCGAATAGGAGACTGTCCAGTTATCCACAGGTTTTTCCCCTCAATCGCGGCGTTTGTCTCGCCATTTTTTCCTCTCAGTTTTACGAAACACATTCATGAATACTGGATATGTACGATATGCACTTGGCGTACCGTCTGTCTCCTTTTTGAATTGATTTTCCCTTTGCCGTGACCCGTTCACGATCTTTTGTCTTGTTCTTTGAAATTCTAAGAAAATGTTACCACCTTATGTTAACATAGGCCATGGATGGCCAGTTGTTTTTTCAAACAAGGCATTTTGTCATTCGGCAAACGCCAAATCATCCTAATAAAGGATAATGTTCTTACAATCTTAGTTAGGAATCTCTCCCTTCGTCAATCCCTGGGTCGGTGGTTAAACTTCGTTTGTTTCATTATCTAGACACATTTTGTTTCTCTCCAAACTTTTTCTTCATTGGTCTCTAGGCAGGTAAATCTCAAGAATTTTGGCTCTAATAATAATTTCTCCCGGATTTAAAAAGAAGCCCAGGCGGACGTCATCACCAGCAGCCTCGCTGAGCCCCGCTTCCTGACAACCCGCGCTGTGGTTATGAAGGTCCTTCCTGCTGCTATCCCCTACACAATTGTTCCTGAAAGCACAGACCATACCGCACATATGTATGTTGTCTTGTTGTGCCACTGCGAGCCGAGTTGTCCCACTATACATTATGACACTCTGAACTACCTTTTGGGCACGCTAGCCCCTGGGTTGTTCTTGCTCCTGCCTCCGAAGCCAGTTATGTCGTCTCTTGCTCTGTCATGCAGTGACACACACCATGTCATGTGTAAACCATTATTACCTTGACCCTCTAGCATTTGCTAAATGCACACCTCTACAAGTTATTCTGAGCTATATTATGCTTCGAGAAACATTATACACGATCCGTGCTTACCATAATGGCACATAGGATTCGTACTGGCATGTCTGCAGATCCTGGACGCTACTCTTCAATGACCTTTGTAACCATAGCCGCGACACTGCAAACCACAGCACCTACCTCGCGAATTTCGAAGCCTACAACGAAACAAAGTGTTACTTCTCTAAGACCTAGTGTAATCCAGAGTGTTATCTCAAATGGGTCTGATTACGGTGATAATGTAATCCTTAGAGTCTGTTAAATAACGCCTTCTCCGTGATTCTTCGTAATTCTTCGAAACCCTCCGAAACTCGTCAAAACGAATCTACGCTCCGCAAACTTAGCTTCCAGACCAATGAAACCATAGAAGCATACTTATAAGCAACCTTTTGTCTCCTCTTGCCCAAATTTGAACTGTCATTTCTCAATTGCATAACATTGTGTATTGTCATTTCTCAATTGCATAACATTGTGTATTGTCATTTCAATGGAATATCCCCGTATATTGTTTTATACCTTGTGTTCTCTACTGTCGGTTCCAAACATTTTATGTATCCCCCCCACCTCCCGCAAACATTGTTATCCAACTATAACATGAGCTAGCCTGTATGTTTTAGCTAGGTTTCTCTCCAACCTACCAAGGTCTCTCAACTCAACTCTCCCTCTCCTGTCGGTCGGTTCTCTCAAAAATAACCCTGATGGAAGCATAAGAGGATTTTTTCCCCTACAGCTCCATTGCCACGTCGCCTTTTTTCCGAGCGCGGGGGGAAGTGTTACGGAGCACATTTCCGGTTTGACAATATTAAAGAGTCACTTTATGACTCGCGCGCCGCAGTGTTTCCGGCCGCTCGAGACAGCAAAGCGGCGATACGCGTTCGAGCCCCACAGTCAGCGCCCAGCCTCAGAGCACCGAGCACGTGCCGCTGTGTGCCGCTCGCTCCATACGACCGACGGTAGAATCTCGTGGAACAATGGCGCCAGACACGTGTTGTAACCATGTATTCGAGGACTGGAACATCAGAGTTCGTTGCCGAGTCGAACACGCCTCTCACACCACCCTGTAAGTGACTGCATTGCCGTATTCCCTCTTTAATAATGTGTCTATTCGCTGTGTTAGTGATTGCCTCGCGAAACCCACCCGGGATGACGAAATTGAGAGATCATGTTAGTTCTAAAGTTCAGCTAGGTCATTGTCATTGTGTTCATACTACATTGTTGACCCCTGTGATTACTGTAATGGTTTGTACCTGTTGATTCTACAATATATGACCTTTTCCTCTATTAACTGTTGTTATTCCGCTACGGTGGAGGTACCCAGGGCGACGCCCCGCACTGTATATTGAGAGATGGAGCTTACCTGATAGCCTACCGGCGGCCTCCGCTCTGAATAGAGAGATCTCATATGCTTTTTCCGATTTTGCTAGCCTCGGGCATGTTGAGACGATATTGTTGGGGGTACACACCGCGCCTACCCCAGGCCCCACGTGTGTTGTAGCCCAAACGCACCACAGGCCCCAACGTACCAATATGTACAACCATGTTTAAATAATAGATGGTAAAGGGTCCCCGTAGACAGCATCCTATTTCGCTTTTATTTCTTCACATTTTCTATCCAAAAATAAATAGCGAATTATGGATCGATTTTGCTAATTTACCGTTTTATCGAAAACACATAATAAATACAACTGGCTGCCAAATAAAAACTAACCTGTGAATCAGTCTGAAATTTAGTGGAGCAGGCTATGTCCACATTAAATATACCTACTGTTATTTTGTCATTATTTTTGTATTATTATAGATTTTTTCTATTACTGTTCTTATATATCTTGTTAATTTTTTATTTTATTTTTATTATTATTTTTTTTTATCTAATGTTACCTTGATTTGTATGTGTATTTTTTATATTTATAATAATAATTAATAAATAAATAAAATACACATCCTTCTTTCACCTCTCATCTGAGGGCAAAAAACTTTATCTTTTATTTTTAGCTTTATGAGTAAAACCTCAAATTGTAATATTTTAATTAAATGAAGACAATATTAGCGAAACTCAAACAGAAAAATCAGAAAAAGATATTGGCACCTCTGGAACATCCAGATAATATCTTTTTCTGATTTTTCTGTATCCAGATTTTCAATTGAGTTTCGCTAATATTGTCTTCATTTAATTAATTTTAATGATTATGAAAATAATTTTTTTTTTTGTAAATGTAATTTTAACCCTTATGTATAAAGAAATTATATGAAGGACAGCATTGCTTGCGCCCATATCAATCTGGGATCTATGTTCTATTCAATTATTTTAACCCTTATGTATAAAGAAATTATATGAAGGACAGCATTGCTTGCGCCCATATCAATCTGGGATCTATGTTCTATTCAATTATTTTAACCCTTATGTATAAAGAAATTATATGAAGGACAGCATTGCTTGCGCCCATATCAATCTGGGATCTATGTTCTATTCAATTATTTTAACCCTTATGTATAAAGAAATTATATGAAGGACAGCATTGCTTGCGCCCATATCAATCTGGGATCTATGTTCTATTCAATTATTTTAACCCTTATGTATAAAGAAATTATATGAAGGACAGCATTGCTTGCGCCCATATCAATCTGGGATCTATGTTCTATTCAATTATTGTAGCTTCTTTGAAGGATTTTAAAAGAATTTTCTATGAAATTTGCGGGTGGTAGTTCAATGGCGGAAATATCAATATTTTACATTTTCAAATTAGTATTAATTTAGTTATTTCTTTTAAAACTCCTTTGAATTGTGTTTTTTCATGTTGGGTTTGTGTAGAAATAATATAATCGATTTACATTTGTATGAATATATATTTATGAAAATTGTTTCCAAAATGGGAGATTAATTTTTATTTCTTTTAGTTAGTTAGCTATTCTGGAAAAACTTTTTACGATTTTATCGTGTAATATATATTAATAATAAGATATATTATCTGGTAAACAGAAAACAATCGCAAAAAAAACAATCACTTAGTTTTTATATGGTTATTTGACCAGAACTCATCAAGGTAATTATCGCATGGTTTTCGAAAATATCGTCCCACGTTTAACAGGTTAAAGGAGTTGATTGCGGTTAGAGTGATTGAAATTTTTTGTATCAACCACCAATATTTATGGGTATCTTTAATAATAATTGCAGACATTAGACTACTGGGACATCATGTACCCCGCATGGAGCTTCTGGGAGGGGGGCCCCGCCATCAAGCTGTACCCCTCAGGCCTGGGCCGGTGGGCGCAGCACAGGATCAACATCAAAAAGGCTGCCAAAGAGTAAGAATTTTTATATATTATGTATAGGTATGATGTTCTACTTTTTTTTTTTTTTTTTAATTGTTAAAAGAAAGACAAACATTCCCGGGTTACGAATAACCCAACAATGTTTGAAAATCTCCTACTACCACCACAGAAAGCCGAAAATGTTGCTTGTGTTGTGATGGAGGACTTAGCCAGCCGAGGAATCGAACAGGCGACGCTCGGGTGGGACCCAAGCGCTATGCCCACTCAACCACTGATGGGTCAATTACTATCCAACTTATTCTGAGATTTTAACCATCTTTTTTCTAAAGCTGAAGTCACATGATTCACTCGGATGAAGGTTTACTCGATGAAATGTTCCATTCTCGTTTCACCGCGTGTTCACACGGTTCCTTCGAAGGAAGAGTTCACTCGACATTCTCGCTACGAAGTCGTCGAGCGTAGTCGCGGCGCGCATTGGAATTCGTCCGGCGCTGACGGCTAAGTTCGGGAATATTTACGATTTCAATTGACATTTCCGATAACGTCGAACTAAATTAAGAGAAATTGGCGATTCTTGTAAACAGTAAATAAATTTCAGCACCATAAAATGAACATATGGTTAAATAATAACCTGAAAACTGATATCTACCAGTATTTTTGCACAATGAAAATATTTTTATTCCAAAATAAGCCTCGGCTTGAAATAAAATCCATATTAATGGAATATTTATTAACGTATCCAAAAACTAAAAACTGTTTTGGAAAGGTGATGAAATATGCTTCCAAAATTTATTATTAGAAATAACCATGTAATTTTTTAAATCGAATAATTTTTAATGTAAACTTTTATAAGTTAAAAAAACGGCGCTTCTTGCTATTATTCTAACTAAAATTACTGGTAACAAAAAAAATATTAAAACACACACTTATTTTGTTAGACAAATAAATTATAAACGTTTCTGTCACCTCACTTATTTGTCGTTTCATATAAAAATAATTCATAAAAAATTCACAATGTTTCATAAATTTTTTTTCAAATTCGATCAGAAACTTTGGTTCCATAGAAGTGTACATTCGTATTCTTTTGTGGTTAATTGTTATATTGAATATATAGAGCATTATTTTCTCTTTCCAATACCGTTTAGATCATATTTTTCACTATGATAGTAAAGGAGAAACAACGATTTCTATGAGACGTGTAGGAGTTATTTCGAAAAGCGAACTAAACGGAGCATTTTGACGTTTAAGCCGCTCCGGCTAGACGTCCTCACACCAGAACATTTCGGCCGACTAATTTGCGAGTGAAAGACTGTTCACTTGAGTGTTCACACACATCATTCGCGTCACGTGATGTTAAATTCCGGTTGCGAGTGAACAGTGCCGAAGGAAGCATTCCAACATTGTTGGAATGAAGCCGAATGAAGCATTCCAACATTGTTGGAATGCTTCATTCGGCACTGTCTCTATTCACTTTCGTGTTCACACGGTTCATTTCGAGGGAAAGAGGCGGAATGAAATCACGAAATGAACGATAAATGAATCATGTGAATGGGCTATTACTCACCAACTAACCATCACGTCGTTTTGCCGCAGGAGGAGACACCGAGGATTAACTGCCAGGCAACTCGGTCTTGGCACACACTCCTTGCTTCATTTACTTTAACTTTTGACTTCTTTTTTTACTTAAAAATCTTCAACTGAATGACAAAAATGTCAGTAAATATGATCTTATTCAAATTTTTTATGAAGTTTTTTACAAAGCCAAATATTTGTCAGTATTATGTAGTTACTTCAATATATGTGTCATTAACCCCTCCGCAACGTAAGCAGATATAAGTGTTAAAAATAGGACAGCAGTCAAGTACAATAAGCGTGTTTATACGTCAGCGCGTGTGTTTCCATAGAAATCGTTCTAACTCCGTTATTGTTTTAGTTACATCCCTAAAACAAAAAAGTAAAAGGTCGATAGTAGATCAAGCTGCACATCCCTATCAAGTTGTCTATGGAAATACATAACAGGAATCAGCTGTCAGTCGTGTAGTTGACAAAAATATTTACCCGCGCAAATTTGCTACCGGCAGCAAATGATAAAAAAGTGAGGTGACAAAAGTGTTTATTACACATATATACAATAGAATAGGTATTGTTGTTTACATAATCTGTGATTTTAGTACCGTTTTCACATAAAAACATCACGTGAGTCATTTTTACCTATTTTTAATGTTTACATTATAAATTTTAATATTTACAAATGCTAATATTTATTTGTAATATAATAATTTGAAAGCCTATTTTGTAACCTTTCTAAAACAGTTTTTACTATTCGGCTACGTTCAGAAATGTTTCATTTATAGAGCTTTAATTGTGAAGCGGTAATAACAAAAAGTTTTCGTAAAATGTCATTTTGTTAGAGACACCAAAATCCTATATTCTCGAAAATTCGGAGGGGTTAAAAAGCTCACTGCTTTACTAGGTTATAATTATTTTTGTATGTGCTATCACTGGGATACCACAATTCCGCTAAGGGTTGAATATATTAATCTTTTTTTTTATTTTTGGAATAAACATAAAAATCTCAAATTGTAATATTTAGTTCTGTACCCGAGAAGGTAAATGTTCAGGAGAGCCAAAAAACAATTTTTTCTCTAACTATGGTTTCACTATATAAAACTTATTAGTATAATAGTATTAATTAAATAGGAAAAATGAGAGATTTCTTACAATCAAACTGATTGATCGGTTTTGTAAGATATGTAAGATAAAATATTGTATAATTAAAAACTGAATAAACATACTTAAAAAAAATAATAATAACTTCTTCGGATATCCATGCTGATTGATAAAAACAAGTTATTATTAAATCAATTAGTTTTGTTCCAAAAACGAGCAAATAAAATGAAATATTTTATAATATAAATGAAGTGGAATATTTTGTTATGACATGTGGTGTATTATGAAAGGATCAATGTTTGAAAATTGTTTACTTCCATAGAAAGCGTAGTAATGTATAATTTGAGTCATAATACTACACGTCATAATACTCGACCTTTTGTCATGTGCACCAATTCATTGTTACGCGGATGACAGTACAGTTCATGATAGCTTTTTGTTTGACAAGCCCCCAAAGGGCTCACAAACTCCAACAGCTCGTTAGGCTTTGAAGCAAAGAATGGACGGTTACCTCGAGAGTGTTTTCTCTTGGGGTAAAAATAATCTCGTTGAATTTAATGTTTCAAAGACCCAATCTTGTCTGATTACGTCTAAAAGGGATCGAAATGAAAATCTAGTCGCTTTCAACGGAAGCAATCTTCCGAACAGGCCCTCCATTGATATGCTTGGTGTAACCCTAAGTGACCAGCTGAGGTATGGGGGCTCCATCGAAGCCAGAGTAAAGTTAGCCTCCCAAAAACTGGGCGTACTGTACAGGGCCCGCAGATACTTTAATAGTACACAACTGCTAACCCTGTACAAATCGCAAGTGCGCCCCACGGTTGAATTTGGCAGCCACCTCTGGTCTGGAGCTCCAAAATACCTGAAAAATACCCTCGACTCTGTGCAGAAACGGGCGATCCGTTTGATAGATTCTCCCATCTTAACAGACGGATTGCAATCTTTAGAGCACAGGCGTCGGGTGGGAATGCTATCCTTGTTCTACCGGTATTACAATGGAAAATGCTCCGAGGAACTAGCATCATTGATCCCTTCGGCACCGGTGCATAGTCGGGAAACACGCCAAACGCGTGCCCAACATTTGTACACAGTTGACATTTGTCACATGAGAACGGGTCGTTTCTTCGACTCGTTCTTGTGTTCAACAGCTCGGCTGTGGAATGATTTGCCGGCCTCTGTGTTTCCTCCTTCCTACAACATGGGTCTCTTCAAGACCAATGTTCATTCCTTCCTCTCCTCAAAAGGACCCTCCACACAGCATCCCAGATGACATAGGCCCTGAGGGAAATTATTTTCCTCAGGGCCTCCTGTGTGAAGTTAATGTAAAAAAAAAAAAAATACGTAGGATTTGGGTCATAATACTTAAAATGTAACTAAATCATAAAGATGCAAGTCCATGGTACATTCTTCTACTTCTAAGATAGTTGTTGCAACATGGTAGTTGCATCCGTATACATTTTTGAAAATCCTATTTTTTCTTCATGATAGGACTTGTATCTTTCTGCCACTGATAAACATGATAATTTACTTCAAGTCTGCATCAAAAACTCATTTCTTCAAATTTTTGACTTGCATCCGTATGCTTCTCGGATACAGAGTTATTGAAGATAATATTAGCGACTCTCAAACGAAAATTTGAAAGAGAAAAATGAAAACTTTGTGTCAGGCCGGATCGGGAGAGACTCGTTGAGGGAGACCCTTTTACCTTTTTTACCTCCAGCAGGACTTTCAACTGTCTATCAACTGCGTGACAGGCCGGATCAGGAGAGATTGGTTGAGAGAAACCTTTTTACCTCTCTAGCAGGACTCTCTTAACCCATGGCCTTGCACCCAGTGGGAGAGATGAATTCAAACATCCGTCACTCCTGGACACATTGACCCCTAGATTCATACCCACCCCTCGCACCTTTTTTCCTTCCCATAACTTCCTCTACTTCCTTTCCCTAAAATGACCCTCCACACAGCGTGTCCAATGATGACATAGGCCCTGAGGGGAATTATTTTCCTCAGGGCTTCCTGTGTGATTTCTACCCACCCCTTAAAGATTTTTCCTTCCCAGATCTATCTTCTAATCCATCATATCCGAAGATGACATGGGCCCTGAGGGATATTATTTTCCTGTGTGGAGCTCTAATGGAAAAAAATGAATAAATTGTGAAATAACACAAATCAATCAAATAATTTTTTTTATTTTTAACTTAACCTCTCCGCGAGTGAGTTTTGGCGAACAAAACTGTACGTGAGGAGTAAGTTTTTTTGTTTGTTAATTTTTTAAATATTTTTTTATAAAATATCATAGATTCGCTAAAAATAATCTTATATTTTGAATTAAAATGCCGTCGACATCAATCCACGAAAATAAAATAACATTGAAAAAAAAACATGTCCTTACAAAAAAACTGTTTCCTTCCTCTGACAACCGCTAAATGACGCCAAAAGAATTTTTAAACTAAAACTGTGAAGTCAGTATTGAAGGTATGTCTTTCAAAACTTTGACAAACTACGCGCAGATGTCCATAGATGCCACTACAAGTCAAATATTTTCATTAAATATGACGGGCGTTTGAATAAAGCCGCGGACGAAACGGTTCAGCCATACTGCTCTGGGCATTGTTTCGCTTCGCCGAACCGTTTCGGCCATACTCGTGGAGAGGTTAATGAGTATAACCTCAAATTGTCATACTTAATTAAATGAAGACTATGTTAGCGAAATTCAATCCAAAATCTAAAACAGAAAAATCAGAAAAATATACGGTCACATCTAGGTCTCGAACCCAGGACCTTCGCCTTTCTTTGATATTTCTGTTTTCAGATTTTTGATTGAGTTTGACTGTTATTAAGACAATGTATTATGACAGGTGAATCGGTAATGATGGCAATTGAAGAGTCGTTGGACAACCTTGCCGCTGATTTATGCTGTCTTTCACATTCGTTAAAAAATTTAACTTATACATAAGTGCTTAAGCAATTGTAATAGATCTATATTATTAATAATTGTATGTATCCATTTAGACATCCTTGGGACAAGAAGAAGCCGATGGCCTTCTTCCGAGGTTCGAGGACCAGTGACGAACGGGACCCCATAGTGCTTCTGTCCCGCTCCCGTCCTGACCTGGTGGATGCCAAATACACCAAGAACCAGGCCTGGAAGTCTGATGCTGTAAGTATTGCATTGGAAACTTGAACATCAATCTGTATACAGCACTCTCTCATTGATCCGCCACTCCAAGAACTGGACAAGTTCATTTAGTGAAAACGACGAATTATAGTGCATGCTAAAAATTAAAACAGGTATTTTGTTAAAACGCCAAACATCGATATCAATCTTTTGTAATATATCCACTTTTTGGATGCCGATATTGTTGGCGCTAATAAAAAACCAACTACTAGTGTAAAGGCAGCCTTTCAACTAGTAAAAAAAGTGGAGATTATAGTAGTTGCAGGGTAATCGAGTAGAGAGAGTACTGTATTGTCTTAAAAACTTTTCAGGATACACTATACCAACCGCCTGCCGAAGAAGTACTGCTTGAAGACCACTGCAAGTTCCGATACCTCTTCAACTACCGAGGAGTCGCAGCCAGCTTCCGTTTCAAGCACCTCTTCCTCTGCAAGTCCCTCGTCTTCCACATCGGCGAGGACTGGCTAGAGTTCTTCTACCCCTCTCTGATCCCCTGGTACCATTACATACCGGTTTCACCCAAAGCCACACAAGAGGACATAAAAACCCTCATTGAATACTTCCGGGAGCATGATGATGTGGCCAAAACAATTGCCGAACGGGGCTACCAGCATATATCGGATAATTTGAGGATTTTGGATATTAAGAATTATTGGAAGGAGCTGCTCAATCAGTACTCCAGTCTACTGAACTTTCAAGTTGAAAGAGATATGGATTTGATTGAAATTGTTGCAAAGAAATGAATTATTGATTGTGGTCACGGACATTCAAATTGATAGACCAGTCAATCTAGGGAAATGGGGAACAAACCAAGTTGCGTAGAGCGCAGGAGGTGTTGAGACCGTCTCCCTTTCTGTGATTTGTCAATAAATGAAATTGAGAGTATGCAGGCAACTCACATTGTAATATTACTATTCAGTCCTCAAAAATAAAATTTGCTTAGAAATTATTAGTCATTTTTAACAATGGCGCGCAAATTGCTGGCTGTGTAAAAAACTTCGAGGCTGTGTAGAAAGTTCGGACTTTTTCCAAAATTTAATATTTTGTTACACTAAGGGGCGTTTAAGTATTACGTAACGCAATTTTTGAAGATTTTTGACCCCCCTTCCCCCCCATGTAACGCGCCGTAACGTTTTTCCGCACTCCCCCCCCCTAAACGTTACGTAACGCCCAAGCGACAATTTTTACCTGAAAGTCACAATTAAGTTGCGCGAAGTACTGGAAAGTCGCTTAAATACCTTTATTCTTGTTTCGATCGCGTTTTCGGTAATAAATAAAACGAGAGATTTCGAGAATGAAATGGATTGCCAACTTGGAAGATTTTAATTCCCTAATTTTTTATCTAAATAAAGAAAAACATGTTACGTAACGCTTTGTTCGAACCCCCCCTCCCCCCCCTCGTAACGCACAGTAACGTTTCACAAGACCCCCCCTTCCTCCCCCATGTGCGTTACGTAATACTTGAACGGCCCCCTATTTAGTTAGACACTTTTACAAATGTGTTATAATTTACCCACCTCACTTGTTTCTAGTATAGCTACACCCGGCAGTTTGTTTAAAATCGAACATTCAGATCTTGCGTCTTTGGCTTACTTTATAAAACTTTACTTTTCTGCGCAGGATCTGGTTATTTCAATGTGCGCTTTTCGGTGGTTAATGTACGACTAAAATTGTAGTTTATAAAAATATAGTTACGTGGTTCACCTCGCCGAATTTCATGTTAGGGCAAGCCTATCAATTTGGATGCCTACGATTGTGATTGAAATATTTACCTAATTTATATCTCACTTTATCTTCTGCCCTGCACAGTCCTAGCATGTTCAGCATCTAGAGTTTCTTTTCCCCACTGATTTAATTTTTTTATTATTCATGTAAATACAGCACAAGATTCATGGGATCATGGCACCCCCAGGTGGGGTATGTTGCAAAGGAGTGGGGGTGAAGGAAAAGAAGAAGGATGCAAAGTACCTGACTATGTATTTAGGCTTGAACTGATGTTTTAACCTGTCCCTGGCCGCTCGTGCGCCGGCGCACACGATAAAAATTTTCAATTACAATTTTTTTAAATGCGATTTTCACCCTTATGTATAAAGAAACTGTATGAAGGACAAGGTCAGAATCGCTTGGGCCATTCTCGTTCTTGACGTAACAGGTACCCGAAATACTTCTAGCCACTCAGAATAATTTGTAATAAATTTTATCTATGGGATCTTGGCGTCATTTTTTACCGCGATTTGAACTGTCAAACTCTGAGCATGGAAGGTAACAAAAACCTATCAATTTATCTAATAAACCCAATGTTGTTTTGATACATAGTTTATTGTTCAAGGAATAAGTTTCGGTAAATATAATACACAATAGCTCTAAATGCATCCTCAAAATATTACCTCAAAGTGATGCTTTCCGAGATTTCATACAAAATACACCGGGCCATTGACAGGTTTTAATAATTCATTTGGTGGTGTTTTTTAAATTTTTTATTTACTCTTTTATATGCCCATGGGGCTTTTACTTTGGGTACATAATGTTTACAATTTTTTACACAAGAGTTAGTAATAAACAAAAGATTGCAAAAAATAATTTCCTACCGGTAGTTTACATTGGATAAAATAAAAAAAAATCAATAATAATACTAAAAAACCGGAAATGTCAGAAATAATATCTTGAGATAAAAAAAATGTTTAAACATTGAAAAGGGTATGAGGGATGGGTAGGAATCTGGAGGTCAGTGTGTTCAGGAGTGACGGACGTATGAATCCATCCCTCCAACTGCGGTGCAAGGCGATGGGTCGAGAGAGTCCGGCTGAAGAGGTTAAAAGGCCTCCCTCAACCAGTCTTTCTCGATCCGGCCTGCCACGCAGCAGGTGGGCGGACGCGTCCGTCGCCAAGACTGAACAAAAGTCACCCCATGAACCCGGGCACCCCTGCTAATTCGTCGACCATAGTTTTCTACTTGGGGTGACATGACAGATATGTTGGTTATTATTAAATTTTTCCCGGGGCGGCGGTATCCATACCCGTCTCCCAAATTGCAAATATATTATCTTTATTAAAAAGTTTTTTAAAATGGTTTTTTAATAGTTTTTCGATACCAATGATTTTCTATTATAAATGGGCTGTTTTTTTTCATCACTTTTAATTACTTCAAAAGATTGTTGAAATATCACTTTATTGTGAGTTGTTATGGAACCATTTAAATCCTATTTAGTATGTTTATACCGCACAATTATTGTTTAATTTTTTTTTTATTAAAAAAAGATTTATTATGTGTATTTAAAGGTGCTTGTACTGTAAATAAATAAATACTCAATTATTTTACGAAAATATTGCTTGTGCAGTGATGGAGGACTTAGTTAGCGGAAGATGAAATCCAACACGCCTGGATGGAACGTAATGCATTTTTCCACCTGGCTATTAACTAGTTTGTATACTTTATACTTTTTTATACTTATTTTTAGTATTAAGACGATGCAACATGTGATGTAACATTTGTAATCAGGCCGCTAACAGTAACACTCTTTATGTAGATGGCAATAAGGTTTCAATCCCCGCTTAATAACACCAGCTGCCTGTTTTGATTTTTGCAAGAAAAAAAAACATTACAAAAAGCGTGTTTTATTTTATTTTGCGAAGTTCTGGCACAAATATTTAAATGCTTTATTATCATTTTCTAAAAACTTAATTTGCCACATTAAACAAATAAAACCATAACTGAAAAGGGTCTCGTAAGTAGGAGATTCTGAACTTTAAAGCAGTTTTTATTGGCCTGATATTATTTTCTGGGCTTATAAAAAGACACGGTGAAACCCTTGAAGTTTGTCCCACAGAAAAAGTATTCCTGCTTAACCTCTAATAGATCGGAGACGCGCGGGCGTGCGCGAATTGTGCGCATGCACGAGAAAATAATTCGAAAAAATATCAAACAAAAAATGTTGGTCTGCGATTTTGGCCCTTCTATGTACATAATTTGTATGAAGAACAGGGTCAGAATCGCTTGCGCCAACATTACACCATAGGATGCGTCAAAATTTCATTAACCTTGCACCCCCAGAATATTTTTTAACGATGTTTTATCTGTGACATAGAAATGTCATTTTTGCCGCGAATTTTAGCTACCAAAATTAATGCGTGTTCCTCGACTAAAACATTGTAAAACCTATTAGTTTACGTAAATAATGCAAGTAATGTTGTTTGGTACATAGTTTATTGTTCCAGGAACGTGTTTCAATTAATAAAATATACGATAGCTCAAAATTAATCCACAAAACATTCAATTCAAAATTCAAAGAGGTGCTTTTTTAGTGAATTTTCGTGAAATGGCCTGGCCTCCCAGAGGTTAAGAAGTTTGTTTTTTCCGGTCCCTTGAAAAACTTCTTAAGAGGGTTTCATTTATTAAAGTATTCAATTATATAAAAGGCTAAAATATTTTCTACTCTTAGTATTTTATGAAATCATATAAATAATCATATAAATCTAAAATATTTTATAAAGAAATCAAATTTTCAAACCAAAAAAAATAATTTTGCATTACTTCAAAGTGCATCGCTCTAATGCGAAACTGACAGCATTCTGGTAGCACTGGTATTAGATAGATTTTTATATTTTAAAAAGGTCCATATATTTTATACAGAAATTTATTGTATTGCAATGGAAGTTTTGGTAAACTACCTGCTTAAAAATTTCTCACGTCCATTTCTGCAGTATTATTTTTAAAAATTGATATTATTTTCATGCCATTTTTTTTTTAAATTTACTGCTATTGTTTTATATGCTCTCTTTGATGGCAAAGAAAAAGATCTTATATTAAATTTTATCTCTCTGTTTATATTTGATTTATTTAGGCTTTTTGAATCTCATAAAAATAATATGGATATAAATCTTGATGTAACCTTGTGTAGTCTTAACACTGTTCATTTATCTTGTAAAAAGTTGTTATAAAAGAATTTATTTTATATTTCACTATTAAAATGCATATTTACAGTGAAACTCGCAAAGAGGACTTTTACGGTAAATAAAAAAATTTAGTTTTTTTTTATTTATTTCACTTTCTGAAAGATGCATTTGTTAAGAATGCTCTCACTAAATGTTTTAAAGAACTAATTAACGTTAAAATAACAGCAAAAAGAGACCAATAAAAAAAATTGTTTGTATGTATGTTGAATTATTCTCCAGAAAAACTTTGAACATGTTCTTCTCGAAACTACGTTTTTCAACCTGGTTGACAACATATTAAAAAAACTATACATCCGATTTGCATGCACCAAGTCTTAAACTGTTCGAAAATCCAGTCTCTGTGGCACCTTATAGGGATTTTCTTATAAAGGGTCCCCTTCTATTTTTTTTTATGAATGATGAAAATTTTCCATAAAAACCGGAAATAAAATTCGCTGGTCTGCCATTTTTTTTTTATATGTCAAAATCCCCCTACATGATACTGTAAACATTTGTCTAGTTTCTAAATATATTTTTATTTTATTTTTCTGATGAACTGTATGGCTTAATCGCTGTCAACCGCCGAGCAGCAATTGTCCTGTTGAAAGCGGCTTACACCGCAAACCATACTTTGGATTCGAGTACAAAAAATTGTATGCAGTCTTCTATATGTATTGACTATGAGTATTAATAAAAAAATTCCATTCATCGTTTGCTTGGTCTGACATTCCAGAATCAAACTGCCGAATAACTAGTAATGTTCAGTAATTAATGTTTTACTGTTTATGTATATAAATACTTGTTAAATATGTATGAACCATTAGAAATAAGTTATGTTATTATAATACCACTCTATTCTCTATGCAAAATGTAAAAATTAATAAAATAATTTTTTATTCCGTTTCGGAAAGCGCTAAATAAGCCTATTATAACTACAGCCAAGTAAGCTGCTGTTAACATCCATTGGCTGCTTTTATAATTCCTACGGTAATGGTACGGCGACATCAAAGGCACGCGTCGTTTTTCATTTCTTTAATACGATCTAACCCTCTCCCTTGGCTCCCCGTACTTGCCAACGTAACCCCGCCAAACATCAGACAAGAGATTGCAACACTGAGGGAATACTAGAAAACACTGCAAAAAAGTGCAATACCATTGCATGATGATGTTGTCTTTCACCTGGCATGCCGCTTGAAGTCTCGAAAACCCTTCTGGACGGAAGGAGAAAGACTCTTCCGATCCCTCTCACCCCAGAAGATAGGTGTAAATTTGAGGGGCAATCGGCCAACGTGGAAAATGCCATTCTCGTACAAGATCCCACTGAGAGACAGCCTAGGTTCTCATTGCCTCGATGAACCCTGGTCCGCCATCAATAGGATAAGGTGCTCCCATAACTGTTGTGATGTATATATAGAATGGTAAATATTTCAGGTAGCGCCGTGTACTGAAACTAGCTTTAAAGAGTAGCATATCGTAAGCCTACTTGTGGTTGCGTCACAGTCACGTAGCTTGTAAGTATTTCTATGTACGAAGGGCCTAAAGAGGAAGCAGACATAACGTACATCGTTTGTCTCGCTCATTATTAGTGTATAAGAAAGAGATGCAGTATTATTGTTATAAAGAATAGTATACTTTTTTTGCCTTTTTTTGTGCCGTTGTCGTGTCGTAACCGTAGGAATGATAAAAGCACCCAGCGTAAATTTTTTTAATGTGAATACCGCACAAAAGTCCCACTGTCCACAGTCAGCTTGACTATGACATCCCCAATACAGTAAAGTGCTGGGTATAAGAAGTAATTACACATTGTAATAATAGATATATAAAAAGTTCCAAATATGTAGTATAAAAATACAATAAATTTTTGACAATAATTATATTATTAGAAGAAAAGTTGAGTAAAGTAATGTTTGCGTTATTTACAATCAAACACTATTTGTTCTGTAGTGGTACTTCTTAATAATAAGTCCTTGATACAAACTGGTTTATTATGAGTTTACGTATTTACAATCATTATACTAGTGGTCGCATGACCTGCCTATGTTGCCTGCTAATTTAATGGGGTAGCTAGCGATTGAATGCTCTCAACAGCCACTGCTACCCTGCGATTATATTGCTACCCTACTGGCATCTGTCGACAACCGATACAAGCTCTTTCCCTGCTGGCATCTGTCGGCATTTGATAGAAGCACTTCCAATACATCACAGTTACTATTTAACACTGTTCCTGGAGCCAAATACAGACCGGGATTGGTATCTACCAGCCAGGCTGCAAATCCTTTGATGCAGTGACATTTTTCATGTGTTTCTCTCGTTGGCCAAATTATTAAATTTTTTAAAAGATTGATATTTCACTACAAATATTATTACAAAATTAATAAACAAATTAACTACTAATACTTCATAACGGGTTACTTTCATTGTTTTATTAATAAACAGACATTTTATTATACAACAGTACAAATATCTAGTTTTATGACTTTTAAAAAATGGCAGCATGTTATTTATTAAATGTTTTCAGTTTTATTAATTTTAAGTTTTATGTAAGTGTTATAAATTATGACTTATTCTTTATAATTTAGATTTAAGAGTAGTGTATGACCCCACAGTATAATATAAAATAAATATATACATAATAATAATTTGATAATTCGTACTTGAATTCCATTACATCAGTGATTCTTAATGGGGGCGCCAGCGCCCCTTTGTGGGCGTTTTGAGAGGTCTGGGGAGGCGTTTTAAAATTTTTAGCATTTGGGGGGCGCTGCAGATGTTCGAGTGGACATTGTGTCAATATACAAAATAAGCTCATTCACGAGCTATGCACACTGATACACGACACACTTTCATTTTTATTTAAGCGAATTTGACAAGTTCGCTTAAATAAACTATACTTTCACGCACAAAAATTTAAACTGAGGCATAATGCTCAATGTCGGTGTAATAACAATGTGTTTTCTGATTTTTCAACAAAAGTTTTGCAAGGTGGGTACCAAGAAACTTTACCGGCCAGAATAAAGAAACAAGAAAAACAATGTCCTCACAACACTTGCAGCTCTTAGTTTCTGAACAGAATTGTGACCGGAGACGAAAAATGGGTTCATTTTTTTAACCTGAATCAAAGAGGCAGTCAATGGAATGGCATGACACAAACTCACTAAGGACAAAAAACATTAAAACTGTGAAATCGGCGGAAAGTTATGGCGATGGTGTTTTGGATATGACCGTGCTTTTTACAACACTGTGATACATGCCCTTGTTAAAAGATGGACCAAAGCTTTGGAAATGGACGGATATATTATTGAAAAATAACAAATTAATCGTCAATAGTGTGGTTTTCGACCCCTGTAGTTGCATTTTTTATTAATTGACAATTAAAGGAGAAAAAAAATAGGAGACATTACTTATTGGACTGGCCCTCGTAGTTTTAAATTATGTTCAGCTTGATGAGGAAATCTTTGAAGGCAGAAGAGGAACTAACCACCCGAGTCATTTTGGCATTAATTATGGCGAGTTTGCAAAATGACTTGAGCGATCGCTTGCCATAATGTGGCAGATTTATAGACCCTAAAAATATGGGATTAAATACGAAATCTAAGTGAATTCATTGCCTTGAAACTGCAGTAAGCAGTTAATATATTTCTAAATTAATATTTTCCGGAATGAAATTAATTAAATCTTCTGAAAAATAATTAAAGACGCCATGTTTACAGCAGAACATTGTTAAATCGTAAACAAAGTTATCACAGTCAAGATGTATATCTTTTTCTTATGTCAATAATGATTCAAATAAGTACCCTGCACGCAAGAAACTTTAGTTGCGGCGACATTTGACAATTATTTAAAAATTCATACAAATTTTAAAAAGTCTCCATAGTGTCGCCTCACTTTGTATACCGTAATGGATTTTATTGCACTCAATTGTTGCCTGCAACTAAAGTTGCTTGGACTAATTTGGAGTAGGTACTTTCTTGTAATATTTTCTTTCTTATGATTTGAAAGTGTTCCAATTTTAAAGTGTATTTTCCTTTGGTTTTGACTGCTGATATTATTTGGCGGGAAAATGCAGTTACGAGGGAAAACTATGGCGGTTAGAAAAGAGTTTGAAGGTTAGAATAATGTGCTGTGGTAAAAATGTAATATGTGATGTGTAATTTGTGGACAATAAACGTGAGAAAGAGAGGTATTTATGTAGATTTTTATTTATTGTTGTAAATTAACCTTTTTTTACATTAGTTCCCCACACGGGAGGCCTTGAAAAAAAATTTCCCTCAAGGCCTATGCCTTCTTAAGGGACGCTGTGTGGAGGGTTTTTTAAGCAAAGGAAGGAGGGGAAGTTCTAAGAAGGATAAAGGTATGAGGGGTGGGTAGGAATCTGGGGGTCAGTGTGTCCAGGAGTGACGGATGTATGAATCCATCCCAACTGTGGTGTAAGGCAATGGTCGCGAGAGTCCAGCTAAAGAGGTCAAAAGGCCAACCTCAACCAGTCTCTCCCGATCTGGTCTGCCACGCAGAAGATGGGCAGACGCGTCCGCCGCCAAGACTCGGATAAACCTCATAAAATCACCAAACGTAGTGAACCACTTGGACGGCCTACGGAAGAGGTGTTGGTTATCCATGAATGATTCCCGGGGTAGTGGTGCACATATTTGCCTTCCAAATTGAATAAATTAAACATTATGTTTAAATTATGTAACTCCACCCTTGGGGTTTCCGTGTTATCTTTGGGATACTGTGTTCAAGCCCGGACTGGCCAGGTCCGCAGGTTTTTTTTAGTTAAATTGTTAAATTAAATTTTTTGTTTAGAGTTGAGTTGTGGTACATTATTTGATTAATTAATATTACGAACGGAACAAAAACAATGAAGAGAACTTACAAGAGTGGTTTTCAAAATGGAGAGGAAAATAAGAAAAAGAAACAAGAAGATTTCCAGTGTGCCAGTTCAATGTTTACGTGGTTAAAACCATCAAGCTCTACCTCAGAGATAAACGATGACAGGACTGTAGGTAAGGTCATCGAAATTTTAGATTATTATTTTTATTATGGGTTGTAATTTTTTGAAATTTTGTTCTATTTATTCTACATTTTTACGTCATGTACTAAGAACTTAACAATATTAGTTTTTCCTTTTTTTTACTTTAAAGGTTTTTACTAATAGGGCTAAATAATTGTTATAATTTAAACAAAATAAACTGTATAAAAAACTTAATAATTGTATAATCATAATTTTGACATAAATCATTAAGGCTTTGGTGTGAATAAAATCCTACCCTTTGTTTTGAACTTCATTATAATTATTGGCAGTTCTACAGCTTGTGTTTAGTAGTGTTGTGGTATCCTAAAAATACTGTGAATTTCTTATTTCAATAAATAATAAATTCAACAAAAGTCGAAAATCATAATATGCGTATAAAAACCTATCTGAATTTGGGGGGGGAGTGCATGGAAAAACATTACGTTACGTTACATGGGGGGGAGGGGGGATCAAAAATTGCATTACGTAATACTTGAACGCCCCCTAAGACATGATGAGACTCGACGAGTGACAGTTTTGTACTAAAGTACTAGAAATCGAGACCAATGCAATCCTACTTTTGGCTTCCCACTTTGAGATTTCTACCTCGCGTCTACAGTATGTAACGTCTTTGTTTAATATAGATAATCCAACCAAAAAGCTAAGCTACAGTACCTAAAGCTAGCTATCAGTAGAGAGCTAAAACACCTATATCGGTAGGGCTATTCCAACCAAAGTTTACTTAATCAACCTAACCATTTTGGAATATTAACTAAATAATAAGGTTACTACATCTAAAAAATTATGTTTTTCAATGGTTTAGATGTAAAATACACAACAGTTTAGGTAACACAACTAATTACAGAAAGCTGTCTCAACCGATAGCGCATCCAAAGTGTCATGTTTAAAACGTTGCCATGTATAGGGCGTATTGTTTTCATTTTTTTATTGATGAGAACATAATACTATGGTAACAATTATTATAAGCAATAATTATCAGCCTGAAACACTCATCCACGTTGAAAAATCTTCCGAGAAAAGATACATGACGCCAACGGGACTTGAACCCGTGCCCTTCTGATTGCCGGTCAGCTGCTCTCCCAATTGAGCTATGGCGGCTTATCTTATACCCGCCAAATGATTCAATATATACTAGTGTTTCATTCAACAATTACTGCTTATTATATTTTTTTGGATGAGTGTTTCAGGCTGATAATTATTGCTTATAATAATTGTCACCCTTTGTGCTATGCATAAAAATCTTGTCTTAAACGTTAGTTTAACAATTAAAAATAATAAATAATACTATGAGCTGTTTTCAAAGTTGTGAGTAAATTTTTGTACATAAATAAAAACATCATTGAGATCTTTTTGTCTGACTGGTTTCCTCTTAGGGGACTTTTGTGCGACAGCGAAAAAACAATTCAATGCAGTGTTTTTTTTAATTTAATACCACAATTCACCAATTAACATGAAAAAAGTGACTTTAATACAAAGTATGCGTTATATAACATGATGTTCTGTTTTTATTAATTGATGTTACTGATTAACCTATGGAATGCCATCCTCCCGCGACATAGTACATCTTAGGCTCAGTTGTTTCGCAGAAATTCACTTGTTTAAATCATGAAATGGCCACGGATCTTCTGCCAATCACAATTTATTCAAAAACTGAAACGTACATAGCGGGGATCTTTTAACAGACAAAAAAATAAGATGGCACTAAATGGCCGACTGTTTACAATCTGATGCAATTTACCGACAATGTTGCATATGAATTTCTCCCCCGGTAAGCCTGGAGTAATATATGCCAATCGTCGCCGTACGTCGACTGACAATATCTTCTAAATAACTTACTTGTTTTTGCAAAACGATGGCTTTGTAAATTGTACCGTCTTACGAGATATTTTTTTTAAATGTATTTATAAAAAAATATAGAGGTATATCTATATTTTGTATTTTCCCTAGGATGGCTACCACGTGCAGAGAAATATTTTTTCTCACCTAAGTTATAAAAATATATATCAAAAAGAAATTCTAAAGTTGTAATATATTTTCCATAAACCTAAATAAGCGATCTTTACAACAAAAATATATGTTTGAGGTTTTCCTCTAAATACTTTCCTTTTGTAACTTCAAATATTTTTATTAATTGTTTTTGTGTTTAATTCGTAGAACTCCATTTTAATTTTTAGAAATTTAATTCAAATTAAATTTGATAATGTTATTATCGAGTTCTGCAAGTTTTTTGGTTAGTGTTTTAGTTACAGCTGTTTCGACTTTTAAGGTCATTTTCAAACTGTGGTGAACCCACGTACGGACGACTTATTTATAAGATTTTAAATGTCAATTTTTAAAGGTGTCTAAGTTGATTTATTACCGGTTAAACCAATTTGTAGAGACACTAATTGAGAGAGTGCTAATGTGGGATTCGGAGTATTTCCCTTTGGTTTGCCTTGCACTAAGTGTAAGGGTTTTCTTAATTGATTTAGAATGACGTTATTGCTATGACTCATTTAAGTGCATTATATTTTTTAGGTTTGGTAAACATACTAAGTAGTGGGGAATAAATAATTTTCCTTACTTTATTAATTAGCGTTATGTTGGGGTCATTCGATAATAACATTATCAAATTTAATTTTAATTAAATTTCTAGAAATTCAAATATTTTCTTTAAATATCTTTAAAAAGCGGAGATATTTTTCACCTTCACAAATACAAAAAATTTCAAACTTCAAATGAATAAATGTGCACATGAAGAAACGAGAATTCGGAATAAAATTATGATAAATTAGTTCCTTGCCAGGTGAATAAAACATGTATGCCATTATTTTACAAATACAGTAAAAACGGGGCAAGTGCGATGAGTACTAGCTAATCCACCGTGGATTTCTTGGCACACTAAAGGTTAACGGCCAAACACTTTAAGATACTTTATACAAGTAAAATATGAATAAATCACTTGAAACATCTTATAAATAAAAATAAGCGAGTGAGAAACAAAATATTGTGCGAGAGTTCTCTCAAAGTGACATAACATAACTTTATAAAGTTATTTTTAAATTTTTTTTATTTTATTATTGTATAAAAGTTACATACAATGGGAATTTATACCCGCTAAGCTACTGCAAGTAGCTTGTCAGCAGGAGATTAGTTCCACAGATTAGTTAAAACAATGCATGAAATAATCCTAAACGCGTCGGCGTGGCAACAACATGCACATATAACAGCATATTAACCATAAACATATTTATATATATACACTAAACATTGTGATAATGTGATATGCAATGTTGATAATTATTATTCAGAGACCGTGTTTTATGGTGAAAAAATGTAGATTAAGATTTTTTTTAATATCATTAGACAGTTGAGTATATACCACACTAGTCAATAATAACATAATTGCAAATTAGTACCTACATGGTGAGAGTGAGCACAATATAATCTTAATACATAAGGTTACTCCCTTTAAGAATTTCATTATAGAGCAATTTTCTTTAAATTCATATGGTAATTTGTTAAATATAAATGGTAAAATATATTCAAGTGTTCTTTGACCATATTTGTTTTGAAACACAGGTACTTTCATTCCTTTATTTTGTATGTGACGAGTATTGTGTGCATGATCCACCATTGTTTTATATAGACTGCCGGATGGTGACCGGACAACTGTGATGAATGCCAACCTTCAACCTACGAGAAGCCTACAAGAATTTTTTTTTTCCTCTAAATATTATGTAAAGAAAATGGTACATTCGGCGACATCTGTCCGAGCAGTTGGGAGCTATTACAGAGATATGCTTAAAGACGGGAGCGAGGGAACCCCCATATCATAGCTATCTCGAGGACAACGGAAGTTTAAATTCTACCCATAAGAGAGTGGACTTTGATCATTTTGGGCGGCCTTGAATTCTTTCCCACAGGAACGAAAGTTCAACGAACGGAATTGTAAACAGAACTAAAGACAAAGAGTTGAAGGATTATTGACCCGGGTCGTGTTTATTTAAGGCGCGATCGGGAACTGGAGATTTTGGGGTGCCTAAAGTTTAAACGGAAACACAAAAAAATCTTAGACGGGAATGTTGAAAATAAGTAAATGAAAAATCATCAATAAGGGCACGGAAAACGTAACATGAATGGTCCCAGGGGTCGATTTAATTAAAACCGATCTGGAATGATCACAAAAAACGGGTAGGATCTCGGAAATTTTCACAAACTGAATATAATAACCTGAAAAAGTGGGAAAATCTATTGATATGGAAATGGAATGGTGAAACGAAGTTATTAGAGCCAAATATCTCAAAAGAAAACTGATTGGAACTACTTAAATTGACTTTAATAAGTACCGATATAAGGATTACTCTGATCTGACAACACTATTCACGATAAACAGGATATTGAAAATATTGCATATCAAAGGCCACGGTACATTTTGGTCACTCTACAATTAAATCAAATCACAGGAAAAGATGCTTAACGTAGCCTGACACTGGGAAATGCGTGTGAACCGTCGAAGGAATCGCTAACCGTTTGACTAGAGAAAAAAGGTTGGCTATCACTTTGTTGATATGACTTTATCCAAATAAAATTATAGAACATGATTTCAAGCAATTAAGGGTATCATTAACACGAAACGACCTAAACAAAATTATACAAGTTAAATACGAATATTTACTCTAAAATAAAAACATTACTTTTATGGTGTAGGCATTAAAAAATGAATTACGAGCAAGTACATGAAATTTTTAATATAAATACCTGTCAATGAGAAAATTTATGTGATTTTTTACGAGAGAGAGACACTAAACTAATTTGGTTCTAAGACATGAGATAGGGGATTAACAGAGATTTGACAAAAGGTCATATACGGAGGAACCGAATTTGGTCCTTTTCCTATGAAAGTCTGGGCGATCAGGAGTGATTTTTCTATGAAAGGAGAGCTCTAAAAAGTCTTTAAAAGACCATGGTTTGATAAAGAAGGGGGATTCGTTGGGAGATTGAGGGAGAGTTCGGATGAAATAACGGGAAGTGCGCGATCAAGAAAAATGTAAAAGTGCGCGAAGAAGACTAGTAAACTAGTGCTTCTAGTAGAGTTGAAAAATGTCTACAAGTGTTTGCAAAAAAATAGTAAATTCAGTGTTTTATTTTCCCTTTAAAATTGAGAAATAAAATTTTCAAAGACGATCAACGGAGAGTCCGGAAAAGTGCCTAAATAATACTTCGTGAAAGTTCGGGTGTTTTATAATGAAAGTGTTTAAAGTCAGTAAATAAGAATTAAAAGACATTCGGGGTTCTTTCTTACAACTTATATTTAGTGGTTTTATAACATTTAACAAAAATCCAGTGTCTTAAAATAAATCAAATTACCGGATAAAAGAAAATATAACACGCGATTTTAAAATTAACTATAGGTGATATAATAATTAAAACTTTAACTTTACTTTAAATAACATGACATAGGTAAAATAAATAACAATAACAAATTGTTTGAGTCACGTTTAAACTACAGTGGTTCAATAATTAGCGGTTAAAAATCCTTTGTGAATTGAATAACGAAATTGTAATAAACAGTAGTGATAATAATTCGTACACTTGGAAAACGTGCGTATCTACGGTTATTAATTCTAAAGTGATATTAAAATATTGAGAATAAATAATAATTTACCTAATTCCGGACAATAAAATTAAACATCTGACTTGTTATTTGATGAATCACCTCTCGAAGGCGAATGAAATAAACCATTAGTTAATACAAGGTTGAGGAACTAAGCGAAATACCGAAGTGAATCTTAAATAGACAGATATTTGAAGAGTTTTTCCATCAGTCTTTTCTCAAAAAGGGCCGATAGGAATCCATTAGCTAGGAATCGAAAAAAAAGGAAAACCTCGATCACAATGTCGAATTTATGAAAGTCCCGACTGGAAAAAATTGTAATCGATCGAGGGCGGTAAGATAAAACCAATTATTAATTATTTTCAGAGACAAAGAAGAGAGGGACGAGCGTGCATCACCAATAAATCAATCGGAGCTTTGGAGTTTTGTACTAACACACTGCAACTAATTAAAAGATTATGTTATTTTCCACGCAGGATAACAATGCCCACCAGCTCGAAAGCAAGCCAACCAGGAAATATCTACTCTGAGTTAGGCTACATATGTAGGTTTTTGCTTCAGTTAGGTAAATACGCTAATTTATTATAACTCATATAAAACGAATCGAGGCGAGTAGGACGTAATAAATGACTATCGTGGAAGCTCTTTATTCTATATTTCGTGTGCGGGAGTATACATGCGTCTCAAAATTAGGTCAAACAAACAAATACCTACTTATAAATTAGGTTATACAAGTACTTGTTTTAGTTAGGTAGGTCTATTGTTTATTTAAGCGCGTATAAGAATAGGCGTCATACGATATCAGTTCGACTCGTAACCGAAATACCTATATTTCTCAAAAACAAGTCAAGCAAGGAATACCTTAGTTGAAACTAGGTCACCCAGGTAGCTCTTAGGTTAGCAAAGTACCTACTTAAATGATTAATGTTTGGGCAAAACTAGGTCAAATAAATAGAAAAGAATTAGTTAAACGATGAATTGTGCTTCAAAAGGACAATGACCGTAGAAATAAACAATCTCCAAAGTAGGTCAGTATAACGAAGGTCAACTATGTGAAGTGTAAACAAATAAACCATAACAAATGACGTACCTATTTAATATCGTTCATTGGAGGTAATCATCTATTGGCTCAATGTAATTAGGTATTTATTACACGATGTGAATAGAAATATGCCTCTCAAACAACTTAGGGTATAATAATAATAAAAATAATAATTTATCCCAGAATATATGCAGGGAAAGTGCGATACAATACGTTCCATATTTTAAAATTACAAATAATGATAATAATAATAAAGACGAAGGAAAATAATTAACGACAACACATAAATTAAATAAACAAATAACCATGAGAAATGAAATACGTAACGCAAAAATCAATAGAAATAGCAAATTGATAGGTATAGCTAATACCTACCGAATCCTTTCTCCGACGAGATTAGGGTATGTTATATGACCTTCGATTGTGTATCTAAAATTTCGATTAGAGTTCAATGACACAGTCACCTAAATTCATTAACGAATAAACAAAACAAAACTTAACGTCAGGGACAAGTTTATCAATTATAGCTTGCGATGAAATCTGCGGTAAAAATGTGAAGACGACATTGACGCTAAATTCACTCAATTCTAAACGACTTATCTGTACTAGAGCGATCGCCAATAGGTAGCATTGTTTTAGCATGCAAAATTTTCGCAAAGTAAAGTACTGCGACTAGCTTCAAACTCTAAGAGAGCTCATCACAATTATTCAGGAGGTCATTGATTCAATGACAACTTGATTTATCTCATTTTTAAATCTTTCTTATAGGAAGTAGGTATCCAAGAACCCATAAATATCCATTATCCTAAATACCTAACACACGAGGAGCTAGTGACCTCATTTAAACAACACTGGTGTTCAAATACTCATACAGTCCTGAATCCTAACTTGTCTTCGAATGTAAGCTTCAAGGCTTCTGTATGTAGGTATGAGCCATCTGGAAATGTAAGTGTCAACCTTTCTCGAACGGACGGCTTTGATCTTGTGGCGGTATTGTCGAGGTGGGCATGCGGGGAAGAGGAAGGACGTATGCGGACAGTACGCTGACGCGGCATTAAAGCCACAGGTTATTTGCATACCGTGAGTCTTGTCGAACCTGAAAGCAAACATAAGGCTCACGAGGTGAGTTTTATGTCAGCTAGTCAGAGGTGGAGTGTAACGCTGGGTCGGTCACGTGGGAGGAAGGATCTGCCCGTCACAAGCTTACGCCACATTTAACGGATAGAGACATGATAAGGGAAGACATGAAATACCCCTTCTAGACTCAGTAGAGTTAAATTCAACCCGGAGGCGTCGGAAGTCGGAGTGGGACAGAAAAACGGCATGAAGACTTGGTATTCCCCCTGCTGGCGTGAAGGGCCCCTTTCATAGCATGAGACGCTCGCCGAAGAGAGTAAAACTCGGATCTAAGGACAAGCCTAGCAAACGTACTGGGAGAATTCGAGTTTGTAATTGTTGTTCATCGGTTTTCACTTGGTTAGCGGAGGAGCCGACTTTTCAGCAAACATATTATCCCCCTCCCCATATCCATCCATCCTTACTATTTCAACAGTTTTGCGAATACTAACAAATAACACTAACTATGTATACAAAACATTATGTTAGGGGAAGCTGCAGACAAGAACTCCAATTGAGAAAACCGGACTCTCGAATACGAACATTCTACACTGGTAAGGTAAGGTTTTTTATTTCTTGAAATGATGTAATTTATTAACTGTTGTTTATGTTATCGATGTATCAGCGGTGATAGGAAGAATTAAATAAACACACTAAATTCCTACGGAAATCAAATAGACACAAAGTCTAAGGCGGGGTTAGTTTATCAAACTCGGTAAAAGATACTCAAATAATAATAATTAATAAATCGGAAGATTCTCACCCTTTCTCTAAAAGAATCTATGGGTTACCACACGTAATACATTATCTTCTCTACATATGTGTGCATATTAAGTATGCAAACAGATGTAAAATCTAAAACAAAAAAATACACAACGCAGATTATAGAAATAATGTGAACTAAAATCTTAAATCTTGATTACTGTGAGAAAATCGCAGGGATTTAAGAAGATAGGGTAGGTTTAGCTAGATTATAAGGTATAGGGGTTTAGAAATCACGAGCCTGAGGTAGAAATAAACCGAAAGGAGGGTTGAGTCAGGCCATCATACCTAGTGGTGTGATCAGTAGGACATAAGGGTAGAATTATGAGCGTGGCTACGAGACAGGAGCTACGAGATTTAAACTACGAGGTAGAAGCTTAGAAAAGTAAATCAGCTAGGTAGGGTTCATCACAATTGGTGTCAAAAGCCAAGGGTGGCGGACCATTACACAACTCAGAATGAAACCATCTCAGAAGCATCTCAGAAAGGTCATTAAGAGTGATGATAAAAAAATATTAAAAATTTGTTAAATAGGTTAAGTTAGGTTAGGGTTACCGGCTATTTTAAAATAATTTTTTCATAGCTTTAATAAATAAATAAGAATAAATAGAAAACATATCTAGCCCAAAATTGAATCATTTCTATTCCATTAATAACATTATTAAAGCTGGTATAGTATAACACAGTAAGTAACAATTGTAGCAAACAGACTATGTAGTAGGGTGAAATCCACTGGGAAGAGGCCACACGCAGAAGTCACAAAGGGTCTTGATTTCATCATGTTCTCCAACAGCATAAGAAAAGTGGAATGGCCATTACCTTCAAAATAAATAAGCTTTTTTCAAGAAATAATCAATAATAATAAACATTTACATATAACAAAATAAGGACATTGTATACTCTTTGATTAATTTATGAAATCACACAGATGTTTTACGTTAGCCTCCCAAAAACTGGGCGTACTGTACAGGGCCCGCGGATACTTTAATAGTACACAACTGCTAACCCTGTACAAATCACAAGTGCGCCCCACGGTTGAATTTGGCAGCCACCTCTGGTCTGGAGCTCCAAAATACCTGAAAAATACCCTCGACTCTGCAGAAACGGGTGGTCCGTTTAATAGATTCTCCCATCTTAACAGATAGATTGCAATCTTTAGAGCACAGGCGTCGGGTAGGAATGCTATCCTTGTTCTACCGGTATTACAATGGAAGATGCTCCGAGGAACTAGCGTCATTGATCCCTTCGGCACCGGTGCATAGTCGGGAAACACGCCAAACGCGTGCTCAACATTTGTACACGTTGACATTCGTCACATGAGAACGGGTTGTTTCTTCGACACTGCATCCCAGATGACATAGGCCCTGTGGGAAATTATTTTCCTCAGTGCCTCCTGTGTGGAGTTAATGTAAAAAAAAAGACGAAAAGTAGAGGTGGAACAAATTACACGTGGAAATAACTATCAAATACGTTGCTTGAAATGGTTTGAGTCATGTTTAGTGAATGTATTAATCTGTAATACTGGGTACATCATAACCATCCTCTACTCCATCATAACCAACCTCTACTCCATCTCATTCTCTTCCCCACTCCTTTCAGACTTACAACATACCCCAATAGTTGGGGATATTGTAGTTTCATTAGCTCCAGGCAGTTGAGTCTCGAGTGCTATATTCACAATAAAAAAACATTGGTTAAAATTACACACAAATTATACAGTACAAAACTGCTTCGAATTTAATTTTTTTTTTAAATACATCCTTTTGAATTTTAGTTTTGTTCCCAGATTTAATGAATGTATGAATGAAGTGGAATGAACCCGCTTTCCGACATCTGATCGAGCTAAAACTCGGCAGATAGGCTCGCCGTCGATGACAATGCATTCCATTCATTGTTGGCAATTACGCACACACACACGCACGCGAACAAATGCTCATTTTCAATGAAATTACAGAAATTAATATACAAAATAAATGTCCATCTAAATTCTAAATCAGCCGGGATTTGGTTCAGCAGGGAGCGTGGTTCACTCCGGTTCCTGGGTGGGAAGGTTCGGTTTGCAGTCAAACCATTTTTTACAATACATTTGAAAATATTTTCCATTAGGGCCTATGTCGTATTTGGCGATGCTGGAAAGAACAAGGGTATGAGGAGTGGGTTGAAATCTGGGGTTAGTGTTTCCACGAGTAACGCACGTATGAATCTAACCCTCTCATGGGTGCAAGGCGATATTCCGGGAGAGTCCTGCTGGAGAGGTCAAAACGTCTACTTCAAACTGTCTCTCCCGATCCTGCCTGCCACGCAGTTGGTGGGCAGATGCATCCAGCGTCAAGACCCAGACAAACCTCATCCCATGAACCCGGGCACTCCTGCTAATTTACCAAAGTAGATTTCGAAACATAGAAGAAATTAATCAACTTTACAATCATTCTTAATGGGCAGTTTCGCACGATTTTTGTTGCCCGAATAGACGGTCCAGGAAACTCCTGAGAACTGTCAAAAGGAAACTCATGACAACTGCCAAAAGCAAATAATTGAGAGACAGAGTATTAAAAAAAATCATGTTCATGAATTCTACCACAAATTGAAATTCTACCACAATCGGAAATCGAGAATGATGTCCATGTAATAGGATGAATATGCAACTTGTTATTTAATTGGTTGTTATATTCTGAACCCAAAACTAGTTTAAATTAAATTTGTATGCGGCGAATTAAATTCAGAACATGAAAATGGTTAATTAATTCTGGCAATACATACTTAGTATTCAACTAGAATTTTATACCTGCACTTAGAATAGGTCTAGCTTCCTGCATTCAAATGTAGAGTCGTTCTATAAAAAAAAGAGTGATTGTGAGAGCTCTGAAGGAGTACCTATCTGTTACTTATACTAAGGCGGGTATGTATGTGGTGGATAACCTCCAATGCACTTAGAATAAGAAAATGTTTTTCTTCGAAATGCGTCAGCGGATGAATCCACAGCAGAAATTTTACATTCTAAATACAAAGGTAGTTTAAACTAAATCTTCACCTAGAACATGAAAATGGTTTCTCTTTGATTCTGGCAGCACATACATAGTCTGCACCTAGAATTTTATTACCTCACTTTGAATAAGAGAATATTTTTCTTCGAAATATGTCAGCAGACGAATTTTTACATTCTGAACTTGCAACTTAAATGTAAAGCTTCAGTCGGTAGAGGATGAATCTACAACTTGTTATTTACTGTATGGTTCTGGCGGCACTTACATAGTCTGCAGCTAGAATTTTATAAATGCACTTCGAAAAAGAGAATATTTTCCTTTCTGGAAATTGGTGGGGTCCCTTCTAATGCACTTCGAATTAGAGAATATTTTCCTTCGAAATATGTCAGCAGACGAATCCAACTAGAATTTTATTTTCTGAACACAAAACTGGTTTAAATTAAATCTGTATGCGGCGAATTAAAACTACATTCAGAAATGAATGTTAACGCTTTTGCCAAAAAGGAAATTCTTTTTTTCACTTCGTCACTGAACTTTCAACGCCGCTTTTTCGCGGTCGACATGGTCAAGAAATTATTTGATTTGATTTGAATAATAAATATGGGTTATAAATATTACGTGTCACGGCGAGCACTAATTCGTAAACAAAACAACTCAATCACTACTGGCGCTTTTGGACTCTTGCTTGAGACGTAAATAAACCAATCCATATCTTCAGGCCTTTTCCAGGGATAAATTTTGTGTTGAAAGATACAGGAAGTTTATTTGACTACCATACACAGTATTTAAAAAAATGTAGGAATGCGGGACATGCGAGACGCTTTAGACGATTTGCGGGACTATTTTTGTAAATATTGCAATGCGGGACAACAACTGCCAATGCGGGACGGTCCCGCAGAATGCGGGACGGTTGGCCGCCTTACTCTTGAAAGGAAACTCCATGACAACTGTCAAAAGCAAACTCGTGAGAACTCTTGAAAGGAAACTCATGACAACTGTCAAAAGCAAACTTGTGAGAACTCTTGAAAGAAAACTCATGACAACTGTCAAAAGCAAACTCGTGAGAACTCTTGAAAGGAAACTCCATGACAACTGTCAAAAGCAAACTCGTGAGAACTCTTGAAAGGAAACTCCATGACAACTGTCAAAAGCAAACTCGTGAGAACTCTTGAAAGGAAACTCCATGACAACTGTCAAAAGCAAACTCGTGAGAACTCTTGAAAGGAAACTCGTGACAACTGTCAAAAGCAAACTCGTGAGAACTCTTGAAAGGAAACTGATGACAAGTCAAAAGCAAACTCGTGAGAACTCTTGAAAGGAAACTCCATGACAACTGTCAAAAGCAAACTCGTGAGAACTCTTGAAAGGAAACTCGTGACAACTGTCAAAAGCAAACTCGTGAGAACTCTTGAAAGGAAACTGATGACAAGTCAAAAGCAAACTCGTGAGAACTCTTGAAAGGAAACTCATGACAATTATCAAAAGCAAACTCGTGAGAACTCTTGAAAGGAAACTCATGACAACTGTCAAAAGCAAACTCGTGAGAACTCTTGAAAGGAAACCCATGATAAGTCAAAAGCAAACTCGTGAGAATTCTTGAAAGGAAACTCATAATAACTGTCAAAAGCAAACTTGTGAGAACTCTTGAAAGGAAACTCATGACAACTGTCAAAAGCAAACTCGTGAGAACTCTTGAAAGAAAACTCATGACAACTGCCAAAAGCAAACTCGTGAGAACTCTCGAAAGGAAACTCATGACAACTGTCAAAAGCAAACTCGTGAGAACTGTCAAAAGGAAACTCTTAAGAACCGAAAGAAACTCATTTGACCGGTCAGTGGTTGAGTGGGCATCGCTTTTGGGTCCCACGCAGGATTTCCGTGATCGATTCCTCGGCTGGCTAACTCGACTCAAGCAACGTTTTCGGCTTACTGTGGTGGCAGTAGGAGATTTTCAAATATTGTAGGGTTATTCGTAACTAGGGTTCCCAGACCAAAAATCTAAATCCTGGAGAAAATTCCTGACATTTGAAAGTTACGGTATTAACAAAGATATGCTCTTACATATTTGCGATGCAGGCACAAAATGCCAATGGGAATCCAATGCTCAAAAGAAAGGAACAGGCTTTCTGTAGAGTCTGTCAAGTCGATTCTCTTAACACAGTATAATTTAATGTAATATATGACTTGCGAAATGTTCTACAAAACTATTATTAAAGATTCGGAAGTGTTGAACAATATTTCTGGTAGCATTAAATATCAGAAGTGATGTTTTTACTTTCACATGTAATAAAAATAATTTGGTTTATTTCTTTTTAAATATCAATCTCCATTTAATTGTAGAAATTCCGGACTGTTTAGGATTCCCCCCGCATTCCGGACAAAGACCTATATTTCCGGACTTGTCCGAAAAATTCCGGAAGTATGGCAACCCTATTCGTAACCCGGTCTTTATTTTTAAGAAAAAAAAAAAGTCAAATCTCGCAAGTTTTCTAGATCTCTTGAGACAAATTAAACTGTTTGAAATAATATCATAATAATGCAGCAACTTGTTGTTGTGTTCCAATGTGTAATAATAGGAATGAACATTTGTTCTGAAGATAAAATTATTAACGATAATTAATAGGTTAATTCCATCAAACGTTTGAAGTGTGCAACCACCTCAGATGATTTATTGTAACGACTCTTTGAAGGCACATATCACTGTAGGTATTATAGGAACACAATCATTTAATGTAATAACGTTGTAGGGACTTCGCTCATGGAGAAACTGAAAAAAACAGTTGTCGACGCAATCGCAATTAACCTCCAGAACAAAATCGCTATTTTTCTGATCGGGCATATCGCAGATTACTCGAAAACAGTTTGTGAGCCGCTCCCATGGCAACAAAGCTCCAAATGCAACTGAAGTGCGACTGCAGCACGACCAGTACTGCTATTGAGAAAACGATCCTTTAGAATTGCATTTTATTACATCAACATTTTAAAAAACAAATAACCAATTTCACATTAATTTCAAGATCGCTTTAATTAGTTTTACGAATTTGTTTTTATTGTCTACCGTAAAGTTTTCATTTTGCTGCCTGCAGAGTTTACCAAACCACAGTCGATATGTAATTTTCGCCGTGTAAGGTTAGGATGTGTAATTTCCGCCTGCGTAATTTCACAAACCAATGACGTTATAAATATAATATAAAGATTCACCATTGTCTCACAAACTCAAGATAGAATGTGGCAAGTAAGAAACACTCTTGCGTTTTCAGTAAATTCTTAATTCAAAAGTTGTTCATCTATGATAAAGAATGTGTATGTATGAACGAAATAGATATAGGACCTGGCTGCCTGTCTTTCTTATAGTTAATTGTTTGCTATCTCACTTTCTCTAATGGCGCTAAAAATCTCCAGGAACCAACCGAAATAATTTTTTTGTTTGTTTTGTAGTTTTTTAATTTTTTAGCTTTTATAATATTTTTTAGTAATCAATAATTTACCTACTTGTATTTTATGAATGAAATTTTATTTCTTTGCTTTTACTAGTATTTGCCGTGTAATGAAAACATTTTCACATGTCACATGTGGGCGTTTTTTGGCACTTTTTTAATTCAATTTACTTACTAGTAGGACACGACCTTACGTGACCCGTGGCAGTTGAGAACTAAAATTACGAAATCGAAGACGAATACAATTGCCGTGTCTTCGGCTTACGCTTTTGAGGTTTCTACCAAGCATCTATATACGAGTATTATTGCTTAAAATCCATTATTTGTATCCCTACCTGTTAATTTCCTATAAAGAATAAGCTTGTGGATGACCACAATTCCCCGTTTATTTTCATAATGCATTGATTCCGCCGAAAAGGTTATTACAAAAGGCACCATGGAGAAATGAAGCCACCAAGTCACTCCTGGCCATGTGAAGGTATCGGGCTAAAACGTAAACAAACATGAAAAAGAACAATTAATATCAAGCACAGGATGTCCTTTTTACTTTATATATCGCATGAATTAACATACTTACGGTAACATAATAGTCCCCCAAGTTGATAAATGAATTGACTATTTGCAAAATCGTCGCGAAACTTGACGCTATTATAAAAAATACCTGAAGAAAGGATGGTAAAATGTTATTAGTAGTAAAATCAGGTAGATTCGCTCATATTCCGATCCGGCCAGCCACGCAGTAGACGGGCAAACGCAATGGCCGCCTAGATAAACCTCCCCTATGAACCTGGGCACCCTTGCTAAGTCACCAATCGTAGTAAAACACTGTCATCAACATTGGATTGTTCCTAGGGCTAGGAGCAATCCCATAACTCGCGTGCAATGACTGTTAATACGAAAACCTTCTCCAATTCAGCCCTCAAGTATCTAGCTTTATTATTTGCTACTACCGCCAAGAGCTATGTCGACGGAGGATACAGGCGTGCTCACGCCCAGACCCTTCTTCGCACACCGCCGCGGCCTTCCTACTCGTTGCGGAGTCTCACGAAAGCCCCGCTACCTACAACGGTACCTATAGGCTGAAAGGTACAATGCCATCATTTTCAGTGCTGATAGCTTTAGCTCAGTTAATTTAGACAAAAAAAACGGCCCAAACTGGAACAATTTAGGGGAAAGTTGAATTTTTGCAGGTGAGTAGGACGGTGAGAGTATTTTCACATAATTCCCCACCCCTCGCCCGCTTGAAGAAGACCGAAAGATGATTCAGCCACCTAATATTTTTTAAGCCTTAATTTCGTACTTAATTTAATACTGTATAAAATACGATTAAAAAATTAAGGAAAATAGTAACATCCATTTGTACTATTAGTGGTACTGATCTTCCGTATTCAGATACATTTCTTGAAAAACCACTAATGGACTAGGAATTTTGAAGATCTGATATTTGATATCATTTACATGTCTCAAGTAATAAGGTACTAGATGACTGGTACAGACTACAGATAGAGAGAAAAGAAAATCTGGAGATTTTGAATTATTGTACGCGGTGCTACAGAAATTGTAGCAAGTAGCTACTGCTGCGTCATAAATTGACAACAACGCTACTGAGATACCCTGAGGTTGGTACGCCGCAAGCAGCTGAGAGCACTAGTACGAGTTTTGACCGCGATCTTCAGTTGGTGGAGTACCGTTCGTGGGTGTGGAATTTGCTGCTGTACCGCTGGTTAGGTGGAGCCTGGAACTTCGTACACGTTGTGAGACAAATGAAATACGATTTTAATTTAGATTATGGGTTTACTGTTTAATAAATTTGCCAGGATTCTTTCCTTGGCTGGCGCCCTGAGATAAAATTAGATTCATCATAGCCTTGTCGGTATTTTCTAAATTCATTATTGCGTACGACAACCATGACCTACTTTACTTCTAACAGGATTACGCTTCCTGTCACGCCCTGATTTAATAAGTCTTTTGCTCTACCATGATTTGTATGTTTGCATATTAATAAATGTTACTAGTTAATCCAGACTTATTATTTATGATTAATCCTACCTACAGTTTAACATGCTGGCGTGAGGCATAGGTATTTTGCACTTTAATCGTGTCAATTTAGTAATCATGTTACAAAATAATAACCAAATATACCTATTTAAAAATTGACATGCGATTGTGAGAGCTATCTTGATGCACCTGAAATCAATCGTGGTCATTAAGTTCCTGAAATCTTGAAAATGTTTACATGAACAAAGAAGAGATTTTAGGATAATGGATATGATATTGGAAGAAGACTTTCGGAGAATAACCACGCCCTAATAACAACTGCAAGGCCTAGGTCTTTTTTGTCATCGATTATATATTATTAATATTATTATTATCTATCTCGCTTGCACTCATACAGACATTACAATAGGTAACAGAGAAGTTTGTTTTTACATCTATAAAGAATATACGGATCTCATCATTTAATTGAAGGGTTGTCGTCAATTAAATAGGCATTTGTTGTAGTACCTAATAACAACCATTTAACCGTGAAGGTGACAGACACCAAATATCTCTAAAATAAAAGCTGGGCCTCATACAATCAATATTTTGCATTAGTTATTTATTAGATTAGTTATTATGGTTAGAGGGTTATTATTACTACAACAAATGCCTACTGAGGACAACCTTGCAATTAAATTATTAGATCCGTACATTCTTTGTAGATATTCTACATTGACGGGAATAACCTTCAAAAGTTATAAAAAAAGTTTTTCTTATTAAAAATTGAATACAATAATTATTGATTTCGGGAATGAATTATGCAAACACACGTACACCGTCATTTTTGTACTACTAAACTTCCTCTCCTTCATTTCATAAAAAGACCCTCCACACAGCATTCCCAAAGATGAAATAAGGGGAGGAATGCAGATCCCGCCAATGTGGGGGATTTTAATAAAAATGCACTTTCTAGATGATAAAAGTGTGGAAAAGTTGAATAAAAAAGAAATTAAGGTGCGCTCGGCAAAATTGAGGGAGATACAGCCGTTTAAAGTATGAATAAAATGTCACTTTATGAACCGATACTGTCAGCCATTTTGTAACCTTAAAGTTGGTAGCACTCGTAATCGTCCTCTAAAAACATGGTTTATGTAACATGGTTTGTGCCCCTTTATAACGCCTACTCGCGTCAACGCAAGAAAAACATTCCAGTTTTCAAGTAGTTTAGAGGCTACGCCAGGTTTGTGTAACATGGTTTGTGACCATTATTAATGCTGTTTTTCATAATTACGCGTCTTATTATATATCACACGAAGTTGGCTACAATCGTATCAACCTTCGGTCATAGCAAGGTCTGAGATACCAACATAATAGTAATAAAATGGCATAGTATAAGTTCACGAAGTGTCATTTTATTCATTCTTTAAATGGCTGTATCTCCCTCAATTTTGCCAAGCGCACCTTAATTTCTTTTTTATTCAACTTTTCCACACTTTTCTCATCTAGAAAGTGCATTTTTATTAAAATCCCCCACATTGGCGGGATCTGCATTTCACCCGAAATAAGCCCTGAGGGGATTATTTTCCTTAGGGCCTCCAGGGCTTAATTTAAAAAAAAATGTTCAAGAAATTGACAACAATATACCTGTAGGCCGAAGTACGAGTTGATGATATCCACGTTATCAGCCAGTTTATCATAAACCGACATCAGCCTTAAAATCCTGTCACCAAACGTCTCAAGGAATTTGCTTTTGTGTAACACTTTATTAATATTAGTCCAACTACTCATATGAATAATATTGTTAGGAGAGAAGTCAATGTAAGCTGTTTCCGAATGTAATAATTGATTGCAGCGCATTAGTTGAGAAATGACAGCACGCATTCGAAAGGTGACGATCCAAATATACAGCACATAATGGAACATTAAAAAATCCATCACAAACATTCCGATGTACATGGGAATATAGATTTTCGTATCTGGACCATAACTGATTACAATATCAATAGTAACAGTAAAAGACACAATTAAAGTCAGAGATATAGCAAGACATATTATCCAAGCGCGCATATTCCTATAACATTCTTTCGGAAGATCCAAAAGCGTGTCAATGTTTTTAATATTTTTCAGAAACTTTTTTGCTAATACTTGCGAATTCCCAAGCGTTGGCAAACACATTGAGAGTACAGTAGCACACATCATTAATAAGTATGATAAATTTTCCGTGATGAACATTGCGAATGAAAATTTCATACCCATGTTTTTTTTCTCTAACATCATATAGATATATAAAATTAAGATGGAAATTGAACCTATTATGGGAGAGCCTTTTCTCCATCCAGTTTTTGGTAAAATTTCACAACCGTTGTAAGAATAACTTTGTATTCCAAGAAAAGCAAAAATATAGTTAACTGGTTTAAGAGCATCGTGAATATTTTCAGATACCACCAATTTTTCATTGCTGTTCGAGTAATACATGACGGAGTTAAAAAAAATTCTTGCGACGGCGTATTCGGCAGATGATACTAGTAAGTAGTTTACTTTCAATGAATTCTTATGAAAAATAATTTACTCGTGTTTAAGCGATTCTTTCCATATTCTAAATAGTTGCCTACTACGTCTAAATTAAACGATCCATGACTAAAACAATTGTATATTTTTCTAAGGGGTGAATAGGCCACTTGCATGGATTTCATAACGTCTTGGAAAAAATCGTATGGATAGATTTTTTTACTACGATTACGAAAATGTTAGTAAAATATTTTAGAAATGCACAGTTTTTTTTATTTTTAAATAAATAAATCCATTATTTGGGCTCGTGACGTCACTACATGAAAATGTCCCGTCTCCAAAAATGTTCCTTTTAATTTTGTAAAATTCTACACTGATTAATTTTTTTTATATGGCAACACTTTGATTTCAGGCAAATTTTTGAATTTGACATTTAACTTTTTTTATTTTTTATTTTTTATTTAACTTTGACATTTAACGTTCACTAGATTTATTGTTTGTTCTCTGCGAACTTATCATTTGGTTTGACTTTTTGACTGATGTTCTGAAGAGAACCCCATACATTTTACGCCATTTAATCTGTCTGTACGTGTTTTAGAGCTATAATGGTAGTGGTGCTGATTTTAAAAAAACAAAATCAAATTTTATTATATTCTTATTATTATTATAATTTACAAGTACAAGTATATGACAATGGATTTAGTAATATAGACGTTGAACATTACAATGATTTATGATCAATAAGATGGATCAAGGAAAAAAATATTTATGAGATGTAATATTTTTGTAAGCCTCGTTATTCTCCTGTGCCCTTTCTTGTGGAAGACGTTATTTTTTTAAAAATGATTTTCGGCTATGTAATTATCGTTTTTTCGCACCTATAAAACTATGTCCAGTCTTTCCGGCTTATAAAAAATGGTCTGATTTTTCAGATTGGAATTTAAAAAAAATCGCCAGGGTTACAAAATTAAAAAAAAAAAAATAATACAGAATGTCTTAGAATATTTGCCTAAGCCGGATTTTTTTTTTAAAATGTGATGCAAGTGGCCTATTGGATGGAGTTGTGTTGTCCCAGAAAATTAAGATGTTTAACTAATAGAAAAGTTAAGTGAATGAGAACTTAATATGAATTTAATTTAAGTTTTTAATCATTTTAGCCTAAAGAAACAACAATATTTTAACTGGGTAAAAGCAAACTGGATTGTTTGCTTAATTAACTTCAGACCATTACCTCGTCACTCCTGACATAGTTCAGATAATTCATTTTACTGTGACAATAGGATAATAATTAGAAACTCGAGAATGGACAGCCATTTAAAAGTCATTATTGATTTATTAATTTACGGACAATAGTCCATTAAAAACATAATAATAACACAAATAAAAAAAAACAGAGATGACAGTGAAGGGAGAGCACATAAATTAATAGCAATGACAATATAAAATGTAAAAAGTACATATAGAAGACACTACAAGTCAAAGCATGACGAAGCATTTAAACATTGCGTATCGACTGCCGAAAGTCATTTAGTTTTACACCAAAAAAATCAATGCTTTGACTTGCGTTGACAAGTCTCGACATTCTGGATAAGGGAAAATGGTATCCATAATTAGTAGAATGTTGATTGAGGAACAGCAATTATTCATTATTTCGGAGTCTACGGGAAGGGATGTTGAACTGGATGAGTTGTAGCAAAGCAGGTGTATCAGTAATACTGTTGATAATTTTAAATAAATATGCAAATTAGATCAGAGTCCTTTCTACGTTTTTCTAAAGAAGAAATGTTTAAAATGTGTTCAATTTCATCATAAGAGTACTCGACTCTTTCAAGACCCAACCTCCAAGCAATTCCTCTTGGGAAACGATGTTGTACGGATTCGATGTGACAAATGTGGACAACATAGAAAGGAGACCAAATGACACTAGCATTATCAAGGTGAGGGTGAACCAGCATTGATGTCTATTACATTTTGATTGAAGCATATTCCCGAATAAATAATCCATCGTTATTCTTGGACATTGAGTGGACTGACGGGGAGTACGAATAAGCCAGAGCAAAACTTCCCAAAAGCCGACAGTTCTGCGACTCCAGTTTATGAAGATGACTCCAATATTATTAAACAATTACGTAATTCTTCTTCTTTCGTATGGTGGGGGGTCAGAGGGGGACATCTAGGTCTGCGAGCCAGTCTAGGGCCTCAGGCGTTGCCCTGTGGACCTCATCAATCCGCCAGGGAATGAATGGAGCGGGCATTCGTTGACCACATGTTCGGTGGTCTGCACCGCACCGCATTCACACATCGCCGACTCTTTAAGGCCCCATCTATGCATCATGTGAGCACAACTGCTATGGGAGCACCTTATCCTATTGATGGCAGTCCAGAGTTTGCAAGGCAATGAGAACCCAGGCTGTCTCTCAGTGGGGTCTTGAACGAGATGGGCGTTTTTGAAGTTGGCTAATTGCCGCTCAAGCTTCCACCTATCTTCTGGGGCGAGAAGTGTTCGAAGGAGTACTCTTTCTCCCTCCGTCCAGAAGGGTTTTCGAGACTTTAAGCGGCATGCCGGGTGAGAAACGACATCATCGTGCAAGGGTATTTCGCTTTTTTGCAGCGCCTTCTTGTATTCCCTCAGTATTGCAATCTCTCGCCTGATATTTGGCGGGGTTATATTTGCAAGTGCGGGGAGCCAAGGAAGAGGAGTCGATTTTAAGGCTCCGCTGATGGTTCGCATTGTGGCATTAAGCGTAATTACATAATAAAGTAAATATTTCTACAGAGTCATTAAAAAAGTTTTCATAACATTTTTTAAAACATAAAACATAGTAGACGGGCAGATGCATTGGCCGCCAAGACCTAGACAAACCCCACCCCATGAACCAGGGCACCCTTAAGTCACCAAACGTAGCGAACCACATGCAGTGACCTATGGCAGGGGTGTTGGTTATCCAATAAATGGTTTCCAGGGCAGCGGTATCCATACCCGCCCTCCACATTGATCTTTTTTTTTATAAAAAAACCATCATCAACATCGAATTTCTCCTACGGCTTAGGATCAGCGGCCTTTAGCGCGAAACCCTTCTCCACATCAGCCCTCAAGGACCTCGCTTGAGTATTTGCTACTACAACCAAGATCTGTGCTGACGGAGACAGACCCTTCAAGGCACCGCCGCAGCCATCCTATTCGATACGGCTTCAAAACGATCGCACGACCGGAGTGGCATGAACGCCCTGCTTGCCTACAATGGTCGAGTACAGGCTGAACGCAACAGCACCATCATTATCAGAGCTGATTGCTAATAGCCCAGTCAATCTTTTTTTTTTTTAACCTGAATACCGCACAAGAGTCCCATCTGCTCCCGTCTGGAGCCAGTGGGACTATGCATCCCCAATTGGGGTATGTTGTGAGGCTGAAGGTAGTGGGGAGGGGAAGGAGATAGGGAAGAGGAAGGTGGGGATAGTACCTGGCTATTCAGATCTGGTCACCAAACACGGCTAAAGCCATTTCAAGCAACGTTTCAATTCTGAATGGTGGTCTTATACCAGGGCGATACTGAAAGTATTTTCCACTCTGGAACGTGCCGCAAATATACTTTATATTATTTGAAATGAATAAATTGTCAAATAATTCAAATTAATCAAATAAAATTTATTTGCCACGCCGGGATTCGATCCCGCGACTTTTGGAGTGCTAGTCAAGAGCCTTACCGCTGGACTATGCCGGCCGTCAATCTAGACAAGAAAACGGCCCGAATTGGAACAAATTAGGAGAAAGCTGAATTTTTGCAGGTGAGTAGGACCTACCACAGGGGGTATTTTCACTTACGAGTAAGTCTCCACCTCTCTCCCGCTTGAGGAAGACCTGAAGATGATTCAGCTACCTAATGATTTTTTTACACCCTTAATTTCATAGTAAATACTATATATAATACGATTCAGAAATTAAGGAAAATATTAACAGTATTATAATATTTGCTTAAAATACTCAAGTAAATTACTCAAAAATTTATTATTGATTTGGAATTTACCTTATGCGGTTAATATATTACAAAAAACATCAATCTGACAAATCTCAAAGGAAGAAAACAGATTCACGTGCTGCTACAGAAATAATAACCAAATATATTTTAAAATTGCCATATGATTGTGAGAGCTATCGTGATGTACCGGAAATTAATCGCGGGGGTGATCATCAAGTTCCTGAAATCTTGAATCTGTTTAGGTACATGAACTGTAAACAAAGAAGATATTGAACCATAATATGGAACTTATGTTAGCAAAAGACTTTCGGAAATTAACCACACCCTAACAACATCTGCAAGCTGCAAGGTCTAGGTATTTTATGTTATATTATATTATAGGTACAGAGAAGTTTGTTTTTATATCTACAAATAATGTACGGACTTAATCATTTAATTGCGGGGTTGTCGTCAATAGGCATTTGGTTAAACTATACCGTAAAGGTGACAGTTATCAAAGATCTGTAATATAAGAAATGGGCCACATGACAAAAAAGCATTCACGCTATTGTTCGACAATGACGTCCATAGTACATTATGCTAACATGTACAATTAACAATATTATAATTATTGATTTTGGGTATGAATTATGCAAATACAAGTAATCGGTCATTTGTGTACAAGGAATTGACAATACACGAGTATACCTGAAGGCCGAAGTACGAATGAATGATATCCACATTATCAGCCAGTTTATCATAAACTGACATCAGCCTTGAAATCCTCTCAAGGAAATTGCTTTTGTATAACACTTTTATTAATATTGCTCCAACTTCACATATGCATTATACAGGGTGTTAAGGGACGTACTTGACTTACTTTAACCAGTGATTCCTGACATTATTTGGAGTAAAAAATGTAAATGAAATTTTGGTCTCCGGTGACTTTTTTTTTTTCAAATTTTTTTTCTTCAAATTCACCCAAAAAAAAATTCTTTTGCATGTCGTCACTGGTCACTCAGCCGAGTAACCGATCAACCCCTCACCCCGCCTCCAATTGTCCATCACCTATCATTTTATAATGTTTTTGTAGAAAAAAAAATTAAAAAAATATCTAAAATGTCACCGGAGACCAAAATTTTATTAACATTTTTTACTCCAAATAATGTCAAGTAAGTACTTGACGTAAGTCAAGTACGTCCCTTAACACCCTGTATTATTAGGAGTGAAGTCAATGTAAGCTGTTTCAAAATGTAATAATTACCTAATTGCTGCGCATTAGTTGAGAAATGACAGCACGCGTTCGAAAGGTGACGATCCAAATATACAGTACACATTTGAAAATTTAAAAAATCCATCACAAACATTCCGATGTACATGGGATTATAGATTTTCCTTTCTGGACCATAACAGATTACGATATCAGTTGAAAAATAAAAGACAATCAAAGTCAGAGATATAGTACCAGGGCTGGATTAACCAAGTCGGGGACCCTAGGCACTGCACGTCTCGGGGCCCCTTTACCAATGGCGGACTAACGGGGGGGGGGGGAGGGGGTTTGAAGGGGCCTCGCCCCGGGCTTCTGACGGGCTTAGTCCGCCACTGTACTTTACCCTTTTCTAACTTCCAAATTTTTTTCTACCAAAACGTAATTTTATTCATAATTAATCTGTTCTTCACCACATATTATTAAAAAAAAAAACATTACAATGAGCCGTCTTGTCACTAAAGTGATCTCTTCAGACAACCTTTCCCAAAGAATTTTAGCCAGCAGATAGGTAGTGCATACTGAAACTTATATAACGTTTATATTGTAAACATATAATTAGTAATAAAACAAAACAAATGCCAATATAATATATACACGGCACCTACAATCACTTCAGATACTAAGTAATGTTGCAAAAAATAGAAGGAAAGAAATACAACTATGTTTATACATTTGTTTTAATTATAGACTTTTTATTTATTATTTGTGCATGATGTGAACATTAGTTATTTATTGGGTTGTAACCTAATTATTAAATTTGTTGTTTTCTTTAATGCGCTTAACTAATGTTATTAACCTGTAAATGTTCCTAATAAAAAAAAATTAAAACGTCTTGATAGCTGACTTTTTCCGAAACTTCGTTGCTTACTAATTGAAGCAAGTCATATTTTCTCGGGATGCGGGGCCCCTAGCCGATGCGGGGCCCCTAGGCAGTTGCCTACTCTGCCTTAAGGATAATCCGGTACTGTATAGTACGACGTATTATCCACGCACGCATCTTTCTATAACATTCGTTCGGAAGATCCAAAAGCGTGTCAATGATTTTAACATTTTTGAGATTTTTTTTTAGCTAATACTTGCGAATTCCCAAGCGTTGGCAAACACATTGAGAGTACAGTAGCACACATCATTAATGAGTATGATGAATGGTCTGTGATAAACATTGTGAATAGAAATTTAATTTCCATGATTGGTTTCTCTAATATCATGGAAAAAATTAAGTAACAAATGTACACAGAAAATAAAACTTTTCAAAAAAAAAAACATAATAAACGTTAGTTGTACATGTTATAACATTGTAAGCAGTCAAATTATTCAAGTAATCACATTTACGCAAGTACGTGATCATCTGACTGTAACATTAATCCTGTTATATGTTTATTAATTAGAAAGACATCGTAAATTAGTGGATGTAGGTACTTATAATACTGTGTCTTTCTAAATAAAACACTTTTTGGTAAATAATAATTTCAAAGTTATGGACTTACCGCTGAATTAAAAACGGAATTCCAAATAAAAATCACTTTGCAAAATAAAAATCAACCGCAATCACCGAAAAATCGGAACTTGAAACTTTGCTTGAAAGGTTGCTTACAATAACGCTTATCGCCAACTTTTCCGACTACCGAGATAATGCAGTGCTACGGAAATGTTCCTGGAGGGACGAGTACATACTTTCCGTGCACTTCTCCGCCACCGCATGGGAAGTTTATGGCGCAGACTGCGCCATTCGAAGAATGCTATCATCACCGCCATGATTGCTTAGATGGAATCTCCCGTGATGACTCTCTGGAGACGGGAGATAATGAAATATCCTCCGTAAACGGCTATTTACGTTCATTTTAGTGTTTGATATATCATTTTTTTTTCAGTTTCATCTTTCGTGCTTATTCCTTTATTTTATTTAATTCATGTGTTGTTATTTGCTTTTTACCTTAACTTATTATTTATCTTTTTGTGTTATTTTTAAACGACTTCAAAAAGGAGAAGGTTCTCAATTCGACTGTTTTTATTTTATTTTTATGTTTGTTACCTCAGAACTTTCCACTGGGTGAACCGATATTGATGATTCTTTTTTTATTTGAAAGCTGGTGCTTCCCATCTGGTCCCATTTTAATTTGGTCTAGTTCTGACAATGGCATCCATGAGAAAACCATATAAGTCTTAAATTTGCATAAAGTATGTGCGCGACAAATGGACGAATAACTCAATATCACGCCAACCGATTTCAATGATTCATTTTTTATTGGAAAGGATGTACTTCAAGGATAGTTTGATAAGAGTTTGGTTAGGTTCTGATTATCGGATCCATGACAAAGTAACGGAAATCTTCAATTCTTTGGAGCAAATTAACGAAACTCGGCCGAATCCCTTAATTTGACCCTAACGTCGTTATGGTCAAATTATGTCTGTCTCATATGAGCAGCACGTTTAGTAGGTCTACCCATATTCAGACAAATTAGTGTACTTCAGATTCACTAAAAATAAAAAAATAAACAAAAATTTTAACAAAACCAAAAAACTACTTCAAAAAATGCACTAAAAAGTAAAAAAATAATTTCGTATTCTTCTACAACTTCATAATCAACTCACTTTTCTACTCATCAATATTATGTAGGTACGATTGTCATTTTTGGAGTCGGTGTCAGCAAAGGTATAGGTCTCACAAGTTAAGTTGACTTCATCACAGTACTCACACAGATGCAAAACTTTCATACAGCGTGTTTCGTTTTGGGCTTTTAACAAAAAAGCAGTTAATAATTATTTCGCAATTGAGAATTCGAATCCAAAGTGTGTTTAAAGCTGTAACATAAAACTAATGTTGTTTTACAACATTTTTATAGAAATACTGAAGGTTTAGGAAGAAAAATAAGTTTATTAACTAAATGCGATAATCTTCAGGATTGAATTCAAATTCATAAATAACAACAAGGTTAAAAAAAATATTACTTACTTATATTATTTAAAAAGATTAATTTATTATAATATTCATACTTATTTAATCTTTAATCTTAATATATAAAACAAAGTCGGGTTAGTTACACTATTTATAACTCGAGAACGGCTGGACCGATTTTGATGATCTTTGATTTGTTGGATTTGTCTCCGCCCCGGATAACAGAATAACCATTAAAACATTGCAAAAATAAAGATATGAACGAAAAATAAAGTTATGAAGAAAATTAATTTCCCCGTACATTTTATATGGAACGAATTCTCATATTTTGAAAGAGCTGCGGGAATTTTATGATAAGTACCTATAAATATTGAGTAGTGAATGAGTTCCAATAATTCAAAAACGTCAAATGTCAATGTGCTGATTGTTTTGTTTTTATTCTTAAACATATAATGCTGCCTCTCTTTCTCACACACTTAACCTGTCAAGGGCCAGGGTTTTTTGGAAAATTTTTTGGAAATTACCTTAAGAACAAGAATGGAGGAAGCTATTCTGACTTTTTCCTTAGTACAGTTTCTTTATACAAAAAATTTAAAATCGCATCCAAATTATTTGAATCAATATTCTTTTTTGAAATTTGATCCGCCCGCATATACGCGTTCCTGGCCTGTCACAGGTTAATGTCAATAGTCGAAAATGAGACAAACGGCGAACGTATGTCTCCACCCATCCAAAGGAAAGATACAACCATTATAATAAAAAACCCTCACACGTGTAAAGAAAATGAAAAGAAAAGTTTTTTTTTACATCAGCTCCACAACACATGAGGCCCCGAAGAAAATTATTTTCCTCAGGACCTGTGTCATCTTAGGGAAGTTGTGTGGAGGGTCTTTTTAAGGAAGGGAAGGATAGGAAGTTCTGGGAAGGAAAAAGGTATGAGGGGAGGGTAGGAATCTGGGGTCAGTGTGTCCGGTAGTGACGGACGTATGAATCCATCCTTCCAACTGCGGTGTAAGGCGTTGGGTCGAGAGAGTTCAGCTGGAAAGGTCAAAAGGCCTCCCTCAACCAGTCTCTCTCGATCCGGTCCGCCACGCAGCAGGTGGGCAGACGCATCCGCCGCCAAGACCCGGACAAACGTCACCCCGTAGCGAACCACTTAAGGTGCGATTCCTAAGGGTGACCTATGGGTGACGTATGACAGAGGTGTTGGTTATCCAATAAATGGTTTCCGGTTCATAAATTATCGTAATTAAGTGGAAAAATAAGAAAATCACAAAAAATTAAATCCATACACAATGCCATCTCTGATACTGACAAAATCAAAACACGGACAGTTGTGCATTGATGATTGCTTCATTGTATAAGTGTATGCATCTGTAAATATATGTATAGGTACCCGTCTCAGAACAGACATAGTCTAGTGAGGCGGGTTACTTACTTGTTTATATAAGATAATTCAAAACAATAAACGCCCGGGTTGCCGGCATTAAACTAAAAAAAAAATAGTGTAATTTTTAACTTAATAAAAAAAACTGAATTTAATTCAACAGTTATTGATTCTCGGGCGGTACGAAGTTCGTCGGGTCAACTAGTAACCTATAACTATGTATGTAGTTACAAACCTACCTTGACTGACACCGATTCCAAAAATGACAATCGTACCTACATATTGATGAGTAGAAAAAGTGAGTTGATTATGAAGTTGTAGAAGAATACGAAATTATTTTTTTACTTTTTAGTGCATTTTTTTAAGTCGTTTTTTGGTTTTGTTAAAAATTTTGTTTATAAAATATGGAATGTATTGCATTGCACTTCCCCTGCATGCATTCTGGAATAAACTTATGTTATTATTATTATTTAATAAACTTTTTTTTTCAGAGGTCTCCATTTATCTTTTTAGATAAGTACATAATATCATTTTGAGTTGTCAGTGTTAAAAATAACATTGCTTGTAAGTACATTAACACTATTTTCTATTCATGGGAATTCCAAAAAAATCTATGTACCAGTAATATTGTCATGTGTAATAAAATTTTTGCCAGAGTTCGAAATTTCCTGAGATTTTGTGCTGATTTCCCTTTTCCCTAAATTTCCCCTAGATATAGGGAAATTTCCCTAGATCTATCATCAATGCCGTAATAGGTATCGTCTTAGTTATGGTCAAAACTGTAGCAAAACTTTTGAACTGCACATGTCCCGTGACACATCACAGTTCGCTCCGAACACTTGAAAATCACCTTACACATACACTTCTGCGCGAGGGTCGACCAAGGTCGCTCATTCAACGATTTCGCCTGCCCGCGAAAGTGTGGCGACTTTTTTTACCCAAAATCAGGGTTGCCAAACGTACGAGGTTCCTCGAGATTTGTATAAATATAAATACGAGATTTGTGGCCTTTCGTACGAGGTACAAGAACACTATCAACCTCGTACAATTATGTACGAGATTTTGATAATACCTATGGCTATACGAACATTTTGCATCACTATTATATAATATTAAAAACTAGTCCCATCTATCAGAACTTGTAGTTCTGATGGATGGCACTTGTAATTACTCAAAATCGAAGACTCTTCCAAGCTCATTTTGCCCTTTCTGCACTATCCCTACCCCATGTAAATGCTGACTGCAAGCGGGTTTTTAGAAAGGTAAATTTGATTAAAACAAATATAAAAAACCGGCTAACTGTGGAAACAGTGAACGGCACACTTCTTGCTGCAGAAAGTGCAACACGGATTACACAGAAAGCAAAACAAGTATGTACTTTCTTTTGGGACACCCTGTAGTTTATTTCATTGAGTAAAAAGTCCTAAATCCAGTAGTTGTAATAAATGTACGAGGTTTGAAAGTCAAAGTACGAGATTTTTAGCTGCATCCGTACGAGGGAATTTTTTTTACGGTTGGCAACCCTGCCCAAAATAGTGTACCTGTCGGCGGGCTGCTTGGCGAACACCATTGACATCCACCCTCGTGAGTGCACAGTTGTATGGAGCTTCTATAATCTATGGTCAAAACTGAAGCTTTGACCTGCCCGCGGAAGTGGGGTGACTTTTTAGCGTAAGGGATCGGCCGGCAAGCGGCAAGTTTTTGGCGCTATTGGTTTTACTTGAAATGGGTGTAGATCATATTGCATTCAGTGCACTAAGGGAATATGTTATCTAGAAATAGTATATTTAATTTGTTTTTATCAATAAATAAATAAATAATAAATGTTTTCCCAATGAGATATGTGTTATTAAATATGTGTTGGGTTTTATCCAGTCATATTTATTGTATAGACCTTTGTAACTGTTTGAGTGGGATGTAAGTACCACAGGTGTTGAGTTCAAACCCCTATGGCTATGTGAACATTATGTAATGCACTTTCACAGTTGCTCAAGCCATTTCAAGCAATGTTTCGCTTGTGATTGGTGATCTCTCAGCAGGCCGATACTGAGAGTATGTTCCACTCTGCAAGGTACTAATTCCTGACAATATCTGTTTACTGCACAATGTGTATGACTGGATAATCAATATTGCTTCAATGCTTACTTTTTTCTTTAAATAGATCAAGTTTCTGATCTCTTCTAATTGTAAATTAAATTGTAGCGCGCGGTATTTGGTCCGACGCACGCATCCGACTACTTTCTCCCTCACACGCATAGCGCCATCCTGCTCGGCGACTTTCGGCTCACCACGAAGACACCCCATTGGCCGAGCTACCCCCACCCCTCCGTCATCGACCGGCACTACCCTGCCCCAAAGGGTATATAACACCGTGCAGGCCTATATGGAGCCAGAGTATCCAGTCTCCTGGTTAAACTAAGAAACAGAATCCTAGTGGTCATTGCCCAAGTTAAACCCTCCCCGGTACCAAGTCGAGAGAGCCCTCTGGGTCCTCCTTGGGAATTCAAGTAACAGCGCCCTCGGGGAAATTACTTGTCGGGAAAACCTTAACCCAACTAAGATACCACTGGTCCTCTGTTGAGGTTAGAACGCTAAGTGTTTAGCGAGAACGTTAGTGAACATTGTTTAAACTCTAAGTGGTTTTATTTTGTGCTACAACTTTCCTGTACTCTGTTTTTTACTATAAGCTGTGAACCCTGTATATAAGAGAAATAAACTGACCAACGCTGAAACACTTTTTTCTTATAAATACCCTGCCACAAAATTATATTTAAAATACACCTTCAGTGACCTTAAGAGGCGCAATTGAGAAATATGTCAATATTACTGCAATGTATGTATATGAAATAACTCTATATCTCTAGGTTACACTATTATTACTTTATATATGTATATGAAATATTAGAAGTATATATCGCTAGGTTAATCTATTATTATTAAACAAAGTACATTTATACTTTGGTTTCATTTTATTATATCATCAATGGGTTACTAGCCAAATTGTCCAAAGCTATATTTCCCAGTGTGGTGTCACGGGTTCAATCCTCTATTCTAGCTCCAGTTCTCCATCAGTGCACAAGTTAAATTTCACAAATATTGTATACTTACCAAGTGTTTAAAACTGCTAAACCTATCTCCATAAAATACTTATGTCGCCTTTGGGGATGCTGTGTGGGGGGGGCCAAGGCCAAGATTTCCCACCTGATGTGCTCCGAAGATTGCAGTTCGTTTGTTAAGATACATCTTATCAAACAGATCACCCGTTTCTGCACAGTGCCAAGGATTTGTCAGGTATATTGTTCAGGTTTCTACAGACCAGAGGTGGCTGCCTATCAGCCTACAGTGGGGGTGCACTTGCAAACTTGCTGTACAGGGTGGAAGTTGTGTACTAAGCTGTGTATCTGTGGGCCCTGTACATTACGCCCAGGTTCTGAGGCATTAACTTGGCTGTGGCTTCGATGGAGCCCATTGTAAGTTATATGAAAGATAGTTTTTTTGGAAAATAGGAATAACAAAGGCACAACTTGCACCAAATGCATAAATATAATAAAAAACAAGATATTTAAAGAAATACATTTATTGTTTGATAGTGTTCAATACATACTTACAAAAAATTGGTTACAATTTAATTCTTTCTCCCTTTCAACTGAATAATACTTTCGTACCTCTTCGCTATATGTTGACATTGTTGATATATTGTTGTTGATTTGATTTTAGAGCAATGGCATCTAATCTAATAGCCTTTGAAATTCTAAATAACTATAAAACCGTGTTCAGGTAATTCAATATTGTTACAGAAATGACAATATAGTCAAATAAGTAACTAACAGAGCAGTAGAATATATCAGTAACAAATATGTAATAATAATAAAAGAAAGTAACACAATGTAAACAACTCCAAAGTAAACAGATCAGACAAATTATATAAAATAAAATATAATGGCAGTTAACAAATTATTATAAATATCAATAATGATGGGTTTATAGAAGTGGTTGAAAGAAAAGTTTACTTAATTGAAATTTTGTTAACAATATAAAGAACAACAGGAAGAGTAACAGAAGTAATGCTAAAGTTAGGTCTGCAAAACTGTTGTTGTGCTTCAGGAGTAAAACCTCATGTTATTTCAACACAGCCCCGAACAAGGGCAAATTGACTATATTAGCATAATATGCTGCACCATCAGTGTCATCTATTTATAGCAGAATTGCAATTACAAGACACAAGCTTGTATTATTGTCACAATAATATAATAATAATAATATTTGGATAATTTATGAAGTGCCGTTTTCAAGAAAAATCACCTCAAGGGCGCTGATATAGACAACAATTCCTAGTTATTATCAACCATACACGATAAAGCAATATTTACGTTAGGATTTCATGACTCTCCAACAGATTATTTACACTTTTAAATAAACATGCAATATCAATTCACATTCTTCTCCCTTTGTTAAAACAATCTTATTGGAGTAAAACAAAATAATATGTTGATAATTTCAACAGAATTATAAATTTGAAATAAACACTTTTTGTAAATTAGCATTGAACTCCTTCAACAGTATTAATTATGGTTACCATAAGCATACAAATATTGAAGAATTATAAGGCATCTAGTTAGAGACACTAACAATAATATTAAATTTTATATACCTAAACTATAAATCCTTAGAGATGTTTAGAACATAACTCAACAATTCCTTGGCTCTTTTAGCAATCCAATTATGTTAATTGATCTCATTTTGGGACACTAAAACTACCAAAGAAGGTACTTCAATTACAATAATTTTACTTAAATCAAGTCAAGCCAAGTTAAAAATTATAAACCTTACAATACAAAATAGGAAAGATATACTTAAGATGAATATACATGTGAAATCCTATTTAGATACTATTTTGATTAATCTTTACGACGAATCGGCCTACAGGATGAACATCAAAAAATATGCTTCGGACAAATCGAAGCTTTTCGTAGCTTTTCTATGTATTGGAATTACAATAAAATTATTATTTACGTAACAAAAAATATAAGCGTAAACCACCAAAAAAAATGTTTTTTTATGACTTAACTATGAAGTAATACAAGAAACAATTTAAAAAAATACACCTTTATGGCTAAGACTATTTTTGAGGTTTTCTATGTTCTAACTTTTTTTCGTTCTTATAAAATTATGCACAAAATAAATAAAAATCACTTTCTCGCTTATTTGCCTCGTGCAAAAAGACGCTCGATTTTAAAATTTTGCAGGCATGAGATTCGAAATATTTCTAGCGTTTATATTCCTCTTAAGGAAAATGATTTTTACAATTTACGTTACGGTCAAATTTAACATGTGTCACTGCTAACGCCTCGGTGTCTAAAAAAAGTAACTACTTTTGCGGCTTACCAAGGATTAGCCTTCTTAAATTTGAGCTAGGAATCCCACACTTAGCGAGGATATGCAGCTACTGATATACCGGACATAAGGCTCTGTCACCCGGTGGTTCAGATTATAGTGGGTTCGGATTACAGAAACTATACTGTACATAGAATTAAACAAAAGGGAACATTATTAAATACAAATAACAGTATTCATGTCTCAATAATAGATATTATTATCAGATGTAGGATAGATACTACATTCATGTATTGAACAATGAATAAATAGAAAACATAAAACAAACAAAATAAATCACTATAGTTTACAAAAGAAGTGTGTTTTCATGTCTCAATAGTAATAACAGGCACATACATATAACTCCATAGAAACAGACAAATAATCTTAATAAAGAGTTACATATATTCAATTAAAGACAAATATAATATGTTTTAATTGCTGACCAATAATAGGTACTTTTTAAAAGTGTAATTAAAAATCTATAACAAGATCATTCCTTGTGCAAAGCTTGCTCAAATAACATATCCATATATTAACTACTAGCTGGTTCCCGGCATGCGTTGCTATGCCATTTAATAAAGAAACTGTTTCTCCCTGCGTGTCCTTTCCCAATCGTCCTGTTCCCCTTCCGCCTCCCCTCCCTCTCCCGTGTCCCCTTCTACTCCGATTCCTCCACTTTCCCTCTCCCTATTCCACTCCCCTCCCTTCCACCGTCCAGCGAACCCACTCCCTACCCGAGTTCCCCTCCCCCTCCCGTATTCCATACATTCAGTTTTCAAACAGCTCGCGTGCCACCTGCTGCAATTTTTTATACAAATTTCATAATGCCAGAGCTCACCAATAGTTTTATACAAACCTTGTCCTAATAATAACAAACACACAACAAAAAGAACCATCCAATTTGGTGCAGTCGTTCGGAAGTTATGCGCGTACATACATTTAGGCGATTCATTTTTATTTATGTATATAGATTCATAAATAACTCTAAATAATTGTTTTGGCACAATGATCATATAAACAAAATGAGATATTACCGAGCAGATGAAACATAACTGAATATCAACGAGGGCCGAGTGGTTCCGAGTACCGAGTACCGAGTTCCGAGTACCGAGTACCAAGCACCAAGTACCGAGTACCGAATGCCAAGGGGATTCTTACCTCTGATTGTGTCTCTATTCTGTATCCGATTGTTTGATGTATGCGTCCATATAACCAGCGTTATTGTTTTAAACAAGGATTTGTTTATAAACTTCTTTACACTGTATGCAATCGTACAAATGTCTACTTTTTAACCTGCAGGGGTCGGGAAGAAACTTGGTTCGCCGTCCTTCTGGGACGGAGTATATTTTAACATTCGCAACACTATCGTCAAACTATTCATTGTTATTAAACTGCTATCACTAGAATTAGGAAAAAAAATATATGATGAAGGAAACTCGTGAACTTGTTTTCGTTTCCATTAAAATAAATAATTAGTTTAATGAAACAGGTTTAGGAGCGACAATTTACAAAAAAACAGAGTGCAATTCACACGCGGTAGAAGTGAAACCTTCTGAAAATTAAAGTAGACAAGAATGGGAAGGTTGCGAAGCACCGTACAAAGAGGAGACCGATTATTCTATCTCGTTGTCTGGCAGGCTAAATCCTATAGATGTACCTAAGTGTTTATCTCTTTTTAGTGTCGCTATTTTTCATTTCATCGAGTTTCAAATCACAACGATGCTAAAGATGTTTTCAATTAAAAAAATATAACATTTATTTAGTGGCATCTCCAAGAGTGGGAACACTCATAGTTTGTTTATAAAGTTGACAATCGTATAAACCCAAGAATGTTCTTTAAAGAAACATATATTAGATATTGATAAAATAAAGCTGGGAAAGGGGTCCGTGGGCCAAAAGAGTTTGGGAACCACTGTACTAGATAATAATGTACTAGATAATACTGTACTTGATGAAGTGAATGAACCAATTCAAAATTCTGTATGGTCATTGCGCACTATGTTAGTTAAACTTATAACAGCAAACATACTAATTCCGGTTGTGGGTCTGTCTGTAACTCTTACATCTCGGATTTACTTTGAATTTAAGTGTCGTTTTCAAAATTGCAGTTCATTATGTGAGGAATTCAGACAAGTAATAAAGTTAGTAGGTATTTAACTATAATATGAAATTTTGACAGAATTTTTTTTTCACTTGTTTTTTTTTCAAAAATGGAATTGTGATATCCCGTGATTTATACCGGTCTGAGCTAGTTAAAATACGAAATAATGTGGATAGACATGTCAGTAGCTGAGTTGGCATCGCGTCTAGTTCCCGCCCGGGTGTCGTGAGTTCAATCCCTCGACTGGCTAAGTCCTCCATCACGGCACAAGCAAAATTTTCCCCTTACAGTGATGGTAGTAGGATTGTAATATTGTCAGAATATTCGTGGCCCAGAAAATGTAGGTCTTTCCTTTTAATGTAAAAAAAAAATGAATAAACATCCTATGCAATATAATTCTGGGGCATATATGTGTAAAAAGAGAAATGTTCTTAGTTTAGGTTAACAGCTCTAATGTGTTTTATATTAAACATTTTAATAAAATATTAATACTTAATTCAGCGAAATGAGATTGTCAAATGAAATTCCTAAATTCACAATTGCTCAAAAACCATTCTAAAAACATTCCCGCCTTATTTCAAATATGGAACAGTGGAACATCAAAATGATGAAATTCAAATGGGGTGACGATATACACAATGTCAGGCAAGTGTAAGGGAGACAGAGCGCGTGCTAAATGGGCTAGAACCAAAAGGTATTAAGTCAGGGGCGACATTCAAACTACATGGAAGGCATTTCTAGTGTGTGTTGTCTATTCAGTGCTTTAAATAAATGGTTAGTTTAAATGAAGCCAGTCCTATTGGGAGTTTAGACTGTTAAAGCACTGAGGGGATAATGCCTAGAAGAGAGATCTATTTCCAGAGCAAACAAAACTGATGTCGCCAGTTTGCTCCACCACACTCCAGACAGGATACTTTATGGTAGGGAGGGGAAGTACACGGCTATTCAGATCTAGTCAAGAGGGATACACTGTACACAATATTTATTGTAGCGACTACCCGACTGTAAAGATAACATATTTTCTTTTTGCAAAAGTTGTCCAGAGGTTGTACCATATCTGCCACCAGAGACACATTGTGCCATGTCTGGCACCATAGGCGGATTTAGGGGGGGGGGGGGGGGGGGGGCACGGGGGCACGTGCCCCCCCCGGTGACGGTGACGGTATTTTTGTGTACTGTGGAGATTCATAAATCTTCCTATATATACTTGAACTTGTAACCGTCTGCCCCTTGTGCCCCCCCCCCCCCCCCCCCCCTCTCCACAGAAAAAAATCCTGAATTGTTGATTTTTTTGCCCATCCGCCCCTTGTGCCCCCCCAGAAACAAATCCTGGATCCGCCCTTGTCTGGCACCAAGCGACAAGTCCTTATATTAATATTATATTAGAAAGACAACACCAAGTGTTCTCTTTGCTTAACAATTTATTCAATTCACAATTAATTAACTAAAAATAATATACAAAGTATAATTTCAGTATCACCCTGGTGAAGACCACCGTTCAAAATAGAAACATTGCTTGAAATGGTTTTAACCATATTTGGTGACCGGAACTGAATAGCCAGGTACTATCCCAACTTTAACTTTTCAACTTTTGGCGGCCTGCGTGGTCGAGACCCTCGACTAGCAATTTGGAGGTCGCGGGTTTAAATCCCGGCGTGAGCAGATATATTCTATTATATTGATGTGTGTTTTCACAATTTAATCATTTAAATTAATATAAGGTGTATTTCCAGAAGATACTCTCAATTACGCCCTGGTGGAAGAACACCATTCAGAATTGAAACGTCGCTTGAAGTGATTTTAGCCATGTTTGTTGACTAGGTCTGAATAGCCCCAAAGTTTGCTTTTCAACTTCTCGACTAGCAATCCAGAGGTCGTGGGTTCAAATTGCGGATAAATTTAATTTAATCCTTTAAAATAATAAGAGGTCTATTTGCGGAAGATACTTTCAGTATTGCCCTGGTGTAAGACCACCCTTCAGAACTGAAACATCGTTTTAAATGACTTTAGCCATGTTTGATGACTAGATCTGAATAGCCAGGCACTTCCTCATCTTTCACTTCCCCATCTCCTTCCCCTCCCCACTACCTTCAGCTTCACAACTTACACTGATAGGGAGCAGTTGGGACTCTTGTGCAGTATTTACATTTAAAAAATGATGAAAAAAACTCCTTCCCCTCCCCACTACCTTCAATCTCACAACATGACATAGTCTCACCGCCTCCAGACGGGAGCAGTTGGGACTCTTGTGCAAATAAAAAAATAAAAAATCAGACTGATTTTCTAACTAACATGTTATTATTGTGTCTAGACTTGAGAGGTTAAGCTGATTATTATTCTTTTTTAAATTCATAATTGGGATATTTTACTTTAAATTCGGATAAATTGTTCCGTATTAAACTTTCTTCAACAGCTGCTCCTTTATTTACTAAAGCCTCCACTATAGACCATTCACCATACATTATAACACAACTAAGAGCTGCACCTCCATCCGCATTAACATCCACTCCCCTCTTCAGCAGCAGCCGCACTACATCCCACTTCTTATACAGTGATGCCTCAGTTAGTGCAGTCAATCCCACCCTTTCTACCCTCTCTACCCTGTCAGGGTCCACCCCCTGCTGCAGGAAGTATTCTACTAGCGAGAGATATCCCCCACATGCTGCGGAATGTAGTACATTCCAGCCATATTTATCTGTAGCATGGATGTCAGCACCTTTCTTAACAAAATACTTAACAGTTAGTAACTGTCCACTCCTGGCCGCACGTATCAGAGCAGACTTGCCGTCCCCATCACGTGCATTAATGTCAGCACCGTGCTTCACCAAGTACTTAGTAATATCGAGTCGACCCCAATCAGCAGCTGTATGTAAAGGAGTCCCCTGCCTGCCATCCCTCTGTGTCATTAATACAGCGTAGGGAACAACAGTTTGCTCCACGAGTAGTCTAACCATATTGAGGTGGCCCTTCCATACAACAATGTGAAGGACTGTTTGATATTTATGTTTCATTAATAAAAAGCAATACCGTTCAACATTATTTTCTAATTTCTTAAATATAATTTTTTTAACACGTTTAACATTATTATTTTCAACAGCCTTTCTAAATGGTTTAATTACTAATTCAACTTCTTTTACTCTATCAAATATTCTCGAGGTACAACTTATATAATTATTAATTACCCAGTAAAATAAATTAATAATAACAGTAGTTTCTTCTTCTGCGGATACTTGAGATGCCTCAATACCATGCGGATTAAAAAAACGTTCAAAAAAGAACTTTTCCACGGTTTCAACAGATTTTGAAATTTTTCGATTAAACAAAATTGCAAAAAAAATATTTGCCTTAGTTTCATCTGAATATGCTCCGATACGTTGTAAAATATTTATTGTCATTGTGTCCAATATTAATTCATCCCCGCAGATATTATGTTGTACTTTAGGTTTATTCAAGAAATTTATTGCAGTGTTATTATTAAGATCATATTGTTGTATTAAAGAGACAAAGGCTTCTTCGCCACTGAATTCACCGAGTAGAAATGTGACGATATGTTCATTATCTTCTTGTATAGCAATATGAAGAACAGTTTGGTGCTCCTGGTTCCTGAATATGGAGTTGTCTTCATTCCACAGTCGACTAATGCATTCACCATTTAATTTAACAGCACTCTCTGACATTGTTGTTCCATTTAACAGCACATTCATGAACATCCTGATGATCTTACTGTCCGGATGAAGCAGGATTTGAGGGACAATGATTTCTTTAAACAGTTCATACCTGCAATGTAGGGTTCGTTGATTGAGCCAGTGGACAACCATTTGCGCACAGCAATATTCTGCGAATGTACGGTGAACAAATTGGAAATCTCTGTCTCCCTTTATTTGAACCAAACCAATTCTGTTTAATTTATTTTGCCATCTTTCTTCAATGGCGTCAAAGTTCTTAACATAAAAATCAGGAAAGAATGTTTTAAACCCAAGTTGACAGTGCATTATGGTTATACTGTCAGTAAGATGTTTTATTATTAGTTCATCCGCCGCTACTCCTAGAGATGTTTTATCATTAAGATAAATTTCATATTTTAACGAAATAAACCTCTTGTATAGATTTGATGTACTTTCTACATTGATTTGTTTTAATAAAACTTCAGGAGAATGGAGCAACAGATCACTTGTCGGCCTGAACACTTCGGCCAACATTCTAAGTTGCAGGGGAACCCCCATGATGCACTTCATGTCTGGCCCCAGTACGTTTTTTGCTTGTCTTAGTACCTCTCCGGCATATTCCTTAAGTCGTCCCTCCTCTTCCTCTCCGTAACCTCCCAGCTCGAGGGAGAGGCAGGATCGCCAAATCACAAGTAAGAAGTTCAGTTGCTCGTCTTCGTTAAATGGTACAAATGACGTACATAAATTGCATAATTCCTTTTCTAATGATGTTTTCAAATATTTGCGAGCGGTCAAGAACATTTGGACTGTTGGTATATTTTTAAGGAATATAAGGAGCTTGATTACATTCTGTTTGGCACTCTCCTTGTCTTTATCTTTAACATAATCATCCAACTCATCAAACCCATCCAACATTAATACGACTCGCTTGGAATTTATCTTACTCTCTAACAAATACTCTAACAACCCGTCAGCATGAGAGCCACACTCACTTAACAAAAAATTTGCTACGCTTTTGTGAGTGAGCGTTTGGGATAATTTATCTCCTATATTCCTTTGGAAGTGTCTTAATTTTATATATATGACCCATGGTGAATCCATGAGTCTTGACAAGTTCGACAGAGTAGTTGTCTTCCCCATCCCGGGCTCGTCTGTTATTATAATTAAATTTCTTCCTGGTGTTTTCAAATCTGCTTCATTTATTGGCTCGTATGATATAAAAGGAAGCAGGCTATTCACAGAGCCATGGGAATATCGCCACTCTAGATTACAGCTTTCCGCGGTTTGACAAATTTTTACAAAATGGATTCGGTAATTAATATATTTTTCAATAACGTTCACCTCCTCTTCTGTGGGCGCAATTAGTATTTTATCTGTGAACGCTTCTTTTTTTCTGCAATTCTTTATCAACTTTACGAGTAACTTCTTGTTTGTCTCACTGTCAATAACAAACAGGTCATCAGCATGTTCAGTTTCTGCAAATTTCTTCACTTCAATATACGCTGCATGCTGGAATTTCCTGTCTAAATAAAACTGTCTATTAAATACTTCTTTGCAGTACACATCTTGGCCTAACACTTCAAACAAGTAAATGCATTTATCCTGATTCTTGTTGCAGGTATCTCTGAAGGAGAGTTGTGCATCTCCCTCGGCGAGGATGACGTCCATCCCCTTGAGCTGGTGCCAGTCGGCCCCAGTCTCCAGGTCCTCGCGGTTCAACCCGCTCATCACTACCAGGATGTTAGTGTTAGGTGACTTCAAACATCTCGCCAAGAATTCCTTACTGGTTTTAATATTTAATTTAAAGTATGGCATCTGTATATCACTGAGGGTGGGACGCGTGTCCTCTAGGTTGATTGTATAGTTTTCGATTGTAGCGAAATTTTTCAAGTATTCTGAACTTAGGATCTGATTGATATTACAAACTGAAGGGTTCTCTCCTAGGAAACTTTCAAAACTATATTCTTTTCCCCCAATAGTTATAACATTACCTCGATTCATTATTTTATTCTGTGAATCAGGAGTTAGGTCTGAGAAATTAACATTATCGACATACTTTACACTTTTTCTGAATTTAGAGGAGTCGGGTGCATCAATTGACTGCGACATAATCAAAACAATTTTTATCGAGTTAGAACCCATGTGATTGAACAATTCTGTGAACAGAACTTCTTCCTTGGTAGTAATGGAAAATGAAGTGCAGTCTACCACCATCAAGAAATCATTCTCAATGGGCAAACCATAAATTTGAGAAAGCTTTTTCAGCTGCCACCATTCTACGAATGTGTAGAGATTTTTACCGAAATATTTGGTGAAGCCTTCAGAGGAGTCGACAGTTTTTTCCATCTGATGGAGGATGTTCCGAAGCCGGCTCATCTGAAATCCACCATCTCCACTGCTTGTGACTAAACAGAGAACTCGCTCATCGCTGGAAACCAGGAAATTCTTGAAACCCACGGAATCCGCAAAGTCCAGCCAACACGTAGACAATGAGTCGAGGTAGCTCTGTCCCTCTGCATAGTAGATGAGGTCTGCGGCTCGGTTAAAGACTTTAATCTGTTCCTCCACTGCCTGCGTGAACTGCGGCTTCAGCCACCGCATCAGCTGTTTCAAGCGCTTGCAGAGTTCCGCCGATGATTCTTCCGACTCACATGTTATTGTTCGGTTATAATGATTCAAACCAAATTTGGGAAGCAGTTTGGTACTCTCCACTTTAAGCTTATTCTTTTCGATGAATTTCTTTAGAATGGTCAATTCGCTTGTCTGTTCCTGTAGTATATGCATTCTGAAAAGGATTTTCAATTCAACTTCTGAAAAAACTCGAAAAGAACTTTTAAAAATATCTCTGTTTTCCGCCACCTTATACCGAAGGAACTTTTTGAAGTCGTCGGGATTATTAACTGTTGCATGTCCGTGATAATTATTATCCCAATTTAAGATCTTAAAAAGTTTCTTATATTCTATAATGCTTTTCGCCCAATCCAAGACTTCCCCAAAAGTACAATCATCATTTTTAAAAGCATCGACAAAATTATTCATTGCGTGAGACTTAACAGAATATGTGATGGTCTTATCAATCCACTTGAAGTTGGATACATCATTATGAACGCGGTAAATCCTACCTACGTGCAAGCCGCAGGTGTTGATATGGTTGGGGGCCGACAGGTAGAGAGTAATGTCCAGCCCGTCTAAGCGGGGTGCATTCATCTCATACCTGTAGTAATGATCATTCAGTACTCGGGACAACATGTCCCGTGCTCCCGGACTATCAAAACCAACGGTCTTAGCATGTATACCAGCTTCGGTGTTCTTTTGGAACCTACTTTTACTTTCTATAAGTTTTATGGATAAATACTTGACGGAGAATGCAGTTATCTGAGCAAGCCATGCCCCCAGGGAGTGACCTGTGATTGTGAGTGTATAGTGCCTACGGTGTTGATTGTTTGCTAAAAGAATGACTTGACGTATAGAATCTACAAATGTTACAGCCGAATTCATGCATGATGTGTAGTTTGTGCCGAAGATTCCTGTGATATCCGTATACACTGCTCCAAAGCATTTAGGATCAGTTCCGCGATGCGCCACCACCACTTGCTGTAAACCGGTGTGATAAAAAGCTGCACTAAAGTAACCATTGAACCAACCTGTATTATTGGCGGTGACCAGAAGTTTCCACCCAGATGGCTGGAGACTAGATAGCTTACCCGACAGAATTCTGGTCACATATTCTGAGTCCGATTCTTCTCTGGATGTCTTCTTGCTATACACCAGATCAGCAAACATCACCAAAGTCTGGGCGCTCGGGTGGGGCTCCGCATCCAACAGGTCCTCTGGACACTGCTCCGAGGATTCAAGGAGGGTTGTTGTCAGTTCTTCTAATTGCCCATCTTCCATCAACAAACTTTTGTCCACTTCCATGGCTCCTGTTCCTGAAACAAGTGTTTTATGGTGCATTAGACACCAGAACTGATTCATAATATGACTAAGCGTTGGAAATAATACTTAGCTATAGAATAAGCTCTCGTCTAGTAATCCGAAATTCGCGGGTTCAAATCCCGATTGATTGAAAATTGATTGATTTGTATTATTTCACAAATAATTAATTAGAAATAATACACGGTATATATTCGCAACATGTTCCAGAGTGGATAATACTTTCGATGTCGCCCTGTTGTAAGACCACCAATCAGATTTCAAACGTTGCTTGAAATGGCTTTAGCCGCGTTTGGTGAGCAGATCTGAATAGCCGGGACTTTCCCACCTTCTTCTACCCCGTATCCTTCCCTTCCCCACTACCAGCCTCACAATATATCCCAACCGGGAATGCCATAGTCTCAGTGGTTAGAGACAGTTGGGAGCAGCTGGAACTCTTGTACGATATTCACATTAAAAAAAATTAAAAATTAAGATATTAAAAAAAACTACTAATGGTATTTGGACATAAAATTCATATTATTATTTCAAATGGACAGAGTCAGTCAAGTAAGGAGAGCTTATCAGTCAAAATATAAAAGGGGATTGTCGGACAGGAAACCACAGGAGACGCAATTCCTTTAAAATATCTAATTAATATGTTATCGCGGTTTCATTTGGTTAAGTTTTCCTGCTCTTCAGAGCGGTTAACCAGCCAGTGGATGAAAATCCACATTTCGTCGAAAGTTGTTCTTACGATCGTGCAGGGCGGTTACAATGAGAAAGATTAATTATTCTCCGTACCAGCTTTTTAAAATTATAACTCAATATCGATTTTATTTCATTCCAAATTTGCTTTAATTTATACCTACATCCAAAAATGCTGAAAGGCCTGATGATAAAACTATTAAAACAATGTACGTTTTGTAATTATTTTTTGATTACAAGTATTTATCATTTTTCAATAATGTCTAAGTTAAATAAGAATGTTAAAAAAATCTGCAATATATTAGTTCGTAAGTGCGCAAATAAATACACAAACTGACCAATTTTCGTCAAGAAACACATGTATGTATATATTTTTTAATGATTTTATTTAAACTAAAATTCAAATTCTAAAACATGCGATACCCAGATAATGTATTGATTTATTTTACTGCATCATTAGATGATTTGAAATGGGTGTGGTATAATACAAAATCTTTTTTGAAAATCTAACAAATCTGCCAACGACCTATGGTATAACCTTATTATACTAAAAATAATTTTTTTTTCTCAAAATTTAAAACATGCGAATGCTAGATAAAAGAACAATCTTTCGAAATACATTCATAATTTTTTGTGGAAGAGTCAATACGTCTAAAATCTGATTTAAAAATGACATACCTATTTCTGGTTTTCTCTGGTAATAACCCTCTTCGTGATGATTATTATTCGTGATTATTATTATTATGCGGGACTAAAATTAATTTTACATGTGTACCTTGCAAACAAGCTTGATTACATAGGAATACATGGAGACCAGTGGCGGTCTGTGAGTTTTCAGTGAGCTAGGGTGCTAAGATTGAAAAATACGACAATACTGATGTTTGTTGTAGCTGAAAATGAATTTTATTTTTATTTTCAAAATTTCAACTTTTTGTATGAAGATCTTTCGGTATGTGGATGCGGCGCATCCGTTGACTGAAAGAATCCTGAAGATTTTCGTTATTTGTTTTTGGGGTGTTATGCTGTGTTGCACTACCTGCGTCTTTAGCTAACGTTTCGGACAGCGTTGCAGTGTCCATCATAAGGGCAGATGTCGGATATTTTAAATTTTATTTTTACAAGAAACGACAAAAAAGTGAGTGGTTGATAATGTTTATAATAAATTGGCCTAATAAAATATGCATGTGTTTTTATTTTTTTTCATTATCGGTAATTTTAGTTAGAAAAATACGTAAGGTGGGACATTTGTAAAACTTTTTTATTTTGCGTGCCAAAATTTTATATTTCAAAATTTATTCAGCGTGTAACAGCACGTATCCGAGAGATTTTATCCAGTGATTCCCGAGCTTATTTGGAGTAAAAAAATATTAAAGTAATTTTGCTGTCCGATGTAATTTTTTATTAAAAGATTTAAAATATTACTCCATCACACGCCGCAATTGACTATTCAGGAGAGAACGCGTTTATGGCCTAGCGGTCATTAGACAAGTGTAGCATCTCACTCTAGCGGCACTTAAAATAAACGAGACAGTGCTAGTTTGCTCAAACCCATCCCGTCGTGATGTTATCAGTAGCGACCGAAAGTATGCAAACGAAAAACTTTTTTTTTTCTTTATAATAGAAAAAATATATAATTTTTTGCTCAATATTTTCTTTTACGAATCCTATTGTTATCGTCTTTTGTCAATAAAGCAAAGGGCGATTTCGTAACTCAACTTTCAACTACGGAGGGTTTCGGGACACGATTTTTTTTTATATTTCTGTTTTTTTGACCAGTGAGAAGAGTGAAAAGGTTGAAATCGTATAAAAAAAAATATGTAAAAAAATTAAAATACACAACTTATTAGAGAAGATATAAGTTAGTCAAAATATTTATATATGGTAACAGAGAATTATTGTTGTAGAAACAGGTTAGGTTTTCTATCTGTTTTTAATTGATGCCATACATTTTTTTAACGAATTGTTGACATCCTTCACTTTAATTTTTAAAAATATTGAAAAATTTCACAAAAAATATATTACGACCGAAAATATTTAAATAAAAATGAGACGCCATTGGAAACTTCAAATGTAATTCGGGTAAAACTTTCAAATGTTTATATGTTTTTTTTTTCATTCTAAATTATTCTTCCTCGTTTCTGGTTTTCGCATTAGCTTCCTTGAATTAGCAGGAATTTATTAAATAATTAAGACATGTTTTATTGAGAAATTAGTAGAATAAGAAGTACAAAAATCAACCAAATTATAAAAATTTGTATGGAAAGAATCTGGTGACCATTTTGAATTTATTGAAATGCTGACTTGTGATTGGCTGTCTCAATTATGGAGTATTTTGGAACTCTGGTCGATATTTAGACACGATTTATAAAGAAAGTAGGAGGATTTTGGAAATGAGTCGTTCAATTTCTATATCCGCTATATCAACTTTCACTGATTCGGAGAAAACCGCAAAAAACTGTCACATCTCTGGCGTAAATAAAACATTGCATTTTATTTTTTTATATAATGAATTGGAGTAATATACATTCGAAAAGTGTATATTTTTCAATGTATGTATAGAAATATTTAAGAAATTTGGATAAATAAAATGGATATAGCGGATTTTGATACTCACTTCGTGATTTGCATGGAATATAGAGGCTTTTGAAACTCAACTGACCTGAGGGGCATGTTTGTACACCCGCCATCTTGGCAAAATAACTGCTCGTGATTGATTGAATTCCGATATAGCGGGTTTGATAGTAACTTCTTGAATGATATAGCGGGTTTTGTTTCTCACTCGCAGTTTTAACATGGTTTTTGGTCGTGATACAGGAGGTTTTGAAACTCAATTTTAGAATAGTCTTGTTCCTCGCAAAAATGTAAACAAGATATCATACTCTCAGATCGTTTTGTCAAAAAATAGGATATATTAGGTATTGAAATTAAAGGACTCAAATAACAACGACAGTATCATATTCCTGGTCAGAAATCTTAAAAGATGGTATTCACACCTAATTTTCAATAAAACTTTATTAGGGAGGATATTGGAACTCACCGATTTAATTCAAACATAATATTATGTATATTGTAACTTACTGCTTGCTGGTTATGTCTGACTTCAGTGGTTATGTGGAATGTATCCTTGTACCTACAAGGTGGGCTATGCGCTACTTTGAAACAAACTATCTAATAAGGTAGCACTATGGCTTGGCTCTCAGGTTTAGTTCAAGCTGAATAGAATGGGGCTCGGTTTGTGGTTGCACCTTGTGGAGCGGACTGGACGACTGCGCGACTGTTAGTGACTGCAATCTGACCATCAGCCGCTTAGCCTCTGACTCTTATATCTGGATTGTGATGACGCAGACTATATTAATAAATATGTTCTCACATTATTTTAACCAGAAGACAGGGGCGGACTGCAGGTAAGGAAAATTTGATTTTGTGAACGGCTGCGCTGCATTTTTCATCCAAAATTTAAATTGAATTTGAGCCCAAAATACCAAACGGAAAAATTATTTTCCTTAATCAAAAGGTAAAGCAAATATCTAGTATGAATATGTGCAGATTTATTTATTTATCTTTTCAATTTTAAAATAGAGGCCGTTATAATATTTTTTTTCATAATTTAAATAAATCTTTGTTAAATTTTATTGTATTTAGGTACTACAGGAATGTTGTAAAATATAAAATTAAATAATAAAAATTATTTTAAAAATCGTTTTAATTGCCGTAAACTTAAATTACAAAAAACAGATTTATATCGAAAAAAAAAATGTTGTAGGTACGTAAATTAAAATTTCTACTGCAATGTGGGTTGACTTATCATCCGGTTGCAAAAAACATTCAATAAAATCAACTAACGCATGATAGCACCTCGCTTACTGTACATTGCTTGAAATAGAGTTTATCAATTTTTTTAATTGATTTTGGAAATATCAGTATGATTGCAATTTTTTTTATTTATTATTTAGTGTAGGCCAGTTTTCCCTAGTGAGGAAGTTTTTCAGCCCAATTTATTTTTAAAGGATTTCCCCACTGCACAGTATATTTACTCATGTAAATAAGTCGTCTCAAAGTGGTCTAACCACAGTTTGAAAATGGCCTGATAAACCGAAATAATTGCCCCTGTAAGCAGTGGCGAAGAGCGGGTGTTAGCTGCCCGAGGCGGAGAAAAAATTTCGCCGCCCCCTTATTTGGGTACTTCAACGGCAGATTTCCAAGCTTCGTGGGGAGGGGGGAGGAGGGGGGAGGAGGGGGGGGGGTACGTAGAATGCTATCCATGTAATTGGATTTCGCATTTCGAATTCTTACTGTGTTTAGAACACAAGGCAGGTTTTAACTTAAGATTGATTCCGCATAAGAGTCCCCAAATAATAGTTAGAGGAGAGTTGGATAATATCGTGCCCCTAAGAACTTGGACCTATAATTCAGACAGGGTTTGATATACAGATTCAAAAATGCAGTTTAGTAGTAGAGATATTATTTAGCTTCACATGTAAAATATTTAAAAAATTAAACAGAAAGTAGTTTTTTCGATATATAAAAAAAATGGGAGAGCGCGTATTATCAGACTGGTTTGATAATATCGTGCGGAGGTTTGATAAAACCGTGCCCCAGTGGCGTAGCTTGGGGGGGGCGGGGGGGGCGGCCCGCCCCGGGCGGCACTCTTAAGGGGGGCGGCAAATTATCACAATAAATAATAACATTATCTTGAAAAAATTTAAACCATTTCAAATCATTATTTGAACATGTTCTACGATCCTTTTGTTTACGAATCCAACTCTTTTTTTAATTCATTAAAAATATCAATAACTATATTTTTTTAAGCTGCAAATTTCGCAATTCGAAGGAAAACCATACGCATATTATGAGAGTAATAATAATTAAAGCTGATAACTCGCAAACATATTCACTCTTAATTAAAATCAGAATTGTGTTCAAAATGTATTAACGACTGAATTTCAGTTGTGTATTCATCTGCTGATAGATTTCAAAAGAGACCATTATTTTATTCGAAGTGCAGTTATAAAATTCTAGATGTAGATTATGTATGTGCTGCCAGAATCAAAGAGAAACCATCGTCATTTTCTGAGTGTAGTTTTAATTCGGCAAATACAAATTTAATTTGGCCCGTCTAATCACAGGTGACGCAAATTATCCCACACATTTAATTTTAAAATAAAATTGTGAAATTATGTCACACGCATTTAATTTTAAATAAATTTGTGATTGCGATAATAAGTTAAGATACAGTTTTATAACATTTTTTTTAAGAAAAGGAATCTGTATTTAAAATTTTAAGTTTATTCTATTTTAGGTATTTTAATTCGAATGAATATTCGCAGGCGTGTATTTTTGAGCCAATTCACATTTCCAATATGAAAATTTTAATGTTTAGAAACAATAATGTTCTAATAAGCACGTCGAAAAAATTACTTTACCTAGATTTTAGAACAGTTTTGTTTTAATTAAAAGGAACATTGCATGGGAAGAACCGGAAATTTCGTGCGGAAACATTAACAGGCAAAAGTTTATAGATATTTTTTTCTTATTATTCGAAGGGTTAAACCAGTTTTCAAGATATAAAATTCCATTTGAGAATTCATCTGCTGAAACAATTCAAAGGAAAACATTATCTTATTCGAAGTTCAGTTATTAAATTCTAGTTGCGGACTCTGTATGTCCTGCCTGAATCAAAGAAAAACCATATTCGTGTTCTGAGTGTACTTTTAATTCGCCGCATAGACTTAATTCAAACCAACTTTGTGTTGAGAATGTAAATTTCCAGTTGTGGATTCATCTGTTGACACATTTCGAAGGAAAACATCCTCTTATTCGAAGTTCAGTTATGATATTCTATTTGCAGACTATGTATGTGCTGCCAGAATCAAAGAAAAACCATTTTCATGTTCTGAGTGTAGTTTTAATTCACCGCATACAAACTGGTTTTGTGTTCAGAATACAACGATAAATTAAATAACAAGTTGCAGATTCATCCTGCATCAAATGAAGCTTTACATTTGAGTTACATAATGCTGTAAAATTCTGAGAAATTGATTGTTGCGTGTGTAACAATCAATCAACTTTGGAGTAGAATTTATGTACATGATTTTCATTGAAAGAATACTAGTCAAATGTGATTATTAAAAAAATCCGGGTCGTGTATAAATAGGTCGTAATAAAAAAATAGGATTTCCATATACAAGCCCCCCCCCCCCACCGCTTGAAGTACCCAAATAAGGGGGCGGCTATAAATAAAAAAACCCACGCTACGCCACTGCCGTGCCCGTAATAATATTGTGAATTTCTACGAGTAACCTTAGAATAAATTAAAAAAAAAACAATTTTAAGTTTAACCAAATCCAGATAAGCAGTATAGACTCCTTCTATAGCTTGAGATGTTATTTTAGAAAAATATATAAAGACATTAATCAACGCAAATATCACATAGGAAATTTTCGGGAGTCTTTTCCGCTACATTCCTTCAGTCTTACTCATCATTGCAAAATAAGATACAACCTCGGAGCAAGACCGGGTTAGGTGAAATTGTTACTCAACATGGTCGGTTAATCGCGCGCATGCGCGTGTTTTTACCGAGTCACTATACGGAAGATGTAGTAGCTGTCAGAATTTAAACCACTCAATCACCAGGGTTAACTCAGTACCCCGTGCGTTGTAACTGACGAAATGGCGAACTTTTATGAGAATCTTGACGTTTTGAACGGAGCTTTGGCAAATATTGACCGTATTCGCGGCATCTGTGCACCACGGCCACGGAAAAGGTTTAAAAAAAAGGTACGATCCATTTGCGGCACTCACGGAAGGAGATTTTAGGTCTAAATATAGATTTACCAAAGTCAACGTTGTGTTGACTGATGTTGACGTATGAATAAAAGTGAAGTTGGCAACACGCCGCGAAATGCTAAATTGGCTGCGTTTTTGAGCTTTGGAGCAATGTTACTACCGTAAAAAAATCATAACAGCTGTCGAGAAACATTATGATGATGAGTAAAGATTTTTACCCTGAGCAGTGTAGGTTTACTCCACTGTGTAGCTACCAGCGACGCTACAGAGCCGTGGTACGGTTTTATGATGAGTAAGGCTGCTTATGTATCCAATTCGTCCTGTGCGCGGAAGTAACACCCTTGATCATTTCATTTTATAACCTCAAAATAATATTGTAAAATTAATTGTGTATTCAAATACATTTAGACGTTAATTCTACAATATTTTAGCGTTAGAATAGAAGGAAACAATGTGTTTCAATATAAAAACAGAATAATTTACCTCCTGTCAAAAATAAACTTTATAAAATCCTCTTCCCCGTCAATTGGGATATGTTGTGAGCAGTGGAGTAGCATGTCTTGGAGGGGCCCTATATCAAAATTAGTTGGGGGGCCCAAATGAAGGATAAAGATTTCTCACAAAAAAAAACAAAAGGCCTCTGTAGCCCGGAGCCTTTATCCGGGACTGCGATACTGAGAATATTTAGGCACTCAGCGAGGTACAAATTCTATTAAATATCTGTTTATATTATTTCATGTGTATGAGTGGATAAGAATATACTCGTAGCTTCAATGTTGGATTATTTTCTAGATCCACTTTATGACTATAACATTGTTGTGGTAAATTAAAGGATATCAAATAACGTGTTAGTTTTATTTCCATGGGAAGTGGTGAGTTGATAAATTTCTACCACAATAAGCCAGTGGTTTGATAAACTCTGCTGATAAATATCTAGGATATTAGGTGACATATTTGACATACCAGTATTTACTTACGAGTACTCACCTTACTTTACCCTGTGATTCCAGACATTATTTGGTAGTACAAAATCTTAACGAAATTTTTGGTCTAAGGTGACATTCACGGTATTTTTGTTTTCCTACTAAAATAAAATAAACTCATTGGATATTATTGGATAGGGGTGGGGTGAGGGGTTAGGCGGTTACTGGGCCGAGTGACCAGTGACGACATACATGAAAGAATTTTTTTATTTGATTTTGAAAAAAAGAAGACATCGAAAATGTCACCAGAGACAAAAATTAACATTTTTATCTTCAAGGAATCACTGGTCATAAGTCAAAAGTCCCCTAAAAGGAACGGCTGCGCCACTTTTTCCATTAAAATTTTAATTTTAATTTGAGGCCAAATAATGATTCATTCAATGATTTAATGATTATATTTTGGTTTTAGTGATTCTTATTTAATGACACCGTTATTTGAGGAGCTCAGTATCAAAGCGGGACATACGCCACTTTTAGTAAAATGCATATTTTGATTGATTATGGTTGAATGTCTGATTTTAACTGAGAAAATCTATCGAAAACGGACAATTAATACAAGAAATCGCATGTTAAAGATTGTATTTTGTTTCAAAAGCGGACACTTGCAAGCAGGGTTGCCAGGTGTTCGGTATTCTACCGAACCGTTCGGTATTTTAGCACCGTGTCCGGTGTTCGGTATGACAAAAATACCGAAGTATGGGCATTTTTTTCATTAATTTTTGGAGATCGCTGGCAACGGTTAATATGCACTTTTTTTCGAAAAAACCTTTTGATTCACCTTGATTACATTAAAAGGCAGCTATTTGCATTGGGGGAAGTAGAAAATATTTAATTCTAAATTTCGATTACGTAAAATTAAAATTAGCTTTCGTCTTGTGAGATTGTACGCCATTAGCTATTAGCTCATTCGCTGTCACTTTGGTATGTTGGTATTCCTGATACACTTGAATGTATAACGAACGGTTAGAAGATTTTGAAGGTACGAGGCACTTTCTTTTGAATCACAAACCATGTTACACAAACCTAGCGTAGCCGCTAAACTACTTGAAAACTGGGATGTTTTTCTTGCCTTGACGCGAGTAGGCGTTATAAAGGGGCACTTTATTTTATATCACAAACCATGTTACACAAACCTAGCGCAGCTGCTAAACTACTTGAAAACTGGGATGTTTTTCTTGCCTTGACGCGAGTAGGCGTTATAAAGGGGCACTTTCTTTTGTATCACAAACCATGTTACACAAACCTAGAATTCCCACGAAGTCTGCTACGCTTTGCTCTAGCATCTTTTCGTACAGTAACAAGAATACCAACATAACAAAATGACATTTGAAAATAATGTTTGAAAATGGACGGTCTCGTTACACAGAATGAAAGCTAAGTTTAATTTTACGTTACCGAAATTTAGAATGAAATATTTTCCACTTCCCCAATGCAAATAGTTGTCTTTTAATGTAATTAAGGTGAATCAAAAGATTTTTTCAAAAAAAAGTGCGTATTAACCATTGCCAGCGATCTCAAAAATTTACCTTTTTTTCTGATTAATTTCAAAACGATTCAACTGTCAGATTTGACGCACTCGACAATCGATGTTGCGTAGCATCCCTACTTAGTTTGTGCGGTGTTGCCGCTTCGCGCACGCGCTCACTGTTTTCGAACCATTTCGCGGATTAGTGTTACACATCAGGTGACTACGTACTTGCGTAAATGTGTGATTATTCGAATAATTTGACTGCTTGCATTGTTTCAAAGTCCGACAACCCCCCCCCCCCGACGCGGCTTTTGATTTTCCAAGGCACCACCGAAATCCAGGGAAAATATTTGGAAAATACCTGGCAACCCTGCTTGCAACTCATATTTGCAACAAACTCGGACATTCAATACAAAAACGTTACAAAAAGTATCATGGCGGCTGTTATTTTGACAGTCAAGCACCAACTGCCGAATGTGATCGTGGGTTAACAGTTCCAGGATGAAATTTGAGGTTTAGTGAAGTTTTCCAACACCAAATTGATCAACATATGATAAAATGGAGATTACTAATGCTAGCAAGCACGTAACCAACTCCGAAAATTGGAAACAAGCAAAAGAAACCGTTAAAATAAGTCAATTCACCCACAACACTAATTCAAATCTGTGCTCATTTCAATGAAGTTTTCTTATATAAATACGATAAATGGAACTCGAATCCTACGTTTATGAAACTAATAAACCTATCTTGATGAATATATTCAAAATTAGAATTGAAAAAAATGGCAATATATTGAATAAATAAATTATTGAGTTTACAGCGTTCATTTTGTTTGTACCGGAGTTGGCTAATTATTATCACAAGATGAGTAATTTTATGTGCAACAATTTATTATTATGTTATTAATAAAAAATAAACTTCATAAAAATGAACTTGAATAACCTTTTATTTCATATTATGGACCTTGGACCTTTGTAAGACTTTGTTTCAAAAACTGACACTTACAGGTTCAACTTTTTCAAGACTTTCAAGTCCCACCTCTAAGAAATACATATATAAAAAATACACTGCTTCAAATACACAAAGACTATTCTAAGAAGTCGCATCACGCCATGGTCCGCGTTGAGAGCAATAGGCAAAACTCAGTGGGTCGCTTGTGTACGCCATTAATGCATACCAGTTTTGCACAACACTACTACACGTACAATGGAGTGGTGTGGTTTAATCAACTAGCAATAGAGCTGATTAGAACCTAACTACAATAAATTCAAAAATAAATTAAACAATAATATCTTAAATAATTTAGCCACTTAGAACCGCATTAACCTTAAAATAACAATACTTTTTCAAAAATTTATTTTATATGTATAATTATTTTTTTATTTTTTATATTATTTATTTTTTTTTACACATTTGATTTATGTGAGTACGTAAATATAATGTATGTGTTATAATTTTTAATTTTATTTTTTTTAATAAAAAAAAAAAAAAAGTATTTAATGATTTGAGTTTAATACGATTGTAACCTGAAAATGCAATTACTCATGATTATATTACATGTATATGTATATAAAAACTAATTAAAAAAAAAAATTAAAAAAATGTGTTTCAATAACGGACAATTGCTCGTTTTAGTATCAAAAGCGGACATAGCCTTTTTTAAAATAAAAAATAAAATAGTTAAAAAATTAATCAATGAACAGCAACAGAGGACGTCGTGAACAAGCGAGTGAGTTAAAATATTCTAAAACGGATAATAGTTCAGAACACCCGAAATCAACATTCAACTTTTTCTTACTTTTACAATGCAACTTATTGGCTGTCCGAGTACCTGTTGCATACTGCAAACATTCCTTCTTCACATCCGGGAGGTAGATATCTATATCCGTATACGGCATTTCATCTTCACCCTCTTCCTGGGACCCTGGTTCCACCTTGATGCCAACATTTTCTGGGTTGGGAAGATCCATGGCCTTCAGTGATAAGGTTTCGGTTTAATATAATGATGGTAATTGGTCCCAGATGGAAATAAAATAGACCTAAAATAAAATGGAACATTCACTAATTAATCTTATTTACTAGTGATAATGAAGAGTTTTAAGTAATCACTTCCAGTTGCAAAGAAATATACAATGCCTCGGAGGTGATCTGAAAAATGTTATGTCGCATTACATGGGAAGGAGGGGGGGTCAAAAATCTTCAAAAATTGCATTACATAATACAATGCCCCCTAATACACATTATTAGGGGTCGTCCATTAATCACGTCAGGCTCAGGGGGGGGCGTTCTGAAAAAATCACCAAATGTCACGAGGGGGGTGGGGGGTATAATGAGATATCATGTGTATATATTTTTCGTGATAATATTCTGAAAATCATTTGGTACATTTATACAAAGCCGGGACCAGCTCATTTTGGACAAAAAAAAATATATATACCCCAGTAGATAGGTAATAATTAGATGTAATTAATTCCGTGAGCGGAAATTGAAAATAATGTATTTTATCGTCAATTTCTTAAATTTAAAAATACGAAAATGTCATTTTTCAATGACCTCCATGTTGTTATCTTTATTTTAAAAAACAGCCTACGATTTTAAATGGTTTGTCTGGAAAAGCAGGGTTTGTCTAGCGGGCTTGTGAATATTATCTTTATTTTAAAAACAGCCTACGTTTTTAAATGGTTTGTCTGGCAAAGCAGGGTTTGTCTAGCGGGCTCGTGTGACAGATTGGCCGCGCCGTGTCAGTTCGCGAAGACGAGAAGTGAATTTTGATTTTACGCAATTGAAATTTAAAATGCATCATTTTCCACTTCCCCCAATGCAAAAAGTTTCCGAAATACGTAATTCTGACAATTATTCAACTTCTGCAAAGTGTTTTTTCGTGAAAAAGTGCATATTTACCGCTGTAATTTACAACATGGAGGCAAAGACGTTACATACTTTAGACGCGGGGTAGAAATCTCAAAATGGGAAGCCAACAACAAGACAATTGTAGAGTACTCGATTTCTAGTACTTTAGTACTAAACTGCCACGCGTCGAGTAAGGTCGTGTCTTACTAGTAAGTAAATTGCATTAAAAAGCGCCAAAATTCCCTCCTGTGTGATGAGAAAATGTTTCCATTACACGGTAAACAGTCGTAAAAGCGAAGGAATAACATTTCATTTGTAAATTTTTTTCTCTTTCTTTCTATTTATTTTTAATACATATTCATCTCTATTTTATTTAGATTTTTCGAATTTCTCCTAAGTGCACAATAACCGTATGTAACCGTATCGTATGTATGTACACCTACACATTTAGATGATCCAGAAGTCTCAATTTATCCTATTATATACTTACTTATTACATAATGTTGTTCTATTTCAGTTATAGTTAGTGTAACTCGCTCATCAAGCACAAGAACTAGCTTCTTCTTTGGTGAGATTGCAATGTTTAAATAATTTCTGTACCGCTATGTAATTTCCATAACTCCACTGTACAATTATATAACTATATTAAAAAAAAAAAAATAAATAAATAAAAATACATGCAAATTACTTATTATTATCGATTATAAAAATAATACAATTGCTTTCCGCCCAAAGATTTTATGCGTCATTAGAGAACTCAAGGCCTACTAAAGTACAGGTCTGGATGCGCAACAGCCAAATTACAAAGTCGATGCCATGCCGTCGCTAAGTAAAATTTACTTTTTATAATAATAATCTAATGATTCTTTATTTACTTGCCTGCGGTAAAACAACATACAAATCAGCAGAAACAGCAAATACAATAACAATCAACGCCATTTGCAAACTATCGTTGTTCATTATAGCTATTTGACACCTCAAAATTCGACTGGTGCCCAGGCCTCCTGCTTTAGTCGGCCTTGAGACAGTATTCGACGGAACTTTTGAATTTTGAATACGAAAATGCCGCCCGCGTTCTATCTTTTGTTTCGTTCATATGCACATATTCTTTTAAGCGTCTATCTTTATCATACACGAATAACTTTTGAATTAAGAAATTATTGAAAATCGCCGAAAACAAAAGAGTTTCGATTAATTGCCACATTATATCTTAAGTTTGTGAAACTATGGCAAGTCTATTTATTTTATATAACGTCATTGCATGGAGGTCATTGAAAAATGACATTTTCATATTTTTAAATTTAAGAAATTAACGATAATATACATTATTTTCAATTTCCGCTCACGGAATTAATTACATCTAATTATTACCTATCTACTGGGGTAAAAATTAATTTTTTTTTTTTTGTGTAAAATGAGCTGGTTTTGTATAAAATTAATAATATTACTATACTATACTGGTGTGAATTTTATGAGATTCACCAATCTAATGTCAAATTGTACAGAATGAATGGGTAATTTTACTCCATGTTATCAAATAAATGTGTGAATGTAGTTGAAATAACTATTGTACGTCGTCCGGATTTAACCTGTCAAGGGCCGTTTCCTAACAAGAAATTCCCTAACAAAGCACCACTTTGAATTGAATATTTTGTGGATTTTTTGAGCTATCGTATATTTTATTAACCGAAACACATTCCTAGAACAATAAACTATGTACAAAAACAACATTACTTGCGTTAATATGATAAATTGATAGGTTTTATGATTTTTTCGTCAACACGCATCGAACCATAAATATACTTTGAACTTTGACAAATTTAATCGCGGCAAATTTGACATTTTGATTCCAAAGATAAAATCATTTAAAAATATTCTAGTGTTGCCAGTTGCCAGGTGAAAGAAACTAGTGGCTATATCATCAATGATGTTGGCGCAAGCGATTCTGACCTTGTCATTCATACAAATTCTGTACACAGAAGGGTTAAAATCGCATTCAAAAATATTTTTTTGAAACTTTTTCCGCGCGCATGCGCAAACACCGCGCGCATCCGCGCGTTTCCGGCGAGTCAGAGGAAATGAGGAAAGCAAAAAAGGATGCAGGGTTGCCAACTTAGGGGTTTTCATGGTATTTTAATTTGCTTGAAACCGAATTTGGCGTTCGAGGTGTAGCGTTTTCAATCTACAATCTACTATAATAAGCCATGTTCTTCAAGTTTCTGGTAATTGTTTGGTTTCGATTACCTCCTTACTATAGTTTTATGTGCACTCTGTTATTATTATTTCTAAACGTAAACTGCCTCATATTTAAAACTAAATTATAATATAGAATATGAGTCATATTCTATATTATAATTTAGTTTTAATGATTCTTGTTGTTAATATTGTTCTTTAGGAATTGCTTTGTATATACTTACTGTATATTCTTTGTTTCACATTATTTAATTAATTTTGTAAGGACTCGTAAGGAACACTATAGGATTAATTTTAAGTTTATTAGATTTAAGCGCACTTGTAGTGAAATATCTCAAAACTGCGCTATATAAATACTACGTTATTATTATTATTTTCCCCCAAGATTTAGGGGGAAAATAAGTGGGATGGGATTTTTTAGGGGTTTAATATGTTTAGGGGTATTTTTGAGGGTTTTGTGATTCCATATATTTAAAAAAAAAATTATTACATCGTATACACGGAGCACTCACATACTTCACAATTTTATTTGTTGACTACTACAATAAGCTGCGGAATAGACTCTTCATTGAAATGCTTCAAAGCACGATGATGGTTCGGTTCACATTAAACCGAAATGGTGGATCTTGCACTACATTTAATCCATCTCCTGAAAAGTTAAGCTTATTCAATGTTAACATGTATGATTTAAAAAAAGCTGATTCTTCTCAAGAAAATGATGCAATATTTGATGTTTTAAATAATTTTAAATAAAGATTATTAAAAATCATTTCAACATATCATTTATTAATTATTATTCATTATTCTTAGAAAAAAAATATTTTAGGGGTATTTTCAAGTAATTTGCCGGTTTCTAGGGGTTTTTGAGTTTGCTTTAGGGATAAATATTTTTGAGAGTTGGCAACACTGAAAGGGGGTGAAATGCAGATCCCGCCAATGTCAGGGAATTTAATAAAAATGCACTTTTTAGATGAGAAAAGTGTGGAGAAGATGAATAAAAAATAAATTAAGGCGCGCTCGGCAAAATTGAGGGAGATACAACCGTTCAAAGTATTTAAAATTTCACTTCGCGAGTTGATATTGACAATCCGTTCGCCATTTTTTCATTGCTTATGTTGGATCCCAGACCTAATACAGAATTAATAGTACGCCAGAATCACAAACCATGTTACTAAAACCTAGCGTAGCCGCTAAACCACTTGAAAACTGGGATGTTTTTCTTGCCTTGACGTGAGTAGGCGTTATAAAGAGGCACTTTTTTTGTATCACAAACCATGTTTAGGGTATTAGGTTATGTCAAAATGGCGGGCGTTTTATTCAGCTTTTCCACACTTTTCTCATCTAGAAAGTGCCTTTTTATTTAATTTCCAGACATTGGCGGGATCTGCATTCCTCCCCTGAAAGGATGTTCTACCTCACATATTTGAAAGTTAACACGTCAACAGTCATCACGCATCCCAAAACGGACGACAGGAGTGTCGTCGTTTGTAAGTCATCAGAGATTTGTTAGGACCTGAATTGCATCTGTAGTGTATTCACACATGTATAGTTGTGAATAACTCTGTCGTCTCAGGGAGTGCGCGCGCGGAGTTGTGGGGCGGAGGACGGTACTGGGCGACCGACCGCATAGAGAAGACGCGTGGACGCTTGCCGTGAGCCGATATCAGTTAAGTTGAGTGTTACTTGTTTTTACATAGAGTACATTACATGTGGCGACGAGGTAAACTGTAAGTAATCTAAGGATTTTTTACAAAAAAAATCATTTAAAGCTAGGCAAGTGCACTCATTTGGCTGTCAGTTGCATAGTTCTATTGTTTGTCGTTTGACAGGAATGGCGTCGGAACATGAAATTAATGTTAGATTTGTTTTGGAAGTCGGAAAAGCGGCGTGTTTACCGGAATTACTTTACCAGAATATATAAGAGGGCATTTAGTGGAGAAGGCATGGATTGATGTTGGAAAAAAGGCATTTGACATCGCTTGAAATCATGTTAACTCCACAGCTGCGCGTGGAAAACGATCTAGTTCAGTATATTTCGGGTAGTGCCGTGTACGACGGAAGCCAGCATTAAAGAGTAGTACATCTACAGGTGCTTGTGGTTGCGTCACAATCGCGTAGTTCGTGTGTGTCTCCATGAACGGAGGACTTAAGGTAACCTAGGTTCCTATGAGAGCATTTAAGGGGAGTGATATATCAACGGAATTGTCAACCATACCTACCTACTTATTAAAATGAATTTATTTATTTATTTATACAGGGTTTTACAGATGTTTGCACTTATGTGAGAACTATCCAGTTATAAAACTCAGTTATTTCACAATTATAAAAATCTACAATTAAATACAGATACATACAATTACAAAAACAAAAACACCATAAATAAAAAAACAGAATTATATATACAAGGTCACTCGAGTAACACATTACAATGAGTGGTAAGAGACATATAATGTTCTTCGATAATCACCGAAAGTATCGTGCGGTGTGAGCAGTTTTTATTGCAGTTGGGCATTAAATTGCGACTCTGCATTGAATTGCGGCTGGGCATTAAATTGCGACTTGGCATTAAATTGCGATTTGGCATTGAATTGCGAATTGGCGTTAAATTGCGATTATGCATTGAATTGCGGCTATGCATTAAATTGCGAATTGGCATTGAATTGCGACTTGGCATTAAATTGAGACTGTGCATTAGATTGGGACTGGGCATTCAATTGCGACTGAGCATTTAGTCACAGTAAGGTTGCAGTATGAGTATGAGTATGACTTAAAAAAAAATAATAAAAGCATTATATTGCGGATATCGAAAAATACTTAGTGTACAATTTGCATTAAATTGCGGAGATGTACCGGTATAGCATTAAATTGCGGACATACCTCTACATGGCATTAAATTGCGAAGTTTTCAAGAGTTTCGGAAAAAAAATAATAAAAGCATTATATTGCGGATATTGATGAATACTTAGTGTACAGTTTGCATTAAATTGCGGAGATTTACAAGTATACCATTAAATTGCGAAGTTTTCGAGAGATTCGAAAAAAATAATAAAAGCAATATATTGCAGATATCGATGAATACATAGTACAACTTGCATTAAATTGCGGAGATTTACCGTATAGCATTAAATTGCGGACATATACCTTCTTGGCATTAAATTGCGAAGTTTTCGAGAGGTTCGAATGTGAAGGGGAGGTTGGTTCAGTTTCTACCCGTTGGGAAAGATGGAAAAGAAGTCTGAACCTTTACCTCGAGGCGACAGGCATAAACACCTAGGCAAATAAAATAGCTAGTCTTTTACATATCGGTGGTCCCGAGTTACAAGAAATCTTCTACAACATCCCGGAAGCTAATGCAACTGAAGGCGAACCTTCATTGCGATGTTAAACGTGAACAAAAAATTAGACAACTACTTTGCACCTAAACAGAGCAAAGTATATAAGCGACATCTGTTTCGTCTCCTAAAACAGGAACAGGATGAGAAGTTTGAAAAAATTGTTGTCAGACTTCGAGTACAGGCCTAGAAGTGTCAGTTTGGTGAATAAAGAAAACGAGCCTATCATAGACCAAATAACTGAAAAGGGTAATTCAGAAGAACCCCGAAAAAAGATATTGAAAACAGGGGACAAGATCGGTTTGGATGAAAAGTTGCAGAAGCGAATGAACTGGAAGCCATAGATCATCAATTAGGAAACTTTGGTATGAAACCTATGGAAAGTTAGTCAATCAACAGAGTAGGAACAGAGACATGGAAAGAAAAAAAGAATTATGATAGTGTTAGAAGAAAATAGCATGAGTTTGAGGGACGACAAATACATTTTTGGAATGAAGAAAATCCACTTCCTAGGGCATGAACTGACAGAACAGGGAGTTAAACAACTAGACAAGTATCTCTTGGTTATAAAGGAATTCAGAGCCCCAACGAATATCGCTGAACTGCAGAGCTTTATGGGCTTAGTGGATTACGTGGGAAAATGGATACCCCATTTAGCAACGGTAACAGAACCCCTTAAGCAATTACTACGGAAAAGAACGGGAAGAAACATGGACATTCAAGATGACTGAGGCGACGCCCAAAATAACGCATTTAATGATCTCAAAGTGGCGCTCGTGAAGGTACCAAATTTAGGTTACTACAATGCACATGATAAGACTGTGGTGATTGCAGATGCAAGCCCAGTGGGTCTGGATGCAGTGCTGGTGCAAATCAATAAGAACGGGCCGAGAATAATTGCAGTTGATAATAAAAACCTTATCAGCTGTGAGCGTCGTTACTGCCAAACAGAAGAAGAGGCCATAAGAGGCCACTCCTGGTTTGGGCAGTCGAACATTTTAACATGTTCCTGTATGGCAAGGTGTTCGATCGGGTAACGGACCATAAGCCCTTGGAGGTGATATTTGGTCCGAAAGCAAAACTATGCGCTCGCATCGAAAGGCGATATTCTTTTCAGGGGGACGAAAATTGTAATCCCAACCAAAGTACGCAGAAAAATTCTGGAAGCTGCGCACGAAGGCAATCCGGGGATAGTCGTGATGAAGGGCAGATTGAGGACCAAAGTATAGTGGCCTAAGTGCGACAAAGATGCTGAAAACATATGCAAAGCCTGTAAAGGGTGCACCCAGCGCCCCAAACCCATTAAAAAGAAGTGACTTACCTTCCGAACCATGGGTTGACATAGCAATTGACCTCATGGGTAGTGGCCCTTACCTAGTGGAGATTATATCCTGGTAGTCGTGGATAATTACACCATATATAAAGAGATGAAAACATGCAGAACCATAACAAGCTTCGAAATAAGTGGAAAGCTTAAATACATTTTTAGCAGGCTTGGCAACCCGATCTCGCGTACAACAGACAACGGGGGAAATTTTCCAGCGAAGATTTTAGATTTTCTGTGCAGAGAGGAACATACGACTCTATAATAGCATTTCCCAATGGCCGCAACAAAACGGAGAGGTGGAGCGCCAGAATAGGGACATCGTAAAACACCTCAAGATTTCTCAAGTAGAGAAAAATAAATGGAAGGAGGCTCTTCGTGAGTACAAGGTGATGTACAACAGTACACTTCATACAGTTACAGGAAAAGCACCTGCAGAACTGTTCTTTAGAGGACAATTTCGAGACAAGCTGCCTATAATTCAGGACATGATGCATCTCTCAGAGGACCTTGAAATGAGGGATAGAGATAAAAGAAAAAGGGTAGGAATAAGTGGACATGAATAGAAGAGCTATTGCTTGTAAATTAGAAGTTGGTGATAAAGTATACGTCAAGAACATGACTAAATAAAACAAGCTGCGCTTGAACGACGAACCCGAAACACATATCGTTAAAGCGAACAAAGGAGGAGACGTAAGTCTTCGAAATGATGAAACTGGTCAGCGAATCAGATGACACATACACCTTAAAGGAGTGGAAGGACATTGGAAGGTGCTAGATGATGAGAATAATACTAGTGCTGCTCAAACAAACGATAATGGCCATGTAAATCAATCACAATTCGAGTGAATAAATTGATGGACAATAATGAGGAAATAATTGATGATTAGTTATTAAACATAATTTGAATAAGGACTTGCTGATTGTACTTGATATAGGTACTTATGGAAAAATAAAATATTTATAATTAAAAACAATAATAAGGGAGGAATGTAGTGTATTCACACATGTATAGTTGTGAATAATTCTGTCGTCTCAGGGAGTGCGCGCGCGGAGTTGTGGGGCGGAGGACGGTACTGGGCGACCGACCGCATAGAGAAGACGCGTGGACGCTTGCCGTGAGCCGATATCAGTTAAGTTGAGTGTTACTTGTTCTTTCTTAATATTAACCTTTACATAGAGTTCATTACAGCATCCATCTACTTCTAGAACCGGGCACAGCCAACAGACTGTTGATGAAGAAAAGTGGCTGAAATTAAATCTGTATGCGGCGAATTAAAACTATACTCAGAACAAAAAATGGTTTCTCTTTGATTCTAGCAGCATACACATAGTCTGCAACTAGAATTTTAAAATGCACTTCGAAAAAGAGGATATTTTCCTTACAGGAAAGTGGTGGGATCCCCTCCAATGTACTTCGAATAAGATAATATTTTCCTTTGAAATATGTCAGCAGACGAATCCAACTAGAATTTTACATTCTGAACACAAAACTGGTTTAAATTAAATCTGTATGCGGTGAATTAAAACTACATTACGAAATGAATGAATTTGCCAAAAAGGAAATTATTTTTGCAAGTCTTCACTGAACTTACAACATCAAATTATTTGATTTGATTTGAATGATAAATATGGGTTATCAATACCTATTACAAAGCGGCATGCACCATAAATATATTAAATCACCCACGCTTGCACTGATTCGTAGACAAAACAACTCAATCTGACTCAATCACTACTACACTGGTCCTGGTGCCCTTTGACTCTTTCTTGTAACATAAATAAACCAATCCCTAGATCGATATCTTTCGGCCTTTTCAAATTCGAATTTTGACAAAATGGCTAAAACAGACTAAAGATAGAGGAAGTTTATTTGACTACCATAGACAATATTTAAAAAAAATATAGGAATGTGGGACGCTTTAGATGATTTGCGGGACTATTTTTGTAAATATTGCAATGCAATATTTACAAAATAATATTCACAACAATATTCACAATAGAACCGTCATTGCGGGATGGTCCCGCAGAATGCGGGACGGTTGACCGCCTTAATTGAAAGGGAACCACAACTTTGCTTGGGCATACTTTCTAATCTGTTAGCTTCTATATTGTCAAGGTGTTAGAAGAGGAAGTACGCGCATCCCTAAGAAATATTTACTAACGCTACGGAAAATTAGGCTGAATGAACCATTAGCCATGTCAGGCTGAATTTAGTCTCACGCTCACCGTCAGCGCTCATAGATCAGCGCGTAGTTCGTCAGCGCTGAGGCTCAGCGTGGCTCGTTTCAGTATCGTATTGACCGCTTTACCGTACAGACGAAGACTTAAAATGCGGAGTGTATTAGTTATTGCTGCTTCGTACTACCTATCCCAAAAAAATAAAAACGATTCGCCATGACTGTACACGCTGACGACGTCCGCTCCGCTCGACACTAAAACGCTCACTGAAAGCAGAGGCGCTCGTGCAATCGTCAGCGCCGACAGCTACGCGGCGCCGACGCGCGTCGCGTACGGCCGCGTAGCCATCAGCGCTGACCACCTTGCGCGCTGATAGCTACGCGTCATTCAAAAACGCTTCCTAGAAGTTCATATATCTCGACCATCAGCGCCGACGGTGCGCGTGCAGTCAGCGTAAGACTAAATTCAGCCTTAGCTTTATTTTTCGGGATGTTCGTAAGTAACGTAATAATATCAATAACTAATTTAAGTAATTATTTTTTATAAATTTTACTCACTCTTGTATCTTATGGTTAGGTTAGGTTAGGTATAAAATTAAGTGTTGCCATTAAACAATAATATCAATAACTAATTTAAGTAATTATTTTTTATAAATTTTACTCACTTTTGTATCTTATGGTTAGGTTAGGTTAGGTTAGGTTAGGTTAGGTTAGGTTACGCATTTTTAAGACTACGAATTTTCATACTTTTGGTCTAAGAATACGGCCGTTGAGATAGTCATAATTCATCAGGTTTGTGTTATGTGATGAATAGGCCACTTGCATGGACTTCATAACGACTTGGAAAAAATCGTGTGGATAGAGTTTTTTACTAAGATTACGAAAATGTTAGTAAAAATTTTTAGAAATGTACAGTTTTTTTAATTTTTAAATAAATAAATCCATTATTTGGGCTCGTGACGTCACTACATGAAAATGTCCCGTCGCCGAAAATGTTCCTATTAATTTTATAAAATTCCACACTGATTTATTTTTTTATATGGCATCACTTTGATTTCAGGCGAATTTTTGAATTCGTTCACTAGATTTATTGTTTGTTCTCTGCGAACTTATCATTTGGTTTGATTTTTTGACAGATGTTCTGAAGAGAACCCCGTACAATTAATGGCTACGGGGTTCTCTTCAGAACGTGAAGAGGATGTCGGTACATGTTTTAGAAGTATAATGATTATGGTGCTGATTTTAAGAAAATAATATTTTATAATATTCTTATTATTATTACAATTTACAAGTTCAAGTATATTACATTGAATTTAGTAATATAGACGCTGTACATTATAATGATTTATGATCAATAAGATGAATCAAGGAAAAAAATATTTATGAGATGTAATATTTTTGGTAGGTATGCCTCGTTATTCTCCTGTGCCATTCGTGTGGAAAACGTTCTTTTTTTTAAAAATGATTTTCGGCTATGTAATTATCGTTTTTTTACACCTATAAAATTATGTCCCGTCTTTCCGGTTTATAAAAAATGGTCTGATTTTTCGTATTGAAATTTTCAAAAAATCCCCAGAGTTTCAAAAATACGATTAAAAAAAATATATATATACTGAATGTCTTAGAATATTTGCCAAAACCGGAAAAAAATTTAAAAAAATGTGATGCAAGTGACCTATTATCATGTGAGGAAGTATCGTGTCGGAAAGTTTTACGTTATTGATATTTTGCTTAATGGCAACACTTAATTTTATGTGGTGTAACATCTTTCTTGTTTTTCTATGACTTGTAATGTCAATGCATTCAAAATGGCTGGTTTTCCTTTGTGTTTATAGAAAATTTTAAAGTCGTGTAATTCAGTTAATATTGCTTGCGGACGCCTAATTCTTTCAGATTCGGATTTTCCGGCCCATAATTAGTATAAAAAAAAAATTATCTAGGAACGCCGCCCCTAAACAGATTTTTTCCCCGTGTTCAAACTATTTTGTTAACCAATACTAATGCACACCATAAAAAAAATCAATGATATGAACAATTTTTTTTCGTATGCAAACTACTCCGATTAGGTAGTAGTCCGCCGACAGTCGCGCAGACATCATAGCATATCTCTTTTGATTTGAATATCTTTCAGGAATATTATTTTTATTGCGTAAAGACATATACAGCATTACGCTTACAACCCTGCTCCGCTAAAAAAAGCAATATTTGCGAATTTTTGTTATAATCAATATATTCAGGATGTAACAGAACGTACCCCAGGGATTTTAACCATCGATTCCTGACATTATTTGGAGTAAAAAATGTAAATGAAATTTTGATCTCCGGTGATATTTTTGATGTTTTTTTTTTATATATTTTTTCGACAGTTGGAGGCGGGGTAAGGGGTTGGTCGGTTACTCGGCTGAGTGACCAATGACAACAAGTGGAAGAATTTTTTTTTGTTAGAATTCGAAGAAAAAAAAAACGTGTTCGGAAACTCGTAGTACAAGCGGGAAACTGGTGAATCTACATCACGTAGAGAACCCAAAAAACTTATTTTTTCGATCTAAGCATTTCGATTTTAATATTATTTTTTCCTATTTTTCCATTTTTTCGGCAACTAAAGGGTTAAAAAAAATTTTGAGCCCGGTTTACCCTTCGTTGCATTTTATAAGACATTACACAGCTGAAATCAACCCCGTAGTGAAATTTTTTTTCAAATTTAACCAAAAAAATTCCAACTTCGGACCCGATTTACTCGAAAACGAAAGCTCAAATCAAAAAAAGTTAAACCACAAAATCGACTCCAAATGTGATGTGGATTCTCCAGTTTCCTGCTTATACTACGAGTTTCCGGACACCTTGTATATATTATCAAAAAAGTCACCGGAGACAAAATTTTCATTTACATTTTTTATTCCAAATATGGTCAGGGGGCCTAGTCACTAATTTTTGTAAACCTCCGTTTCATGAAGTTACGGGTTTAGCTACGTCACATACCCGTATTTTGACAGATTCGCCAACTTAAATAACAACAACAACGGGTATGTGACGTAGCTAAACCCGTAACTTCATGAAACGGAGGTTTACAAAAATTAGTGACTAGGCCCACAGGAATCGCTGGTTAAAATCCCTCGGGTACGTCCTGTGTCCTGTTACACCCTGTATATTTTAAAGAAAGTGTACTACAATGTGTGTGCTTTTAAAACTCAGAAACGAGTCCCGGTACGATCAAGGGAGTTATACGATGTGGTAGCCCACTATCCCCCATCCATGAAGAAGGTTCCCGTTTTTACCTGAAGGGCGTGCTTTTGAATTATGAGGGAAGGAAGTTTCACCCTCTAGAAATTTTTAGAATGTCCAGAACATTCGAGAGTATTCGAGAGCATTCCACAAAATTCCAGAACATCCCGGAGAATTCTGTTGGAGTGTTGCGGAATGTTTGGGAATAGTCTGGAACGTTCAGAAGCATCCCGGAATATCCCAGATCATTGTGGAACATTCCAAAACACTCGAATGTTGTGGTATGTTTTGGAACATTGTGGATCTTTTTTGTATGGGTGGGGCTACCCATTGGTTGGGGAAATACCTAAAGCAAGATCCATCGTGGGTCCGAACGTCAGTTCAATCTCATATCATAAGTTCCAGAGTGGAAGATACTCTCAGTATCACCCTGGTGTAAGATCACCATTCAGAATTGAAACGTTGCTTGAAATGGCATTAGCCGTGTTTGGTGAGCCAGTTACTTCCCCACCTTCCTCTTCCCTATCTCTTTCCCTTCCCCACTACCTTCAGCCTCACAATATACCCCAGTTGGGGATGCCATAGTCTCACTGGCTTCAGACGGGAGCAGTTGCGACTCTTGTGGGGTATTCATATAAAAAATATTTTTGTTTTAATCAATATATATTATAAAAGAAAATGTACTACAATGTGCGTGCTTTTAAAACTCCGAAACGAGTACCGTTACGATCAAGGGAGTTATATGGTATGGTAGCTCTCTATCCCCCATCCATGAAGAAGGTTCCGTTTTTACCTAAAGGGCTTGCTTTTGAATTTTCGCCCCCTGGAAATTTCTAGAATAGTCCAAAACATTCGAGAGTATTCGAGAGCATTCCACAACATTCCAGAACATCCCTGAACATTCTGGAATGTTGTGGAATCTTCGGAAGTAGTCTGGAACGTTTTTATGAAATATCCTGGAACATTGTGGAACGTTACAGAACACTCCCGAATGTTCTGAAAAATTGTGGACCATTCGAAGCCTTTTTTGGGGCTACCCATTGGTATGGGTATATAAAGCAAGAACGGAAGATCCATGGTGGGTTCGAACGTCAGTTTAATCTCATATCAAATCCCTGAGCGAAGCCGGGTACCCCAGCTAGTATTAATTTATTGCCAGAGTGTAAAAATAATAACAGTCAATGTATAAGGCGATGGAGCAAGCACTGACGATTCAATATCCAATCGAACGGAACCACAGTTCACGCGAGGAGCATTCTGGCGGATGGGTACTCTCTGAACTCTCAAATTATTTTTTTTATCTTTTTCGCTTATTTTCTTAAAATATGGCATTCAAAGTTTTAAAAAATATAATGAAATAAAAATAATAATAAAGATAAACGAAAAATAAAAAAAAACTTTAAAAAATCGTACACAAAGAGCTGCCAGGCTGCTGGTCGGCAGACCAAGAAATTCTTAAATGGAATGATCTGGACTATAGTTAGTTATTCGTTGGTTTTATTCGTGTACTCGATGACGTAAAATTTACTTTTTTTACCCCACTTTGACGCCGGCTGCCTGCGAACGTGCCAGGCTGCCGGTTGGCAGACCTGCTTTTTTCTCATTTTCTAATCGGCCTTTATCATATGAGACCATTCCCGTTCGTGTACTCGATGACGTAATTTTTTCGAAAAAAATCGCTCACTATTTCCATGACTGCGCGGCTCCTGCCAAGAGGCGCACCGGCAGACCAGCTTTTTTAAGGCTTACAAAATGTCCATTATTACTACAAAGCAGTTTCACCCGATGACGCAGGTTTACGCAGTACCAGATTATCCCTAAGGCAGGGTAGGCAACTGCCTAGGGGCCCCGGATCGGCTAGGGGCCCCGCGTCCCGGAAAAAATGACTTGCTTCAATTAGTTAGCAACGAAGTTTCGGAAAAAGTCAGCTTTCAAGATGTTTTTTTATTATTAGGAACATTTACTTATTAATAACATTAGGTACACGCATTAAAGAAAACAACAAATTATAATAATTAGGTTATAACCCAATAAATAACTAATGTTCACATCATGGACAAATAATAAATAAAAAGTCTCTAATTAAAACAAATATGTAAACATAGTTGTATTTTACTTTTCTTTCCTTCTATTACTTAGTATCTGAAGTGATTGAAGGTGCCGTGTGTGGTTTATATTGGCATTTGTTTCATTTTATTTCTAATTATACATACATATGTTTAAAATATAAATGTTGTACAAGCTTCAGTATGCACTACCTATCTGCTTGGGAAAATAAAAGTGAGTGAGAACGCTGTACCTTCGTTAGTTTTGCTCCGATTTACTTGAAATTTTAACACAGTACTCAATATACTGACATGTTTTACATTCTGAAAAAAAATCAAAAGTTTTAAAACCTACCCCCCCCATTAAGGCCTTTTAAGGATTTGATCAAGGGAACAAGGGGGAGTTTGGAAGCCCCTTCAACCCCCCCCCCCCGTTAGTCCGTCATTGGTAAAGGGGCCCCGAGACGTGCATTGCCTAGGGGCCCCGACATGGTTAATCCGGCCCTGGGTTTACGTAGCCGGGCCCCCGGGCTATTAAGTTCTGTTATTATTTCATAATGGGTTCTTTCACAGTACTTGAATAATAATAGGACTTTCACAGAACTTGAAGTTAACTTTGAAATTTGATGAATTGTCCTTTGAAATTCAACTGCTATATTTTTGGATGAAGTAAATTTACCCGTAATCTTGATTTATTTTTGGGGTATCTGCCCTGATGATGGACACTATATTTCTGCTCGAAATGTTGGCTAAAGAAGGAAGAAACGCGACACGGCAGAATGCCCCAAAATCACGATAATACTTTTGGCCGTGAAAATCTCAATTCAGTCAATTAATATGTTTTTTGTATTTATAATGACAATGTTTTTTTGAACTAGTTAAAATGACTTATCAAAAACATTACACGCCTCCTTCTAATTTTTGTTGAAAACAAATTTAAATAAATACTTATTTTATAATATGGTTTGATTAATAGAAACACAAGTTTAAATACAGTTTAAATAAAAAAGAACACAAAATAAAAGGAACACAAGTTTAAATATAGTTTAAAACAGGCACACAAATTTAAATATACTTTAAATAAAAGGAATCATCATCATCACCACTATTGGCTTTACAACCCCTGGTGGGTCTTGGCCTCCTCAAGAGTCTTCCTCCACTCATCTCGGTTTTGTGCCAGCTCTCTCCAGTTTGGAAGCTCCAAGATAGATATGTCTTTGAGGACGTTGTCGCTCCATCTTAGTCTTGGCCTTCCCAGGCTCCTTCGCCCTATTGGTCTTGAGTTCAGCAGGGACTTTGGTGCTTGATGCTCGGTCATTCTCTCCACATGACCCAGCCACCGAAGTCTTCCCAATTTTATAAATTTTGGGACGTTTAGCTCCTTAAACAAGGTATAGAGTTCATTGTTATAGCGTCTGCGCCAAAATCCATTTTCTAGAACCGGTCCGAAGATGCGCCTCAAAATTTTTCTTTCAAAAACGTCCAGTGCTCGCTCATTCCTCTTAGTTAGTACCCAAGTCTCAGCTGCGTACGTAAGCACTGGTCTGATAAGTGTTTTGTACACTAATATCTTCGTGTTTCTGAACAGCAGTCTGGACTTTAATTGGTTTTGTAGGCGGAAATAACAGCGATTTGCGTTCACTAGGCGCTTCTGGATCTCCTCTGTGGTATTATTGTCGAGATAAGAGCAACGATATTTGACAACTCTGTGCAGCTACATATTGGCTTACGCTGATGATATCGACATAGTCGCGAAAACTCCAGATGCTTTACGTAACGCCTTTATAAATCTTGAAAGCTCTGCCAAAAATATGGGTCTCGTAGTAAACCAGCAAAAGACCAAATTGGCTGTAGGATGCACCCAACAAATCCCAACTCTCTCATGTGGAAACCAAAATTTCGAAACGGTACCAAGATTCACATACCTAGGCTCCCTGATAAATAAAAGGAATACAAGTTTAAATACAGTTTAAATTAAAGTAAACAATTTTAAATAAATACTTGAACATTCGAAATTTTCTAATAATCAAGGAAAAACTACAGGAACGCACCTCGCTCGAGGAAATTGAGAAAAACAATGGTTACTGACCAATTCGGCAGACTACAAAACGGTCCTCCATTGCAGAACTCCACCAGTTGACATTAGCTGCTCGCGACCGTAACACCGCGGCGTTCGATCCTCCAAATATACGTCTGATTATTTGATTGATTCAAAGAAGTTTATTGTTTATTTGTGTTAAGTTGTTATTGCATAAAATTATTGATTTATTGGCTGTAGAATGATGGCTTCGAAGGTATGTTTTTTGTGATTTTTTAAATTTTCTCACATGATCATCCATTTTGACAACTTTCATTTTTAATTTTTTTTTTAACCCGTCTGCTTATTTAGGAATAAATACATCCCAAAACACATAATCGCATTATACTTTCATAAGATCAAAAGCGTCCCGAGCGACCTTACATTTTAAAAGCTATACATCACTCTTCCTCTCATGCAAACATATGTATTTTTCTTTTAACCAGAAAGAGAACGAAATAATGCTTCTTATTGTCTTTGAAATATGAAAGCTATCTTGCATAGATATTTTACAATCTCGATCCAAAGTGACAGTTTCAGAATTTATGCGCGACACCGAGGCTTCCGGATTGTGAGGTGCGAATATATTGAACCAAGCAGACGGGTTGCTTTTACATTAACTCCACACATCAGGGCCTAGGTTATCTTTGAGGATGCTGTGTGGAGGGTCTTTTTGTGGAAAGGAAGGAGTGAACTTGCATCTTAAATAGACCCATGTTGTAGGAGGGAAGAAACACAGAGGCCGGCAAATCGTTCTACAGCTCGGATGTAGGACGCAAGAACGAACACAAATTTTACTTTTTATTTTTATGTTTTTTACATTAACTCCACAGGGTCTATGTCATCTTTGGGGGTGCTGTGTGAAGGGTCTTTTTGCGAAAGGAAGGAGTGAACCTGCGTCTTGAAGAGACCCATGTGGTAGGGGGAGGAAAAACAGAGGCTGGAAAATCGTTCCACAGCCGAGCTGTAGAACTCAAGTACGAGTCGTAGAAACGACCCGTTCTCGTGTGATCAAGGATGTTAACTGTGTACAAATGTCATCACATATATTTGACACCCATTTTCAAAGATTAACTACGTGACCGAGCGGTAAAGATTCTCGGATATGAATCAAGATGTCGCGTCCCAATTAAATTTTATTATAATTCAATTTAAAGAAATATAAATAATTGTTATTTACATAACTCAGAGTGGTATATTGTCTGTTTATTTATTTAAGGAAGAGTGTGATTTGATTTTTATACAAATCTACAGTTGTATTTCGAGGCTGATGAAATTTTGCGCTCGTGATCTACAAAGCAAGAGGAAGTTCGCTGTGTACACCTGATTTCGAAAAACTCTATGTGAAACCCGGGCAACGCCGGGGACTTCAGCTAGTTTTATGTATATCTCAGCGTTAACCTTTTTTACTTTGGCTCCACACAGGAGGCCCTTAGCCATCTTTGGGTATTCCATAGTGGAAGATCTTTTTAAGGAAAGGAAGGAGATGAAGTTCTGGAATGGAAAAAGGTACGAGGGGTGGGAAGAAATCTTGGGTTCGGTTTGTTCAGGAGTGACGGACGTATGAATTCATCCCTCACACTGCGGTGCGACCGGATGGGTCGAGAGTCCGGCTGGAGAGGTCAAAAGTTCTTCTTCAACAAGTCTCTCCGGATCCGGCCCGCCATTTTTTTTTAACATGAATATCGCACAAGAGTCCCAACTGCTCCCGTCTGGAGCCAGTGAGACTATGGCATCCCTAATTGGGGTATGTTGTGAGGCTAAAGGTATGGGGTGGGAAGGAGATAGGGAAGAGGAAGGTGGGGAAGTACCTGGCCATGCAGTAGGTGAGCAAACGCATCCGCCGTCCAGACCTAGACAAACCTCACCCCATGACCCCGGGCACCCCTGCTGAATCACCAAACGTAGTGAATCACTTAAGTGGCCTTTGTTATACAATAAATGGTTTCCGGGGCGGCGCTAACCATACTTACCCTCCAAATTAGATATTGATTCTCCAGTTTCCCGTTTGTACCATTACTTTCCGGACACCGTGTATCCTTCTTCACAGTATTTTGAATTAAGGAAATTTTTTAGCACTGTTGCGAAACACGATGAGAAGAGGCTAATACACACATCTATAATATTTAGCCTGCGAGAAAATGAGATTGAATAATTGGTCTCCTCTTTGTGCAGGGCTTCATAACCTCTCCACTCTTATCCACTTTAGTTTTCTGAAGGTTTCACTTATACCCCGTGTGAATTGCACACTCTGTTTTTTTTAATTATATAAAACGTTGAAATAATGGAAAAATATTAATTCGTGAAAAAATATAAACGGGTATGGATCGCGGGGAGGAAATGAGGAGGGGAAGAGTAGGAAGTAGGTACCTGGATATTCAGATCTGGTCACCAAATATGGATTAAGCCATTTCAACCAAAGTTCCGATACGACCTTTCAGCAGGGAATAGATTTGCAACTACTCTGACGACCAATCTTTTTTTTATTTTTTTTTTTATTTACAAAAGGATACATAAATTATAATATATTTTTTACAATAATTAATTACATAATACAGGTATATGATGTACCCCATAAATAAGCAGGGCTTGTGTGTATGGTATGGGGGGTGTTATAATATTGGTTCAATTTATTATTTTTTATTCAGTTAAAATTTTCAGTGTAATTTTTTAGCAGAGTTTTAAATTTTTTTATGTTTCTGTTCATGTTTCTGATTTTTTCAGGTAGTGAATAAAAAATTTAACTCCGAGATATTTATGATTTAACTGTCCTATTGTTTTTTTACATTTTGGAATAGGAAGTATTGATGTTTGTCTAAGATTTCTGTTATTTTTGAAGGGTGCAACTTTATTTTGAATATTATCTTTATAAATTTGTAATGTTGCGTGATAAAAGTATAACGCACTTAATTTTCTGACCTTAAATTGTTTGAATAACAGTTCGGATGAATATGTGTAGGGTTTTTTTTAAATTGTTTTTATTATTAGTTTTTGTGATATGTAAATTGTTTGTGTTTGATTTGTATATGTACCGCCCCATCCTATAATGCCGTATTGTATAATTGATTGACAGAAAGCGAAGTACGTGGTTCTAAGTAATTTTTCGTTTATAATATCTCTTAAGCATCTAAATATATATGTTAGTTTCCTTATTCTGTTGTTCAGAATATTTATGTGTGGGGACCATTTTAAACGCTGGTCTATTATTATGCCGAGGTACTTAATATCGGTCTTGCTTTCTATGTTTGTACATAATGTATTGCATTTGTGGTTTTCTGTATTTGGAGATATATTATTATATATTTTTTCTTCATCGTAGTTCTTAATTGTCCAAACGATCATTTTAGTTTTTGTTCAATCTCCACTTTAATATTAAAAATAAAGTATAAAAATGATTGTTAATCATTTAACTGAGAATTAGTTAAACTAGTGAGACCTTTAACCGTACAGAAATAGCTTTATCTTAAACCCAAAGCCAGAGTAAAGTTAGCCTCACAAAAACTGGGCGCACTGTACAGGGCCCGCAGATACTTTAACAGTACACAACTGCTAACCCTGTACAAATCACAAGTGCGCCCCACGGTTGAATTTGGCAGCCACCTCTGGTCTGGAGCTCCAAAATACCTGAAAAATACCCTCGACTCTGTGCAGAAACGGGCGGTCCGTTTGATAGATTCTCCCATCTTAACAGACGGATTGCAATCTTTAGAGCACAGGCGTCGGGTGGGAATGCGATCCTTGTTCTACCGGTATTACAATGGAAGATGCTTCGAGGAACTAGCATCATTGATCCCTTCGGCACCGGTGCATAGTCGGGAAACACGCCAAACGAGAGCCACATTTTTACACGGTTGAAATTTGTCACATGAGAATGGGTCGTTTCTTCGACTCGTTCTTGTGTTCAACAGCTCGGCTGTAGAATGATTTGCCGGCCTCTGTGTTTCCTCCTTCCTACAACATGGGTCTCTTCAAGACCCATGTTGTAGGAAGAGTCCTGCTTGAGAGGTCAAAACGTCTCCTTCAAACTGTCTCTCCCGATCCTGCCTGCCACGCAGTTGGTGGGCAGATGCATCCAGCGTCAAGACCCAGACAAACCTCATCCCATGAACCCGGGCACACCCAAACACGCCAAACGAGAGCCACATTTTTACACGGTTGAAATTTGCCACATGAGAACGGGTCGTTTCTTCGACTCGTTCTTGTGTTCAACAGCTCGGCTGTGGAATGATTTGCCGGCCTCTGTGTTTCCTCCTTCCTACAACATGGGTCTCTTCAAGACCAATGTTCATTCCTTCCTCTCCTCAAAAAGACCCTCCACACAGCATCCCAGATGACATAGGCCCTGAGGGAAATTATTTTCCTCAGGGCCTCCTGCGTGGAGTTAACGTAAAAAAAAAACATATATGAAATGAAAGAAAACCTTCTTCTGTAAAAATTATCTAATGGTCGTTTGGACAATCAAGAACTAAGACGACGCAATGCATAACAAATCGTTCTCACGGCCCTGCAACGAAATCCATCGATAATAATCGATTGTCTTCCAAATTTTAATTTATGCTATATCCTTATCAACCAAACTTCGACAACTAATCACCAATTAACTCCTTTATCGTCTGGTCTAAGACTGCATTCAAATAATAGCATTCCTGATTCGGTTTGTACAAATTGAGAACGTTAAATCCCGGCTTCCGATTTGCCAAAGAATAGTTGACACATGAAACAATGGAGATACTAACTTCTCTATGGTATTGGTTAGTAATTGACACCTTGTCTGTGGCGGAAATCAGGGGAAATCCGTTTTCCGAACTGCTTGAGTAGGTACCTACCGTATTTTAAACAAATTAGACACGTCATTATTCTGTTGTTTAATTATGATGTCTTGGGTTTTGCGGTAGAGTGGGTTTTTTTAGTATGGAAAAATAAATTCTTAAAAATTTAATTTAAATTAAATTTAATTATGTTATTATCAAGTTCTGCAAGTTTATTTTTGTTACAGCTGTTTCGGCTTACAAGGCCATTTTCAAACTGTGGCTAAATCACTTTGAGACGACGTATTTATACGATTTTAAATTACAATTTTTGAAGGTGCCTAAATTGATTATTAGTTTGAAAATGGCCTTGTAAGCCGAAACTGCTGTAACAAAAATAAAAACATTTTAAAATTTAATTTAAATTAAAATTAAAAAAATAAATAAACGGAGTTCTATGAATTAAACTCAAAAAAGATGAAGGAAAAATCAATGATACGCTTAGGAGGATCTAAAAATTCTTCGGCTGCTAGTTGAAAGTAGCTGTCTCTTAGAAGAAATATTATTTTCGTAACAATTCCCCCCTAAATTTATTTATTTATTTATTTATTTATCTATAAAAAGAATGTTTGTATTACATTATTCGATGCCTGTCTCACTAGGGTATACCTGTGTTGAGACAGGCGTAGAGGTACATAAATGAGTATCATACAAAAGAATATTTAATTACAACATAAGAACATTTAAGGTAAGATACATACTGATTTATACAATTCAAACAGAAAGATGATTAAGATTGAGGGTTAATATCATAAAGAGAGCATTATATAGGTGAAGGAAGAGATGAATAAAGTAGTAAATCCTTTCGAATCTATATAGGTAGTTATATTATACATATAGGATTTTACTATTTTAAGTTCTTTAATAAGGGTAAGGACATACGTGAGATGGTAATTCTGTCTATTTGTACTCTATTTTACAGATGTTAGCAGTAGTGTGACGTCGAAAATTGAAAATCGAAAATCGAAATTACGATTAGGGAACGTACCCATACTACGTGACACGTTTAGGGGGGGGGGTCTTCAAAGTGTCACGCTTGGTACAAATGTTAGCGATAGTTGTCCAAATAAGCGAAGCTGGCAGGCCTTAATGGAGTGCTGCTACCTACCCTGATGTATGGCAGTGAGGCATGGAACTGGTAGAGGGTGAAAGTAGACTGAATGCTGTGGAAATGAGATCCGTGAGGCTTATGTGTGGTCAAACCATACATGATCGTGCGAGAATTCGCAAATAATGCAGTGATGTAAGCGTAATGCGTAAGAAAGAAAGCGACGCTTAGTTGATTTGGACATGTAGATCGAATGAACGAAGAAAGACGTGTGTAGAAGAAGGCATGGCACGATCAAGTGAACCAAATACTTAGTCGGGCCATACATGCATGACAAGTCAGAGTGGCAGAAGAGTAGGAATGAGATATAGTATGAATGTGAATGAGGCAAGGAGTGTGTGGGTCAATTTGGGAGGCGAATGTGGGTAGGCCCCGGGGACCATTTATTGGATAATCAACGCTTCTGCCATATGTGGTTATCTTCACTTAGTGACTTAGCAAAGAGCCCGAGTTCATCGGGAGAGGTGCATTCAGGTCTTGCGCCAGATGCGCATTCCCACCAGCTGCATGGCGGGTCGGATCGGCAGAGACAAGTTTGGAGATACTCTTTCTGGTACTTCTCCAGCTGGTTTTTCGCGATCCATCGTCCTGCACCGCAGCGGGAGAGATGAATTTATACGTCCGCCACTCCTGGACACATTGACCCCAGATTACTTCCCACAACCTTCTCTTCTTCCTTTCCCTTAAAATACTCTCTACACAGCATCCCCAAAGATGATTAGATAGCCATCTGACTATGTTAGTCCACTAAATTCCTAGATCCAATATTTTGTCTAATTTAAAAAAATCAAATCTTTCCTTCCACCATTTAATACCCATGTAAAAGCTTATCAGTGCAGTCAGGAATGTTGCAACTATGTATATGTATACACCACTGACACAAATGTGAACAATTGTACTTAAAGGCGCGGTATATCCGCTCAAAAAGAAGAAGATGGAGAGACTCCAGATACTAATATCTACAGCCTGTATGTCGGACGAATATCTACAGCTCATATGTTGAACTAATATCTACGAACTTCAGAGTGTTCTACAGAGCTAAGGTCGGACGAATATCTATGACGGTCCCCTTTGTTGACTAATATCTACAGAGCGTAGGTTACATACCTACATAAATTAAGTTTTTGAAACTGCATACGCAATATTACTTACGTTATTCCAATATGCTATACATAATTGCAAATCCAATCTCTGCCAGTGCTGTAGATATTCGTCAACACTTTGGTTCGCATATATATTAGTCAACAGTTTGAGCTGTAGATATTCGTCAACACTTTGGTTCTCAATAGATATTAGTTAGATTTTTTCAGTTTTTGGAATTCCTGTAGATATTAGTAGACGCCTCCGATGGAGAGATATGTAAATACGAATGTTAGCGAGAGCGCGCTATATAAAAACGGTAATATTTAAGCGAAAATTGTGAAAATGTTTAATAAAACACGACTCGTTTAAAATAGAGCAAAAATATCGTTGGATTGTCTAAAAGAGCATTTAAAGAAATGCTGTGAATTTTTCATCCATATAAAGTAAAATAACTGAAAAAACGTTTTTATAATAATTTTTGGAGCATACTTTGTAATTTTTTTCGATCGAGGGAATTTCGTATAATTGCCGTTTCGGCATGGCGAATCTCTAGATATTATCTTCAAGAATAACATATATTATTTTAAGAGCTTTAAAAGTTAAGGTATTTAAGAAAAATGTCTAATAAATCGGTAGAAAATTTCTACTAGAAATGAGGGAAGCCGGGCCTTTTTGTTTCCCTGGCTTTCCCGGTTATACTCGTACATACCTACATATTATTTCAAGGGCGGATCAAGGATTTTTTTCTGGGGGGGAGGCACAAGGAGCGGACGGGCAAAAAAATCAACAATTACTGTTAGGATTTTTTTCTGGGGGGGGGGGGGGGGCACAAGAGGCGGACGCACAAAAAAATCAACAATTACTGGATTTTTTTCTGGGGGGGGGGGGGGGGGGGGGGGGCACAAGGGGCGGACGCACAAAAAAATCAACAATTACTGTTAGGTTTTTTTCTGGGGGGGGCACAAGGGGCGGACGGGCAAAAAATCAACAATTACTGTTAGACATAAACTTGACGTATCATACTTCAAGTTTATTTCTACAAGTTCAAGTATGTATAGGAAGGTTTATGAAAGTGTCAAAACAATCGAAAAATTAAATGTTTAATAAAGACAGTTTCAGCTTATAAGTATGTACTGTGATGGAATCTCCACAGTACACAAAATACCCCCCTAAACCCGCCCTTGATAGCATTTAGGTCGCATTATGCTTTGAATTTTGCCTTTTGTTTTGACCGATCGTGACGTCACGACAGCGTGTATTCATTGTCAACTAATGTTTATACACAACATCGCAATACGGCAGTGGCCTTAATACTTTTTAAAATCGCATCCCGCTTGGTAATAGTCATTTAAAATGCTTCAAACGGATCTAGATATACTTGGTCGATGGATGCGACGAACAAAATTCGCGATTCCAGCCAGAAATAGACAAGAGTTTCACGTTTCACTCGTGTTATTTCTGTTATTTTATTCATATATTTTAACAATTCTGATAATTTGATTTATTTCTAAGTATGTACTGTGATGGTCGATGGAATCTCCCCAGTAGGTACATAAAAATACCGTCTAAGGGGGGCACGTGCCCCCATGCCCCCCCCTAAATCCGCTAGTGTATTATTTTATCGATTAATAATAGCGTTTTTGAATTGTTGAATGTTCAGATGAAAAATATCCATATGGGGACAGGTAATTTAGTAACAGAATCATTTTTCCGAGCGACTTCACTAAATGGTAAGTTAGGGAACGTACCCATACTACGTGACACGTTTAGGGGGGGGGGGGGGGTCTTCAAAATGTCACGCTCCATACAAATGAGCGGCGGGTTGCTTAGGATTTTGGTCACCGGGGGGAGGGGGGGGGGTTAAAAATTGCAAAAAGTTGGTCACGTAGTATGGGTACGTTCCCTTAGTTCTGCAAAAATATAATAGTTCTGCATCTCGGAATAACAAAAGTTCTGTTCTATGCGCTCTTGTGAAGTTGTCGGGGACATAAAACTCAATTTTTTGTATTATGTTTAGAAGATTATATGCTGTTGTTGGCAAAGCAATTTTTCTTCTATCGGCACACTCGTATTTATTAATGTCTCTAAAAACACCTCTATTCGAATTCAACCCTACCTTCCTACCTACTCAAGATACGTTTTAAGATTTTCACGGCCAAAAGCATTTTCGTTATTTGTTTTTGGGGTGTTATGCCGTGTTACGCTACCTCCTTCTTTAGCCAACGTTTCGGACATCGTTGCAGTGTGCATGTACCTACTCAATGTTATTAGTCCCCAAAACCCACCTACAACACCGTCACAACTTTGGTCACAACTGATCAACTTAGCAACATTGCAATTGTTTTTCATAGTTCAATCCGCCAAGGACGCTTCTCGGTTGCTCGCAGATATGAGACATTGAAAATGGGCAGTGTCTATCCAACCGAAGCTTTGATTTGTTGGTCGGCAAGGTGAATGAATCAACATCGTGGATCGGTGTCGATAATTAGCTATTACGCAACGTAAACATTGTTGTTGCTGGTACTCCGTTCATTTTGGGGCAGGTCATTCATTGAATACAATATCTAGGCGTTTGTACTAAAATTGGAGCGACTAATATGTTTGTTATTGTGATCTATCGGGGTATATTGTGGCGTTTGGACTTGATTTGAGAGCAGGTACGAGGTATGTACTTTGAGGCCTGGGACACCCCTCGCTTGAATATAATTTCTTCAATCACAGGAAACTTATTTTGTGGCACCACTTTAATTAAAAATAATGGATTATTTAGTTTTAACCACGTTTAAAACCGACATTAATGAAAAAAACAGCAATGCCCACTTATGCAGGGTTTACTTAAGACTCCGCTACCCGAATTTCTACCGATTTCTTACATATCTCCCTTAAACACGTTTTAAAGCTCTTAAAAAATATATATGTTATTCTTGAAGATAATATCTAGACATTCCCCGCGCCGAAACGCATATTATATAAAATTCCCTTCATATAAAAAAATCGCAAAATTTGCTTCAAAAATTATTATAAACACGTGCGTTTGTTTCAGTTATTTTATAAGTTACCTATATGTATGAAAAAAACCACGATGTTTCTTTAAATGCTGTTTAAGACAATCCCCGCGAGATTTTTGCTCGCTTTATTTTAAACGTGTCGTATTTTATTAAACATTTTCACAATTTTCGCATCGATTTTGTCGCTTTAGATACTAGCGCGCTCCTCTAACATTCGTAATTTCATATCTCTCCATCTTCTTCTTTTTGAACCCGGTTGCGGCGCCTTAAAACTAAATTAAATGACCATTGTTAAACGTACATATTTATTTATTTGTAAGAGACAGACGGCTTATACCTAAAATATAGATAAAAAAAACACACATACAAAGTTAAATTAAGTCAAGCCAAAAAGGTCTCGTATGTTAAAGTTTTTTTTTTTTTACATGAGCTCCACACAGGAGACCCTGAGGAAAATAATTTCCCTCAGGGCCTATGTCGTCTTTGAGGATGCTGTGTGGAGGGTTTTTTAAGGAAAGGAAGGAGAGGAGAGTTCTGGGAAGGAAAAGGGTTTAAGGGGTGGGTATAGGATGGGGGTTTAGTATGTCCTGGTCATCCGCCTCCAAGACCTAGAAAAACTTCATCCCATGAACCCGGGCACCCCTGCTAAATCACCAAACGTAGCGAACCACTTGGGGTGACCTATGGCAGAGGTGTTGGTTATCCAATAAAGGTTTCCGGGGCGGCGGTACCCATTCCCGCCCCCCAAATTGATCAAAAAAGTTACTTGGAGATGGAGTTTTATTATATTTTAAAATCAATTTTAGGTGAGGAGGAGAGGAAGAGGAATATAGGATAAGGATAAGAGATGCTCCCGATGCATTCCACACTCTTGAATTAATTTTCGATCGTACGCGTTACCGGTAATCCTAAAGGGTATTGTTAAATGTGTTTATATTGTAAAATGTTGTGCTTGTTTCTTTTGTAAATTGTGCTCTATTACTCCCCCTCCCCCTTCCCACTCCCACCTTTCCATTGACACCGTTAAAAGGCTCCGCAACAAAAAGAAGAAGATGGAGTGATACGAAATTAAGAATGTAAGAGAAGAGCGCGAACATTTACAGCGGCAAAATTGACGCGAAAATTTCGAAAATGTTTAATAAAATACGACTTGTTTAAAATAGAGCAAAAATCTCGTGGGGGCTGTATCAAGCACAATTTAAAGAAACATTGTGAATTTTTTCATACATTTAACTTTTACAATAACCGAAACAGCTTGAAAAAATAATTTTCGGAGCATACTTTGCGATTTTTTCTATCGAGGGAATTTAATATAATTTGCGTTTCGGCGTGGGAAATGTGTAGATAATATCTTCGAAATTAACATATATTTTTTAAGAGCTTAAAAACTTCAAATATTTATGGGGGATATGCAAGAAATCGGTAGAAATTCGGGTAGCGGACCCTTAAGTCTATTGTTGCAATTTGGTTTAAGTAAACCCGGAGGAAGTGAGCATCGGTCACGAAACATGTTGGTTTTTTATAAACAATAAACGTGGTTAAAACTAAGTAATCTATTAATTTTGAATATAATTGCTATTTTGTGTGAAAATTCTATAAAATGAGCGATTGTCGTTGCTTTATGAAGGATGTAACAGCACTTATCCTAATTTTAACCAGCGATACCTGCGCATATTTGTAGTAAAAATGTATAATATGTCATTTTGCTGTCCGATAATATATTTTTTCAATTAAAAACAATAAAATTATTTTTCCACCACACGCCGCAACTGAATAGTCAGGTATAGCCTTGCGAGTCACGTACTAAGCATTCCGTAACATTGCACGGCAGCACGGTAACACTCGAAATAGCGCGCGTATGACTCCAGTTACTAATATCTACAGCCTGTATGTCGGACGAATATCTACAGCTCATATGTTGAACTAATATCTACGAACTTCAGAGTGTTGACTAATATCTACAGAGCGTAGGTTGAACTAATATCTACAGAGCGTAGGTTGGACTAATCAGCTAAATGTGTCCAATAGTCCGATATCGGGGATTTTTACATACATACTTATATAAATTAAGTTTTTTAAACTGCATACGCAATATTACGTTATTCCAATATGCTATACATAATTGCAAATCCAAATGCCAGTACTGTAGATATTCGTCAACACTTTGGTCCTCATAGATATTAGTCAACAGTTTGAGCTGTAGATATTCGTCAATACTTTGATTCTCATAGATATTAGTTCGATTTTTTCAGTTTTTGGAATTCCTGTAGATATTAGTAGACGCCTCCGCGCGTATCACGTGGTTCCACCCCCGCCCACGCCTTTCTATGACGCACGTACGTTTTTACGCACATTTCTCTTTCGCTTACACTCATTATAAAGTTGGTAACTGGGCGAGAATGAATTTTACCTACCGTGTTCAGACCAGTCTTAAAGTTTGGCGTGTACTATTACACACTGTACCTATAATATCTCAGTCCATTACCCATTAAGTGAGAGATCGACTCCATCTAAATAGATTTAAAAAAAGCATCCGCGAAAACGCCGCAGAAATTCATTGTGGATGTAGGTATAAACATTATTAATTTTTGGGGATCGCTGGCAACGGTTAATATGCACTTTTTAAAAAAAAAACCTTTTGATTCACCTTAATTACATTAAAAGGCAACTATTTGCATCGGGGGAAGTGGAAAATATGTCATTCTAAATTTCATTACGTAAAATTAAAATTAGCTTTCGTCTTGTGAGATTGTACGCCAGAATCACAAACCATGTTACACAAACCTAGCGTAGCCGCTAAACTACTTGAAAACTGGGATGTTTTTCTTGCCTTGACGTGAGTAGGCGTTATAAAGGGGCACTTTCTTTTGTTTCACAAACCATGTTACACAAAAATATTTTCCACTTCCCCCAATGCAAATACTTCTGCCATAGGTCACCCCAAGTGGCAGGCTACGTTTGGTGATTTATACATCAGGCCTGGACCCACTGATCCCCAGATCCCCTACCCACCCCTCATACATTTTTACTTCCCAGAATTTCCTCTCAGAATCCCCAAATTTGACATATGCCCTGATAATTTTTCTCGGGGTCTCCGGTGAGTAAATGTAAATGTAACATTGCTAAAGGAGATTGATGCAAAACTAACTCCTACACCAAAGTCAAAAGCCGGTTTATTTTATTTTATTTTTTATTTAGGAGAAAACACAGATACCGATAATAATTAACGATACTATACCAGAGAATTTGCCTGCACCCGAACTATTTACTTGTCTTTTAATGCAATTAAGGTGAATCAAAAGATTTTTTCAAAAAAAAGTGCGTATTAACCGTTGCCAGCGATCCCCAAAATTTACCTAAACATTAATCTGTTATTGCGCTACCTCCTTCTTTAGCCTACGTTTCGGACAGTTTTTATTTGCGGAGTTCATTGTAACGATATCGGAAATTTTGGTTAAATAAGGAGGTAAAAATAAATCACGGTAATGCCGCGAAAATGACTGCGAAAATACCAAACCAAATCAGGGAGAACTGGTTGTTGAAAGTAGTGCAATAGGTACTTCATCGCTTCTAAGGGCATTCCCCAAGGGCCGTATTAAAGCCCCCTACTGTTTTATACACTGATTTTGGTACCTGTAGGTCCTGTAGACTAGTCTCTTATTCAAACTTCATCTTACATCTTACGTAAAATGAAGGAATCTTTTACTGATACAACACAAACTATTTGCAATAAATTGCAACAAACTTCAGTATCATAATCATAATTCATACATAAATATTACATCAATTTCGTCAACGTACCTGCCAAATTTCACGGTGAATTAATTTCTAAACCGTACCAAGGGAATCTCTCCATTGTTATTTTTTACTTCCATAAGAGATCTCGATATGGTTGACGAATCTGTTATACGCAATACGTTGAAATACTGTTGTAATTTACTTGCTCCATTAGTTCTAAATAATGTAACTCGATTTGGTTTTGTGAACTTTGGTTTCTAAAATCAACATTTTGAAAAAATATGGTGATGCTCCAATATTTCTCGGTTTCAAATTGTACTGAAAATAACGCCAAGAATGTTCATGCATATAAAATAAATGTGTACTAATAAACTAATATATGTAGGTGAATTTTCTTCCCTTCCATATTAATTATTTTCTCATTATTGTGTTACACATACCTACATCAAAAAATGGTTAATTAAAGCGATTTTATTAGATTTGAATTTCGTAAGCACAGTTTTTGTTTTCGAAATTTATGCCTCGATTGGGCAACACAAACAGACCTACAGGATATATCTAGTTATTCTTTATTGTATGAATAATTCGATTTTATTCTCACTTATTTAAATTTTGTTTTGTCACAGGTTGCAACATTCCTCGCCCTCTTGGCCGCAGTAGGTTCCAGCCCCACTTACGGCTCCTACGACACTCCTAGCAGCTTCGACACTGAAGAGGTCAGCAGCTTCGGAAGCTACACCCCTCTCAGTTCCCAGGGCTTCGAAAATTCCAAAAGCTTCGATCCCCAAGGCTTCAGCGGTGGGAGCGCCTTCAAGGGAACTAACGGGTTCAAAGCCTACGAAGGCCTCGGGGACTACGGATCCTATGACACCCTTGGCGATAGTCTTGGCTACGATAGTCTGAAAAGCTTTGACAGTTCAGGGTATGACTCAATCAAAGTCGGCAGAGCTTTTGGTTTTGGTGGCGGCGGTTTCCCTTCATCCTCCTATGGAAGTTATGGATTTGAATCGCCCAGATACGATGCGACGTCATACAGCAATACTGGAAAGGGATCGAGTTCTGATGGAAATCCGCTGAACTTTGAGAAATTTGAGAGTTATGGATCAGGCTATGCGAGAGAATCAGAAAATGTAAGTCAAATCCAATTTTTTTGTTTGAATTTGTGATTTTTTTGTGTTACTCAATAGATTTACGCACAAAATAGACTTAAAAGTATTTACTTAATAATAAATATTCTGTAGTTTTTTGTGGCGCGACTTTGGTGCCAAATCTAATGTTTAGAGTTTATGGAATATATTATTCATTGGTAGGTATATAATGCCGTGTTCTTATAATTCAAGGGAATCCCAACCTATTCGTACAACTATGCCGTGACCGATCCCCACACTGGGGATATCAAAGAACAAGAAGAGACCAGGGATGGCGACGTCGTCAAAGGTAATATATTATCCAAAATAATTATATTGGTCAACTTCTGCTAGTTGGTACCCGACAATAATTTAACTCCGAAACTTGTTGAAATTTGCTTTAAAATTGCTTTAGAAAAATCGAGAGGCAGGTATGGGTACTGCCGCCCCCGGAACCATTTGTTGGACAATCAACACCTCTACCATAGGTCAGCCCAAGTGGTTCGCTACATATGGTGACTTAGCAGTGGTGCCCGGGTTCATAGGGTGAGGTTTGTTCGGGTCTTGGCGGTCGATGCGTCTGCCCACCAGCTGCATGGCAGGCCGGATCGGGAAAGAATGATTGAGGGAGTTTATTTGACTTCTCCAGCCGTACTCTCTCGGAACATCGCTTTGCACGGCAGTGTGAGGAATGGATTCATACATCCGTCACTCCTGGATACACTGACCCACAGATTCCTACCCACCCCTCATACCCTTTTCCTTCCCAGAACTTTCTCTCCTGCCTTTCCTAAAAAGACCCCCCACACAGCATCCCCAAAGATGACGTAGGGGAATTATTTTCCTCAGGGCCTCCTGCGTGGAGCTAATGTAAAAAAAAGACTCCTCGAAAAAGATAAATTCCTTCTTCATCCACCATCAGTATATTTGTCCGAGTTTGAATAGTTTCATGGAGTGCAAAACGAAGATACCCGATGATAGTGATGATGACAGATTCAATGATTTGACTGGTACGTTACCTCTGAATGCTTCATGAAAACACTTACATTGAATGTGTTGATTTCAGGTCACTATTCCCTCGTGGAACCAGACGGTTCGGTCAGGGTTGTTGAGTATACAGCCGATGATGTGAACGGCTTTAACGCAGTGGTCAAGAAGCTCGGTCCACCCGGACACTCAGAACCTTTCAGAACCTCATTCAGCTCATCACCTGGATCGTCGTTCGGAGCTTCTTCGTCATTGGCTTCGTCTCCTGGCTCGTCATTCAACCCATCATTTGGATCTTCTTCGGGATCGCCTTTCAAATCATCTCTTGGCCCTCTCGGATCTCCCCTCGGTCCGTCTCCCCTAGAACACTTTTCATAAATAAGAACTATTTTGTTTGTTTATTATATCCGGACGAAAATAGATTGAATGTACTCTTTTATAATTACCGTGACGATTCATGGTTACGGTACCGTGACGGCAAAAAAGATATGTTCATTATCACTATAATGCTGCAGCTCTTTCAAAAGATGAGATACACAATCTACGTAGGTTTATTTCCTCCAAAGGAAATAAGGCATAATTTTCTTGCATCTTTCTCACACACCGCACCGTGACGTGTCCGGTTACCCCTACCAATACTACTTGCCGTGACGATAATTTTAAAAGTATGGAATATAGTAACAAGGATAATATTGAAGTGTTAGTGAATTCCAAAAATTCAAAAATGTCAAATGTCAATGAGCTAATGGTTTTGCTTTTGTTCTTAAACATATAATGCTGCTGCTCTTTCTTACACACTAAATAACAACAGTTGAAAATGAGACAAACGGTGAACGTATGTCTGCACCCCCTCAAAGGAAATATGCAATATTTTTAATACATCTTCCTCACACATATAAAGAAAATGAAACCCAATTCCCGTAGCAAAAAAGTAATACTTTGGAGGAAACAATCACATGTATTTTGTGTCTCACTATTATTTAATGTGTAAGAAAGAGTTGCAGCATTATATCGATAAGAAACGTATGTTTATTGCCTTTTTTGATGTCACGGTACCGTAACCATGAAACAACGGGATGATTATCAAAATGCACAATGAATATGATGGAGATGTATTAAATTCTAGTATTTATAATGTTGTAACCTAAATTTTTTTTTCGAATATCCTTTACTTTCAAATGTGAAAATACCTGTAAATGTATTTTTTTGATTCGGGAAGAGTTCATCGTTGTTACAAGACTCTTTTAACTCTTGATTTACCCGGTAACTTCATACATACACAATTTACCTGGTGGAGTCCCCAAGACTCCCGAAAATATAATCGTAAATTTAACACGAAATTAACACTTTTTAAAATGAAATGTTAGTTATTTTTATTCATTATATGTTTGGTTTTACAATGGCATAGGTTTTTACTTAAAATTATAGAATCACAGCCTTTTATTAAGGAACTTCTATGATGTGACACTTTTTGTAATAAAATTACGAGACCTAACTTCTAGTCTCAACATTATCAAAAACAAAACAATTTTTCAAAGTAATTTTTAAAGAAATATAACAAAAACATAATCAATTCTTATAAAAAAATCCCATAGATTCCACTAGGTTATTAGTTACCTATTACTTACTAATCGGAGCCGTGCGCATCGACTTCGGCTCTTCCCGCGTTTGGCGCGTCACTGTGTGAATGTACTGGAACGCACAATTTGTAATTCCAAAAACTAACGGTTTCATGAGTGCTGAAAGTTTTCAATGGAGTCCCAAGGACCTACCGGGTAAATTAAGGGTTAAGGACAGGATCAAGGAACTTAATCCTAACAACTTTATGAACTTATTTCAAAGTTTTAATAATTTAATTTCAGGCTGGTCGCACTAAAAATTTTTGTAAAGTAGAAATCGATCAAATTAAAGCTGTATTTCATTAGTTTTGTTAATTTATAAATATTATATAGGTACTTTAATGATGACCTTTACGAAATGTAAATCAAGTGCTTTATTTCGACAGTCCGAACATGTTAATAAACACTACTTTTATTTTTGCAAAGTCTTCTTTTTACGGTAAATTTTTTGTATACTTAATGCCGACCAAGTTTCGCAACAACCATTGCTTCTTCAAAGCAGTACAACACTCAGAGTACTGCTTTGAAGTACAACGGCAGAGTTCCAGTGGACGAGGTAGAATAAGGGGTAGGTTGAGGACTGGAAAGAGTGTGCACTTAATAGAAAAAGTAATCAACAATCAAATAAATGTAAATAAAAGAACGATACTTAGGTTAAACAAATAAAAAGAAAATACTTTGTTTTAAGTCACTTTATTGTTATTTTTTTCGTCTACCGGGGTTTCGGTACCTCCGTACCATCATCAGGACTGAATATAAAAATGCTAACAAATATAGGATAATACACATATATATATATGAAAGAAAGAGACAGTAAATTAGAGTGGAACAGTGCGACAGTTGTGGGAGGGAAGTGGGGGAGGAGAGAGTGAGATAACGGGAAACATACTTATAATAGGGCTGAATGTTAAATTTAGTTGATTATGAATGATTTCAGCCTTTAGACGACGGTAGACAAAAAAAAAATAACAATAAAGTGACTAAAGGGAGTAAACCGGTAGACGAAAAAAATAACAATTAAGTCACTTAAAACAAAGTACCTATTTTCTTTTTATTTATTTAAAATGTCAAGTCACAATCTGTTTGCTTCTTTTGAAAAAAAAAAGATACTTAGGTTGTTCCCTATTGACAAAGATCACTCTCTTCCTACCCTGCTCCCACCTCTTCCACTGGAACTCAGCCCATTTTTTGCAACCCACTGAGAAAGCACAATATATTTACTAGGGATGCTCACAAAGTAAGTGGGACCATAACGGGCTGTGGTTTTTTTTGTTTTTTGGGGTTGGCAGCACTGAGTGGTAGAGAGGGGTCTCCTGACCAGAACGAGCCTCACAGGAACAAAGTTCTGGAATGTTGTGGAATGCTCTAGAATGTTCTAGAAATTTCTAGATGGCGAAACTTCCAGTGCTTATAGGGCGTGCTTTTGAAGATTCAAAAGCACGCCTTTCAGGTAAGAACGGGAACATTCTTCATGGATGGGGGGTAGAGGGCTACTCCCAAACATTCCAGAATGTTCCGGGATGTTCTGGAATGTTGTGAAATGCTCTCGAATGTTCTAGAAATTTCTAAATAGCGAAACTTCCAGTGCTTATAGGGCGTGCTTTTGAAGATTCAAAAGCACGCCTTTCAGGTAAGAATGGGAACATTCTTCATGGATGGGGGGATAGAGGGCTACCACACCATATAACTCCCTTGATGTACCGGGACTCGTTCTGAGTTTTAGTGGGACGCACACAATTGTACACTTTCTTTTATAATATATATTGATTATAAAGTCACATCACAAAGTATCTGCTTCATATGAACAAAAACAAATGTATTTGTTGATCTATCGTTGTCTTAGTAAGGCTTTCCTTAATACACCTTTGGTCATTAATGGTCTTTATGGATGTTGATCTGGTGCATCTTATTGTCTGTAAGGATTTCCGGAGTGCATCAGTAATTTGTTGCTGTGGTATGTGAAATCTAAGGAGTATGAAATTGTTTCAATATATTGCTATTGAGAAAATACTTGTTGACTACTGTCTTAATTATGGTAAACAAATAATATTTTGTTAGTGTTAAACTTTGTATAAATAAAAACCTTTGTATTACGAACTATCTTGTGGGTGTGCAATAAAGGTTTATAAAAAACAGTGTTTTAATCAAACCATTAGTAAGTAGTATTATATTATACGAAAATATGAAAGACAATGAGACAAAGAAAAACATAGTGGTCGCAACTGGGGCTAGAACCCAAAACCTCTCGTCTAACCCTTGACTCCCTTAAACCCTTGACTCTGTGCAGAAATGGGCGGTCCGTTTGATAGATTCTCCCATCTTAACAGACGGACTGCAATCTTTAGAGCACAGGCGTCAGGTGGGAATGCTGTCCTTGTTCTACCGATATTACAATGGAAGATGCTCCGAGGAACTAGCTTCATTGATCCCCTCGGCACTGGTACATAGTCGGGAAACACGCCAAACACGCGCCCAACATTTGTGCACGATTGACATTAGTCACATGAGAACGGGTCGTTTCTATGACTCGTTCTTGAGTTCAACGGCTCGGCTGTGGAACGATTTGCCGGCCTCTGTATTTCCTCCCTCCTACAACATGGGTCTCTTCAAGACCCATGTTCACTCCTTCCTTTCCTCAAAAAGACCCTCCACACAGCATCTTCAAAGATGACATAGGCCCTGAGGGAAATTATTTTCCTCAGGGCCTCCTGTGTGGAGTTAATGTAAAAAAAAAAATTACTGGGACATGGGCTTTTACCAATTCAATCTCAATCTCATATTTATTTCTAATTTTTTAAAACTAACAATATTATCTTCGACTAAATTTTCCATTTCTATTTAATAAAAGAGAGTTGTTCTTATAAAAAATTGATAAGGAATTAAATCAAAATTCCATCAATAACTCAACATTGGTAGTTTAGTTAGAAACAACATTATATGCAAGTAGTTCGCTACGCTTGGTGACTTAGAAGAGGTACCCTGGTTCATGGGTTCATGAGGTCAGGTTTGTCTGGATCTTGGTGGCGGATGTGTCTCTCGGAACATTGCCTTGCACCGCAGTGGAAAGGATGGATTCATTCGTCCGTCACTCCTGGACACACTGACCCCCAAATTTCCACATACCCCTCATACCTTTTTTCTTCCCAGAGTTGCTTCTCCTTCCTTCCACTAAAAAGACTCTCCACACAACCAGTGACGTAGCGAGGGGGGGGGGCAGCCCGCCCCGGGTGCCACCCGATGGGGGCTGACCAAAACCTCCTAGATCACAAGGCCGGGACACTCATTCAAATCAGCCTCCTAACTGGGGTTCGGGGGACGACCGAAAGGGGGAGTGGAGTGGGGAGAGGGAAGGTTGAGGAGGCGGAGTGGGCGGAGTGGGCGGAGTGGGAACGCGAGAGGGGAAGGGGACGCGGGAGAGGAAGGAGAGGCGGAAGGGGAGGCGGAAGGTGCAACTTTTTTTACGTTAGATCCAAACTAAACGCTTTGAGGAAAAGACTCCCTCAGGGCCCATTTTATCTTTGGGGACGCTGTGTGGAGAGTCTTTTTAGGGAAAGGAAGGAGAGGTATTTCTGAGGAGGAAAAAGATATGTTAGTAGGAATCTAGGGGTCAGTGTGTCCAGGAGTAACGAACGTATGAACACATCCCTCCGCTGCTGTGCAAGATGATGGATCGAGAGATACCGGTTGGAGAGATCTTGAAAAACTTTATCTTATTTTTAAAAGATGTTATTTGAAGAATTGTAAAATTATTGACAAGCTAATTGCAAGTATAGAAACATTTGCTGACATATTCACTGCTAATTACTTTTGCTACATACAATTTCATTGTATCACATTCTAGGTGCGAATAATACATAACACATATTCATGATGATTAAATTAATTGTACCTAATATTTTTAAATTACCTGCGTGGCAACTTTCCCTTATCCCTGTCCTCCCCCTACCCGTCCCAATCCAAATACCTATTTCGCAGCCTATTTTCTCAACAGTTATAATCGCATTTATTTTTTTATTGTGTTTTTATATTTAGATTTATCACTTGTTGAATCTACACCTGTATATTAGCGAACGACGGACGACCTCCGTAGTCCAGTGGGTAAGACTCTTGACTCACAATCCGGAGGTCGCGGGTTCGAACCCGGCATGCGCAAATAAATTTTATTTGATTAATTTGTGTTATTTCACAATTAATTAATTTAAAATAATATATAGTATATTTGCAGCATGTTCCAGAGTGGAAGATACTATCAGTATCGTCCTGGTGTAAGACCACCATTCAGAATTGAAATGTTGCTTGAAAATGGCTTTAGCCGTGTTTAGTGACCAGATCTGAATAGCCAGGTACTTCCCAACCTTCCTCTTCCACACCTACTTCCCCTCCCCACTACCTTCAGCCTCACAACATACCCCAATTGGGGATGCCATAGTCTCACTGGCTCCAGACAGGAGCAGTTGAGATTCTTGTGCGGTATTCACTGTAAAAAAAAAAAAAAGAAGGGAGTGTGGCGAACCCATCGCTCAGGGAGTGGAAACACAAACCTGCAATAGCCATCCCAAGCCAAGGTGTGAGCTACCGTGCTCAGGCTGAAAGTTCTGGGGAACAGCGTCACGAACGGTGCCTCCGAGAAACAAGGTCGCATCTCGGAGTATTTAGACCTCACTCCAGCACTCAGGGCTCTGCTGGAGTGGACCTTCTATTTCCCTGGGAACTCGTGGGACAAAAAAATTGGACCATTCAAAAACCAGGGGTCTTTTAGGAACCTAGGAGTGCTGAGGCCACCTCTGTGGATTTCCTTCCTGGGGCCGTAGGAGGAACCAAGAGGAGAAATCGTGAAGAGGTGAGCTGAGGCCACTTCCATGAACTCTTCCCTTGTGGGGCCTTTGAGGAACCAATGGGAAGGGCACCCTTCCAGCGCGGGGCCTTTGTGGAACCAAGGAGGAGTGAAGTGGAGAGATGATGTCCTCTTCCCATGAGGGGCCTTAGAGGAACCATGTAGGAGTGAAGAGGAGAAATGAGGCCATCTTGGTGAACTCTTCCTCTGTGGGGCCTTTAGGGAAGGAAGGAGGAGTGAGGAGAGATGAAGTTCTCTTCCCTCCTGGGGCCCTTGGGGAACCAGGGTGGAGTGGACTCTTCCCTTGTGGGGCCTTTAGGGAACCAAGGGGAGGTAGACTCTCCGTCGTGGAGCATTCGGGGAACTAAGGAGTGGAGAGGAGAGATGAAGCCCTCTTCTGTCACGGGGCCTTCAGGGAACCAAGGAGGAGTGAAGAGGGGAAATGAAACCTGGGAAGACACATTGTCGAACCAAAAGATATAGCTTCATTTCCAATGACAATCCTGGTGAACTTTATAAAAGGGCCTGGGTTACTGTCAAAGGAATGAGGTAAAATGGGAGATAGTACAATGGGTCTATGGCCTAAGAGCTCACGGGAACTATATATATGTAAACCGTCTTCGATTATTAAAAAAAAAAAAAAAATACACCTGCATTATAATTTTTTTTTTAATTGCTGCTTTATCCTGTTTTTTTTTTTCTTTTCTTAAATATTAGGTATAGTTTACTTTTATGTTTCTAAATACCTATCTGTGAACATTAATAATTTGTCAGTTTTTTGTCATCCTCTTATGTATATTATATTACTAAGACTGTTTATGTTCCTTAAATAAATGAACAAATAAAAATAAACAAATAATTCTTTTTTAAATCTTTTATTATTAAAAATTTTGAAACAGTTCGTGGTGAATTTCCGTTAATAAGAAGTATGATTATAAACATTCAATAAACAAGCAAAACGAAATTATATTGTGCATTTTTAATCTTAAACTATTCGTCTAGGTACAGTAGATAGTACTTCAGTAATAAGTAAGAATTTAATGTGAAATTTAAATTAAATTTTTAGCACCGGACATAAAAAAGCAATTTTGAATGATTCTTTTTATATTTATGACATTGTGATAACGAAAATACTAATCCTTTTTTTCTTGAGATCATTTCAATGAAACAATAAAATTAAAAGTGGATGGGGGGGGGGGGGGGGGGGGAACTCCAATCCGAAGGCCATGTGCGAACCAGAGGCGGTGACTTTTTGTATAAGGGATGCTGAATTATCTCTCTCTCTGGTTTCAATCCTGGGATTGGTTTTGCAGCAATTTCCTCTATTCGTCTCTTCCACTCTTCCCTGTCTTGGGCGGCTCTTTTGAAGTCTGCATATGCATACCAGCAGGTCCTCCAGGTACTGTCGGCGTGGGCGTCCCCTAGAGTTTGTCCCCCCGGTCATACCCTCCATTATGGCATGCAAGAGGCCTTCTTGTCGTATTACATGGCCGATCCATCTTGCACGCCTTTCGGACAAGGTCCTGAGCAGGTGCCTTCCTCCTTCGATTCATTGGAGAACCTCCTCATTTGTAATGTGGTCTCTCCAAGAAATTCCTAATAGTCTTCTATAGGACCACATCTCAAAAGCTTCTAGTCTCCGTTTATCTCTTTCGGATAGGCACCATGTTTCGCAGCCGTACATCAAGATACTCCATACATAGGTCTTGATGAGGAGTATTTTCAGTTTTAGGTCTATATTATTCGATTCTATAAGTGAAGCTGAAGTATATTGTAACGTAATTATTTTAATGGTAGTTATTCAGTCGGTTCTTGCTCAGAATGAGTATTATTAATTTCGGCGTGGCGTTGGAACGACTGATAACATATTTAAATTGCCTGGACGTTGCTGGATTGTTTTTGAAAAAAAAGCAGAAACGGTTGTAAGGGTCACGTCATGAGATAACAATGGATTTGGTCGGAAGTTTGATTTGTAAGGAGTTTTGATACTCGTAAATTATTGTGTAAATTTGCAATATAATGCAACTACACCTTCAAATTAGTGCTGTGAAGAAATATTGTTTAACGCTCGTAATGACGATGAAAACAACCCACCGATAAATAGCCATCGAGATTTACTGATCACAGCTTGTTACATAAATGTTTTGGTCAGGCGTGTTTACAGCTTATGACGTTATATAAAACAGCCACGTACAATCCAATATCACCGAGGACAACTTTGATGAAGATTGCAGGCGCTTCTTAAATGATATTTAAAGTCTAGCGGGCCTTTGTGGATGGACTGGAATCTTGGATGCTTCGCGGTGTCATGGGCTTGCGAAGCGGCAGCTCTGGGGCTCTTCTCCAGCTATCTGGAGCCCTTGTCGCTGAGGTTAGAAGAGGTGCGCCATATTAACTATCGCAAGCTACGAATGATAATTTGGAGTGGATTCGACTAAAATAACTGAATTATCTCTCTCTTTCTCTATCTACATTTTTTTGAGTTTACAAAGGTATTTATGTAGATTATGTTTTTTTTGCTTGTCAATAATAACAAGTACATTTTATTTAATGTGAGTTCTTTTATTTACATCAGATAGTAGCTTTCTTTTTATCCCACGCAGGACCCTGAGATGATGATGAGAGCTCATGCAAACGGAATTTCTCTGCTAACTGAGAAAGGTACGTGTCAATATACCTACCTAAAACCAAATATAAATATTTATTGACAGGGCTGGGCAAAATACATGCTTTGCTGTAATTAAAATACAAATTACAAAATACTTTTTCGCATGTATTTAAAATACGAAATACAAAATACTTTCAAGTTGTGTATTTGAAATACAAAATACAGTATTTTAACCATTTTTTTATTTCAAATACAAAATACAAATTACAAAATACATTCAGTTTTGGTAGAACCTTTGGTGACTCCAGATACTAATATCTACAGTCTGTATGTCGGACGAATATCTACAGCTCATATGTTGAACTAATATCTACGAACTTCAGAGTGTTAACTAATATCTACAGAGTGTAGGTTGGACTTATCAGCTAAATGTGTCCAATAGTCTGATATTAGGGATTTTTACTACATACTTAAATAAATTAAGTTTTTTAAACTGCATACGCAATATTACATTATTCCAATATGCTATACATAATTGCAAATCCAACCTCTGCCAGTGCTGTAGATATTTGTCAACACTTTGGTTCTCATAGATATTAATCAACAGTTTGAGCTGTAGATATTCGTCAACACTTTGATTCTCATAGATATTAGTTTGATTTTTTCAGTTTTTGGAATTCCTGTAGATATTAGTAGACGCCTCCCCTTTGGTTGCAATAAATTGTCGTAAGTGCCCTTGTCTAAGGGTGCGTTTTCATAGAAGTGAAGATGAGCAGAGTGAAACAGAGACGTGCAAAAATTGACCAATCATATTGCTCAAAAGACGCATCTCCTCTCCGCTCCGCTTGTAAAGTTTTGTGGTATAGGAGCCAGGTGTTAGATAATTATAATAATTATTAAAATAACACGACATTTGTATAGTGCAGTTTTGTGTTATTAACTTAAAAATAATCTAGTATTCAGTCAAATTATTCCTATAGTGCTTGATCTAATACTATGACACAAAAATGTACAAGCAATGACAAGCATAATATAATATGATATAAATATGATAGAAAATGTACAATAACAGTGCTATTATAGCACAGGACGTGTTGCCAACTCTAAATATTAACGTACATAATATATTGCTCTGGATTCCAGCGTTTTTAGTCTACATAATTATATCTATGTCAGTTTATTTTTCATTATCATTATTGTGGTGTATCGTAAAAGCTTCCGCCTTGTAGAGACAGATGGCGGTGACATCAGCTATCGGTAGAATCCGCTAGATGGCAAGCCGTAGTGCTTAAGCTCTCCGGCAGGGGGTTAGGGGGCCCAGAGGTGGTGTTTCAATTATCACCGGACAGAACCATTTTAGCTAGCTCCTAGTTAGGTTGACTACCGCAGACCCATTTGTATAAGCGAAGTATAAATAAACGCAGATAACGAACCAGATTCTATTTATTCCAAGAAGTTATCTCCATCCAAGTGTGTTGGAGAATCTGCTAGTGTGTCTCAAATAAGAGAACACTACAATTATTAAGGTCGCTAAATGAATTTTTATTATTAAGGTCGCCGAGGGCCTGGTAGGAGACAAATGTCTTGGTTGCGTAATATACGAGAGTGGACCGGCATTAGAAGTGTGGAGGAGCTATTCCGGGCAGCGCAAGACAGAAAGACATTTTCAATAGTGATCGCCAACGTCGGGGGGGACCTGATACGGCACACAAAAAAGAAGAAATGTATTTGAAAATGTATTTTGAAGCCATAAGTATTTGAAATAAAAATTACAAAATACCTCAGCATCAGGTAATTGAAATACCAATTACAAAATACTTTTTTAGGAAGTAATTGAAATACAAGTACAAAATACGTATTTGTATTTCAAATACGTATTTCAATTACAAGTAATTCAAATACTGCCCAGCCCTGACCTTAGCTCAGTTGGTAGAGCACTTGCCATGTAAGCAAAGGGTCATGGGTTCGAGTGCCAGAGGTGCCAATATCTTTGATTTTTCTGTCTCCACATTTATGATTGAGTTTCGTCAATATTGTCTTTATTTAATTAAATATTATAATTTGAGATTTTATTCATAAAGTTAAAAATTAAAATTAAAAATGAATATTTTAATTTTATAATCAAATACATACGGATTATTTGATCTTGTACATGAGACGATGTTGTATAAGGGTTTACTGAAGTTTATTTTGGTCCAGTTTAAGAGCGTTTAACTAGCCAGCAGACGAAAATCCACATTTCGTCGAAAGTTGTTCTTACGATCGTGCAGGGCGGTTATAATGAGAAAGATTAATTATTCTCCGTACCAGCTTTTTAAAATTATAACTCAATATCGAATTTATTTCAATCCAAATTAGCTTTAATTTATACCTTCATCCAAAAATGCTGAAAGGCGTGATGATAAAACTATTAAAATAATGTACTTTTTGTAATTATTTTTTGATTGTAAGTATTTATCATTTTTCAATAATGTCTAAATTTAATAAGAATGTTAAAAAAATCTGAAATATATTAGTTTGTAAGTGCGCAAATAAATACACAAATGGACCAATTTTCGTCAAGAAACACATGTACGTACATATTTTTTAATGATTTTATTGAAACTAAAATTAAAATTCTAAAACATGCGTTTGCTAGATAATGTGTTGATTTATTTTACTGCATGATTATATTATTTGAAATGGGTGTGGTATAATAAAAAATCTTTTTTGAAAATTTAATAAATCTCCCAACGACCTATGGAATAACCTTATTATACTAAAAATTAAAAATTTTTCTCAAAATTTATTACATGCGAATGCTAGATAAAAGAACAATATAATATCCATTTATAATTTTTTGTGGAAAAGAGTCAATACGTCTAAAATCTTTTTTGAAAATGACGTATTTCCGGTTTTCTCTGGTAATGCCCTCTTAAGACTAAGAATCACGTCGAGTATGAACGCAATCAAGAAGGTTTTAATCGAACTACTTATACAGTTTCAAGTCATCCGCTAAAAGTGAATAATACGAATAACTGACCTGACAGGCGCTTGTTTTCAGTTCCTGTTTCTAAATAATTAAACTAGATAAGAGTCTAAGTCTAAGATGTCATAATAAATTTTACAGCTTGAGGTGATTTTTCATAAAGCGGCGCTCTGCAAATTATACAATTGTAATTATTCTTCTTCTTGTTCAATGACGCTACAGCCCATTTCGAGCATTGGCCTCCTTCAAGTCTCCACCGCCCTCTGTCCTCGGCCGTCGTCTTCCAATCTGCAACATGGAGTAGTCTTCTTACAACCTTCCTGACATCATCCTTCCATCTCAGCCTAGGTCTGCCCGCCTTTTGTTTACCTCCCGGGTGTCCTGTTAGAACCTTCTTCGGTACTCGTTTGCTTCGCATTGAGTGGAGAGTCTGGGAGCTCGGTAAATATCATAGAGCTCATTATTGTGGCGGATTATTATATTATTCCTCAAATATTCATAATGCCAGGAACACTCTAAAACCAAAACAAAAGTATAAAACTTATTTTCATTCAATTGTATCAAGAATAACCTGCTTCACTATATTCTGTATTGCTAAGTACACCTACCTGAGGTGCCTAAGTTCTGCCGACAGACTAGCTCAGAATGGTCAGCATAGCGGAGGAGACTATCATCAGGGTGGTAGGATCTCTGAGGCGTTTGTGTGGCATCCCTGAAATAAGCTCAAATCCTACGGGCTGGGGGAGACAGTGAAACAAGTGGCTACGGTAAATAACAGTTCGTCGCCTTAGTTCTTAATTGTCCAAACGACCATTTGAAAATTTTGTAGGAGGTGAAGGTTTTCTTTCATTATTTGAATGAAACATTATAATAGGTGTATGAGATAAAGCTATTTCCGTAAAGGCAAAGATCTCATTATTTTAAATAATTCTTAGTTAAGTGATTAACTATCCTTTTATATACTTTATTTTTAGTTTTAAAGTGGAAATTGAACAAAAACTTAAATGGTCGTTTGGACAATTAAGAACTAAGGCGACGAGTTGTATTGGGTAGAATTCTTTCGTAAACACAATGATACAATAATGCAAGCAGAGTAGTACAGGGCAGCAACAGTAATTCTATCTAAATCGGGTGAATTTGGCCCTAAAATCTCTCTGGGGGCGGTCATTTATCTTCGCGTTGAATTTACAAGGAACACACGCAATAAAGAGGGGTTAAATAGCTCATGGTACTCACAGCAGCAGGCTGGTCTCTTGGAGATTCGGTTATGTGGAGGGGAATTTAGCCGTTCTTGGCATTCCCGCCAGTCACTAGGCAAAATAACAATCGCCATAGCGGCGTTGTGGAATGTTCCGGAACGGTGCAGCGTGGTTTACGATACACGTGCGCCCAGAGCGGGCTCGGGAGGAGAATGGCGGGCTCGCTAGTCGGCCGACCGAGGCTGGCGTTCCGCCGCCGTCAGCGCGCGGCGCACTTGCGGCGGGGGAGCGAAACTGTTTGTCCGTACAGTGGCGTGCGCTCCAATTTGAGAGGAGGCGTTTCGTATATCGTAACAGTATATACCAGCGCATAAGTACAAAAAATCGACACTGAATAAATTCGTTTGAAATTCATTCTAACTTATTATTAACACTTAAGTACACGCGTGGGCTATATATGTAGCCCAGGGTATTGTTTTTGTTCGTAACTTCGTGAAATCGCGTGATTTAACTTCGAGTCTCTAGCTAAGCTTCGATTGGTTGTTGCTCGACGCATTCAGTGTGGAGTGAGCGATCGACGCTGGCGCACGTGTGAAAAATAATGATTTAAAGTTGTATGTAGCCCATGCGTGCACTGGCGGAACACAAGGAAACACAAGGAAAACTGTATAAGGCGTATATGTAATCATCACAAAAATTTTAATTTGTCCTTATGTAATGATCACAAAATTTTTGTTTGTCCTTCGTGTAATGAAAATTAAAAAAAAAAGTTAAAAAAAAAAGAAATAAACCAAAAGTTGATTGATCTCAAATAAGTAAAAATTAGGTGATTTTTGAGAAGTCTGAAGTTTTGTTAATATTGTTAGGTACACCTACCTGAGGTGCCTACCTTCTGCCGACAAACTAGCTCAGAATGGTCAGCAGAGCGGAGGAGACTGTCATCACCTGGGTTGTAGGATCTCTGAGGCGTTTGTGTGGCATCCCTGAAATAAGCTCAAATCCTACAGGCTGGGGGAGACAGTGAAACAAGTTGGTTACGGTAAATATCAGGTGTATTGGGTAAAATTCTTTCATAAACAACAATGATACATAATGCAGGCAAAGTTAGTACAGGGTAGCATCAATAATCCTATCTAATTCGGGTGAATTTGGCCCTAAAATCTCTCTGGGGGCGGTCATTTATCTAAGCGTTGAATTTAAAAGGAACACACGCAATAAAGAGGAATTAAATGGCTCAGGTTACTCACTGCAGCAGGTTGGTGGCTTGGAGATTGGTGAGGTGAAAGGAATTTAGCCGTACTTGGCATTCCCGCCAGTCACTATGGACGGGCACCGTCATGGCGGTCTTCTGGAATATTCCGGAACCGATCGGAATGGTTCACGCTACACGAGCACTCGCAGCGCTGTCTGGGGAAGAATGGCCGCCGGCGGCTGGCGTTCAACCACCGTCAGCGCGCGGCGCGCTAGCGGAGAGAAAGTGAAACTGTTTGTCTCTACAGGGGAGTAGCCTAGTGATTTGCAGGGGTGGCGTCTTTGTGTATCATAACAATATTTTAAGTTTAAAAAAGAGAAGACGTAATTTTTTTATTTCGGTTTACTTAATAAATGTCATTTATTATAAAAAATGTATTTTATTTTAAAATTAAACGATTATCTTTCAGTATATTTCAATTTAAAATGGGCTACAAGTGAAGCCCACGCGAGCACTCATGAGCGTTTTAGAGGCGCGTGTACTGTAGTGTTAAGGGTATTTTGAAGTCGATTTTACCTTTGAAATTCTTAAATAATGTACAAAAAATTATAATTTTACTAGCTGATTCGACAAACGTTGTTCTGACATATAAATTATTTCTAGTGAATATTTTGAATGTTCAATAAAAAATAACGAATGTATTGTACTCGTAAGTGTGTGGGGATGCGATCTATGACAGAAAGAGAAATGTAGCGCTGTAGACGATGACCGCCAAAAAACAAAAAAAACACCAACTAAAGTAGGAAAATGAAATAAAAAAATCAATATGAATTTCGAAGAGCAATTGAGTGTACGATATTTTTTTGTCAGTCTGTCTTTAACCAACACAAATAAGCTTAATGGTTCGTCCACGCGAGAACATGATGCCAAATGAAATATCAAAATGACGCGACGCTTCTCGTGAATGTTTTGCGCATATGTGTATGAAAGTTCGGTGACGCGGACGTAGCGACATCTGGCATTCAACAACATAAATAATTTCGTTCTGTTTGAAATACGAAAGAAGGTTAAATTTGTTCATACAAAAATACTAACATCGCGATTAAAAAATGGTAGGGTGGGGGTAGGGGGGTTAAAATTTGGAGTTATAGGTATTTTTTGATGCAAAATAAAAAATACAAAAAAGAAAATTGACAAAAAAATTGAATTTTTTTTCTGGATAGGGACACCCTAATCACCTAGCGATATGAAATATACTTTAAAACCTATTCTCATACCTACCAAGTACACATAAAAAATTTCATAAAAATCGGTCAAGCCGTTTCGGAGGAGTGCGACCACAAACACCGTGACACGAGATTTTTATATAATTTTATAGTTAATATCATTTCAGGGGACAAACTGTCAGGGTATCCAGTAGCGGATTTATGGGGAGGAGGGGGGGGGCACGTGGGCACGTGCCCCCCCCAGATTTTTGTGTACTGTGGAGATTCCATCACAGTACATAGTTAGAAGCTAAAACTGTCTTTATTAAACATTAATTTAATTTTTCGATTGTTTTGACACTTTCATAAACCTTCCTAAAGATACAAACTTGTACTTGTAATTGTTGATTTTTTTGCCCGTCCACCCCTTGTTCCCGCCCAGAAAAAATCCTAACAGTAATTATTGATTGTTTTGCGCGTCCGCCCCTTGTGCCCCCCCCAGAAAAAAAATCCTAACAGCAAATGTTGATTTTTTGACCGTCCGCCCCTTGTGCCCCCCGCAGAAAAAAAAACCTAACAGTAATTGTTGATATTTTGCCCGTCCACCGCTTGTGCCCCCCCTCAGGAAAAAATCCTAACTGTAATTGTTGATTTTTTTGCCCCTCCCCCCCAGAAACAAATTCTAACAATAATAGTTGATTTTTTCGCCCGTCCGCCCCTTGTGCCCCCCCAGAAAAAAATCCTGGATCCACCCTTGAGGGTATCAACTGTCGGATCACTTCCATGGCCAACTATAACTGGCCAAGGTCTACCCTCTGCGATTAGAAAAAATATTGTGAAATGTTACGAGTGTTTACACAGTAACACAGATATAATCGAAAGGTTTTATTGCTAAATTTAAATTAGATTTTTAGCATCGGACATAAAAAAGTAATTCGGAATGATTGTTTTCGTGTTGATGACATTTTGACATAGTGATAACGGAAATACTAATCCTTTTCTTTCTTACGATCGTTAAAATAAATCAATAATATTTAATCAAGGGTGGGGAACCTCCGATCCGCAGGCTATATGCGGACCTCGGGCCCTCGAATACTTCTGATCGATAATTCTACCACTTGTTCTTGTGGAACGATTTTACAACATCTGTGTTTCCTCCTTCATATAAGATGGGTCTTCTAAGTGTTCCGTGTTCACTTCCTGCCTCTCGTCAAAAAGACCGTCCATCATAGAATAAAGAAGAAAACTAGAAGCCTAGTGCTCCGTATTACTTACACACTCATGACATCCAGTGATATAGGTCTCAATTCCATTTAGTCCAATATCCTAGTGCTCCGTATTACTTACACACGCATGACATCCAGTGATATAGGTCTCAATTCCATTTAGTCCAATATCCTAGTGCTCCGTATTACTTACACACGCGTGACATCCAGTGATATAGGTCTCAATTCCATTTAGTCCAATAGCCTAGTGCTCCGTATTACTTACACACGCGTGACATCCAGTGATATAGGTCTCAATTCCATTTAGTCCAATAGCCTAGTGCTCCGTATTATTTACACATGCATGTCATTCAGTGATGTAGGTCTGCATCCCATTTCTATTTCGTAAACACAGTTAAATATTGAAAAACACTTCCTGCGTTATTCTTTTTCTATGCCCTCCCCATAACATCTCCAAAGATATGTGTCCTGAGGGAAATTGTTTCCTTCAGTATCTATTATGAGGAGTTAAAGTATAATAAAATCTACATTTGCTTGAGTAGAAATTAGTCAGCAGGTATGTTGTGATAATTATTAGTAAAATAATAGGAAACCCGAATATCAAATGATATTTCTTTATCCATTCGTACCCATAAACTTGTTTTCATAACAATATAATATTAGGTCCTTACATATGAAATTGGCGTTTTGCCGTACTGGCAACTTTGATCTCAAATGTCTTCTCTTTGGTTAGGAATTCCTAATTCAAATTTATACAGTTATTTACTCATGTATTTGTGTTTCGAAAATTATAATTCATTTGTTTTTTCCTTAATAGTTTTTTTTCTTTGCGTCACTTAGTTTACAAAATGGAAAACATGAAATATTGTGTTGTTTACGAGTACGAGTTCCACCGTGGCACCAGTGCTGCAGAAACTGCTCGAAGGATTAATGATGTGTATGGCGACGATGCCGCAAAAGAAAACACAGTGCGTTTTTGGTTCCAACGTTTTCGTTCTGGGAATTTCGACCTGCAAAACAGTGGACGGCCGGAGACCAAAGTCGATAATGAAGGATTGAAGGCTATTGTGGAAGCGGATCCATCACAAACCACGTCCGAGTTAGCTGCAGGCTGCGGTGTTAGTGATAAAACTGTTTTAATCCACTTGAAGCAAATTGGGAAGGTGAAAAAGCTTGAAAGGTGGGTACCTCACGAATTGAGTGAAGCAAATCAACAAACGCGTGTTAGAACGCTAGACCACACACTGCACAACAGATGGCTACCAAATTAGAGGAGCTTCAATTGGAATGTCTAAGACATCCACCGTACTCTCCGGACCTTGTCCCAACAGATTACCATTTTTTTCGAAATTTGGATAACTTCTTGCAAGGGAAAAAATTCAACTCCGATGGGGCAGTCCAAACCGCCTTCAAAGATTATATTGATCGATGAACTACCTATGAGATGGCAAAAGTGCATAGATAGCAATGGTACATACTTTGATTAAATAAATATATTTCAACTTTATGTTCCTCCCACACAAAACGCCAATTTCATATGTAAGGACCTCATATTAACATATGTACGAGACGTACGGGACTTATTTTAACCATCAAAAATGCACTGAACTTACCTAACTTCTTTTTTTTACAATAGCTCCACACAGAAGGTCCCGACGAAAACCATTTCTTTCAGGGCCTACATCATCTTTGGGGATGCTGTGTAGAGGTCTTTTTAGGGAAAGAAAGAAGTGGAAGTTCTGGGAAGGAAAAAGTTGTGATGGGTGGTTAGGAATCTGAGGGTCAGGTGATCACTCCTACTGCGGTGCAAGGCGATGGGTCGAGAGAGTTCGGTTAGAGAAGTCAATAGATCTCCCTCAACCGGTCCATCTCCAGGACAACCATTTATAAAAAAGGTGGTTCACTCCTACACACACTTCCCTACATTCCAACCTCAAACCATATAGAATGCCATTTCAAAAAATTGTCACTTCAATGACATTTAAATGTCGCACAATGAAATTATTTTGTAAATTTCCGTGAAATTAAATCTGTTTTTTTTTTTGCAAAACAGAATATTATTTCTCAAAAGACATAAAAAAATTAATCTTTCGTGAAATTATAATCTTCAAGTTGATTGTTTTTCCATAATTTTGAAACTTGATAATGCGACCTTCAAATTACACAGTACAAATCGACACACTTACGTGTGCAGCCAAAATATGATCTAACGAACAAATAAACTAGTGTTAAAATGTATTTATTATTTTACAAAACTTTACGTTACACCTCACAAAAGTACCTGGCTGGTTATGTTATAAGGCAGGTAGCAGAAAGTAGCTCCTACCACATGACTCCTTCGAGCAGGCTCCATTGAAATACCAGAACAGCAGACTCAGCGTACCAGGCACGCCTACAGTATGTCTAATAAATACATAATACCTACATTGCATCTGTGCATCATACGGACCGCCCTCCTTTGCACAGAATCATGTGGGTTTAGTGGGGCGTATTTTAGTGATTTTCATGAATTTTTTAAACACATAAGGAATATATATTTTTTATTTCTACCTTAAGGTTATTTTACACATATATTCCAAAGTATATTCTAAAATTTTCAAATATTTCCTCAAAAAATAACGGAGATATCAGCTGCCACGTAAGTCGCCATCCGGCTGGGCAAATTGTGTAACTCCTGGAGGTCACAATTTTCAACCGAAATCAATTTTTCAAAAAAAATCCCTTTTTTATAAGTGTTTCTTCTATTTGAACTTCACTTCTCACAAAAAAATCGAAAATTAATATTTTTTTGAGAATGTAAAATTAAGTATGGTTTTTAACATTCTTTTGTAAGTTTTTTGCAGTAATAAAGTAGTTAAGTTAAAGGTACTGTTTTTGATTGAGATTCAAATAGGGCGCATTTATATAAAGGAACTATGTGCTGAGTTCGATAACGATTGATCAAAAACTGTAGGAGCTAGAGGTTACACAAGTTCGAAAAAAGTAGTTTTGAGAAAAACGCGTTTGAAAATAAGAGTGGCAGTAAAGTAGTAGTAGTTCGACCGAGGGACACTCACTTAAACGCTTCGTCGATTTTGGTTTGAAAGATTCAAAATATATTTTTGAATAGTTCTACATCGAATTTTTTGAAGCCTCTACACCTATTTCCCCCTTAAGTATTCGGGAACTCCAGCCCGGAGGTGGCTCGCATTTTCAATTGTTGGAAATAGGTACCTGAGATTTGTACAGGGTTAACAGCTGGTCTCTATTGAAGAAGCTGTGAAGTTGGTGCCACCAAGTTGGAAGAATGCATTGTCGTCAACAACGAGTCTATCTGCCGATTTTCAGCTTGATTGGATGTCGGGAATTGGGTAAATTTCCACTTCCACGATTTGCATTCATTCATTCATTCCGGTAAACGAAATAGAAATTCAAATATTTAGATGTATGTAAAAACATAAGACGAGTTGAAAATTTGATGTTTATACCAGAAGAACGTCCTTTATTTGAATGCTCAAAACATCTATGAATGTCAGCTGCTGAAATTATGACCTATCAAATGTAAAAATCAAAAAGGTGTTTCAGCTTTTTCTGTGCCAAGAAATTGAAAAACAATTTTTATTCCAAAACGATTTACAAATTAGACAATGGCACTTCTAACATTAAGCCATAGATTTATAAAAAGTTTGAAAAACTCCGGCCCACACTTTGACATTCCGAGGGTGAGGGTATATATATCCTCGGAAACAACATATCTTCAGTCGTGTTCCAGTAGACAGCTACAATGGCTACCTTTAGCAACATGATTTCTGGTAAGAAAACACTGTTTTATCTCTAACTACATTATAGTTCAAACGGTTCCATGGGAACTCAGAATCAACTCAACTCACAACGTCTTTTGAAAATTTGTTAAAAGCTTTGAAAAAAATTTAAAAATAACCCATAACTTATAAGGTATTTATTTATATTTTTATTTAACCAATATTTTTAATATTTATTTTATCACTTTTAATGACCTTTCAAATTAGGTGTTGAGTTGAATTCATTCTGAGTTGTCCAGTCACCAGTTCAAAAACATCTATTCTGTTTCATCATCACCATTGGCTTCACAACCCCTGGTGGGTCTTGGCGTCCTCAAGAGTCTTCCTCCACTCATGTGGGTGTTGTGCCAGCTCTTTGTAGTTTAGAAGCTCCAAGGTAGATATGTCTGAGGACTTTGTCACTCCATCTTAATCTTGGCCTTCCCAGGCTCCTTCGCCCTATCGGTCTTGAGTTCAGCAGGGACTTTAGTGCTTGATGCTTTTCATTACATATTTGTATCAAATAAATAAATATATAATGATCGAGCATCAAGCACCAAAGTCCCTGCTATTAGCCATTCTCTCCACATGACCCAGGCACCGAAGTCTTCCTAGTTTAGCTCCTTAAACAGAGTATAGAGCTCATTGTTGTATTCTTACAAGGCACAAACGAAGAACCATTTTTTAATTCAATTTTGACCGGTTGAGTATTAAAAAGGGAAAATGTTTAAAGGCGGGTACAGATTGCCGTAACGTAACACGCAATGAAAGAATTTGCCGTCCACATTGCCGCAATGTAACAGAATTCTCATAGTGTGGACGCTTTGCACGCACGAACCGCGCACACTCCGCGCGCGAACAGAGTATTTCAACTCGTGCGCGCCGCAATCCACAATGCTTCGGTTTTTTCGCCGAATACAAAGGGGCGCGCAGTGTGCGCGGAGCGTCTGTGTGGACGGCTTGTTCGTGTCTGTACGTCAGAATGCGCGCGAACAATGGAAAACTTGTTCTCGACAGACTGGCAGATGTTCACCGCGCGCATGCCGGGATCAGCTGTGAGTAGGTACATGTTCGGTTCGTGCGCGCGCTGCGTCCACACTTATGAAATGTTCCTTTCATGTTACATTGCGTGTTACGTTACAGCAATCTGTACCCGCCTTAAAAGAGGCTTTATGATTTTTTTTGCTTCTTAATTATACCTACTTTATTATTAACATTTTTTCTTATTTCAAAAACTTCAAAGTTACTAATCTACGAAGCCTAATAACCTGTATGAAATAATATATATAAATCCTGAATTTTTATCAAAAGTGTGATCATTTTTTAATAAATGTTCTGCGAACTCAGATTCACCATTGCTATTTAAAGCTCTGAGATGTGATTTAACCCTTACCTCAAAGTTTCTATCAGTTCTACCTATATAAAAGTAATTACAATCCTTAACCTCTCTACTCTATATAATAATCCAGCGGCCGAGAGTTCAAACTTCATTGAAAGATGGTCTTGCAATCGTAACCTTATACAAGCATATTGTGATGTGAGATATGGTTCCGATGAGAAAGATTAATTGTTCTTAATTTTTCCATAACTCAATATCAATTTTATTTCAGTCAAAATTTGCTTTAATATGTACCTATATTCAAGTTAGTGATAAAAATTCTCAAACGCGAGATGATAAAATTATTAAAATTATCTAATATTTGGAATCATTTTTTGTAATATCTAAGCAAAATAGCTAAGTATGTAAAAAAATCTGAAATACAATAATTTATAAGACCGTAAATAAATAGACAAACTGAAGAAATTTCGTTGCAAAACAAGTGCTCTAATTTTTTTTTATGATTTATTTGAACTCAAATTAAAATTGTGAAAAGTAGCTTTCCTAGATAATTTATTGATTTATTTTACTGTAAGATCGTATGATTTGAAATGCATGTTGTATAATCCAACAATTTGTTTTAAAATTTAACAAATCTGCCAACGACCAATGGTATAATCTTATTATAATAAAAATGAACACATTTTTTCAAAATTTACTTAAGTTTACTATATAAAATAAAAATCTTCCAAAATCAATTTATATTTTCTCGTTGAAAAGAGCCGACATGTCTATAATTTGGTTTAAAGATGACATATTTTTAGTTGTGTTTGGTTCTTCTCTCTTCAGTTTGTAAACACCTTATTTTTTGTTTGAATATCGCCGTCTTTGTTGATTAGTATATATTTCTTCAATTCATTATTCGTATAAAACGCCTTTCGAATAGTATTGGGTTAAATATTAATAATAAAGCAAATATAATCAAAAAGCAAAAAAATCATAAACCCACTTTTACACATTTTCCCACTTAACCGGATTATCCCTTCTAATTCTAATTCTAATAAACTTCCTTCACTTTTACCCCCCCACCCCCAATGACGTTACATACTATTAGACGAGGGGTAGAAATCTCAAAGTGGGAAGACAAGAACAAGACAATTGTAACGATCTCGATATCTAGTACTCTTGTTTCCCGCTCGCGGTTTTAAACGTCATTAGAGAAAATTCAAGTCCTACTAAAGTAAAGGGTCTGGACGCGCAACAGCCAAATTTCTGTTGCTAAGTAAACTTCACTGTTTTAAAGTAGACAGTTCAGCCTAAACACTCTGTTTATTTGTTTGCCTGAGGTAAAACAACACATAAATCAGTAGTTCTAACAAGTATTGATGACAATCGCCACCATTTAAAAACTGTCGTTGCCCTATTGTATTTTGCATAGCTCATATCAAACTCCGACAGGCAGCCGGACCTTTTATTCTAGTGGGCCTCAAGAAAAGGTGACAACGAACATTCCATCAAAAAGTGACAAGCAATACGCAGCCCGCTCATATATTCATGTCATTCATACACATGCATTATTTGATTGTCTATCTTTATCACACAGGAATAAACTTTTGAATTAAGAAATTATACTGAAAATCGCTGAAAACAAAAGAGTGTTCCTTACTTTCCACATTATATTGTGAGTATATGAGACTATGGCGAGTCTATTTATTTATGTAACGTCATTGCCCACCCCATTCCTTCTACCCTTTCCTTCCCATAGGAGATATATATTTAATTAAATTTTTTATAATAACAACTCTCTTTTTATAACTTTTGAAGGTTATTCCCATCAATGCAATATATCATTGAAGAAGATGATAACACTAATTATCTAAACGAAAATAGACACAGAAAAATAGAAAAAGATAATGGTCGCAACTGGTCCCAGATGCGACCATTATCTTTTTATGTTTTTCTTTGTTCGGATCTTTGTCATATTTTTGTTAAATTATTAGTGTTATCTTCTTTTTAATAAGATATATTTAATTTTTAACTTTAGTGTACATTTACTCCTGATGATGTGAATACCATTCACGAAATATGCAGATTGTGTATATAAATAAAGTGATGTAAACCTTCGACCAAGGATTTTATTGATTGACGGATGTTAATTAAGTTGTTGGTCTTTTTAATAAAAAAAATTAATAAGCTAGGTACATCTAAAATAACATTTTTTTGTTGATATGAAGCGATTACTTTGTGATGTGACATTATTAACTTAAAATTAAACAATAACTTTGTAAACACCACTTTTATTTTTTATGCTAACTTTATGCCGAACGGGTTTCACTACAACCGTAGCTACTTCAGGGCAGTATAATACTCTACTAACATTAGTTTACAAGTGTGTTATAGTATATGATTTAACAAAATGGGCTGCACTCCTCAAGTGAAGGAGGAAGCAGGCGTAGATGGAGAATTGTTTGAAGTGTTTATGGCTTTCCTTAGTTCAAGTGCCTCTAAATTGTCCAACCTTATACCGACATTGTTTTTATGAATAAGACCATAAATTTGATAAAAACTCAGGCGCCACCCTTATTCATTAAAACAATATCGCTTTTGCTTCGGCTTCCCCTAGTTTGAGTGTTGGTTACCATATTTTTAATACAATAGGAACTGGTTACAAAAATAGCCGGTTCCTCAGATCAACTGTGATCCAGTGACAGCTAGTCACCGGGACAAAGTAACTGCGGCAGGTAATGACGTCATATGTAAATAATAGCCGCGTGGTACTATTGCCAGTTAAAATAACAATCATATTACCTTCAATCTCTCCATATATGAAGAGATACACAAATTTTTAGCGTAAATGGCGGCATCTTTTGGCATTATTAGCTGCTTGCTCGAATTCAGTTCGATTATTATAGTACGCAGATGGCTTGGCATAAGACGCGGTGTCAGATTTGCAATCTTAGTCGGATTCTTAAATTTCAACCATATTGACGTTATCCTATAATAACGTTCGATATACATATAGGACTAATGATTACCTTAAAACACCTTCACGGACACGCCAAAATCAAAGTGATTTACCCTGTGATACTTAAAAGCGAAAATAATAAAATCATAAAGGATGGACCCCCTTAAATGTACAATTATGATTAAATTGTTACATCTATGTAATTTTTTTTCATTATTAATTATTATACTAGTTTTTTTGTACAGTACGCCTCACGACGAAAAAAGTAGATTTCTAATTTTCTCTTATTTAAAAAAGCTAAACCAAAATTTATTCTGAAATATCTACCTACTTAATTATAAATCATGTAAAAATACATGAAAGGTAACATTTTTTAAAAAATTTCCTATAAGGAATTATGTATTTTGTCCAAAGTAACATCACTATCTCAATGACAGTAATTATACAAAACTTTCTTCAGACAGGTATGTGCTAGGTACCAATTACACTCATATTGGAGTAGATAAGAAAATGAATTAAATATAAATAAATTTGATGTAAGTTAACCTCTGAAGTGCTCCGCTACATATAAAGTATGTTTATTTGTGTTTCAGTATTCTTCCTCATCTTTTTTGTGGGCATTGCGAGCAGCCACCAAACTGGACCGGACGGTCAGCTGACCGATGCCATCAACCAATTTTCTACGCAATTAAATTGGGTAATGTCATGTCAAGAGATACAATCCTAATTCTGGTACACCAAATACGAATATTTATGTCATTGCAGTGAATTATTTTTGGAACAAATACGAATATTTATGTCATTGCAGTGAACTATTTTTGGAACACCGTCTAAGAAATATTTAATGGTAGTGAACTAATCTATAACATCAATTATTATGAAACATCACATGATAGTGAACTGTTCTAGAATACCAATTATTATGAAACATCACATGATAGTGAACTGTTCTAGAATACCAATTATTATGAAACATCACATGATAGTGAACTGTTCTAGAATACCAATTATTATGAAACATCACATGATAGTGAACTGTTCTAGAATACCATTTTTGAAATATCTCCAGGTAGAGAATTATTCAGGTTAATCAATTATCATGAAATATCTCATCGTACTGAACAGATGGTCCGCTGAACACGGCCATCAATCAATTTTGTACGCAATTAAATTGGGTAGTGTCTTCTAACATCAAACATTCTAAAACAAACTCTCCATTTTGTTTGTATCTGACGTATTTACCAGGCACATTAAAGTTCGTTACTTTGGTTGGATAGGATTCTAACTTCGCCTTACCATGTTCTGAAATGTAGAAACACAATTATTATAAAATGAAATTTCACAAAAATGATGTTGTTGTTAATTTCAAAATGGGTTTCGTGGCATTAATGAATTCCCTTTTTGCGTAAATTTCCAAAAATATGTATTTTCATTACCTAAGTACTCATATTTGGTTGTCCTACAGCGGGAAACTCTTCCTAGTTGGACAGTCAAAACATTATATCATTTGTCTTGCAGTATGATCTTTTGTATTGCAGGCGGTCTCCCAACACAACAACAATGGCGGCCATAACCTCTTTGTTGGCGGAATGTCGGCTCACATTATTTTGGCCTTGCTGTCTTACGGCGCCACAGGAAATACCCTCAACGAGCTGAACAACGGTCTTTACCTGCAAGATAACAATGTGAGTTTCCCTGATGTCTCGTCCAAGAATCTCGCCCTATATGGGTATGTTGGAAAAACTAGAAGGTTTGGACGGACCGCTTTAAGCAAATTCAGTAATTTCTTCTAAAACAGGGGCGGGGAACTTTTTTGCCGTCGGGGGTCATTTGGATGTTTGTAGTATCACCCAAGGGCCGCATACAGGTTAAATTTATAATAAATTGCTATCAGAAAGCGAGAATGTTATCCCTTGAATAGACCACTAGCACCACATTTTTAATTTTTTTTTTACGGTTTAATCAAATATTCTAAGACATTCTGTATTTTTTTTTTTTATTCGTATTTTTGAAACCCTGGCAATTTTTTGAAAATTTCAATCCGAAAAATCAGACCATTTTTTTTAAACCGGAAAGATGGGACATAATTTTATGGGTGCGAAAAAACGATAATTACATAGCCGAAAATCATTTTAAAAAAATAATGTTTTCCACAAGAAAGGGCACAGGTGAATAATGAGGCATACCAAAAATATTACATCTCATAAATATTTCTTTCCTTGATCCATCTTATTGATCATAAATCATTACAATGTTGAACATCTATATTACTAAATCCAATGTAATATACTTGTACTTGTAAATTATAATAATAATACGAATATTATAAAATTTGATTTTGTTCAAATCAGTACCACTACCACTATGCCTCTAAAACACATACAGACAGCGTAAAATGTACGGGGTTCTCTTCATAACATCTGTCAAAAAGTCAAACCAAATCATAAGTTCGCAGAGAACAAACAATAAATCTAGTGAACCTTAAATGACAATTTCTAAAATTCGCCTGATATTCTAAAATTCCAAAATTCTAAAATTCCTCTAAAATCGCCTGTGTTGCCATATAAAAAAATAAATCAGTGTGGAATTTTACAAAATTAATTGGAACATTTTCGGAGACGGGACATTTTCATGTAGTGACGTCACGGGCCCAAATAATGGATTTATTTATTTAAAAATAAAAAAAAACGTATTTCTAAAATTTTTTACTAACATTTTCGTAATCTTGGTAAAAATACCTAACCACATGATTTTTTCTATGTCGTTATGAAATCCATGCAAGTAGCCTGTTGCGTCGGCATCCATTTCATTATGTTTAGAACACAACGTTAGTTTTAACTTAAGATTGATTCTCCGTAAGATTCCACGACCTTAAATAATTACAGGCAGACTTAAGGATACCTTAAGCTTAAAAATAACATGCTCCCTAAATGCAAACTAATATTATGTACCATGAAAATATTCACAATTATCCTACGAGGAGTTGCCGAGACTTCAGGCTTCCCAAAACTAAACTTACGTGTACACAGAACTGCGTGTTTTATAAAGGTCAAAAACTTTATAATAACCTACCAAATTCCATAAAGGAAGCCTCAAGTCTTGGCACTTTTCGGAAAACATGTGCTACATACATTAAGAAAAATTAATGAATTGTATTTATTTGTATTAACTGTATGTCTTAAACCCTATTGTTTGTATTTCTAACTGGAGGAACTGTATTTCTTTTTTTTAAACTGTATTCTTTCCGTTATAATTTTATGACTCTATTTATTTTATTATGTATTTTATATGTTTTTTAATACTAGATGTATGAAATTTGCTTACATCTAAATAAAGTTACAAAAACAAACAAAAAACAAAATACCTACGTTGAGTTTTTCTCAGTTCTAGGCTTGTTTTGTCATTTGAACTAAATGATTACTTGTTTTCTTCAGGTCAAAGCAGCCTACCACCAAGTCATCCAAAATATGAATTCCTACCAACAAGTCAAATTTCAATGGTCGGACAAGGTGTACATCCAGAATGGACAAAAACTTAACCCCAACTTCCAATCCAATGCCAATCAAATTTTCGGCGCCGAAGTGGGAAACATCGATTTCTCCAATGGCGATCAGGCAGCTGACCAGATAAACTCTTGGGTAAGATGAACAAGCTAATGTAATGGAAAACAGATTATAACATTACATTATTATTTATATTTCCACTAGATATCTGGGTTAGTTGGAAAAAATTGCCAACCTGCTAACAAGCCCGTCTACCGTTAGCCTAATTTTTATTTCAGTTAACCGGTTCCTACCGAATTTATAAAATGGTCACTCACACTCAAAATGGGCGAAGCTGAACCAAAGCCACCAACCTGCAGGTGGTTTTTAACTGCTAGTAATTAACTAATGTTTTGGCAGTTCTACCAATTTACAACTATCAAACAATGGAGTTTGCATTCTGGTGATGATATAGATCCACTGGCTCTGCAGCACAGCCAGGATTGCTCTATCAGTTGTCAAGTAAATAAAAAGCCATTTGTTACAATGATCAAATTGTAAAGTCTTCTGGTCTCTGTTTAGGTTGGAGACAAGACCCAGAATACAATCAAGAACCTTGTGAACGGCGGCGATTTTGCCAATACCATTACAGCACTTGTCAATGCCATGCACTTCCAGGTTGGTAAACTCACATGATTTATAGCAGGTAATATCTGTTAATAGCAACAAAGAAGCCATTTGTTCACAGTTGATGTTGGCATCATGAGTTGGCTCGTAAGTAGAACGAGCTACCACCATCTGTTTTTCCTCCTTCGTATAATCTGGACCTCTTCAAAACCCGCAATTAATAAATCCCTACCCTAGCTTCACACAAATGATGGGCTGGAGAGTTGGAGGGGAAAGGAAGGAGAGGAAGTTCTGGGAAGAAAACAGGTAAGAGTTGTAGGAAGAATCTGGAGGTCGATGTATCCAGGAGGGGTCGGATCCATAATTTCATCCCTCCCATTGTTGTGCGGCGATGGGTCGAGAGAGTCCGGCTGGAGAGTTGACACACACTGACCCCGATATTTCCACTCATCCCTGATACCCTTTTCCCCACAGCTTACCAAAGAAGACATAGGCCACTAGGGAAATTATCATTTTCCTCAGGGCCTCCTGTGTGGAGCTAATGTAAAAAAAGTAAATTGGCTCTTTTAACGTTAAAAAACATAAATCCATCACTGTGCATTGAACGGAGCGACCGGCACCGATACCGAGCATTCCGTTGGATAAATTGAACGACAGTCCCCTCACGCCCCTTTTGCCCCTCATGACAGTTTATTTTACATACCTACATTTTGCGAGGATCGTAGACTCTATTTATGTATTTCAGTGACTGGTTATGTTTAGGTGAGGCAAACAGGTTTTAGAAAAGTCGTTTGAATAAAATCGTAATAATAAGACAAAAAATTTAAAAATTGTGGCAATTGACAAATATGTAATGTGTTTGTATCTCAGGGCGCCTGGGATAAGCCGTTCGACCCGAAAAACACAGCAAAACAGGATTTCCATGTCAACGGCACTACTAAACAGGTTGACACGATGCATCAGCAATACGATACCAATTACGGGGAAAATGCTGAATTAGACGCAAAGGTAATGTAACATTTTTTAATAATTAATAATCACGGCCTCCGTGGCAGAGAGATAAAAAGCGAGAATGTTATTTAGTCCGATTTAACCCTAGAAAGAAAATATTATTTTTACTTACGTTAAAGATAATGATACATACGTCTTAGAGACGTATCGAAGTTTAAAAGTGTATATTTGACATTTTATCATACTTACACAGTTGAAAGGTAGTTGAAAAATTAGTTTAGGGTTTTGTTCTTTGAATAAAACCAAAATAATTATAAAAAATATACATGGTGACCGGTGCAAAAAGCATTAACTTCGGGAGGTGGTTCTACATGATATTATAAGTAAAAGAGATGAACAACTTTTTTCGAAATTCCAACATTTAGGGGTAGTTTTGTGGTAAAAAGATAAAATTAGTCCGGCTTTATTATTTTCCGCTGTTAAGATACGTGCCCGGCAGGCTTTCAGCAAGTAAGATCGTACTTCACACTAAGGATTTTTAGTAGGTACGTCTGTTTATATGTGAAAACAAAAATTCGAATATCGGAAAAAGTTGTTAATCTTTTTTACTTTTACCATCATGTAGAATCACCTCCCAAGGTTAATGGACTTTACCCCCGGACACCCCGTATTATAATTTTAAAAAATTTCAAAATTCTGTAAACCTCTTAAAAATCAATTACAAAAAATTAGGCCTTTTTTAAAATTAAAAAATAATGTTTCATTTTATGTCTAAATCGTAGACTAGACATAAAATGTCTAGTCTACGATAGTAGCTACTTAGTCTACGCTACTTAGTCTACGCTAGCTCCTGCTTGGTCCTTTCTGTATGGTCCACCAGGCAGACACTGAGGTCCACAAAGTCTCCTGGTTCCACAACGACCTCTTTGGATATCTGCGCATTCTTACGTAACATATTGTATGATGGGTTTGCAAATGACTCTTGAGATGACAGAATCCTGTTAAATTCTTTAGTAAGTTTTTATTCATATTAAGCAGTTTGTCTGGTTCGTTTCATTTAGGTTATTATCATGTAGCACTCCGCTTCAATAATCTGTGCGAGATAAATCATTTAATTATGTTATTATTTAATCCACAGATCTTGGGGATGGATTTTAATGGTAACGAGATGTCAGTGATTGTCATTCTGCCCAACAAGCTCGATGGTCTTAACGACCTGGAGAAGAAGTTGGCAAACACCAATATTGAAAACATGGTTAAAAACCTTACACAACAAACTGTCGATGTATCCCTGCCCAAGTTCGGAGTCGGGAATGCTAACGTTTTTAATGATGTCCTATGCAAAGTGAGATTTTCTTTTTATTCAAATTCCTATCCACTAGATTTAATATTATTTATTATGGTGGTATATTCCAGAGTGGGATTTTGCATGCTGTCTGGCAGTCAGTACACCTATTTCTTCCGTAACCATTCCTCTCCAATCCGCAGGCCTTCCCGTTCTGCTTCACTCTACTTCCACGCAGTCAGTATACCTCTTCCTTTCGTAACCATTCCTTTCCAGTCCGAAGGCCTTCCCGTACTGCGTCGATCTACTTCCCCGCAGTCAGCACACCTATTCTTCCCGTAACCATTCCTCTCCAGTCCGCAGGCCTTCTCGTCCTGCTTCAATCTACTTCCACGCAGTCAGTATATCTCTTCCTTCTGACTTTCTATAATGGCGGGCAATAACTCTCTCTCCTCCTTCCTACAACATGGGTCTCTTCAAGACCAATGTTCATTCCTTCCTCTCCTCAAAAAGACCCTCCACACAGCATCCCAGATGACATAGGCCCTGAGGGAAATTATTTTCCTCAGGGCCTCCTGTGTGGAGTTAATATAAAAAAAAAAAATAAATAAAAAAAAAAAATTTACATGTCCGTGGTTCATTTTATTTCGGAATGATAATTTCTTTTGTAGGTTCTCAAGATTTTTTCTTTAAAATATTGCTATTCTTGTTTCTTAGATGTGGATTAGGCACTATGTGAACTTTCATAAGATTTCAACTAACTTATCCCTTTTTAATAGCTCGGCATTTGCTCCATGTTCAAACCCAACGCTGAACTCAATGGTATCCTGGCCGATTTTAATGCTCATTTGCATGTCACCAATGTCCACCACAATACCTATATCAATTTGCATGAGGGTGGAGTTACATCCGGTGCTGGCACTGGTAAGTTTATACTTGTGTACCTTTCTTTAATTGATACTGTTTTGGACGCCTACTTTAACATTTTACCCGCGGTTGATGCACACTACGTGATTTGGAAAATCAAGCCCACCACAGCTTCGCTGATGCATACGCGACTGGCGACCTAACGTCATACGTGACTGACGGCCCAACGTCATAGAGGGACTGATGACCCAACGTCATACATGACTGACACCCAACGTCATTGACATTCATGATATTCGTTTCACGCGTCTTGTTTGAAATCGAAAAAGACAGAAGATGCTAGAATGATGACGTCACATACGATCTCTCGCTTGGGGCTAGTATAGTAAACAAAATGTATCTGTTTACCGCACAAGAGTCCCCCAACTGCTCCCGTCTGGAGCCAGTGAGACAATGGCATCCCCAATTGGGGTAAGTTGTGAGGCTGAAGGTAGTGGTGAGGGGAATGAAATTGGAAAGAGGAAGGTGGGGAAGTACATGGCTATCAGATCTGGTCACCAAACACGGCTAAAGCCATTTCAAGCGAAGTTTCAATTCTGAATGGCGGTCTTACACCAGGGCGATACTGAGAGTATCTTCTGGAACGTGCCGCAAATATATTATATATTAATTTTAATTAATTATATGTGAAATATCACAAAATTAAGAGCCATCGAACGATGATCTTGTGATCGTACCCTAACGGTACAGGGCGGTTTCGATGAGAATGATTAATTATTCTCCATACCAGCATTTTAACATAATACCTTAACTCAAAATCGATTTTATTTCATTCAAAATTGCTTTGATAAATACCTGCATTCAAAAATGCTCAATCTCGTGATGACAAAACTATTAAATTTAAGTATTTTTTATAATTTTTTTTTTTTTTTATAAGTATTTAGAATTTTTCAATAATGTCTAAGCTAAATAATAATGTAATATTTTTTTTTAAATATAATAGTTTGTAAGACCGTAAATAAATAGACAAACTGAAGTATTTTCGTCACAAAACAAGTGCACGGATATTTTTTTTACGATTTTATTTGAGCTAAAATTAAAATTGTAAAAGCAGCTTTCCCAAATAATTTATCGATTTATTTTACTGCATGATTATATGATTTGAAATGTGTGTTGTATAATTCAAAATTTAACAAATCTGCCAACGATCTACGGTAAAACCTTATTGTACTAAAAATAAACATATTTTCTCAAAATTTGCGACATAGCTTTACTAGATAAAAGAAAAGACTTTCGAAATCTAATATATAAAATTCTCGTGTCACGGTGTTTGTTACCATACTCCTCCGAAACGGCTGGACCAATTTTGATGAAATTTTGTGTGCTTATCTGGTAGGTCTGAGAATCGACCAACATCTATTTTTCACACCCCTAAAAGTAAAGGGTGTTCCACTCCGAAGAAAATTATTTTCCCCATACATTTTGTATGGAACGAATTCTCCTATTTTGAAAGAACTGCAGCAATATTGTAAGGGGTATAATATTGAACTGTGAACCGGGGGAGGGGGGAGGGGGAAAGGAACTCAGGAAGGGGGGTTAGCGGGACGGGGTAAGGGGAGAAGTGGAGTGGGGAGAGGGAGAGGGAACGCGAGACGGGAAAGGATACGCAGGGAGAAACAATTTAGATCAAGGTATGGTATACGCAGGGAGAAACAATTTAGATCAATTCAGCTAATAAGTTGACAACAGTTTTTGATTCTGAGGCGGTACGAAGTTTGCCGGATCAGCTAGTCAATTTATATTATTCTTTATTATAATTTATGTTATTCCCTCTTAACCAAATAAAATTTCTTTGCGCACGCCGCGCCGGGTTCAAACCCGCGACCTTCGGATTGTGAGTAGAGAGTTTTATCTCGGGACCACGGAGGCCACAGAGGAGTATTTTATAGTTTATTCATTTCACCTTCAACTAATTCATTTCTTACCTTTTTAATTTATGGTTGTACTTTATACTTAATACTTTTGGATTATTACTTTTTACATTTTACTTTTTACTTTACACTTATAGTGTTACATTCTTAATATTGTTGTAATATTCATATATTAATTTAATTATGTAAATGGAACATGTTGTGTAAACATAAATAAAATCTGACCAATCAACTGGACGATCGATATATTCAAAATAAAAGTCAGTAAACGCCCGGGTTGCCGGCAATGAAATTGAGTTAACTTAGGAACTTTTATTTTCTCGAATGCTGGTTAACTTAAAGGATTTACTACTTGGAGTTCTTCAGATATGAAATAATTAGAGGAGGGGTAAGTGGGGGGTAACGGTCTTGGCCTATGGATGTGAGGCGGGAACACTGACAGCAAAGTCAGCGGAACGGCTGGATATCTTCGAAAGAAAGGTACTTCGAAGAATCTTAGGAGCGGTGCGAGAGGGAGAGGCATGGAGAATCTGCCACAATAATGAACTCTATGATATTTACCAAGCTCCCAGACTCTCCACCCATTTAAGACTCCAAAGATTAAGATGGGCCGGACATGTGCACCGAATGCCAAGCACACGAGTACCGAAGAAGGTTCTGACAGGACACCCGGGAGGTAAACGAAAAGCGGGCAGACCTAGACTGAGATGGGAGGATGATGTCAGGAAGGATGCAAGAGGATTACTCCATGTTGCAGATTGGAAGACGACGGCCGAAGACAGAGGGCGGTGGAGGCTTATTTTGAAGGAGGCCAAGGCTCGAAATGGGCTGTAGCGCCATTGAAGAAGAAGAAGTGGGGGGGGAGATTAGGGAGTTTAAAATTTGGGAAGGTTAGGGGGTGTCAGGGTTTATTCAGAGGTCAGAGTTTATTTGGATTCTGTTTTGATACATGTGTTTTTTTTTATTCCAGGGAAGGTAGTGTCACATACTAATCATCATTCAAAGAGATCTGCCCCACATCAGTTCCAAGCTGATCATCCATACTTCTTCGCAGGGATCAATAAAGATTATCAAATGGTCTTCTCCGGGCATTTCACCGGATCAAATAATAATTAAGCGTGAGTAGTAATATTGCCTTGTTATTGCTAAACACACATATTTCATTCTTCTTAAAATGTTCACATTGTTCCAACATAAAATGTCATATTATTAAAGTTAGAGGAGTGGTAAGTTTTTACTTTCCATGTCGATGATGGATATTTGAAATGCTGTAAAAGAAAAAATGTTAATTGTTTGGGAGAGCGAAAAGAAAGTTTTTTTATTTAAAAAAACATATCTCCTGTTTTTGTACACCGATAATTATGAATTTTTATTATAAAACGATATTACTTTCAGAGATTTCCGGACATAAACATACAGAACTTAAATTTGAATATACACAAATAACATTGAATAGAACTTTCAGAATACTTAAATACTTTTTTTTGCATATCTTTTTGGCATTATACATTTATAAATACTCTCTCATTATAAATTTAGTCATATTAGATTTGTTAAAGAATTTTTACATAAAAATGCAAAAATCAGTCATTTTAAATACATGATTACAGGATTACAAAAGATTTATGAAATATTTATATTGAGGGATCAGTAGGATTTACAGGTCCAATTAGGAGTTCCACCGAGCCGAACCCTTTGATATGAAAATATCTGGAGTCGGTGAATTATTTTCCCATTTGGTCTCTTTGACATGTTGTTCTTGTATTATTTTGTATTTATTATACTTATAAAGTGCAAGTGGATTGACTAGGTGATCATTTGTGGAAAAGTGCGTGAAAGGGTTAAGTTTTTCCTCCGGTAACGATTTAAACCGGACATAAAATCTAAAGCGTATTGGATAATTTGTAGAGCGCCGTTTTTGTGAAAAATCACCTCAAGGACGCCTCACCTTTAATAACAGAATTTAATTTTTTTTTTTTTTTTTAAAAAGAAAGACAAACATTCCCGGGTTACGAATAACCCAACAATGTTTGAAAATCTCCTACTACCACCACAGAAAGCCGAAAATATTGCTTGTGTTGTGATGGAGGACTTGGCCAGCCGAGGAATCGAACACGCGACGCTCGGGTGGGACCCAAGCGCTATGCCACTCAACCACTGACCGTTTATTTATTCAGGAAAAAAAACTCTTACAATGTATGTCGTAAAAGATACACTTATTATCCTAGAAATATGTAGATGACGCAGATCAAAAGAAAAAAAAAAGTAGAAAAATTACATATTTAACAAATTTTTAGATTTATGCTTCTTAACAGCACTTCAAATTTCTAAAAAACCTGGTATTCGATGTTTGCGAGGCGGGTATGGGTACCTCCGCTTCAGGAACCATTTATTCGATAACCAACACCCTTGCAACAGGTCACCCCAAATGGTTCGCTACGTTTGGGGACTTCGGGACTAGAAGGGTTCATGGGGTGAGGTTTGTCTAGGTCTTGGCGGCGGATCGGGAAAGACTCGTTGAGGGAGACCGTTTGACCTCTCCGGCCAGACTCTCTCGACCCATCGTCTTGCATCGCAGTGGTAGGAACGGATTCACTCGTCTGTAAAGATCCAAGAGGGAAAAGTTCTCAGAGGTGTCCTCAGCTCCCCTCTCCACTCCCCCAGGCTATTGCGGGCCATGTTTCCACTCCCTGAACGATGGGTCTGCCACACTCCCTTCGCTATTAGTTCCCATTAAACAGTTTTTTGGGGATTGAGAAGTAATGCATGCTCTTGTGCCCAAGAACAACTCTACACAGGTCGCTACGAGTATTTACCATGAGATGAGCATTTCTTACTTCAAATGGTAAATATATTGTACACAGTTGAAGGGACAACAGTTAGTTAATGCAAATACCCTTTTGAGGAAGCTGCACTTCTTCGACGGCCTAAGGACTTGTGGACTTCAAACAAACCACCAGAGTGTGGGATTAAAACATGCTTGGAAGTGGTTCTGTATGATGCAAAATAATCATTATATTTTAATATTTATAGTTCTAGTTTTGTGTTTTGATTGTTAAAAATACATCATGATTTTATGGATTCACTGAATATTTCTTTACAATTATCGGGTTAAACATGAGATTCACAATCCCTGTTTAGTCGAGGTATTTTCTTTTATTTTGATTATTATTCTGCAACAGAATATTATTCAAATTACAGTACAATTTAGGCAGGAGACTCTTCAATACTAGTTTTAAGGCATATAGAAAACAGTCACATACATCCAAATGGTTTGCAAGTTCATTTAACAGCACCACTACCCTCGTCATGCTATGCTTTGCCAGGACTTCGGTTCTGCCGTTTGGTACTCTGAACAGTTCAAATGCTTTGGCAAAGTCGGGTAAACTACATCTGTTTGGTGCCTCGAGTCAGAACTCAGAACCTCCTTTGAAAAATCATCTAAAGTGATGAAAAATATATAAAAAATGAAGTGTTCAGTTGACTTAATTCTGAGTTGGCATGGAACCCTAATAAGTGTGTCATTGTCTCCAGCTATTGTGTTTCCACAGTGTTAATTGATGCATTACAAAGCAGTTTTCATAAATACACTTTTTTCTTTTCCAGGATGTACAGTTCCTTCCATTAACGCTATTGTTTCCACATCAGGCGATATTATCCTACACAAACCGGAGCTGATCACCCATTCATCTGCGCGATCAGAAATGGACAATCGGACATCCCTTTCGTGGGGAGAATTACAAACTTTTCTTTTTTCCTTTTATTCAGAAATATATATGAAATGTAATTACTTTTAATAAAATGCTTATTTGAAAACAAATAATTGTACATCTGATTTCTTGTAACTTGTCGGATCTAACCTAAACAATTGAATGTCGGATACAGGGAGATAAGTTGGGCTAACGATCAAATTTATCAATAAGCCCATAATAGTGAAGATAACTCCAAAAAACTCAATGATCAAGTGACACTTTTCCTCCTATTACACCGAAATATAATATTGCCATGCATTGCATCTCCACCTATCTGTAGGACTATTGAAGTTTAAAAACCTATGCAGTTCAAGGAGAACTAATGAAACCTTTTAAAAAGCGCTGCAAGTAACAGATTCAACTATTTTGACAAATAATAATTTCAACACATTAAAAATATAAATATAGAAGGAAACCATTTGTGGAAGCATGCACTCACTAAAAAAATAATGGTTAAGTACTGACTTTTGTGTCAAGAGTATAGTTTGGCAAGAAAGTCTAGAAATTAAATCAATTGGAACTAAACCTGTTCATTACTATGGCAACACCGAATTATATGACGTTTCCTATCATATTCCTATGGCTGTCGTGTTAGCGGGTGTTACGGTTGATTTATTGTCTTAAATCTGAGTAGAATATCGCTGATTTGATAATATGTTTATTCATTGTTTGCCTGAATTTAATTAAAATGAATAAATTATTACATAGTGATACAAGAGGGGTTACATTCTGCGTTTTTCAATGCTGCCTAGCCGAGTGTCACGCGAAGAAGCTTTTGTTTGATTTAGAAGAAGTTTAAAAACGAACTGCAGAAATGAATGGTACGTAGTATAGTTTGTTTAATAAATTTCATTAGTATTACAAGATTTATGCCAATTTTCGAGCGATAATAATCATTACAATCTGATTTGAGGTTATGTTAAAAAAATTCGAATTTGACATTTCGATTTGACAGTTCATATGCGGCCACAGGAAAAAGGGAATAAGTCAATAAAAAAATAATAATATGCAACTTCTTTAAACTCGTAGAAAAGTTCCTTTTTTTCTCGTTTTCTCTTTTTTTCTTTCTAAGTGAATATTATCTAGTGTGTGTTTTTAAAACTACCTTCTATAATAATAATTTTTATGATGTTTTTCACACACAGGTAAATCTGAAACAACGGTAAGACGAATCGTCAAGGAAGGGGAAAAGGCAGATGGAAAATTTGAAACACCGGGAAAACGGAAAATGGGCATAATAATAATAATATGTAATAGCATAAGTGCTGATGATTGGAAAAATTGTTGCAAACACTTGATGAAAATTGAGGCAGAATATTATGCATGAGGCAGTACTATATATGATGATATCGATGAACTGCGTTTAGATGAAGATGAAGATACGGAAGAAGAAGAATCACACGAAGACAAAGACAATAATTACATGTCGGGTGTTGAATTAATAGACTTAAATTTTTAAGTACCTACGTTTTTATATCGAAATAAACGCCCACTTAAAACTTGTTTTGTTTTATTTTGCTTCTATTAAATTACAGTTTTTTGTGCAATTTTTTTGAAAATACAAATACGCTATGAAATATGCATTTTGCCAGAAGTGTTTTTTTAAAACATACGTTCTTTGTCTTATGAGCCATCTTGGTGTTGCCATTTAAAACTAGAAAACGATCGCAGCGCCATCATTTATTTTCTACACTTTCTTGCCAAACTGTATGTTTGGCAAGAAAGTCTAGAAATTAAATCAATTGGAACTAAACCTGTTCATTACTATGGCAACACCGAATTATATGACGTTTCCTATGGCTTTCGTGTTACCGGGTGTTACGGTTGATTTATTGTCTTAAATCTGAGTAGAATATCGCTGATTTGATAATATTTTTATTCATTGTTTGCCTGAATTTAATTAAAATGAATAAATTATTACATAGTGATACAAGAGGGGTTACATTCTGCGTTTTTCAACGCTGCCTAGCCGAGTGTCACGCGAAGAAGCTTTTGTTTGATTTAGAAGATGTTTAAAAACGAACTGCAGAAATGAATGGTACGTAGTATAGTTTGTTTAATAAATTTCATTAGTATTACACGATTTATGCCAATTTTCGAGCGATAATAATCATTACAATCTGATTTGAGGTTATGTTAAAAAAATTCGAATTTGACATTTCGATTTGACAGTTCATATGCGGCCACAGGAAAAAGGGAATAACTCAATAAAAAAATAATAATATGCAACTTCTTTAAACTCGTAGAAAAGTTCCTTTTTTCTCGTTTTCTCTTTTTTTTCTTTCTAAGTGAATATTATCTAGTGTGTGTTTTTAAAACTACCTTCTATAATAATAATTTTAATGATGTTTTTCACACACAGGTAAATCTGAAACAACGGTAAGACGAATCGTCAAGGAAGGGGAAAAGGCAGATGGAAAATTTGAAACACCGGGAAAACGGAAAATGGGAATAATAATAATAATATGTAATAGCATAAGTGCTGATGATTGGAAAAATTGTTGCAAACACTTGATGAAAATTGAGGCAGAATATTATACACGAGGCAGTACTATATATGATGATATCGATGAACTGCGTTTAGATGAAGATGAAGATACGGAAGAAGAAGAATCACACGAAGACAAAGACAATAATTACATGTCGGGTGTTGAATTAATAGACTTAAATTTTTAAGTACCTACGTTTTTATATCGAAATAAACGCCCACTTAAAACTTGTTTTGTTTTATTTTGCTTCTATTAAATTACAGTTTTTTGTGCAATTTTTTTGAAAATACAAATACGCTATGAAATATGCATTTTGCCAGAAGTGTTTTTTTTAAAACGTTCTTTGTCTTATGAGCCATCTTGGTGTTGCCATTTAAAACTAGAAAACGATCGCAGCGCCATCATTTATTTTCTACACTTTCTTGCCAAACTGTAAGTGGTGCATGCAAAACGAATGTAAAGTTTTTTTTTTAATATGTTGTTAACCAGGTTTAAAAACATAGGTTGGAGAAAAACGCGTTTACTGGAGGATAATTCAACATACAAACAGTTTCAAATGGTTTCACATAAAATGCAATATCTACGTCAATTTTACGAATTCATTTAAAACATTTGGTGAAAGCTTTTTCAGCAAATTCATCTTTGAGAAAACGAAATAATAAAATAAAAAAGGTGTGTGGTGCCTTAAGGGGGGAAATACCTTCATTCTAAAAGTCATTAAACAGCCGATGGTGACCCTTTTCATTCTAAAAGTCATTAAACAGCTGATGGTGACCCTTTTCATTCTAAAAGTCATTAAACAGCTGATGGTGACCCTCTTCATTCTAAAAGTCATTAAGCAGCTGACGGTGACCCTCTTCATTCTAAAAGTCATTAAGCAGCTGACGGTGACCCTCTTCATTCTAAAAGTCATTAAACAGCTGATGGTGACCCTCTTCATTCTAAAAGTCATTAAGCAGCTGATGGTGACCCTCTTCATTCTAAAAGTCATTAAGCAGCTGACGGTGACCCTCTTCATTCTAAAAGTCATTAAACAGCTGATGGTGACCCTCTTCATTCTAAAAGTCATTAAGCAGCTGATGGTGACCCTCTTCATTCTAAAAGTCATTAAGCAGCTGACGGTGACCCTCTTCATTCTAAAAGTCATTAAACAGCTGATGGTGACCCTCTTCATTCGATTTACTAGAAAATCAAATAAATCACCAATACAAAAATAGTACGAAAAAATTAATTTCAGATGTAATTTCGGTTTATCGGTTTACCACTTGTACCAAGAGTTTCTGTACACCGTGTATACTAGTCTTGCGGCACGCTCCAGAGATTCTCTCGATATCGCGCTGGTTCGACCACCATTAAGAATTGAAACATTATTTGAAATGGATTAGCCATGTTTGATGACCGGACCTGAATAGCCAGGCACATCCAAACCTTCCACTTTCCACCTCCTTCCACTCCTCTAAACCTTCAGTCACACAACACAGCCCAATTGGCGATAGTGCAACTGGCTCCAGAATGGATGATAATCTCAGTATCACCCTGGTGAAAGACCACCATTCAGAATTGAAACGTTGCTTACAATGGCTTGATTGGTGACCAGACCTGAGTGGCCAGGTACATCTCAACCTTCCTCCTCCTTCCTTTTTCTCTCCCCTCAACCTTCACACACCACACAACATACCCCAATTGGGTATGCCATAGTCTCACTGGCTTCAGACAGAATGCTGTTATTAAAAAAAAAAACGATGGTTGAAAGTAGTTGGGTCTCTTGTGTATTTTTTAATACTTGTTTGGAAGGTTGATAGGGACCCGCACGGGAGTGACTATTCCCCTATCCTCAATGATTCATTTTATTAGCTCATAAAAGTTTATACGAACAAAGGCACAATGTTTTGTACTTTTACCAGTGTAAGATTAGCGTGTTGATGGCACCACCTTACAAGGGTTAGAGTGAAGCTGAATGTTCACTCTACCCGAGTTATGCCTGTGGATCTCGATATGATACGTTTACTGAAACAAATAGCAAAGGTATTTCACAAAGGGACTTACGATAATTTGATGGCAATCTTGCCCGGTTTGTGGATCCCTCGTGGTCGATTGGCTGTTTCTGGATGGTCCATAGGCAGTTGTTAGTTAGTTTTTATACGATGGGGATGAATTACCGTCGGTAAATTCACTATGCGAATCACGATAGCTTATCACGATATAAACGGTAATGTTGACAGCTGCGTTACGATGGGAAGACTGAAGAAAAACAAACACTTGTTTTTGCTCCTTAACAACGGCTGACAACCGGCAATTATCAGCCAATGTAAACACCCAGTGTGCGAAATTCACCAATAGGTTTGAATTCTGGCCTTTGTACGTGAATCAGAACAAACCTATCGAGATCTTATTAAGGTTATGAAAAAACCAGAATCTCAAAATTCTCTCAGTAAGAGCAATTCTGTGGCATAAAATTATTTTTCAGCGTATGAATCGCCCTATATATCGCGTAATTCAAACCCTTCAAAGGCGTATCGTGACAATATATTAATAGACTGGACCACACTTTCAATACTCGATTTACGTTAAATGAAGGACTAATCGTACCTAATGGACAAAGAACGCTGGAATACATGATGCATACTTGCTTAAATATGTTACCTGCTAAAATTAAAATATATACAAATAATGTAAAAATAAATATTATGTGGAAAAATTGGCTCACCGAAAGAAATAGTTTGTTTATTATTAATTTTTAAACTTTATGAGTAAAATCTCAAATTATAATATTTAATTAAATGTAGACAATATTAGCGAAACTCAATCGAAATCTGGATACAGAAAAATCAGAAAAGATATTGGCTATAATATTTAATTAAATGTAGACAATATTAGCGAAACTCAATCGAAATCTGGATACAGAAAAATCAGAAAAGATATTGGCCAATATCTTTTCTGATTTTTCTGTATCCAGATTTCGATTGAGTTTCGAAATAGTTTGTATTAAACTCTAACACAAAAAATTTCTAACTGCGTAATAAGTTTTATTTTTCAAACTTCAAAGTATAAGGGTGCTTTTTTTCTCATAACACTTTCCGACCGGCAAAAAATGTCAGAATTTTGATGGGCCTCACCAGTAAAGCTCTTAGTTATGATTTCTTGGGGCTGGGCGACTTACTGATTTAGCATGTGCGCGTGAAGGCGCCCTGCATAAGCAGCTACCGCACGATCGATCGATACCGGTGTGGTTCCCAAAAACAGATTTATTTGCTGAAAAGATTTTTTTAAAGACAAACTCACGCTCGTATGAAGCCGGTCGGAAAGGGATAAATGTAATAACAACAGTGGTGGGGGTAACAAATGTAAAATCATGCAAAGTTCAGAATTTTAATTCTAATGTCCTACGCTTGCAAAGTCGTATCTTCTCCTAGCATAAACCTTCTAATAAAAGTGTGTTTATCAGAAGTGACCTGACAGCAAAGATATTGAATATGAGAGATGTGCTATCCGCAGTTTATACCGAGTGGGACTGCGCTTCCGGGTGTCGCTGATTTGTTTACCAATTAACGAATAAACTAAATGAACAAATTCTTTCCGTATTCAAACCATATTCTGACGACCTCCGTAGTCCAGTGGGTAAGACTCTTGACTCACAATCCGGAGGTCGCGGGTTCGAACCCGGCATGCGCAAATAAATTTTATTTGATTAATTTGTGTTATTTCACAATTAATTCATTTAAAATAATATATACTATATTTGCGGCATGTTCCAGAGCGGAAGATACTATCAGTGTAAGACCACCATTCAGAATTGAAAAGTTGCTTGAAAATGGCTTTAGCCGTGTTTGGTGACCAGATCTGAATAGCCAGGTACTTCCCAACCTTCCTCTTCCCCACCTCCTTCCCCTCCCCACTACCCCAGCCTCACAACATACCCCAATTGGGGATGCCATAGTCTCACTGGCTCCAGACGGGAGCAGTTGAGATTCTTGTGCGGTATTCACTGTAAAAAAAAAAAAAAAACCATTTTGTAAACCAATACTAATGCACATCTTCAAAAAATCAACAAAATGAACAAATTATTTTCATATGCAAAGTACTCCGATTAGGTAATAGTCCGCCGACAGTCGCGCGGACATCATAGCATATCTCTTTTGTATTTCAATACCTTTGCTTGACAGGCAGGTATATTTTCTGAACCTGTTTGTAAATAATAAAATTAGATAACGCCTAAGATGTCATAATAAATTGTACAGCTTGAGGTGATTTTTCACAAAAATAGCCCTTTACAAAATTTTCAATTGTTATTATTATTATTATTATTATTCTTATTCAATGGCGCTACAGCCCATTTCGAGACTTGGCCACCTTCCAGATAAGCCTCCACCGCCCTCTGTCCTCGGCTGTCGTCTTCCAAGCTGCAATATGGAATAGTCCTCTTACGTCCTTCCTGACATCCCGGCCTATGTCTGTCCGCCTTTCGCTTACCTCCCATGTGTCCTGTTAGAACCTTCATCGGTACTCGTGTGCTTGGCATTCGGTGCACATGTCCGGCCCACCTTAGTCTTTGGAGCCTTAAATGGGTGGAGAGTCTGAGAGCTTGGTAAACATCATTGTGGCGGATTCAAATTATTATTTTTCCTCAAATATTTATAATTCCAGGAACTCTCCAAAAAAAAACAAAAAAAAAAAACCTTTTTTCATTCAAACGTATCAAGAACAAATCGGCTTCTCTATATTCTGTGTATTTCCAACTTATTATTAAGGGTACTTTTTAAGTCGATTTAAATGTACAAAAGTGTACAAAAAGTTATGATTTTTTAGTTATTATCTTTTCAGGGCGCAAACTGTCAGGGGATCAACTGTCGGATCATACAATGTCAGATCGGACAACTACAACCGGCCAAGGTCTATCCTCCGTCTTTAGAAAAAATATTGCGAAATGTTACGAGTTGTTTGTTTTTTAATAACATTGCGCCACACAGTAAAACAGATATAATCAAAAGGTTTTATTGTTATATCGTTTGTTTTATTGTTAATTTAAATTAGATTTTTAGCATCGGATATAAAAAAAGTAATTCGGAATGATTTTTTTCATGTTGATGACATTTTGACATAGTGATAACGGAAAAACTAATCCTTTTCTTTCTTGCGATCGTTAAAACAAATCAATAATATTTAATCAAGGGTGGGAACCTCCGATCCGCTGGCCATATGCGGACCACGGGCCCTCGAATACTTCTGATCGATAATTCTACCACTTGTTCTTGTGGAACGATTTTACAACATCTGTGTTTCCTCCTTCCTATAAGATGGGTCTTCTCAAGATTCCTGTTCACTTCCTGCCTCTCATCAAAAAGACCGTCCATCATAGAATAAAGAAGAAAACTAGAAGCCTAGTGCTCCGTTTTACTTACACACGCATGACATAGGTCTCAATCTCATCCAGTGATATAGGTCTCAATTCCATTTAGTCCAATAGCCTAGTGCTCCGTATTACTTACTCACGCGTGACATCCAGTGATATAGGTCTCAGTTCCATTTAGTCCAATAGCCTAGTGCTCCGTATTACTTACACACGCGTGACATCCAGTGATATAGGTCTCAATTCCATTTAGTCCAATAGCCTAGTGCTCCGTATTACTTACACACGCGTGACATCCAGTGATATAGGTCTCAATTCCATTTAGTCCAATAGCCTAGTGCTCCGTATTACTTACACACGCGTGACATCCAGTGATATAGGTCTCAATTCCATTTAGTTCAATAGCCTAGTGCTCCATATTATTTACACATGCATGTCATCCAATGATGTAGGTCTGCATCCCATTTGAATTACGTAAATACAGTTTAATATTGAAAAACACTCCTTGTGTTATTCTTTATTTATGCCCTCCCCATAACATCTCCAAAGATGACATGTGTCTTGAGGGAAATTATTTTCCTCATTACCCCCTATGAGGAGTTAATGTAAAATAAAATCATACCTGTACATAAGAAGAACCAAAGATATTCAAATACAGAAGAGATATGATATGGTGTCCGCGCAACTGTCGCCGGACTACGCGCTAATTAGCGTAGTTTTCATACAAAAAGAATTTGTTCATTTCGTTGATTTTTTGAAAATGTGCATTAATATTGGTTAACAATATATTTTGAATAAGGAAAGAATTCGTTCATTTAGTTTAACGTTCGTTTGGTTTATTCGTTAATTATTTGTTCTTTTAGTTTATTTGTTAATTGGTAAACAATATCGGTGACACCCGGAAGCGCAGACCCACATAGTAAAAACAGCAGATAGCACATCTACTTATATTTCAATATATTTGAGTAGAACTGAGCCAGCAGGTATCTTGGGATGATTTGTAAAATGATAGAAAACCCGAATGTCCAATTAAATTTCTGCCAAATATCCACTCAGTCCCATATTCCACGCAGTATCAATCTGCTCATATTATTAAAATCAGCGCTGATACTTAGCAAATATTGGATGTCTTGGGCTATGGTTCGACGGTTCTCATACTAAGAAATATTTTCTAGGATGCCATTTATCTGCTGAATCCCTGGGTGAAAGCATATGCGATATTTTGCCAGCATTACATGCTATAAGTGGCTGCGATACTACTAGCAGATTTAGCAGTAAAATGCAATGTTTGAAAGCTGCATCTGAAGATTTTGAACAAACAGCCAGGGCCGGATTAACCATGTCGGGGCCCCTAGGCAGTGCACATCTCGGGGCCCCTTCCAATGGCGGACTAACGGGGGGGGGAGGGGGGGGGGGGTTGAAGGGGCCCCCAAACGCCTCTTTGTACCCTTGATCAAATCCATAACAAGGCTTAAAGGGGGGGGGGGGGGGAACGTTTAAAACTTTTTTTTATGTAAAACATGTCTGTATATTGAGTATTGTGTCCAAATTTCAAGTAAATCGGAGCAAAAATAACGAAGGTACAGCGTTTCAAGTGACTGGCCCTCATGCTCGATTCAAGTATATTTTCATTGTTCATAAAAAAATAGACCTTCATAAAAAAATCCCGAAGTGGTGCCACAGTGACTGGATTTTGTAACTGTTTAAGACTTGGTGCATGCAAATCTGATATATAGTTTTTCTAATATGTTGTCAACCAGGTTGATAAACGTATATAGGTCTTCATCAATTTTAACAATTTCCTCTAATGGTGAGAGCATTATTAACAAATGCATCTTTCAGAAAATGAATTAAAAATAACAATTTTTTTGCAGTGTCCTTAAAGCCTTATTTAGGATTTGATCAAGGGAACATGGAGGCGTTTGGAGGCCCCCAGAGTCAGAGGCCCGTGTGAACTGAATAAAAAACTTGTAAAATTACATCAACTTCAGTAAGGGGAGGGGGGGGGGGGGGTTCATTCAACTTTGCCGCCCCGGGCTTCTGACGGGCTTAGTCCGCCACTACACTTTACCCTAATCTATCTCGCAAAAAAAAAATTTCTACCAAAACGTAATGTTATTAATAATTAATCTGTTCTTTTACTACATTACGAAAGATATGCCATCACCCCATTCAATAAAAAATGAATACAATACAATAAAATACAATAACCCTTTATTGCACATAAAAGGACACATACATAGAAACAAAAATACATATTATTAACCCATTGGCCACAAACCCCGACAGCCTGCCGGGTGTGCAACTCAGGTACTTAACCACAAACCCCGGCACGCTGACGGGCTAGAGTAGGTCCGCCAAAAAACGGAATACGAGCTCAACAATGACATTTTTGAATAAAATTTTAAATGCCGAACATTCTGTAGATAATTAATCATTCATTTAGAAGAATTGGCAATAAAATGTTTCTTATGTTTTTTCACTGATATTTGTGTTCCAAGTTTTGTATGCTGCCAGCCGCCATTTAATTTCTTCAAAATTGCGAGTGGTTCTAGGCTTTTGGTAGTGACCCTGAACGTCCCTGATTGCTTTGAGGACTACCATACCAAATTATTTTATTAGCCATTAGTATATATGCACGTAAAAAACAAAAATTATTATTGTTTGATTTATGAATAATATGTTTTTTTGTAACTTTTTGAATAAAAATGTGGAAAAAACTTACGAAAAAAGAGAAGGTTATATTTGTATCCTTATTTACACGCATTTCAATATATTTTTTAAATTTTATTTTAATGTTTTTCTTTACCTTAATCAAATATGTAAATAAATTTAAAGAAATTAATTTATTTGAATATATGGTTTAAAAGTTACAATAGATTTAGTACACCAATGCAGGTTTTCAATTTTTGGTACAAAATTAATTCAGTGGTGAAGGCCAATTTTTTTGCCCATTAATTCTGTGGCCAATGGGTTAAAAAAAAACATTACAATGAGCCGTCTCACTGAAGTAATCTCTTCCAGACAACCTTTCCCATAGAATTTTAGCAAGCAGATAGGTAGTGCACACCGAAGCTTGTACAACATTTATATTTTAAACATATAATTAGAAATAAAAACAAAATTAATGCCAACATAAATCACTCACGGCACCTTCAATCAGTTCAGATACTAAGCAAAGTTGCAACAAATAGAAGGAAAGAAAAGTAAAATACAACTATGTTTATATATTTGTTTTAATTACAGAATTTTAATTTATTATTTGTGCATGATTTGAATATTAGTTATTTGTTGGGTTATAACCTAACTATTATAATTTGTTGTTTTCTTTAATGCGTGAACCCAATGTTATTAACCTGTATTAAACGTTCCTAATATAAAAAAAATTTAAACATCTTGAAAGCTGACTTTTTCCAAAACTTCGTTGCTCACTAATTGAAGCAAGCAAGTCATTTTTTCTCGGGACGCGGGGCCCCTAGCCGATGCGGGGCCCCTAGGCAGTTGCCTACTCTGCCTTAGGGATAATCCGGTACTGCAAACAGCTCTTATGTCTTTGGGAAACCTTGACCTACAGAATGAGCAATTGAAACAGTTAGAAATAGTTTGCACATATTTATTTAAAAAAAAGTTATTTGCTGATGAACTCAGACATAAACTGATTTCTCAAAACATAGGTTTCAGTTTTAATTTGATGAAAGTGATATGCACATCAGATGCTTTGCATTTGCATTTATTAAGGGCTACAGTAAAAACATTTATTTGGAAAAATTCTCACCAAACACAATTACAACCCATTGATTATAGTTTATTTGGTTATGAAAATCTGAACGGTAACTTACGTCCACGACAAATGACTAAGCCGTCTTTACCAGAGTCATTAATTCAACCTTGTAAATGTACTGCAAATTGTCGTACAATATCTTGCAGTTGCCAAAAGTCAGAATTATTTTGTATTTCTCTTTGTAAATGTATCAATAACGAATGCCTAAATAAAAATGAGTAATTGTTTGCCCACTTTACGTATATTCAGTGGCGGATACAGAGGGGGGGCGCGCGTCCCCCGCGCCCCCCCTCTATAAATATAAGAAAATCTTTCTTCAATCATTCGCTCTACATGTCTAAACCATCTAAGCGTCCCTTTCTTAATCTTACTTATTACGCTTGCATCAGCCTTGCATTCTTTTCATATTTTTCGCACACTATCGTACATGGCTTTCCACATACGCCGCAGGGATCTCAATTCTATAGCATTTAGTTCTTCCTCTGTCAGTTTCATGCTTCACTGCCATACATCAGGGACGGTACCAGCACTCCATTGTGGACTGCTAGCTTCGCTTCTTTCGACAGTTTTTAGCCAAAGGCGTTCAGTCCTCCATAAATGCTGAGTTACCTGCATTTACCCTTCTTTCAGTATCTCTATCAGCCTTCCCATCTCTCGTAAACATACTTAGAAAGCAAATAATGGAAGGAAAAAGGTATGATAGGTGGTTAGGACTCTCTGGGTTAGTGTGTCCAGGAGAGATGGACGGATGAACCTTTCCCTCCCACTGCGATGCAAGGCAAGGGGTCGAGAAATTCCTGCTGGAGAGATTAAAAAATATTCTAACTCAACCAGTCCTTTCCAGCTCCCACGCCGTACGTGGGCAAACACATCCGCCGCTACCTTGAAAAACCACATCCCATGAACTCAGGCATCCCTGCTAAGTCACCAAACTTAGCGATCCACTTGTGATGACTTATAGCAGAGGTGTTGTTAATCCAATAAATAATTCCTGTGGCGGCGGTACCCACACTCGCCTCCTAAATTAAAACTTTTGCTTCATTCACATTCACACGTCGTTTCATGTAAAGGTACCCTTAACATGGCCCGACTCAAGTATTTGATTCCCTTGATCGTGGAATGCAGCTCTACTGCTCCCTGTGGCCAGCCAAGTTTTAAATGTGCGGTCCGCCAATCTTTTATTTATTTATTACAGTGACAACTTCTTTAGCACCGTTGTGATTTGACAAACACATACATCTACATGTTTTAGCCTACGAGAGAATGAGATATTACCTATAGTCGGTCTCCTCTTTGTGCGGTGCTTCGTATTCTCCCAACCGTTGTCTACTTTTCAGTTTTCTTAGGTATATATTTAGCGCCCCCCCCCTTAAGTTTTTTCTGTATCCGCTACTGCGTATATTTCTGTTAAATTTCGCTGTTTTTATATATATGTATATCATTTTTTTAATTAAAAAATATGATTTTATAACTTTTATTTTCGTTTTCTTTTCCATTCAAGAATCCATCCTCTCTTTTACCATTAGAAAAAACTATAAATTATGACTGAAATAATCATCAATACATTCCCTTTACAAATAAGAGTAGAGGGGGTAAAAAAAAAATGGACCAAAAAATTGACCGGCGAGATCCACATTATTAATCTTTGACCTTTTTTAAACTCAAATCCATTGGTGGAATTCGGTCCTCACGTTTTGCATATTCAAGTACCTCTAGCGCCTGCACTATTGGATGGACAAACGCATCTGGCGCCAAGACGTAGACAAACCTCACCCTATGAACTCGAGCACCCCCAAGTCACCAAACGTAGCGAACCACTGGCGGTGACCTTTGGTAGGGATGTTGGTTATCCACTAAATGGTTCCCGGGACAGCGGTACCCATACCCGCCTTTCAATTTGGAACTTACTCTATTTATTTATCTTGTTCCCTTTCTCCAGGACAACCATTTATAAAAAAGGTGGTTCACTCCTACCCACACTTCCCTACTTTCCGACCTCAAACCATATAGATTATAGAAGGCCATTTCAAAAAATTGTCACTTCAATGTCATTTAAATGTCGCACAATGAAATTATTTTGTAAATTTCCGTGAAATTGAATCTGTTATTCTTTTTCAAAACAGAATATTATTTCTCGAAAGACATAAAAAAATTAATCTTTCGTGAAATTATAATCTTCTAGTAATTGTTTTTCCATTATTTTGAAACTTGATAACGCGACCTTCAAATTACATGGTAAAAATCGACATACTTATGTGTGCAGCCAAAAGATGATCTAAAAACCAACGAATAAACTAGTTTTAAAATGTATTTATTTTATTACCCAACTATTTATGTTACACCTCACAAAAGCACCCGGCTGGTACTGTTAAAAGGCGGGTAGCAGAAAGTAGCTCCTACCACTCGACTCTCAATGCACAAAGTAATAATGCCACTGGCTCCTTCGAGTTGGCTCCTTCGAGCAGGCTCCATTGAAATACCAGTATAGCATACTCAGCATATCAGGCACGCCTACAGCATGCCTAATAAATAAATAATACCTACATTTTTTTTATTGTTGATACATTATTTTACAATATTTCATAGTACAATCCAGTAATGTTGGCCTCACTGGGTTGTTTACCCGTGCTAAGGCCCCCATTTTATAATATAAGAATTTATACATAATACAGTTTGAAAAAAAAAAAAATTTATATTGGAGATGAAAAAAAAAAACACTTAAAATAGAGATAAATAACTAAAAGTAAAGATTAAAAATTAAAATAAAATTAACAAAGTAAAAAAAATATATTAAATGAAAATCGGCATATATTATGATTTATTTATTATTATTTTATTTATTATTTTTATTTCATTGCATTACAACATACACATACAATATGTCATTGAAGAAGAAAATAATAATCTAAACGAAAATATGAAAGAGAACAAGACACAGAAAAACAGAAAAAGATGGTGGCAACTGTCGCAGTTGCGACCATTATCCTTTTCTGTTTCTCTGCATCTTGTTCTTTTTTATATTTTCGTTTAGATTATTATTGTTATCTTCTTCTTCATTGATATATCACAAAGTTTTTAATCTCTAACATATCTACTTTCTATTTTTGACCTAGTAGCGCCATCTCTTGGGCCGGCTAGTGACCAATTACAAAGATTTTTTGGTTTGACTCAACCTTTCTCCCCAGGGACTGATTAAAATGAGTGAACACCGCTAACACTGAAGCCAAATAAAAATTGGATGGTACCGAGATTTGTTTCTTATATTAGAAACTGTAATATGTGAAACTGTCAAAGAGTTGTTTGTATTTTTTATAATGTCCTCCAAGTTCAGAGAAACACCTGTGTGTGTGCCACCGAACACAACGAGTCTATCTGCCGAGTTTCAGATTGATCGGATTCACTTCCACTTCCAAGATTGGCATTAATTCATTCATTCTAGCAAACGAAATCGAAATTCAAATAGATGTATTTAAAAATATGAGACGACTTGAAAATTTGATGTTTATACCAGAAGTACTTTAAAACGTCCTTAGTATTTGTTGAATGCTTTAAATATCTATGCCAGAGGCTAAAATTATGACCTATCAAATGTAGAAATCAAAATATTGTTTCAGCTTTTTGTACGCAAAGAAACTGAAAAACAATTTTTATTCCAGAGCGATTTATAAATTTGACAAAGGCACTTCTAACATTAAGAGCGTTTAACCAGCCAGCGGACGAAAATCCACATTTCGTCGAAAGTTGTTCTTACGATCGTGCAGGGCGGTTACAATGAGAAAGATTAATTATTCTCCGTACCAGCTTTTTTAAATTATAACTCAATATCGAATTTATTTCAATTCAAATTAGCTTTAATTTATACCTTCATCCAAAAATGCTGAAAGGCGTGATGATAAAACTATTAAAATAATGTACTTTTTGTAGTTATTTTTTGATTATAAGTATTTATCATTTTTCAATAATGTCTAAATTTAATAAGAATGTTAAAAAAATCTGAAATATATTAGTTTGTAAGTGCGCAAATAAATACACAAACGGACCAATTTTCGCCAAGAAACACATGTACGTACATATTTTTTAATGATTTTATTGAAACTAAAATTAAAATTCTAAAACATACGTTTGCTAGATAATGTATTGATTTATTTTACTGCATGATTTTATTATTTGAAATGGGTGTGGTATAATACAAAAACTTTTTTGAAAATTGAACAAATCTGCCAACGACCTATGGAATAACCTTATTATGCTAAAAATTAAAAAAAATTCTCAAAATTTATTACATACGAATGCTAGATAAAAGAACAATCTTTCGAAATCCATTTATAATTTTTTGTGGAAAAGAGTCAATACGTCTAAAAACTTTTTTGAAAATGACGTATTTCCGGTTTTCTCTGGTAATGCCCTCTTAAGCAATAGATTTATAAAAAGTTTGAAAAACTTCGGCCCACGCTTTGACAACTCAAATGCCCGCTGAGGGTATATATATCCTTGGAAACAACATCTCCTCAGTCGTGTTCCAGCAGACAGCCACAATGGCTACCTTCAGCAACATGATGTCTGGTAAGAAAGCTCTGTTTTATCTCTAACTACATTATAGTACAAACGGTTCCATGACAACTCAGAATCAACTCAACTCAAAACACCGTATTTTGAAAAGTCAAGCTATGAAAAAAAAAATAAAAATAACCCTAAGGTATTTATTTATTATTTCTATTTAACCAATATTTTTAATATTTATTTCACCACTTTTAACCCATTGGCCACAGAATTAATAAGCAAAAAAATTGGCCTTCACCACTGAATTAATTTTGTACCAAAAATTGAAAACCTGCATTGGTGTACTAAATCTATTGTAACTTTTAAACCATATATTCGAATAAATTAATTTCTTTAAATTTATTTACATATTCGATTAAGGTAAAGAAAAACATTAAAATAAAATTAAAAAAATATATTGAAATGTGTGTAAATAAGGATACAAATATAACCTTCTCTTTTTTCGTAAGTTTTTTTTCACATTTTTATTCAAAAAGTTACAAAAAAACATATTATTCATAAATCAAACAATAATGATTGTTGTTTTTTACATGCATATATTACTAATGACTAATAAAATAATGGTATGATAGTCCTCAAAGCAATCAGGGACGTTCAGGGTCACTACCAAAAGCCTAGAACCACTCGCAATTTTGAAGAAATTAAATGGCGGCTGGCAGCATACAAAACTTGGAACACAAACATCAGTGAAAAAACATAAGAAACATTTTATTGCCAATTCTTCGAAATGAATGATTAATTATCTACAGAATGTTCGGCATTTAAAATTTTATTCAAAAATGTCATTGTTGAGCTCGTATTCCGTTTTTTGGCGGACCTACTCTATCCCGTCAGCGTGCCGGGGTTTGTGGTTAAGTACCTGAGTTGCACACCCGGCAAGCTGTCGGGGTTTGTGGCCAATGGGTTAATGACTTTTCAAAGGAGGTGTTGAGTTGAGTTCATTCTGAGTTGTCCAGTCACCAGTTCAAAAACATCTATTCTGTTTCATCATCACTATTGGCTCTGCAACCCCTGGTGGGTCTTGGCGTCCTCAAGACGGTTTTAAGCCAGCTCTCTCCAGTTTAGAAGCTCCAAGGTAGATATGTCTTTGAGGACGTTGTCACTCCATATTAATCTTGGTCTTCCCAGGCTTCTTCGCCTTATCGGTCTTGAGTTCAGCAGGGACCTTGGTGCTTGGTGCTCAGTCATTCTCTCCACATGACCCAGCCACCGAAGTCTTCCCAGTTTTATAAATTTTGTGACGTTTAGGTCCATAGAGTACAGAGCTCATTGTTGTATTCTTACAAGACCCATACGACCACACTTTTTTTATTTAATTTTTACCAGTTAAGTTTTAAAAAGGGAAAATGTTTAAAAGAAGATGCTTTATGATTTTTTTTGCTTCTTAATTATATCTACTTTATTATGAACATTTTTTCTTATTTCTAAAACTTCAAAGTTACTAATCTGCGAAGCCTATTAACCTGTACGAAATATATTTAATCCTGAATTTTTATCAAAACTGTGATCATTTTTCAATAAATGATCTGCGAACTCAATTGATGGATGAATTGATGGATGGATACGTCCGTCACTCCAGGATACCCTGAAACTCAGATTCCTATCCACCCCTCAGCTTCCTTCTTAGACCTATTTTTTATTTCCATAAAATTCCATAAAATACTCCATCCAGCATTCCCCAAGATAGCATAGGCCCTGGCGGAAATCATTTTCCTCAGAGCCTGTTGTGTGGAGTTAAAAAAATCTGACCAAGATTGAACATTTCACAATGTTCAGCCAAAGAGCTAGGAGTATGTTTTCCATTAAGAGCCGTTCGCATTGGGAGAGTAGTAGCTAGTATATTAGTAACTATACGCGTCCGAATACCACAATTTTAGTAGAGTAGTTTAGTCAGTAAAATTCAAATTCACTATTGCTATTTAGAGTTCTGAGATTTTCTTTAACTCTTACCTCAAAGTTTCTATCAGTTCTACCTATATAAAAGGAATTACAATCCTTACAAATAAGGCCCATTATCCAGCGGCCGAGAATTCAAATTTCGTTGAAAGATGAGCTTGCAATCGTAACCTTATATGTCGTGATATGAGATATGGTTCCGATGAGAAAGATTAAATATTCTCAATTTTTTTATAAATCAATATCGATTTTATTTCACTCAAAAATTTGCTATATTATGTTCAACCTATATTCAAGTTCCTAATAAAAATTCTCAAACACGTGATGATAAAATTATTAAAATGATCTAATATTTGGAATCATTTTTTGATAATATCTACGCAAAATAGATAAGTGAGTAAAAAAAATTTGAAATACAATAATTTGTAAGACCATAAATAAGTAGACAAATTGAAGAATCTTCGCCCGAAGTGCCCGAATTTTTTTAATGATTTATATAAACTCAAATTAAAATTCTGAAAAGTAGCTTTTCTAGATAATAGTTTATTGATTTATTTTACTGTAAGATTGTATAATTTGAAATGCATGTTGTTTAGTCCAACATTTTGTTTTAAAATTTAACAAATCTGCCAACGACAAACGGTATAACCTTATTACACTAAAAATGAACCCATTTTTTAAAAATTTCAAACTTAACTTTACTAGATCTTCCAAGAAATCTTCCAAAATCAATTTATATTTTTTCGTTGAAAAGAGTCAACATGTTTATAATTTGGTTTAAAGATGACATATTTCTAGTTGTGTCTGGTTAGTCCCTCTTAAGTTTGTAAACTTCCTACTTTTTTGTCTTTGTTGTTAAGTAAGTATATATTTCTTCAATTTATTATTCATATAAAACGCCTTTTGAATAGTATTGGGTTAAATATTAAAAATAAAGCAGACATAATTTAGGGGCCGTTCAAGTGTTCCGTAACGCACTTGGAAGGGGGGGGTTTTGTGAAACGTTACTGTGCGTTACGAGGGGGGGAAGGGGGGTTCGAACAACGCTTTACGTAACATGTTTTTCTTTGTTTAGATAAAAAACTAGGGAATTTAAATCTTACAAGTTTAATTTATTACCGCAAACGCGATTAAAACAAGAAAAAAGGTATTTAAGCGACTTTCCAGTACTTTGCGCAACTTACTTGTGACTTTCAGGTAAAAATTGTTACTTGGGCGTTACGTAAAGTTTAGGGGGGGGGGGGGTGATACGGAAAAACGTTACGGTGCGTTACATGGGGGTGAGGGGGGGGTCAGAAATCTTCAAAAATTGGTTTACGTAATACTTGAACGCCCCTTTGTAAGCCAAAAAATCATAAACCTTCTTTAACGCATTTTCCCACTTAACCGGTATTTCCCTTCTAATTCTAATAAACTTCCTTCACTTTTACCCCCCCCTCCTTTCCCCCCCTTCTACCCTTTCCACCCTGTAGGAGGTATATATTTAATTCAATTTTTTTATAAAAACAACTCTCTTTTTATAACTTTTGAAGGTTATTCCCATCAATTATTATCATTGAAGAAGAAGATAACACTAATTATCTAAACGAAAACAAGACACAGAAAAATAGAAAAAGATAAAGCAACTGGTCCCAGTTGCGACCATTATCTTTTCAGATTTTCTGTGTCCGGATCTTTCTCATATTTTCGTTAGATTATTAATTATTAGTGTTATCTTCTTCATCAATGATATATTTTATTTTTAACTTTGGTGTACATTTACTCCTGATGATGTGAATACCATTCACGAAACATACAGATTGTGTATATAAATAAAGTGATGTAAACCTTCAACCAAGGACTTTATTGATCTGTGGGCTCTATGCTAGTAGCTACTCAGCCCCCTACCTACTTAACTGGTCAGCTGCTGCTCTAGGAAATTCAAATATTAGAAGATTTTATGTTTTATTGTTTTTCACTAGGTATTAATTAATTAACCTGTCTAAAAAGTTCTTTGTTTTGCATGGACATGAAAATTAAATGTTTTGACAAAACCCCACAGATCTATTGATGTTAACTAAGGGAGCGTTCAAGTATTACGTAACGCAATTTTTGAAGATTTTTGACCCCCCCTCCCCCCCATGTAACGCGCCGTAACGTTTTCCTGTTCAACCCCCCCCCCCCCCCTAAGCGTTACGTAACACCCAAGTAACAATTTTTACCTGAAAGTCACAATTAAGTTGCGCAACGTACTGAAATGTCGCTTAAATACCCCTTTTCTTGATTTATCGCGTGTGCGGTAATAAATAAAACAAGAGATTTCTAACTCGCGATACATTATATACATTTTATTTATTCATATTGTCATTTATGAAAAAAAATGAGAATATTATTATTTTTATCGGCCTTGTATTCCTTCCAGATCTCCACAATTTAACACTATCTTACCTAGAATAAACCTTCATGGTTTTACAACACATAATTTCTTTTACATTACCTTTAGTGAGGAGGCCCTGAGGAAAGTAATTTCCCTAAGTTTTCCCTGTGGAGCAACACTTTACTCCACTATGATTCACAAGCTGACTCATAGTGGAGTTAAACCTTTTTCACGTCCCGAATGCAGTTATACAAGTTCTCAAAGGGAAGATTTAAAAATCAACAGTATGATTCACAGAAGATAAAAACCATTTTCATGTCCAGACTGCAACTATTCGAGTCCTCTAAAGAGATATCTAAGAAGTTACTTGCTGACTCACAGTATAGAAAAACCGTTTTCATGTTCCGACTGCAACTATTCATGTACTAAGAAGAGAAATCTAAAAATTACCCATGTATACCCAAAGTGGAGAAAAATCCATTTCATGTCCTGACTGCAACTATTCTACTTCTCGAAAAAAATAACGAAAACGGCACTTGCTAAAGGCACAGTGACGAAAAACCTTTTTCTTGTCTCGATTGTGACTATTCATGCGCTACACAACGGTATCCAAAAGTTCACGTGTTGAACCACACTGGACAAAAACCTTTTTCATGTCCCGACTGCAATTATTCATGTAGTGCAAAGGAACTTCTTAGAAATCATTTGCTAACTCAAAGTGATATAAAGCCTTTTACATGTTTCTACTGCACTATTCATGTTCTACAAAGAGTCACCAAAAATCACATGTTAATGCACAGCGGACAAAAACTATTTTCCTGTCCAGAATGCAGTTAAAAGGACAATTAATAAATCCACCGTACGATTTACAGAAGAGAAAACCTTTTACATGTCCTGTCTGCAACTATTTGTGTTCTTGAAAGGGATATCCAAGAATTCTTTTGCTGACTCTACTCATTGTGGAGAAAAGTATTTTTCATGTTCCGATTGTAACTATTCAGAGAAATAAAAAAATCACATCTTTACTCACAGTGGTGAAAAACCCATTTCATGCCCTGACTGCAACAATTCTTCTTCTCGAAAAAAAAACTAAAATGGCACTTGCTAATTCACAGTGATGAAAAACCTTTTACTTGTCCCGAGTGCGACTATTCAGGCGCTACAAAACGGTATCTAAAAATTCACATGTTTACCCACACTGGACCAAAACCTTTTTCGTGTCCCGACTGCAATTATTCATGTTGTACAAAGGAACTTCTTATAAATCATTTGCTGACTCACAGTGCTACAAAACCACTTACATGTTTCTACTGCAACTATTCGTGTTCTGCAAAGAGGCACGAAAAATCACGTGTTTACCTTCAGCAGACAAAACTATTTTTTGTCCCAGCGTGGTTTTTCAAGTTCTCGAAAGGGAGATTAAAAAATCCACAGAACGATTCAAAGTGAAGAAAACCTTTTTCATGTTCTGAGTGTAACTATGCATGTACTACGAAACCTAGTTTTTGGTAATATTATTATATTTTAGCAGTAAACTAACCTGTGTGTAATAACTAACAAGCGTTGTTCTTACTAAAAACTCTCGAATAACATCATTCATATGTTGCATAAATTTTTAATTTTTATTTTGCTGTCTTCCAAATTTGGTTGGCATTTTTTTGTTGCGCTGCACTGGCAAGTCAGCATGAGACCCTTTATAGGCCAATAACAGCTGATGATGTAAATTTCCCGGATTGGAGGACATTATAATTCCTAAAAACTCACATTAACAATACTAACTACACCAAATTGTGTTTATGCGTATTTCGTGTTTAAAACACTAACGAATACTGACAACGAAAGTAAAATAAAAATGACGCACAATAGAGCCGAGGAATTCCCCGTATAACATAAACTAAAAGGCTTGCCAACTTGGAAGATTTCAATTCCTTAGTTTTTTATTTAAATAAAGAAAAACATGTTACGTAACGCGTCCTTCGAACCCCCCCCCCCCCTCCCCCGTAACGCGCCGTAACGTTTCACCAGACCTCCCCTCCCCCCCCAAGTGCGTTACGTAATACTTGAACGGCCCCTAAGGTGTTGGTCTTTTTAATAAAAAAACGAGAGAAAAAAATAATACTCTGGGTATATCTAGTATAACACGCTGAAAAATATTACAATATAATGTAATATATCATTGTTAGTTTGTAATTAAATATACTCAATTATAAGGTACAGACGTATTTTATTGTCAGGTAAACAATACACTGGTTGACTCAATTTCAAACAGAAGAAAAATAACAAAAGAAGATTGTTCCGGAACTATCAGTGCTGCCAGCATCAAATATGCCAACATTCATCTCTTTCTGAGTGTAATTATATTTTATTACAGTAGGACTTTGTGCAAACTGCCGTTATGCAAAAACGAGTAATGTGATTTTAACGTAAATGGCGGCATTATTAGCTGCTTGCTCGAATTCAGTTTGATTAATTATTATAGTACGCAGATGGCTTGGCACAAGGTGTGGTGTCAGATTTGCAATCTTAGCCATATTCTTAAATTTCAACCGTACTGACGTTGTCCTATAATAACGTTCGATATATAGGAATAAAAATTACCTTAACACCTTCACGGACACCTAAAAATCAACGTGATTTACCCTGCGACACTTAAAAACGAAAATAATATAACGCTCTAAAATCCTAAAGGATGGACCTCCCTTAAATCAACAATTATGATTAAATTGTTACATGTAATTTTTTTATTATTAATTATTATAATATTAGTTTTTCTGTGAACAGTAGTCCTCACGTCGAAAAAAAAAAGATTTCTAATTTGCTCTTTTTTAATAAAGCAAAACCAAAATTTATTCTGAAATATCTACCTTCTTAAGTATATGTATATTATGTAAAAAAATAAAATTCCAATAAGGAATTATGCATTTTGTCCAAAGAAACATCACTATCTCAATAACAATTATTTTTCCAAACTTCATTCAGACAGCTAGGTACTAGGTACCGATTACACTCAGATTAGAGTAGATTAGAATATTAATTTATTATAAATAAATTTAACATAAGTTAACCCCTGAAGTGCTCCGCTACATATAAAGTATGTTTGTTTGTGTTTCAGTATTCTTCATCATCTTTTTTGTGAGCATTGCGAGCAGCCACCAAGCTGGACCAGATGGTCAGCTGACCGATGCCATCAACCAATTTTCAACGCAATTAAATTTGGTAATGTCATGTCAAGAGATACATTCCTAATTCTGGTGTACCAAATACGAATATTTATGTCATTGTAGTGAACTATTTTTGGAACACCGTCTATGAAATATGTAATGGTAGTGAACTAATCTATAACATCAATTATTATGAAATATCACAAGACATGATAGTGAACTGTTCTGGAATACCAATTTTGAAATATCTCGAGGTAGTGAATTATTTAGGTTAATCAATTATCATGAAATATCTCATCATACTGAAAAGATGGTCCGCTGAACGCTGCCATCAACCAATTTTCAATGTAATGTCAATTCTTATTTCCTAATTTTGGTATACCAAATATGCCATTGCAGTGAAGTATTTTTGGAACACTGTCGATTAAGTATCTAATGGTAGTGAACTAATTTATAACATCAATTATTTTGAAATGTCAAATGACATATTCTGGAACACCAATTTCGAAATATCTCCAGGTAGTGAATTATTCTGGTATATCAATAATTATCATGAAATATCTCATCGTACTGAATTGTTCTGCGGTCCTAGCACGGTCGATCGATAAGGATTGATAGGATAACTTTCGGTAACTCCTCATCGTTCTCTAGGACAGCTGCAGATCACAACACTCATTATTTTGTTTTGATTATTTTTAGATATAAAATTGCAAAATATGAGAAGTCACATTAGGGGGGAGGATGCCTCACAAATGTGACGATGTGTGACAGGGACGGGGGGAGGGTCAAAAAAATCATGATGGCCCCTTATATCGAAAGTATGAGTCCGAGACCCGAGTACCCGTCACCCAGTCTTTGATCGGGTACTTTCGTTTGAGGTAGGCAGGATTTAGGAAAATGATAGCATATTATGTAGCATAGGCATTATTTAAAACCTATATAGTGAGATAAACATTACCATTTTGCAGCCAAATCGACGTTCCTTAACCTTTCAAAGGCCAGGAACGCGCCCGCGCGCGAGACTGGAATTTCAAAAAAGAATATTAATTCAAATAATTTGGATGCGATTTTAAATTTTATTCCATTAATATATAACATAAAATAAAGCTTAAAATAGCTTCCTCCATTCTTGTTCTTAAGGTAATTTAAAAAAGGTAAGGTAAAAAACCCTGGCCCTTGACAGGTTAATAATATATTGTTGTGAAATTCTCAGTTCAAATCTCCCGCCAATGTCACCTGGCAGTCCCACAAGAATCCGCTAGGCGGCGTTGCCAGCACGGCGTGGGGACGCCAATGATTATGCGTCATTAGCATTTATTTTGCAAAATGTCAAACACGTTCGTTTTTGTTTTGAAACTCCGAAATACCATAAAAATAGTTATTCTACAGTATTTTGTGCAAAATTTTTAATTTCGAGGATATTTTTAACAGTGATACTGTTCGAATCCCGAAATTACATTCCAGTTTCGTGTGTTTTGTGATTATGTCGAATTCGGGAAGCTCGGATTGCGGGGGAGCCGAAATTTCGAGAGATAAACGGAGATTATGAAGGTTATTCATAGTATTCATACGGACGCGCGGGGCAAACGTTCGAGGGTCTGCGGTGATGCCAAAAGGCAGAAGGTCTGTGAACCGATACCCGGCGACCCGCGAATTGACATGCACACGCAAATGTCCTAGATGTAGGAGATGTTGCATCTGTTTTTGGAAAAGCGGTCGGATGTCCCTATCCGTGACGCCTCGGAAGACGATGATAAGGATAGCATCTACCTGGACACCCCCGCGTCGCTCAGGGAAGAATTGGCGAGGAAAGCTGACAGAGATGAATGTCTCACCTGTCCCCTGCTATCTCGTGCCTTGGATCTCGGGACTGGACGAAAGAGCTAAAGCAGCCGAAGATACCGCCGGCCGACCCAGGGAGGGTGAAAAGAGTAGAATTCCTTCAGCATCTGGGGTCAGCTAATTGGAACAATGTCCGCTACCTCGAGATCCAGAACCGCAACCCCTCTCTTCTCAATGTTGGCATTGAAACCGGAGTTGAAGCGCGTAGCCCAGGAAGAATCGGCCAGTACGTCAACGGACTCCTGCGTATCCCTGACCAATGCGCTTTCACTGCATGCCGATCTCCTGACGGCCTCACTGCAGGAGTTGGTCAACTGGAGCGCGGAACCGGGCATGAAGCTGAGCACTTCCACTCTTTATGAGAAAGTACAGTCTCTCTTCGCCATGATTCCCAGAAGGTGTCCAAAGACATTGTGCAGATGGTGGGTGGAGTCTTTCATATGGCCAAAATATTCCACCATACGAAGGATTCCACCCACATCAGAATATCTCTTCAACCCAAACACCCTGTTGGCGCAGCTGGATAGGTTGGGAGGAGTGAAGAAGTGCTTCGCTCCTCAGCCTAGCACATCGCGATCTGCTCCACCCGTTAAACCCGTTGCAGCACAGAACTTGCAGCCCTTTTCGTCCCAGAATGCAGCAGAGGAGGACCATCGCGAGAAGGGAGCAGCCAGAGAGCCGAGAACAGGAACCAGCCCAGAACTGCTAAAGATTTCACTCGCCGAAACAGGTTTAGGCCCATTGAAAGGGCGGGGAAGTCAGATGGTAAGAGGTTTTAACCCAGCCCCCTTTTCAGGGGGGTCAGTTGCAATCATTCGCAGGTAAGTGGAGGAACCTTGGCACCCCTACTATCATTCTTAAGATATTGGAGGGCTATTGAATTCCATTTTCTTCAAAACCTCCGCTGAATAAAAATATTAATTTATTTAATTCCCCATTCGCTTCTAAGACTTCTGTGGCAATGACGGAACAAATCGAAAAACTCAAGGCCCTTGAAGTTTTAGAGTCGGCACCTGCCACTCCCTCATTTATTTCTAACATGTTTCTCGTCCCCAAATCAGATGGTTCAAAGACAACTTTCTGAATATTAGTAAATTTTGTCTGGTAAATGTTTACTGAGTTCCTATTTTCCTACAACCAAACGCCTGGATTTCCATGTGCCTGTGAGTGAGCAGTATAGATGTTTCCTTATCTACAGGAATGAATTCTTGATGACATTCCTCTCCTTTGGCCTGGCCGCCTCACCTGGCACCAAGGCATTCGCAACTATCACTAACTGGGTAGCGCAGGAACTGCGGAAGAGAGGGATGAGAATTTGAATATATTTGCATGATTTTTTATTAGTAAACCAATGCCTGCTTACTTTAAAACAGTAGTCTGGCGAAATGGTGAAGTTTTTACAAGACTTGGGATGGCAAGTACAATTTGATAAGTCAATACTAGAACCATCACAAGTCCATTTTCTTGGTATCAGTTGGAATGCTGTAACTAATGAAAAGTCTCCCTCAGAACAAGATTTTAGTCCTATCTTATCTGTTAAAGGGTTTGAATCAGACAGGAAGGTGGTCACTAAATAAGGGGCGCAGCCTCTTGGGTTCTTTCAACTTTGCTAGTTTTGCAGTTCCAAGAGGCAGACTCAACAGCCGGTATATACGGAAAGGGTGCTTAGGACTCTGACACTATCACCCTTGGAAGTTATCACCACGATTCCTGCAGCTACCGCTTGGGAATTGAGATGGTGGGTTCGATCGCTCACCCTGACGTCACCTATACATCTGCCGCTGTTTGAGCATTACCTGACAACTGTGCCCAGCTAGACGAGAGACTTCTCTGTGGTGTGTGGACTTAAGATCAGCTGAATCTTCACTCCAATATAAAGGAGATGCTCGCCGTGTTGGCTGCCTTGTCTCCTCACGCGCTCGAGCTATCCGGCTCGGGTCTTCTGATCCAGTCGGATAACAAATCTGTAGTATCTTACCTCCACAAGGAATGTGGTACCAGGTCAACTCAACTCCTGAGCTGTACTTGACTTGAAGATCAGCTGAATCTTCACTCTAATCTGAAGGAGATGCTCGCCGTGTTGGCTGCCTTGTCTCCTCACGCGCTCGAGCTATCCGGCTCGGGTCTTCCAGTCGGATAACAAATCTGTCGGATCTTACCTCCGCAAGGAATGTGGTACCAGGTCAACTCAACTCCTGAGTTGTACTCGACTAGTGCTAGATGTTTTGGACGAACACTATATCTCCATGACAGCACAATACTTACCAGGTCGCTTCTATGAAGTAGCGGACTGTCTATCTCGTCATCGTGCTGTACCCAAATGGCACTTGCTACCCTCTTTTACAGAGGTAGTATTCAGAAAATGGGGACGATCCGAGATAGACCTATTTGGCTCTAAGACAGCACAGAGGTTCAGAGGTAAGTTTCTCTTGATTTTCAGGTTGATAAAGCAGATACCACAATGCTTGGACCAGGGATTGGGACTATCAGCTGGCTTGGATCTTCCCTCCCCCATGCCTCTTGCTAAGGGTTCTTTGCCACCTGAACAGAGCAAGGGAATTATACCTGATAGTGGCTCCTCGTTGGGAGAGGGCATTTTGGAGAGCGGATCTGAAGTGTCGGGCCTTAGGTCCACCTCTCACGATTCACAATCTAGAAGAAGCACTGGTAGACACCAGGACCAACAACCCTCCTCCTCAAGTAGAATCCTTCATTCTGGAGATTTGGCTTTGTGGGGATGGGACAAAAGGACTAGGAAGATGGTCAACTCAGCAGAAGGAACTTCTTAGATCTGGGAGGAGAAGTTCTATCCTTCGCACTTATACTCTGGCATGGCAGAGGTGGCAGCACTGGGTGTCAGAGAATCAGCTCGATGCCATATGTCCCAACCTGACCAGGTTCCTAGCCGACCTACACATTAAGGAAAAGCTATCGCTATAGCTGAGGACCATTTTAGTTCTTAAGTCAGTGGTGTGTAACTTAGGCTCTCCAGAGGATAATAGAAAGCTGAACTCCAATCCGGTAGTGAAAAAGATATTAAAAGGGAATATCTTTAGCTGCAGTGAAGCCTTCGAAGTCCCCAACCCCCCCATTTGGGACCCGAAGATTGTATCATCTTGGCTGGAGAAGAGTTTGCCTCAACACATAACACTCTTTGAAGCATCAAGGAGAGCAGCCACAATCCTGCTTTTGGCATCAGGGCGCCGAGTCCACGATCTCACCTTACTCCACTGCACAGCTGAAAGACTGTCAGTGGACAGAGAAGGCATCTCCATTTGGCAAGTGGCTGGTGCCAAGACAGATTCGGTAGACTGGCAGCAATCAGGATGGAAGCTGGCTAGCTCTGAGACAAGGAACATAGACCCCGTCTATTAAACAGATAAGGTCCTAAAACTGTCAAGGGGACGGAAAGCGCAGGCGATATTACCTAATCTATTTATTACAACTTGTAGGACGGTGAAGGCGGCCTCCAGGGCAGTAATTGCAGGTTGGATTAGGACAATCCTCAGGGATGCCGGAGTAGAGGATCCACCTGACAGAATCCGTTCAGTGGTGACATCCCTGAACTGGTTGCAGAAGTATTTACTGATATAAGATGATGTACTGTCGTGTGGCAACTGGAGAACTCCTAATACCTTTGCCAAGTTCTATAGAAGGGAAATTGCAGAATCCCATCTATTGCTGACCTTTTTCAACCACTGTAACTGGTTAGCCGATTCCTAGAAATCTTGCCCCAATTTCTAATATTGCAATTGATTCACATTAGCATCATGTCACCAGGCGATAACAAACAATATCTCACTATATAGGTTTTAAATAAAGCCTATGCTACATAATGAAAAAGTTTTACCTTACAATAAAACTTATATTATGTACTTAGCTTTATTTAAAACCTAGGCAAGGGCTGCCTGATGAGATCTAATGACGCATAATCTTGGCGTCCCCACGCCGTGCTGGCAACGCCGCCTAGCGGATTCTTGTGGGACTGCCAGGTGACATTGGCGGGAGATTTGAACTGAGAATTTCACACGAATATTGGTAAGGAACGTCGATTTGGCTGCAAAATGGTAATGTTTATCTCACTATATAGGTTTTAAATAAAGCTAAGTACATAATATAAGTTTTATTGTAAGGTAAAACTTTTTCATTTTAGGTTTCAGGTCAGATATCTACCAGAGGCGGCCCGTGACAAAATTTGCGGGCAGTGCATTTCCCAAAAAAAGATAACATTAACATGGGAAAATAAAGTGATTTAAAGGGAGTGACATACCTAGTACAAACGTTCACTTGTAGAGAAAATCTATTTGTCGCTGTTTCATTTGTGAAAATACTTCAATGACACGATTGTTAAAGTCTGGTATAGAAACTATAAAACCTTTTTCGATGGTCATCATTGACAAAGCATTAAGCCGATCATGGTGTACTCAGAAATGTTTTTACACGTTTCAATGTAGAAAAACACCGTTCGCACTCAACAGTTGTCATTGGAATAGTACAACTTATTTTGAAAAGTTTAACCGTTTCACTAAAATACTCCACTAAGTTACATTTGATAAAATATACGTTAATCGCAATGTTTTCAGTAGCACTCATTTTTAAATATTTTTTTTTACAGAATAAAACTTGCGAAAACCGTTAAAATGCTTTAAAAACCGAAACGATACTGAGGTCGATGCGCCGCGCCGGCGACCGATGGCGTTACAACATAACATTGTTAACTAGTCTTAAATTTGTTGAACATAACTATTTCATTCCAAAGGTTCGGGACCACTTTACGCAAGTTTAATGTTATGTCATTTGCTCCGCTAGTGCACCCAGGCACCATATGTCTTCTCTGCTTTCACACGTCAATCGTCCTTATGGGTCTATACCTGCCTTGCTCATTTCACGGGCACTGGCACTCCAGCATCTGGAGATGATCCCAGTAGAAATATAACTTCATGTGACGTCACTCCTGGGCATAACAAAATGTGCACGAATACCTTTCTCTCATGCTCGGGAGTTTAGTCAATTGGTAAAGATTTTGTAACGAATTGGCGGGAATACTTCGGGAGAGGAGGTACTAATTTACACTTCTGACGTATATTGGTTTTCGGCAGCGCAGTGCACGAATGCACTAAGCAAGCGGCCGCCTCTGATATCTACCATCTCTATTGGTCTCTCTGCCGTGAGATGCGATTCGAGAGATTTGAGATGTCCGGTGGAGTCTTTGGTGGCTCTTGAATGGGTAGTAGTTGGTAGTGGCTCACATGCGTTGTCTGGAGGAAACTAATCGTGTTTGATGGAATCGGATGAAAGTGATTGTATAAAGGATACAAACAAGTAATGGGAGGAAAATGATAATCAAATCACTTACCGCGGGGTTCAAGGTAACTTCTGAAAAGGACTTTGGGCAAACAAAACAATCACAATATTTTTTAGTAGTTAACGTTAACTTACATAACTGAAAATATTCCAGAATGCGGTAGGTACCTTGAGAAAATTATCACGAAATGACAAATCGTCAACTCATTTTTGGTACGGTTCAAACTGACATTTATTTTTAAAAATTACCTTTGAATGCCAAACCATTTCTTTTTCTCATTTCTATTCCCAAAACAATGTTCAGAACCATCCCTGTCATATTTTCGTAGATATATGAATGACAAAGTTCTAACATCAAACATTCTAAAACAAACTCTCCATTTTGTTTGTATCTGACGTTTTTACGAGGCACATTAAAGTTCGTTACTTTGGTTGAATAGGATTCTAACTTTGTCTTACCATGTTCTGAGGTTTCAAACTTTTGCAAAAACCGAATTTTCGTAATCTAAAAATTAATAATTTTTGATTTTGTGGTTCAATCTTGTGTAAAGCAATTTAGTTTATCATGTTTTAATAGAAAATATTTAAATACGATGTGGCCCTAGATTGGAAATGCATTCGGGGTATGTAATTAGAACCTTATGCAATGAATCATTATGCCCTAGCTATTTGCATATGGTTCTATTTGCAAGTTTACGTACGTTATAAAATGGTAATTATACGTCATATTTAAATATTTTCCTTTAAAGTATGTTCAAATTAAATACTTTACGCAACATTCTACCTCGAAATCAGAAATTGGTTTATCAGATTATGAAAAATCGTCTTTGCAAACTTTGACACCTCATATCTCAGAAGAAGAAAAAGTGAAGTTAGAACCCTATCCAAATTAGGTGACGAATTAATAATACGAAAAAGGATTGATTCAAAGAAAATAATTTTTTTTAAATTAGGCAATTCACCATAAAAAGAGATTTTTGTGAAACCTTTTCTTTCTCCCGATTTCAAACTATGCAGTTACTATTTAGTGATGATTTTGAGAGTAGGAACTGTGGAAAATTCTCATGACGTAACGGTAGGAACTATATATGTTATATTCTCAATTCAAAATTCAGCAAACAGGAAATTAATTAACAAAAAAAAAATATTAAAAATTGAAACCAAAAAAACCAACACCAGTAATAGAAATCTTCTTAAAAACTAAGCAAATAATACCACACCATACTCAGAAGAATAGCATTTCATGGGGAATAGGTACATCGTTAAGTAAACAAATGTAGAAACACAATTATTATAAAATGAAATTTCACAAAAATGATGTTGTCAATATCAAAATTTGTTTCGTAGCATTAAGATGAAGTTATACGTAAAATCCTATTTCGATACTATTTAGATTAATCTTTACGACGAATCGGCATACAGTACGAACATCAAAAAATATGCTACGGATAAACTGAAGCTTTTACTAGCTTTTCTATATATTGGAATTACAATAAAATTATTATTTACATAACAAAAAATATAAGCGTAAACCACTAAAAAAAATGTTTTTTCATGACTTGAAGTTGAACTATGAAGTAATACAAAAAACAATTTAAAAAAAATACTCGTTTATGGCTAAGACTATTTTTAAGGTTTTCTTTGTTCTAACATTTTTTCGTTCTTATAAAATTATGCACAAAATAAATAAAAAACACTTTTCGCTTACTTGCCTCGAGCAAATAAGACGCTCGATTTTAAAATTTTGCAGGCTTGAGAATCGAAATATTTCTAGTGTTTATATTCCTCTTAATGTATACCATTTTGGCGTCAACTTCCAATAATAGGCTTTTTCATTACATAAGCATTCATATTTAGTTGTCCTACAGCGGGAAATTCTTCCTAGTTGGACAGTCAAAACTTTATATCATTTGTATTGCAGTATGATCTTTTGTATTGCAGGCGGTCTCCCAAAACAACAACAATGGCGGCCATAACCTCTTGGTAGGCGGAATGTCGGCTCACATTATTTTGGCCTTGCTGTCTTGCGGCGCCACAGGAAATACCCTCAACGAGCTGAATAACGGTCTTCACCTGCTAGATGATAACGTGAGTTTCCCTGATGTCTCGTCCAAGAATCTTGCCCTATGTGGGTATGAAAAATCAGCTATGTTGAAACAACAAGAAGATTTGGACGGACCGCTTAAATTCTTCTAAAACAGGGACGGGGAACGTTTTTGCTGTCGGGGGTCATTTGAATGTTTGTAGTATCACCCGAGGGCCGCATTCAGGTTAAATTTATAATTGCTATCGGAAAGCGAGAATGGTATCCCTTGAATTGCGTCAGCATCCATTTCCTTATGTTTAGAACACAACGCAAGTTTTAACTTAAGATTGATTCTCCGTAAGATTCCACGACCTTAAATAATTACAGGCAGACTTAAACATACTTAAGTTGAGTTTTTCTTAGTTCTAAGCTTGTTTTGTCATCTGAACTATATGATTACTTGTTCTCTTCAGGTCAAAGCAGCCTACCAGCAAGCCATCCAAAATATGAATTCCTACCAACAAGTCAAATTTCAATGGTCGAACAAGGTGTACATCCAGAATGGACAACAATTTAACCCCTACTTCCAGTCCAACGCCAATCAAATTTTCGGCGCCGAAGTGGGAAACATCGATTTCTCCAATGGCGATCAGGCAGCTGACCAGATAAACTATTGGGTAAGATGAACAAGCTAATGTAATAGAAAACAGATTATAACATTACATTATTATTTATATTTCCACTAGATATCTGAGTAGGCTGGAAAAAATTGCCACCCTGCTAACAAGCCCGTCTACCATTACCCTAATTTTGATTTCGGTTGACCGGTTCCTATCGAATTTATAAAATGGTCACTCACATTCAAAATGGGCGGGCAAAGCCATCAACCTGCAGGCGGTTTTTAACTGCTAGTAATTAACTAATGTTTTGACAGTTCTACCATTTTACAACTATCAAACAATGGAGTTTGTATTCTGGTGATGATATAGATCCACTGGCTCTGCAGCACAGCCAGGATTGCTCTATCAGTTGTCAAGTAAATAAAAAGCCATCAAATTGTAAAGTCTTCTGGTCTCTGTTTAGGTTGGAGACAAGACCCAGAATACAATCAAGAACCTTGTGAACGGCGGCGATTTTGCCAATACCATTACAGCACTTGTCAATGCCATGCACTTCCAGGTTGGTAAACTCACATGATTTATAGCAGGTAATATCTGTTAATAGCAACAAAGAAGCCATTTGTTCACAGTTGATGTTGGCATCATGAGTTGGCTGGTAAGTAGAACGAGCTACCACCATCTGTTTTCCTTCCTTCATATAATCCGGACCTCTTCTAAACCCGAAATTAATAAATCCCTACCCTAGCTTCACACAAATGATGGACTAGAGGGGAAAGGAAGGAGAGGAAGTTCTGGGAAGAAAACAGGTAAGAGTTGTAGGAAGAATCTGGAGGTCAATGTATCCAGGAGGGGTCGAATCTATAATTTCTCCCATTGTTGTGCGGCGATGGGTCGAGAGAGTCCGGCTGGAGAGTTGACACACACTGACCCCAATATTTCCACTCATCCCTGATACCCTTTTCCCCACAGCATACCAAAGAAGACATAGGCCAGTAGGGAAATTATCATTTTCCTCAGGGCCTCCTGTGAGGAGCTAATGTAAAAAAAGTAAATTGACTCTTTTAACGTTAAAAAACATAAACCCATCACTGTGCACTGAACGGAGCGACCGGCACCGATACCGAGCACTCCATTGGATAAATTGAACGACAGTCTCCTCACGGCCTTTCCTACTTCCCGCCACAAAACTATATTTTACATTCATTTTGCGAGGATCGTAGACTCTGTTTATGTATTTCAGTGGCTGGTTATGTGTAGGTGAGGCAAACTGGTTTTAGAATCATTTGAATAAAATCGTAATAATGAGACAAAAAGTTTAAAAATTGTGGCAATTGACAAATATGTAATGTGTTTGTATCTCAGGGCGCCTGGGATAAGCCGTTCGACCCGAAAAACACAGCAAAACAGGATTTCCATGTCAACGGCACTACTATACAGGTTGACACGATGCATCAGCAATACGATACCAAGTACGGGGAAAATGCTGAATTAGACGCAAAGGTAATGTAACATTTTTAAATAATTAATAATCACGGCCTCCGTGGCAGAGAGATAAAAAGAGAGAATGTTATTTAGTCCGATTTAACCCTAGAAAGAAAATATTATTTTTACGTACGTTAAAGATAATGTTGGAGTTTTACCTACCATTAAAACTCTTATTATGTTGTCTTGCTTATCCAGAATATATAATGTGAGATATCGCGCATGTTTCTCGCCGTGACAGTCGTATCTGCTGCTATATCTTGAATTTCCCGCCTTTTGTAACTCCCTTCAGTTGTATAATTGTCACCTTATGCAGGTAGCGTCCTGAGACGCCATTTTGATTCAAATTTGGACTCACCAAGCAGAGCTTAAGTATATTCTGGATAAGCAAGACAACATAATAAGAGTTTTAATGGTAGGTAAAACTCCAACATTATGTGTGTCGTTGCTTATCCAGAATATATAATTTGAGAAGTGTTTGTTATCGCTTGGTGACAATTCTAAAGCCAAAATTGTGACTATTACTGTATTGCTTGAAATAACTTGGTCAAAGACTAAGAGTGAATGAGGGAATTCAGCACCTCAACATTGAGACCTCTGATTTATTTTCTGTAATATTTCTTAAAAGTATTTTCTGAACGCCAGTTTCCTCTTTCCAAAATGGTGTCTATAGGACACTCTTCCAGCCAACTTCTTGAAGCTACTGCTGATTTCAAACTCCCAGGGGAGGCATCAATCCCAGCGTCGTTCAAAATTGTTTTAATCCATCCACCAATGACAGTTCTCGAGGCTGGCCTTGCAGGCCCCAATGTGGAAACAAACAGACACTCAACACCAGCTTCATGTCTTCTGTTCTCACCCAAAGACATAAGCTCTCTCAACCAAAATATAGGATCTATGTATATTACGATCCTCTGCTTTGTAAAGCTTCCAACCAGACTGTCTATGTGTAGAGGTGTCCGTCTTAGAACCAAAAACTGGCCATAATATAATGTGATCATCATTGTCAACAAGATTATCAGAAGATGTATGTAGTAGGTCAGATAATGTACTCAACTTCCTGATGCCAGAAGTAAAATAACAGAACATCTACGAGATGCTTCGAAAAGAGTCAGTTCCTTTGGAGGATTTTTACAAAGCCAAGACACCAAGTGCCCTGGATCCCAAGTAAATGCTCTAGGCTTCTTATTTGCAGAATTCCCTATACCTCTCATCACTCGCTTGACCAAGGGATGATTACTTATTCTCAAATGGCCGTTGGGGTCACACAAAACCGACACTGCAGACTTATGAAGAGCTATAGTACTGGGAGCCAAGCCTTTCTTTACTCTTAGGTATGCTAAAAACCGTGCCAGCTGAGACCCCGAAGGGTTTTTAGGGTACGTATTATTAATGGCGCACCATTCCTTCCAGCTCTTCCAAGCCATGTGATAGGTTGAAAGCGTAGATTTGCGCCAACCCGCATTCAACAGAGCTTTCTCTTGTTGTGACCAATCGTTCAATGCTTCACTCCACCCCCACACTTCCACTTCCACACCTGTAGTTGGAGCTTCTGAACCTGCTGAGGATGAAGTCCTGTCGATAAGTCTATCAAGTTGTCGACCAACATGGGTATTATGTGAGGTCGGCCTAGGGCTCTTCTCTTTAGGTCAGGTAACCAAAACACTTTTGGCCAATTTGGGGCCACAACCAGGTACACCCCTGATGACTTGTTCAGGTGTGCCAATACTCGTGGCATTAAGCAGGGAGGAGGAAATATCCATGCCAAGGGGAAATGCCAAGTCCTTCTGAACGCGTTGTGAAACATCGCTCTCTTGTCGTGGGGATCTATCGAGACATACTGATCCACGACGTGAGCCCTCGAGGAAGCGAATAGATCCACTACTGGACTGCCCCACTTGTGAAAAACAGCTCTTACCGCTGGAGGTGGAAGGTGACATTCTGGTAATGTGATCCCTCGGGATAGATGATCCGCGAGGCCATTGTAGCGTCCCGGCAAATACTGCACTTGTAAAGAGATTCTGTGCTGGTCCAAAAGCGCTAGAATCTGAAATGTCAGATGAAGGAGACCCATCGACTTGTTCCTCCCTCGTTCCTCAAATAGGCTACGACTGTCCTGTTGTCTGATTGAATGAGTAACGAAGAACTTCTCAAATTCTGAGTCACAGATGTTAAGGCATTTAAGATCGCTGTCATCTCCTTCATGTTGTAATGTCCCCCCCTCTGGCTGTCTGTCCAACAACCCGACAGAGGTACATCGTCGATCAGGGCTCCCCAGCCGTGATCCGCCGCATCCGTAGTCAGAAAATGTGTTGGGCTGGGAACATGAAGAGTTGAAACATGATCTAAGTTGATCATCCACCATTTCATTTCTGAAAAGACCTCCTTCTTTATCGGAGACTTCTGCTGAGGGGTCAGCTTCAGCATTAACTGCAACTGTAATTGTATCAGCCGAGTATGAAAAGTCGACCTCTGGGGACCACAAAGGTAGCAAAATTCAATTTTCTGAGAATACTCTGAGCTTCTTTCAGAGTCCATCTTCCTTTTGTCACGAAGCTCTGAAGTGAGTTCCAAAGACCTTGGCGTCTGTATTTGGTTAAGGACTTCTGATTCAGATGGGGGTTCCACACAATTCCTAGATATTCCACTGACTGTGCTGGCTGAAGAACACACTTATGGAAATTTAATTTACCGACCAACCTAACCGCTCCAACAATTGAAGGGCTTCTCGTGTTTGACTGAGGAGGACTTCTCTGGTCTGATGAGCTAGGAGAAAGTCGTCTAGGTACACAATGATTCTGATACCCCGTCTCCGAAGGATTTCTGCAATCCAATTTGTGATAGCTGCAAAGGCCTGTGGTGCACTGCTCAAGCCTTGAGGCAGGTATGTCATCTGTAAATGAAGGCCTCCGTAATACAATCTCAGAAAGCAACGGTGAGCTTTTGCGACCGGTATGTGGAAGTAGGCCTGCGAAAGGTCTATTTTTGTCATCCAATCGTTGGCTTGAAGAAAGTGTGGGACTTTGTGATTAGATATCAGAGAAAACTTTTTCCAAGCTACATCTAAATTGAGAGCTTTTAAATTGAAGATTGGCCATTTTGAGCCGTCGCTCTTTTGAACCAGAAAAAGTGTTGAAAGGAAGGAGGCATTGTCGCCAGCTCTTTCGAGGGTACCATCTCTCATCATCTTTTTTATTTCGAGGGTCATTTCTGGGGTTACTTTTGTCTTGAACTTCCTTGCGGAAGCTTGGCTTGGACTTATCAACAAGGGCTTTCGGATGAATGGTATGCGGTATCCCCTTATCATACGTAAGATGGTCTCTGGAGCATCTAGGGCCTGCCATTCTCTCCAATAATCCTGTAGTTGACCCGCCCGAAATGGTAGATAGTCACCTGTTGAAGCGGCCACGAGAGGTCTGCCCCCTCGCGCCACGCTTCTGTTCCCTCCCCCTACTCCTCGTACCGGAGGAATAGTGGGGGTTCCGCCCGTGGTCTGCCCGCCGGGGAAACGAGGGAAATGCCATCTTTTCATTTGGTGTCTGCTTGGGGGGAAAGGCAACAACCTCCTTAGATGTTGAAGGGCGGTTGTGCGCCGAGTGGCTACCCTGAGGTAGGCGCACTGGATTGAAGCACTTTGTTACACCACCTAGTTTCTGCAACTGGGCGGACAGTGCTTCTTCCCCAAAAAGATGAGTGGAAGAAGGAGGAATTCTGCTGAATAGCTTCCGTTCCACTCCAGTCTTACAGCTGCCCAAAATCTTATCCCTTCTGTGCTGAATGACTTCAGCTCGCTTTCCGCACGTTATCTGCAGGATATCGTTGGAACGTTTTATAAACTCAGAGTCCTCTCCTAACAGGCTGTCCAATTGTTCCTCTAAAGCCTCACCTGACAGAGAACCTTCTGAACTACTTCCCCATTTGATAAGTTTTTGGAGGGCCTGTTGAAGGCACTCTCTCTGCTTTAATGAGGCATGCGTTACCGCAGCCAGCATCTTTTCCATGGCCGAAAATATTGGTGAGGCAGTGTCAAATGCCAGCACCTCGCAGTTTACCTCCAGCTCCTTGAAGCCTGGACCAGCTAAATATTCCTTTAAAACGGATGCGTAGCGGACATTGGCCCACTCGCCCGAGTTGAAGCGTTGGAGACTCTCCACCAAACCCAGATGTGATGCAGAAGGTTTTGGCGCTACAGACTCCTTCAGAACAGTAGAGGGACCCGGCATCTGATACTGCCTTTCAGGCCACAATGAGTAAACGCTCCCAGATGCATGCGAAGGTGTCACTATACTTGGCGTGCAGACAGTGGCTTCCTGCGTTGACCTGTCCATGACAAAATCCTGCAGGGTCTTGACCTGATGTGCTAATCTTTTAAGCAGATGTCTGTCATTCCGCTTTCGTCTTTTATTACGCCTGCGTCGCCTACTATTTTTCGACGCTGAATCGCTAGATTGCGAACTCGACGAACTGGTTGACATTGAACGGCGTCGCCTTCTTCGATCACGTCGTTTAGACGTTACGTCATCTACTACATGCTCTCCTTATTTGAGGGTATTTTGACCCCCGTGCACAAAAAATTGTTTGGGTACACGACGGTAAGCGATGCAGTTTATGTTGCGTAGCAGTAATACGCCGAATACGCGAATAACTGTCAATAAGAACGTTTGCACTATCACTCAGCACTAGTTAACACAAGATTACGATAATTTGCGGGTAGCAACAGATTTCTCATTGATTTGTTTTCGTTTAATTACGAATGAAAATTTCACGACTGCCGCGGCTGAAACAGACGCCAAAATTCGAATCAAAACGGCGTCTCAGGACGCTACCTGCATAAGGTGACAATTATACAACTGAAGGGAGTTACAAAAGGCGGGAAATTCAAGATATAGCAGCAGATACGACTGTCACGGCGAGAAACATGCGCGATATCTCACATTATATATTCTGGATAAGCAACGACACACATAATGATACATACGTCTTAGAGACGTACCGAAGTTTAAAAGTATATTTGACATATTATCATACTTACACAGTTTAAAAGGTAGTTGAAAAATTAGTTAAGGGTTTTGTTCTTTGAATAAAACCAAAATAATTATAAAAAATATACAGGGTGATCCTGGGTAAAGTGCATTTTAACTTCGGAAGGTGATATTATAAGTAAAAGTGATGAATAACCTTTTTCGAAATTCCAACGTTTAGGGGTAGTTTCGTGGTAAAAATATAAAATTAGTCAGGCTTTATTATTTTCCACTGTTAAGATGCGGGCCAATCACAACCATGCAATGTTGCCACAATCGTGCCCGGCAGGCTTTCAGCAAGTAAGATCGTACCTCACACTAAGGATTTTTAGTAGGTACGTCTGTTTGTATGTGAAAACAAAAATTCGAATATCGGAAAAAGTTGTTAATCTTTTTTACTTCTACCATCATGTAGAATCACCTCCCGAGGTTAATGGACTTTACCCCCGGACACCCCGTATTATAATTTTAAAAAAATTCAAAATTCTGTAAACCTCTTAAAAATCAACTTCAAAATATTAGGCCTTTTTTAAAATTAAAAAATAATGTTTCATTTTATGTCTAAATCGTATTTTTTATATGCTGTGTAAGTTTAAATGCTGATCAGTCGTTATACTTAAAAATAATACTTTTTTTGTTCGCTAAATCACATTTAGAACACAAAGAGTGAAATTTACACAAAAGGTAATCATATACACCATATACATATCTTTCTGGGGTTAAACGGTCTTTGTAGCTACCATAAGCACTCAGGCCATTCGTAGGCTGATATAATTACCTTTTTACCTTGACGGCTAGCTCCTGCTTGGTCCTTTCTGTATGGTCCACCAGGCAGGCACTGAGGTCCACATAGTCTCCTGGTTCCACAACGACCTCTTTGGATATCTGCGCATTCTTACGTAACATATTGTATGATGGGTTTGCAAATGACTCTTGAGATGACAGAATCCTGTTAAATTCTTTAGTAAGTTTTTATTCATATTGAGCAGTTTGTCTGGTTCGTTTCATTTAGGTTATTATCATGAAGCACTCCACTTCAATAATCTGTGCGAGACAAATCATTTAATTATGTTATTATTTAATCCACAGATCTTGGGGATGGATTTTAATGGTAACGAGATGTCAGTGATTGTCATTCTGCCCAACAAGCTCGATGGTCTTAACGACCTGGAGAAGAAGTTGGCAAACACCAATATTGAAAACATGGTTAAAAACCTTACACAACAAACTGTCGATGTATCCCTGCCCAAGTTCGGAGTCGGGAACGCTAACGTTTTTAATGATGTCCTATGCAAAGTGAGATTGTCTTTTTATTCAAATTCCTATCACTAGATTTAATATTATTTATTATGGTGGTATATTCCAGAGTGGGATTTTGCATACTGTCTGGCAGTCAGTACACCTATTTCTTCCGTAACCATTCCTCTCCAATCCGCAGGCCTTCCCGTTCTGCTTCACTCTACTTCCACGCAGTCAGTATACCTCTTCCTTTCGTAACCATTCCTTTCCAGTCCGGAGGCCTTCCTGTACTGCGTCGATCTACTTCCCCGCAGTCAGCACACCTATTCTTCCCGTAACCATTCCTCTCCAGTCCGCAGGCCTTCTCGTCCTGCTTCAATCTACTTCCACGCAGTCAGTATATCTCTTCCTTCTGACTTTCTATAATGGCGGGCAATAACTCTCTCTCCTCCTTCCTACAACATGGGTCTCTTCAAGACCAATGTTCATTCCTTCCTCTCCTCAAAAAGACCCTCCACACAGCATCCCAGATGACATAGGCCCTGAGGGAAATTATTTTCCTCAGGGCCTCCTGTGTGGAGTTAATATAAAAAAAAAATAAAAATAAAAAATAAAAATTTACATGTCCGTGGTTCATTTTATTTCGGAATGATAATTTCTTTTGTAGGTTCTCAAGATTTTTTCTTTAAAATATTGCTATTCTTGTTTCTTAGATGTGGATTAGGCACTATGTGAACTTTCATAAGATTTCAACTAACTTATCCCTTTTTAATAGCTCGGCATTTGCTCCATGTTCAAACCCAACGCTGAACTCAATGGTATCCTGGCCGATTTTAATGCTCATTTGCATGTCACCAATGTCCACCACAATACCTATATCAATTTGCATGAGGGTGGAGTTACATCCGGTGCTGGCACTGGTAAGTTTATACTTGTGTACCTTTCTTTAATTGATACTGTTTTGGACGCCTACTTTAACATTTTACCCGCGGTTGATGCACACTACGTGATTTGGAAAATCAAGCCCACCACAGCTTCGCTGATGCATACGTGACTGGCGACCTAACGTCATACGTGACTGACGGCCCAACGTCATAGAGGGACTGATGACCCAACGTCATACATGACTGACACCCAACGTCATTGACATTTTTACATTTTACTTTACACTTATAGTGTTACATTCTTAATATTGTTGTACTATTCATATATTAATTTAATTAAGTATGTAAATGGAACATGTTGTGTAAACATAAATAAAATCTGACCAATCAACTGGACGATCGATATATTCAAAATAAAAGTCAGTAAACGCCCGGGTTGCCGGCAATGAAATTGAGTTAACTCATGAACTTTTATTTTCTCGAATGCTGGTTAACTTAAAGGATTTACTACTTGGAGTTCTTCAGATATGAAATAATTAGAGGAGGGGTAAGTGGGGGGGGGGGGGGGGGTTGGGGGGTTTGAAATTTGGGAAGGTCAGTGTGTCAGGGTTTATTCAGAGGTCAGAGTTTATTTGGATTCTGTTTTGATACATGTGTTTTTTTTATTCCAGGGAAGGTAGTGTCACATACTAATCATCATTCAAAGAGGTCTGCCCCACATCAGTTCCAAGCTGATCATCCATACTTCTTCGCAGGGATCAATAAAGATTATCAAATGGTCTTCTCCGGGCATTTCACCGGATCAAATAATAATTAAGCGTGAGTAGTAATATTGCCTTGTTAATGCTAAACACACATACATATTTCATTCTTCTTAAAATGTTCATATTGTTCCAACATAAAATGTCATATTATTAAAGTTAGAGGAGTGGCAAGTTTTTACTTTCCATGTCGATGATGGATATTTGAAATGCTGTAAAAGAAAAAATGTTAATTGTTTGGGAGAGCGAAAAGAAAGTTTTTTTATTTAAAAAACATATCTCCTGTTTTTGTACACCGAAAATTATGAATTTTTATTATAAAACGATATTACTTTCAGAGATTTCCGGACATAAACATACAGAACTTAAATTTGAATATACACAAATAACATTGAATAGAACTTTCAGAATACTTAAATACTTTTTTTTGCATATCTTTTTGGCATTATACATTTATAAATACTCTCTCATTATAAATTTAGTCATATTAGATTTGTTAAAGAATTTTTACATAAAAATGCAAAAATCAGTCATTTTAAATACACGATTACAGGATTACAAAAGATTTATGAAATATTTATATTGAGGGATCAGTAGGATTTACAGGTCCAATTAGGAGTTCCACCGAGCCGAACCCTCTGATATGAAAATATCTGGAGTCTGGAGTTATTTTGTATTTATTATACTTATAAAGTGCAAGTGGATTGACTAGGTGATCATTTGTGGAAAAGTGCGTGAAAGGGTTAAGTTTTTCCTTCGGTAACAATTTAAACCGGACATAAAATCTGAAGCGTATTGGATAATTTGTAGAGTGCCGTTTTTGTGAAAAATCACCTCAAGGGCGCCTCACCATTAGTAACAGAATTTAAGTATTTTTAAATTATTCAGGAAAAAAACTCTTACAATGCATGTCGTAAAAGATACACTTATTATCCTAGAAATATGTAGATGACGCAGATCAAAAGAAAAAAAAAAGTAGAAAAATTACATATTTAACAAATTTTTAGATTAATGCTTCTTAACAGCACTTCAAATTTCTAAAAAACCTGGTATTCGATGTTTGCGAGGCGGGTATGGGTACCTCCGCTTCAGGAACCATTTATTCGATAACCAACACCCTTGCAACAGGTCACCTCAAATGGTTCGCTATGTTTGGGGACTTCGGGACTAGAAGGGTTCATGGGGTGAGGTTTGTCTAGGTCGGTCTTTTTTTTTTTTTTTTTACATGAGCTCCACACAGGAGGCCCTGAGGAAAATAACTTCCCTCAGGGCCTATGTCATCTTTGGGGATGCTGTGTGGAGGGTTTTTTTTTTAAGGAAGGGAAGGAGAGGAGAGTTCTGGGAAGGAAAAGGGTTTAAGGGGTGGGTAGGAATCTGGGGTTCAGTATGTCCTGGTCATCCGCCTCCAAGACCTAGACAAACCTCACCCCATGAACCCGGGCACCCCTGCTAAATCACCAAACGTAGCGAACCACTTGGGGTGACCTATGGCAGAGGTGTTGGTTATCCAATAAAGGTTCCCGGGGCGGCGGTACCCATTCCCGCCTCCCAAATTGCAAATTGCAAATTGGTCTTGGCGGCGGATCGGGAAAGACTCGTTGAGGGAGACCGTTTGACCTCTCCGGCCAGACTCTCTCGACCCATCGTCTTGCATCGCAGTGGTAGGAACGGATTCACACGTCTGTGAAGATCCAAGAGGGAAAAGTTCTCAGAGGTGTCCTCAGCTCCCTTCTCCACTCCCCCAGGCTATTGCGGGCCATGTTTCCACTCCCTGAACGATGGGTTTGCCACACTCCCTTCGCTATTAGTTCCCATTAAACAGTTTTTTGGGGATTGAGAAGTAATGCATGCTCTTGTGCCCAAGAACAACTCTACACAGGTCGCTACGAGTATTTACCATGAGATGAGCATTTCTTACTTCAAATGATAAATATATTGTACACAGTTGAAGGGACAACAGTTAGTTAATGCAAATACCCTTTTGAGGAAGCTGCACTTCTTCGACGGCCTAAGGACTTGTGGACTTCAAACAAACCACCAGAGTGTGGGATTAAAACATGCTTGGAAGTGGTTCTGTATGATGCAAAATAATCATTATATTTTTTTATTTATAGTTCTAGTTTTGTAATTTGATTGTAAAAATACATCATGATTTTATGGATACACTGAATATTTCTTTACAATTATCGGATTAAGCATGAGATTCGCAATCCCTGTTTAGTCGATGTATTTTTTTTTATTTTGATTATTATTCTGCAACAGAATATTATTCAAATTACAGTACAATTTAGGCGGGAGACTCTTCAATACTAGTTTTAAGGCATATAGAAAACAGTCACATACATCCAAATGGTTTGCAAGTTCATTTAACAGCACCACTACCCTCGTCATGCTATGCTTTGCCAGGACGTCGGTTCTGCCGTTCGGTACTCTGAATAGTTCAAATGCTTTGGCAAAGTCGGGTAAACTACATCTGTTTGGTGCCTCGAGTCAGAACTCAGAACCTCCTTTGAAAAATCATCTAAAGTGATGAAAATATATGAAAAATGAAGTGTTCAGTTGACTTGATTCTGAGTTGGTATGGAACCCTAATAAATGTGTCATTGTCTCCAGCTATTGTGTTTCCACAGTGTTAATTGATGCATTACAAAGCAATTTTCATAAATACACTTTTTTCTTTTCCAGGATGTACAGTTCCTGCCATTAACGCTATTGTTTCCACATCAGGCGATATTATCTTACACAAACCGGAGCTGATCACCCATTCATCTGCGCGATCAGAAATGGACAATCGGACATCCCTTTCGTGGGGAGAATTACAAACTTTTCTTTTTTCCTTTTATTCAGAAATATATATGAAATGTAATTACTTTTAATAAAATGCTTATTTGAAAACAAATAATTGTACATCTCATTTCTTGTAACTTGTCGGATCTAACCTAAACAATTGAAAGTCGGATACAGGGAGATAAGTTGGGCTAACGATCAAATTGATCAATAAGCCCATAACAGTGAAGATAACTCCAAAAAAATCAAGTGACATTTCCTCCTATTACACCGAAATATAATTTGGCCATGCATTGCATCTCCACCTACCTGTAGGACTACTGAAGTTTAAAAACCTATGCAGTTCAAGGAGAACTAATGAAACCTTTTAAAAAGCGCTGCAAGTAACAGATTCAACTATTTTGACAAATAATAATTTCAACACATTAAAAATATAAATATAGAAGGAAACCAGTTGTGGAAGCATGCACTTACTAAAAAAATAATGGTTAAGTACTGACTTTTGTGTCAAGAGTAATGGTGCATGCAAAACGAATGTAAAGTTTTTTTTTTAATATGTTGTTAACCAGGTTTAAAAACATAGGTTGGAGAAAAACGCGTTCACTGGAGGATAATTCAACACACAAACAGTTTCAAATGGTTTCACATAAAATGCGATATCTACGTCAATTTTACGAATTCATTTAAAACATTTGGTGAAAGCTTTTTCAGCAAATTCATCTTTGAGAAAACGAAATAATAAAATAAAAAAGGTGTGTGGTGCCTTAAGGGGGGAAATACCTTCATTCTAAAAGTCATTAAACAGCCGATGGTGACCCTCTTCATTCTAAAAGTCATTAAACAACTGATGGTGACCCTCTTTATTCTAAAAGTCATTAAACAGCTGATGGTGACCCTCTTCATTCTAAAAGTCATTAAACAGCTGATGGTGACCCTCTTCATTCTAAAAGTCATTAAACAGCTGATGGTGACCCTCTTCATTTTAAAAGTCATTAAACAGCTGAAAGTGACCCCCTTCATTCTAAAAGGCATTTAACAGCTCAATTTTACCTAAGAATTCGAACTTCAGACTCGATTTACTCGAAAACCAAATAAATCACCAATACAAAAATAGTACGAAAAAATTAATTTCAGATGTGATTTCGGTTTATCGGTTTACCACTTGTACCAAGAGTTTCTGTACACCGTGTATACTAGTCTTGCGGCACGCTCCAGAGATTCTCTTGATATCGCGCTGGTTCGACCACCATTAAGAATTGAAACATTATTTGAAATGGATTAGCCATGTTTGATGACCGGACCTGAATAGCCAGGCACATCCAAACCTTCCACTTTCCACCTCCTTCCACTCCTCTAAACCTTCAGTCACACAACACAGCCCAATTGTCACAGCCCACAGTGCAACTGGCTCCAGAATGGATGATAATCTCAGTATCACCCTGGTGAAAGACCACCATTCAGAATTGAAACGTTGCTTACAATGGCTTGATTGGTGACCAGACCTGAGTGGCCAGGTACATCTCAACCTTCCTCCTCCTTCCTTTTTCTCTCCCCTCAATCTTCACACACCACACAACATACCCCAATTGGGTATGCCATAGTCTCACTGGCTTCAGACAGAATGCTGTTATTAAAAAAAAAACGATGGTTGAAAGTAGTTGGGTCTCTTGTGTATTTTTTAAGTCCTTGTTTGGAAGGTTGATAGGGACCCGCACGGGAGTGACTATTCCCCTATCCTCAATGATTCATTTTATTAGCTCATAAAAGTTTATACGAACAAAGGCACAATGTTTTGTACTTTTACCAGTGTAAGATTAGCGTGTTGATGGCACCACCTTACAAGGGTTAAAGTGAAGCTGAATGTTCACTCTACCCGAGTTATGCCTGTGGATAGATATGATACGTTTACTGAAACAAATAGCAAAGGTATTTTACAAAGGGACTTACGATAATTTGATGGCAACCTTGCCCGGTTTGTGGATCCCTCGTGGTCGATTGGCTGTTTCTGGATGGTCCATAGGCAGTTGTTAGTTAGTTTTTATACGATGGGGATGAATTACCGTCGGTAAATTCACTATGCGATTCACGATAGCTTGTCACGATATAAACGGTAATGTTGACAGCTGCGTTACGATGGGAAGACTGAAGAAAAACAAACACTTGTTTTTGCTCCTTAACAACGGCTGACAACCGGCAATTATCAGCCAATGTAAACACCCAGTGTGCAAAATTCTCTCAGTAAGAGCAATTCTGTGGCATAAAATTATTTTTCAGCGTATGAATCGCCCTATATACTGTTATGGCAGCAGTGTTATGGCGACCCTGCTGTGTGCTGGGCCCCAACAAGGGGGCTCCGTTCCGGGTAAATACCCGGAGGTTGTACATCCTTTACAATGGGAAATAATTAAGGTACAGTGGTCTCCAGTCGAGACGCGAGGGAGCGTAAGCTTCCTTCTCCTTGCCGTGACCAGCTCAAAGTCGGCGGAGATTGAGCCCCTGCTCATGGACTATGGATCGGCTGCGGCCTCATCTCCCTAGGGTGGGTGTGGAAGGGTATTTCGGATCAATTGTTAGTGAAACAGGGCATATGAATACACAGTTTATTCCTCTAATAGCACATGGTCAACATACAAATAGCAACAGTACCTACGAGGTGGAATCCTCCACCTAGATTCGACTTTAATTACTCTCTCTCTGGCACTAGGTACAACGCGACATTACAATAGGGGAAGTTATCAGCACAAAATAGAGGGCTTACCACTCTTTGGTGGTGGCAGGAATTACTAGGGCGGCAGTTTGCCCACACGGCGTTATCTGGTGTTTGGTCACTCCACAGGGCTCCCGGAGACCTTCCCATATAGTTGCGCACACCCTTAGCCATTACAAAAGGCCGTAAACAGTACTTGTTGAGATTTAGCAGACTACCCACCGGCGTACTAACGCACCGGGGAATTCGTGCCGCTGGGAATGCCGCGGCACGGCGAGCTTGTCAAAGCAGAAATCTAGAATCGAATGATCTAGACTGTTGGTTTTTGAAGGCGCCCTGCATAAGCAGCTACCGCACGATCGATCGATACCGGTGTGGTTCCCAAAAACAGATTTATTTGCTGAAAAGATTTTTTTAAAGACAAACTCACGCTCGTATGAAGCCGCTCGGAAAGGGATAAATGTAATAACAACAGTGGTGGGGGTAACAAATGTAAAATCATGCAAAGTTCAGAATTTAAGTCGTATCTTCTCCTAGCATAAACCTTCTAATAAAAGTGTGTTTATCAGAAGTGACCTGACAGCAAAGATATTGAATATGAGAGATGTGCTATCCGCAGTTTATACCGAGTGGGACTGCGCTTCCGGGTGTCGCTGATTTGTTTACCTATTAACGAATAAACTAAATGAACGAATAATTAACGAGTAAACCAAACGAACATTAAACTAAATGAACAAATTCTTTCCGTATTCAAACCATTTTGTAAACCAATACTAATGCACACCTTCAAAAAATCAACGAAATGAACAAATTCTTTTCATATGCAAAGTACTCCGATTAGGTAGTAGTCCGCCGACAGTCGCGCGGACATCATAGCATATCTCTTTTGTATTTCAATACCTTGACAGACAGGTACGTTTTCTGAACCTGTTTGTAAATAATAAAATTAGATAGCGCCTAAGATGTCATAATAAATTGTACAGCTTGAGGTGATTTTTCACAAAAATAGCCCTTTACAAAATTTTCAAGTGTTATTATTATTATTATTCTTATTCAATGGCGCTACAGCCCATTTCGAGACTTGGCCACCTTCCAGATAAGCCTCCACTGCCCTCTGTTCTTGGCTGTCGTCTTCCAAGCTGCAATATGGAATAGTCCTCTTACGTCCTTCCTGACATCCCAGCCTATGTCTGTCCGCCTTTCGCTTACCTCCCATGTGTCCTGTTAGAACCTTCATCGGTACTCGTGTGCTTGGCATTTGGTGCACATGTCCGGCCCACCTTAGTCTTTGGAGCCTTAAATGGGTGGAGAGTCTGGGAGCTTGGTAAACATCATTGTGGCGGATTCATATTATTATTATTCTTCAAATATTTATAATGCCAGGAACTCTCCAAAACAAAACAAAAAAAAAAACCTTTTTTCATTCAAACGTATCAAGAACAAATCGGCTTCTCTATATTCTGTGTATAACAGCGCATTAGTACAAAAAAGTCTAAACTTTCCAACTTATTATTAAGGGTACTTTTTAAGTCGATTTAAATGTACAAAAGTGTACAAAAAATTATGATTTTTTAGTTATTATCTTTTCAGGGCGTAAACTGTCAGGGGATCAACTGTCGGATCATACAATGTCAGATCGGACAACTACAACCGGCCAAGGTCTACCCTCCGTCTTTAGAAAAAATTTTGCGAAATGTTACGAGTTGTTTGTTTTTTAATAACATTGCGCCACACAGTAAAACAGATATAATCAAAAGGTTTTATTGTTATATCGTTTGTTTTATTGTTAATTTAAATTAGATTTTTAGCATCGGATGTAAAAAAAGTAATTTGAAATGATTTTTTTCATGTTGATGACATTTTGACATAGTGATAACGGAAAAACTAATCCTATTCTTTCTTGCGATCGTTAAAACAAATCAATAATATTTAATCAAGGGTGGGAACCTCCGATCCGCTGGCCATATGCGGACCTCGGGCCCTCGAATACTTCTGATCGATATTTCTACCACTTGTTCTTGTGGAACGATTTTACAACATCTGTGTTTCCTCCTTCCTATAAGATGGGTCTTCTCAAGATTCGTGTTCACTTGCTGCCTCTCATCAAAAAGACCGTCCATCATAGAATAAAGAAGAAAACTAGAAGCCTAGTGCTCCGTATTGTGATAATTCAAGTTTCTTCTTCTTTTAAACTTGATATTAAATATTTTTGGAATTCTTTCATCCCTTCAAGTTTTCTTGAACTTTTCTTTTGGCTCTGATCGATATTTAAATTTTAAGGCTTTGCATGTGTGTAGTAGGGATGGAAAATTCCTCCCCTACGTCACACAAGCCTTCATGAAAATTGGACCCTTATTTTCTTTGATAACTACAGAAAGCTACTTAAAGCTCCCTTGTACTACATACCTTTAGAGATATGTATACTTAACTAATTAATACGTTAATTACGACCTTGAACGTAAATATTTTCGTATTTATGTTGTAATTAAACTCCATCAAACGTTGTGTAATTTTTTTGATTTATGATATGGGACTTTAATTACTTTCATTTTTGTGGTAACCCTTTGATTCTAAACAGAGCGTTGAGTTTCAAACTGTATTGGTCTCTCCCTTGCAAATCTAACTTTAAATAATTTCTCTAAATGAGCTAACTTTCCTCCGTCGCTTATTATGTTTCCATACATCCTAACGAACTCGTAAATAAACTGTACTAATCGAAAATACGCATGTTTAAATGAACAGATAATTAAGAATGACTCAAATGGTTAATTGTTAGTAAATTTGATTATGATTGTTTTATGTCTGCCTGGCTCCCCTCCACTATGATTCAGCTGCTATAAGGTACATATAAAGATGGTTTTAGTAGGTTAATGTAATTAATAGATTGCATATTAGACGAACTCAGAATACCCTTTTTCTGCCGAAAATTTGGCTCCTATCCTCCTACAAGTAAACCAGGTGATCAGATTCTTACTAGAAATTCGCACAATCTTCTGGCGCGGATCGGTTAATTGATACCTAAGTTATCGCGTCCTAACCGTCCTTCCTCTTGCCATCATGCACTGCCTTCCGGTCGTCATCTGAGCCTAGATACCCCCAAATTCCTACTCCTCCAAGGTCTACTATTTACTTAGGGCGAACCGGTTTCGTCCTATGTGCAATCATATACTCACGGTGTTGTGTAGAGTTACGGGTCGTGAATCCTCACTCCACGTACAGAAAATGATGTGAGAGTAATTCTGTCGAGTCTAAAACGCTAGCTGTAAGCGGGTCCACATCAATCAATGTACAGTACATAAAAAAGATATATATGTAAACTTACATTTGGGAAGGATTATAACTCGCAATTTGAGGCTAGCTAGTCTCAAATTCCGGGCTCGGATTTCGTGAAAAGGAATTCTGCACAAAACCTTAGCCGATGACCGAATATATACATGATAATAGTGGGTCATATTAATAAATACTAATAGATTAAGAAATTATCTCGGTTTGTTCTGGAGTGCCGAAAATTCCAAGCTTTTGATTTGTTTGGTTGACAATTTTATTTAAGAGATTGCCATCTCTATTATGTGTTTGGTTAATGGTCCTTGGTTTTTTCTTTAAGGAGCGACCACTGCCTCCCATTGTTGAACTGTTTTCTAAATTTTTCCCCAAGGTTCAACTTTTGGTAAAATTTTTTACTATCCCGTGATTTTCCAGTTGTCTCATGTAAATGATTGATACTTTTTATTAGGCTATCCCGTGATTTTTCAACTGCTTCTTGTAAATGATTGATGTCTATGAGAGTAATTACTCCACAAAATTTTACTCGAATCTTCCTTGTAATTCTTCAATACTCTTCTATTTGACTATCCCGTGATTTGTCAACTGTTTCATGTAAATGATTGATACTTACGAGAGTAATTGTTCTATAATTTTCTCCTCGAATATTCCATGTAATTCTTCAATACACTCCTAAACTAACCCGTGATTTTCCAAATGTTTGATGTACCTATTATTTGACTAGCTTATAATAAATCTATTTATTTTCAAATTGTTCAATCCAAAAAATAATCTCTTCATATTCAAATTAAAGATTGTGTTAAAACTTTTCTATAATTGCGCAATTTCATGGCTTTGTCCCATTCTAAAGTTAATACCTATACTAATACCCGTCAACTACCTAATAAATATATAATAACCTATATAATAACCCAACCTACTATAATACTAATACCTGTCAACCACCTATTAAAGACCCAGGTACATCTTCCTTTAAAAGCATCTGACCCAGTGCCCCAATGACCGAATTGTTTTATAAACAATTTCAATTATGTAAACATTCCCGCTGGCTTCGTGACCTAGATTCAACGAGTGACATTTGTTTACTTTTGGAACATCCTTGAACGCGAGCTTATATGGTTCAATTTTTTTTTTTCCTTTTGAATTTTATAATGGTAATTTCTTTTTCGCAAATGTCTAATCTATTCCCCGCTAAATATAGTCATAATGCATATATATATACATATATATTTTGTATCGATAAATAAATATACTGATATATACAATTATATTTAAGTTGAGATAAATTCTAATATCATAACTCATTTTTGATCATTTTATATTAGCTGAAGTTATAATAAATAGTACATATACTAAAATAAATACAAAACTTTGACTTGGAAATTTGTCAAACACATAACTATTTTAAATAGTTACGGATAAATTCAAAGATAGGCATTCGAGATCGATACCTTTACTTTTTAATATAAGTGTGTTTCTTTTTGATTAAACTTTCTTGGAATATATATATACATATATATAAATATATCTATTTTATATATAATATTTTAATATAGGTACATATCACATATTAAGCAAGTAATATCTTGTTATAAAATTAATTCAAATACCAACTGTTTGCTGCATACCGCTCTCTCCTTGGCGCCTGAAAATTTTTTTTTTTTTTTTTTTAATAAAACTTACCCCTTTAAGTTTTTTTTCTCACCCGGGAGCTACACGGTAAAACCTTGTTATATTTTCCTTACCTAATACCTATTCTTATGTTATCAACTAAATTCAAATAAAAATTTTCCGACTTCAATTTTATTTTATTCCCGTTTAATCTATCTAAATTAAATGATGTTTATCGTTCTAACTGCATTTTATTTCAAATCTCGTTGGTTAACTTAACACTTTTTAAATTAAATTTAACAATTAATTACTTATTTTGTGTTCGTTTTCCCACCGTACTTTTATTTAGCAACAAAGCGTTATACAACTAAATACCGAACAGATTATTATCATGCTTATTTATTTATTATTTATTTCAACCTCCCGATTTATTATTATAATTATTCCATCGTTAAAATAACACTCCGTTTAAATTATAATTTTTAAGCAATAACCACTTCACGATTATTTACGAAATAAGAGATTTATTATTTTTATTTTTGTTTGTCACCGAACCTTTTTTATTTTGCAATAAGATAACGTATTTTACTATTTATTTAAGCTTTCCGAAATAATTAGTATTATTAAGTTACCACAATCTCATTTAACGGCAATTTAATTATTTGTATTATTTATTCTAAAGTCCATATCTATTATTATTATTTTATCTAACGCTAGATTTATCCTGTGATAAATTATTACGTTCGATTTGCACTTTATTTAAGGAACTATTATTGATATGATTTTTTTTTTCAAGTATTAAGTCCTAAAATTTAACTAAACACTGCTTTTAAATTTGCCAAATACAACACAACACTTTCCACCAACACAATTTAAATTTATGATTTAATCACCTCACTGAATCTAATTAATTATTATTAATGGTACTAATTTCTTACACTGAATTTAATACCAAACTTTAGACACTTAGAACTTTCTGTTAAAATGCATTTTATCTAACACTAGATTATACTAAGTCCAAAATCACTTCTATTGACTTGACTCCAATTATTTCAGAGTCATAAAATTTATAAAACTTAGAAAATTTTTCAATTAATAACCGCTTTAAACGTCACGTCACGTAACTTCCACGTTTGATAATCCCACGATTGATCTCCCAAATGACCCATGTCCTAGCTTATATACCCTTCCCAGGATTAGAATGGCCTATCTAAGCTATCTTTGATCCACGAATTTAACCTCTAACAACTCGAGATTTCATATATCGATTCTGTCATTTTTGTTTAACTGTCGTTAGGTCCACCTTTCATGACTTTGTTCATGCCCTATCTCGTTTAAACATTTTTCCAGGATCGGACCGGCGATATTACGTCAAAATGCCCCTCATTCCTTTGTCTGCTGGTCTTACGAATTTACCTCAAATATCATGATTTTCGTATCCTTTTTTTTTCAAAATATAATAGGTACGTCTTCAATAAACTGTATATAATTCTCAATTTTGTTTATAGCTACCAGAACATGAACAAACTCATGCCAAAACTTTTAATATGCATTTTCCAATTTTCCTTTTACTAAATTCCTCCATATCTTCATGCCACTTGTATGGATCAATTCAATTTTAAGCTGCATCGTCTCTACTTATGTCGTAGACTAGAATTTTCCTATTTTCTCTTATTTTCCTTTTATCCACGATGTTCTTTCTTTGATTTTCCTCATTCATTCTCATGTAGCTTTCCACAATTATATGAATAGTTACATTCCAAGCCAAATTTATTGTTTTCATCGATACTTCTGAATTTTCATGAGTTTTCCTTACGGAATCATCTTTTAATTGTCTTTATTTTCTTTTTTACTACCCCCCGTTTCGTCTTCGATGTATGTCACCTCTTAGAAAATTTCATTTTCTATATACTACTACTTTTTATGTTATTTTCCACATTTTTTATAGGAGAAACTTCCACTTCGGCCCTCAAATATATGTCAATTTTTATTACTTCATATGGGTCATCCTCCAAATTCCGTCCCTTTTTTACCGATATCCACATTAATCTAAAATTTGACATGTTTTTAGGTCTGGACTTCGATGTACTCACCAATAACTCAGCGTTTATTCGAGGGTAATAAAATATAATGGTTTTTTAGTTAAGTAAACTGTCCATATGACCAATGATAATTTTTATCGTCCTAAAAGCCATTAAAATGGGTTTAATCACCTAATATCATGTTCGTTTTCTTATTGTTTAAACAACAAAATCACGTGTGAGATCGTCAACCCAAATAATGTTTCATTTTTCCTTGCAGTCTGTCCTATCTCCCATAGAATTCTCCTCAAACAATTGACGTAAAACAACCCCTTCCGTTTACTTTATCCAACGCAATGTGACTAGAATGACCACCCTATTTCAAATATATAACGTTATCTATTTAAACTCGTCTGAAAATGCAAAATTAAGTCGAAATCTTATATTGTTCAATAAACACTTCCGTTTAAACGTCCATTTTTTTTTCATTAGCTTTTCTTTTCAAATCGTTTTCCAGGACTTTATTGCTTCATCTAAAGGTGACATTCCTAATTTACAGCGTTTTTCTTCCTTTTAAATATCAACCGTACGTTTCTCTCCGAATCTGGCCTCCTATCGTTGATCACTTACTCGTTATACAACTGAATATTCCTGCAGTAGTTTTTCCTATGTTTTCCACGTCTCTTCTTTATCTACCTCTTATTATAATTTTTCTTGTTATTTTCTTGCATAATTTTTTCAACACAATATGGACTAACTTGTTCGTTTCTTACGGTTGCCGATACCTCCATTGCACCGAATGTTTATTTTATCTCTGGGGTCATTGTATCCAATGCACCGGGCGTGAGACCCTGTTTACATTATAGTGTATTGATCTTTCGGTTGATGACGATATTTTTTCCCATAAATCTCTGATTAATTGCCTAGTTCAAAGTCCATCTCTTTGTTCAAAATCTGAATACGCCCTCCATTCTGTGATTGGTTTCATTAATTATTTATAGCTTTCTGCCTCTACCTGATTAGCTGTTGGTTTCAACTATTTATTTTTGAGCCAAAAAAAGGGTCTTCCCCTGTGTCGTGACGATTTTTAATACCATCTGTGATTTTTTCCTTAATACTGATCTCAATATCCTTAATTGTAGGTCCCTATCGTTAACAAGAATTCAATTTACTTTGAACCGATAGATGTCGCAAGTGTGTCCGTTTTATAAGTAATTGGTATTTTCTTTTTAAATTAAAGGGGTAGGCTACGATATTTTCTAATTTTCACTGTTGATTAATGCAATACATCACAGTATTACTTACACACATGTGACATAGGTCTCAATCTCATCCAGTGATATAGGTCTCAATTCCATTTAGTCCAATAGCCTAGTGCTCCATATTACTTACACACACGTGACATCCAGTGATATAGGTCTCAATTCCATTTAGTCCAATAGTCTAGTGCTCCGTATTACTTACACACGCGTGACATCCAGTGATATAGGTCTCAATTCCATTTAGTTCAATAGCCTAGTGCTCCATATTATTTACATATGCATGTCATCCAATGATGTAGGTCTGCATCCCATTTGAATTACGTAAATACAGTTTAATATTGAAAAACACTCCTTGTGTTATTCTTTATTTATGCCCTCCCCATAACATCTCCAAAGATGACATGTGTCTTGAGGGAAATTATTTTCCTCATTACCCCCTATGAGGAGTTAATGTAAAATAAAATCATACCTGTACATAAGAAGAACCAAAGATATTCAAATACAGAAGAGATATGATATGGTGTCCGCGCAACTGTCGCCGGACTACGCGCTAATTAGCGTAGTTTTCATACAAAAAGAATTTGTTCATTTCGTTGATTTTTTGAAAATGTGCATTAATATTGGTTAACAATATATTTTGAATAAGGAAAGAATTCGTTCATTTAGTTTAACGTTCGTTTGGTTTATTCGTTAATTATTTGTTCTTTTAGTTTATTTGTTAATTGGTAAACAATATCGGCGACACCCGGAAGCGCAGACCCACATAGTAAAAACAGCAGATAGCACATCTACTTATATTTCAATATATTTGAGTAGAACTGAGCCAGCAGGTATCTTGGGATGATTTGTAAAATGATAGAAAACCCGAATGTCCAATTAAATTTCTGCCAAATATCCACTCGGTCCCATATTCCACGCAGTATCAATCTGCTCATATTATTATAATCAGCGCTGATACTTAGCAAATATTGGGTGTCTGCTATGGTTCGACGGTTCTCATACGAAGAAATATTTTCTAGGATGCCATTTACCTGCTAAATCCCTGGTGAAAGCATATGCGATATTTTGCCAGCATTACAAGCTGTAAGTGGCTGCGATACTACTAGCAGATTTAGCAGTAAAATGCAATGTTTGAAAGCTGCATCTGAAGATTTTGTACAAACAGCCAGGGCCGGATTAACCATGTCGGGGCCCCTAGGCAGTGCACATCTCGGGGCCCCTTCCAATGGCGGACTAACGGGGGGGGTTGAAGGGGCCCCCAAACGCCTCTTTGTACCCTTGATCAAATCCATAACAAGGCTTAAAGGGGGGGGGGGGGGGGGTAACGTTTTAAAACTTTTTTTTATGTAAAACATGTCTGTATATTGAGTATTGTGTCAAAATTTCAAGTAAATCGGAGCGTTTCAAGCGACTGGCCCTCATGCTCGATTCAAGTATATTTTCATTGTTCATAAAAAAATAGACCTTCATAAAAAAATCCCGAAGTGGTGCCACAGTGACTGGATTTTCTAACTGTTTAAGACTTGGTGCATGCAAATCTGATATATAGTTTTTCTAATATGTTGTCAACCAGGTTGATAAACGTATATAGGTCTTCATCAATTTTAACAATTTCCTCTAATGGTGAGAGCATTATTAACAAATGCATCTTTCAGAAAATGAATTAAAAATAACAATTTTTTTGCAGTGTCCTTAAAGCCTTATTTAGGATTTGATCAAGGGAACATGGAGGCGTTTGGAGGCCCCTAGTGTCAGAGGCCCGTGTGAACTGAATAAAAAACTTGTAAAATTACATCAACTTCAGTAAGGGGAGGGGGGGGGGGGGGGTTCATTCAACTTTGCCGCCCCGGGCTTCTGACGGGCTTAGTCCGCCACTACAATTTACCCTAATCTATCTCGCAAAAAAAAAATTTCTACCAAAACGTAATGTTATTAATAATTAATCTGTTCTTTTACTACATTACGAAAGATATGCCATCACCCCATTCAATAAAAAATGAATACAATACAATAAAATACAATAACCCTTTATTGCACATAAAAGGACACATACATAGAAACAAAAATACATATTATTAAAAAAAAACATTACAATGAGCCGTCTCACTGAAGTAATCTCTTCCAGACAACCTTTCCCATAGAATTTTAGCAAGCAGATAGGTAGTGCACACCGAAGCTTGTACAACATTTATATTTTAAACATATAATTAGAAATAAAAACAAAATTAATGCCAACATAAATCACTCACGGCACCTTCAATCAGTTCAGATACTAAGCAAAGTTGCAACAAATAGAAGGAAAGAAAAGTAAAATACAACTATGTTTATATATTTGTTTTAATTACAGAATTTTAATTTATTATTTGTGCATGATTTGAATATTAGTTATTTATTGGGTTATAACCTAACTATTATAATTTGTTGTTTTCTTTAATGCGTGAACCCAATGTTATTAACCTGTATTAAACGTTCCTAATATAAAAAAAATTTAAACATCTTGAAAGCTGACTTTTTCCGAAACTTCGTTGCTCACTAATTGAAGCAAGCAAGTCATTTTTTCTCGGGACGCGGGGCCCCTAGCCGATGCGGGGCCCCTAGGCAGTTGCCTACTCTGCCTTAGGGATAATCCGGTACTGCAAACAGCTCTTATGTCTTTGGGAAACCTTGACCTACAGAATGAGCAATTGAAACAGTTAGAAATAGTTTGCACATATTTATTTAAAAAAAGTTATTTGCTGATGAACTCAGACATAAACTGATTTCTCAAAACATAGGTTTCAGTTTTAATTTGATGAAAGTGATATGCACATCAGATGCTTTGCATTTGCATTTATTAAGGGCTACAGTAAAAACATTTATTTGGAAAAATTCTCACCAAACACAATTACAACCCATTGATTATAGTTTATTTGGTTATGAAAATCTGAACGGTAACTTACGTCCACGACAAATGACTAAGCCGTCTTTACCAGAGTCATTAATTCAACCTTGTAAATGTACTGCAAATTGTCGTACAATATCTTGCAGTTGCCAAAAGTCAGAATTATTTTGTATTTCTCTTTGTAAATGTATCAATAACGAATGCCTAAATAAAAATGAGTAATTGTTTGCCCACTTTACGTATATTCAGTGGCGGATACAGAGGGGGGGCGCGCGTCCCCCGCGCCCCCCCTCTATAAATATAAGAAAATCTTTCTTCAATCATTCGCTCTACATGTCTAAACCATCTAAGCGTCCCTTTCTTAATCTTACTTATTACGCTTGCATCAGCCTTGCATTCTTTTCATATTTTTCGCACACTATCGTACATGGCTTTCCACATACGCCGCAGGGATCTCAATTCTATAGCATTTAGTTCTTCCTCTGTCAGTTTCATGCTTCACTGCCATACATCAGGGACGGTACCAGCACTCCATTGTGGACTGCTAGCTTCGCTTCTTTCGACAGTTTTTAGCCAAAGGCGTTCAGTCCTCCATAAATGCTGAGTTACCTGCATTTACCCTTCTTTCAGTATCTCTATCAGCCTTCCCATCTCTCGTAAACATACTTAGAAAGCAAATAATGGAAGGAAAAAGGTATGATAGGTGGTTAGGACTCTCTGGGTTAGTGTGTCCAGGAGAGATGGACGGATGAACCTTTCCCTCCCACTGCGATGCAAGGCAAGGGGTCGAGAAATTCCTGCTGGAGAGATTAAAAAATATTCTAACTCAACCAGTCCTTTCCAGCTCCCCACGCCGTACGTGGGCAAACACATCCGCCGCTACCTTGAAAAACCACATCCCATGAACTCAGGCATCCCTGCTAAGTCACCAAACTTAGCGATCCACTTGTGATGACTTATAGCAGAGGTGTTGTTAATCCAATAAATAATTCCTGTGGCGGCGGTACCCACACTCGCCTCCTAAATTAAAACTTTTGCTTCATTCACATTCACACGTCGTTTCATGTAAAGGTACCCTTAACATGGCCCGACTCAAGTATTTGATTCCCTTGATCGTGGAATGCAGCTCTACTGCTCCCTGTGGCCAGCCAAGTTTTAAATGTGCGGTCCGCCAATCTTTTATTTATTTATTACAGTGACAACTTCTTTAGCACCGTTGTGATTTGACAAACACATACATCTACATGTTTTAGCCTACGAGAGAATGAGATATTACCTATAGTCGGTCTCCTCTTTGTGCGGTGCTTCGTATTCTCCCAACCGTTGTCTACTTTTCAGTTTTCTTAGGTATATATTTAGCGCCCCCCCCTTGAGTTTTTTCTGTATCCGCCACTGCGTATATTTCTGTTAAATTTCGCTGTTTTTATATATATGTATATCATTTTTTTAATTAAAAAATATGATTTTATAACTTTTATTTTCGTTTTCTTTTCCATTCAAGAATCCATCCTCTCTTTTACCATTAGAAAAAACTATAAATTATGACTGAAATAATCATCAATACATTCCCTTTACAAATAAGAGTAGAGGGGGTAAAAAAAAAATGGACCAAAAAATTGACCGGCGAGATCCACATTATTAATCTTTGACCTTTTTTAAACTCAAATCCATTGGTGGAATTCGGTCCTCACGTTTTGCATATTCAAGTACCTCTAGCGCCTGCACTATTGGATGGACAAACGCATCTGGCGCCAAGACGTAGACAAACCTCACCCTATGAACTCGAGCAGCCCCAAGTCACCAAACGTAGCGAACCACTGGCGGTGACCTTTGGTAGGGATGTTGGTTATCCACTAAATGGTTCCCGGGACAGCGGTACCCATACCCGCCTTTCAATTTGGAACTTACTCTATTTATTTATCTTGTTCCCTTTCTCCAGGACAACCATTTATAAAAAAGGTGGTTCACTCCTACCCACACTTCCCTACTTTCCGACCTCAAACCATATAGATTATAGAAGGCCATTTCAAAAAATTGTCACTTCAATGTCATTTAAATGTCGCACAATGAAATTATTTTGTAAATTTCCGTGAAATTGAATCTGTTATTCTTTTTCAAAACAGAATATTATTTCTCGAAAGACATAAAAAAATTAATCTTTCGTGAAATTATAATCTTCTAGTAATTGTTTTTCCATTATTTTGAAACTTGATAACGCGACCTTCAAATTACATGGTAAAAATCGACATACTTATGTGTGCAGCCAAAAGATGATCTAAAAACCAACGAATAAACTAGTTTTAAAATGTATTTATTTTATTACCCAACTATTTATGTTACACCTCACAAAAGCACCCGGCTGGTACTGTTAAAAGGCGGGTAGCAGAAAGTAGCTCCTACCACTCGACTCTCAATGCACAAAGTAATAATGCCACTGGCTCCTTCGAGTTGGCTCCTTCGAGCAGGCTCCATTGAAATACCAGTATAGCATACTCAGCATATCAGGCACGCCTACAGCATGCCTACAGATATCTTTTTTTGGAAGAATTCGGCCAAAAATTTCTAGAAAAACTGCAATCACCATATACAATTCAATTATTGCTCCACACTTCAACTACTGCTCAAGTATACTTTTCCTATGTAACGAAAGAGAACAAAATAAGTTACAAATTCTCCAAAACAGGGCTATGAGAATAATTCTTCGACGAAACAGATTTTCAAAAATAATTAAAATGTTAAAGGAACTAAATTGGTTGACCGTGAAACAGATGCTGACCTTGAACATGATGGTATTTATCCACAAAATATTGAACAACACGTTACCAAAATACTTCTCAAATAAAATTGTATACAATAAAGACATTCACAGATATAACACAAGGACGTGCAAGGAAATTAGGCTACAAAAAAAGGACAAAGCGAATACGCAGAACAGTCTACTGTACAAGGGAATGAAGTTATATAACACACTACCAGAAACTTTAAAGTCCACACCAATTGGAAAGTTCAAGATGTATTGTAGGAGCTACATAAAACTTGAAAAAATATAGTGAATATGAAATATTTTAATCAGTTAGAAATTTGTAAACTTCAATGTACAAATTACTAAAATAAAAATTATTATTAATAAATAAACAATGGTAACCCGAGCGACCAGAATATGTGAAGAAACAAAAATCGGAGCGGAACTTACTAAGCTCACCGATGCACTGGAGCGTAACGGTTACCCGGCAAGGCAGACAAGGCAAATAATAAGAGCCAAATCTACACCAAACGAAGACAGAATTGAACAAGAGTCTAAAGGCTGTGCTTTTCTACCTTATGTTCACAATGTGACAGACAGAATTGCCAGACTGTTGAGGAAAGAAAGCATCAAGACTGTCTTCGGAACCACGACCAAAATACAAGACCTACTGAGGTCTGCAAAGACCAAGTTTCCTCTGGAAACAGATGGATTATATAAACTCAGCTGTTCCGGATGTGATAAGGTCTATGTTGGCCAGACAGAGCGAACGATCTCCAAAAGGATATCGGAACACTTTCGAGCATGTAAACTTGGCCACCCTGACAAATCGGCAATCGCCGAGCATTTAATTGAAACCGGCCATTACTTCGGATTTGTTCCTGAAGTCCTGGGAAGACCCAAAACCTATAGAGCACGCTTAATTACAGAGGCAATTGAAATTCATAAAAATCCTATTAACATTAATAGAGACGACGGAGCTAAGCTCAATAGTTCTTGGTATCCGGTAATTGACGGCTACACCAAAGCTAAATGCAAAAAACCATCTTGAAGTATACTGTAATGCCAGCCCGCAGTGGATTGGTGCTGGCAACACGGTATTGCTTCGAAGTACTTAAGCACACATTTCATCTCTAACATTTACACATCTGCCCTGATGATGGACACTGTAACGCTGTCCGAAACGTTGGCTAAAGGAGGAGGTAGCGCAACACGGCATAATACCCCAAAAGGAAATAACCATAAAATTTTTGGCCGTGAAAATCTAAAATCATATCCAAATAAATAATACCTACATTTTTTTTATTGTTGATACATTATTTTACAATATTTCATAGTACAATCCAGTAATGTTGGCCTCACTGGCTTGTTTACCTATGTAAGGCCCCCATTTTATAATATAAGAATTTATACATAATACAGTTTGAAAAAAAAAAAATTAATGTTGGTGATAAAAAAAAAAACACTTAAAATAGAGATAAATTTAAACTAAAAGTAAAGATTAAAAATTAAAATAAAATTAACAAAGTAAAAAAAATATATTAAGTGAAAATCGGCATATATTATGATTTATTTATTATTATTTTATTTATTATTTTTATTTCATTGCATTACAACATACACATACAATATGTCATTGAAGAAGAAAATAATAATCTAAATGAAAATATGAAAGAGAACAAGACACAGAAAAACAGAAAAAGATGGTGGCAACTGTCGCAGTTGCGACCATTATCCTTTTCTGTTTCTCTGCGTCTTGTTCTTTTTTATATTTTCGTTTAGATTATTATTGTTATCTTCTTCTTCAATGATATATTTCAAAGTTTTTAAACTCTAACATATCTACTTTCTATTTTTGACCTAGTAGCGCCATCTCTTGGGCCGGCTAGTGACCAATTACAAAGATTTTTTGGTTTGACTCAACCTTTCTCCCCAGGGACTGATTAAAATGAGTGAACACCGCTAACACTGAAGCCAAATAAAAATTGGATGGTACCGAGATTTGTTTCTTATATTAGAAACTGTAATATGTGAAACTGTCAAAGAGTTGTTTGTATTTTTTATAATGTCCTCCAAGTTCAGAGAAACACCTGTGTGTGTGCGTGTGTGTGCCACCGAACACAACGAGTCTATCTGCCGAGTTTCAGATTGATCGGATTCACTTCCACTTCCAAGATTGGCATTAATTCATTCATTCTAGCAAACGAAATCGAAATTCAAATAGATGAATTTAAAAATATGAGACGACTCGAAAATTTGATGTTTATACCAGAAGTACTTTAAAACGTCCCTTGTTGAATGCTTTAAATATCTATGCCAGAGGCTGAAATTATGACCTATCAAATGTAGAAATCAAAATATTGTTTCAGCTTTTTGTACGCAAAGAAACTGAAAAACAATTTTTATTCCAGAGCGATTTATAAATTTGACAAAGGCACTTCTAACATTAAGAGCGTTTAACCAGCCAGCGGACGAAAATCCACATTTCGTCGAAAGTTGTTCTTACGATCGTGCAGGGCGGTTACAATGAGAAAGATTAATTATTCTCCGTACCAGCTTTTTTAAATTATAACTCAATATCGAATTTATTTCAATTCAAATTAGCTTTAATTAAAGATCATATCGGTGAATTGCAGATCCGTCCGTAGTTCAGAAAAATTCATTTATGATCTGTGCGACACACATGATATTGTTCTAATTCAAGAAACGTGGCTACTCCCATCGGATTTAGATTTCTTATCCCATATACATCCAGATTACAACAGCTTGGGAACATCTGCAATTGATATGTCTATGGGCCCGTTACTTGGCCGGCCATACGGAGGAGTGGGTGTATTATATAGGCAATGTCTCAGGGCTGCCACGATCCCGTTGAATAATTGCCGCATGGCGGGCATTGAGTTAGGCCTAAATTCCGAAAAACTATGCATTTTCACCGTGTACTTGCCAACTTGCACAACAGATCACTTCGAAGAGTACGTTAACTGTCTTGCCGCCTTGCATGCAATTATTGACGAAAAAGATTACACCAACTCCGTAATCATCGGAGATTTCAATGCACACCCAGACTCACTCTTTGGAACTGAACTGAAATCTTTCTGTCAAGAATATGATCTTACATGCGCTGATACCGTAATATTACCAGAAAACTCTTACACATATATCAGTGACGCGCATCACACCACCAGGTGGTTAGACCACTGTCTGGTGACGAACAATATCTTTAAACAGATTTTAGACATGAAAATACACTACGACGTGGACTGGACCGATCACAGGCCTCTCGAATTGACCCTACAAACGGAAGGAATACCGAAAACCGAAATTTATTCATGTATAAAAACCGACTGTGCAACATGGAATCCTAAAAATGAACACGATATCCATAGTTATACTCGAACATCACAAGTTTTTCTACAAAAAATTAAACAAGATCTTACGCGGTACGAGAGAAGTGACAACCCTGATCGAGCTAACATTAAGACACTGTATACACGTATTATAGAGGCCCTGCGAAGCGCCGCGATTGCAGTATTTAACAATCGTAAACGAAGATTGCAACGACGTAAACAAATCTGTGGATGGAATGATTTTGTCGCACAAAAATACATAGAATCAAGACGTGCAATGATGATATGGATTGAAAATGGCAGGCCTCATGAGGGCTCGATTGCGGATGAACGAAAATTAAAGCGTGCTGCGTTCAAACTAGCACTGAAAAAATGCCAAAACGACTGCGAGCAAATTCAAATGGACAAAATAGCAGGAGATTTACATAGTCGTGATTTCAAACAGTTTTGGCTGAAGACAAACAAACACTGCAACGTGAAATGTAAAATTCCGTGCAACATAAATGGAGAAACGAACACTAAAGCAATTGCTAACATTTTTGCAGATCACTTCTCCATCTCTACTCCGACCTCACCGAACTCTGCAAGCAAACCACCACCTAGTCCTATCCCAAATGAAGACAGTGGCCTCTTGATCACAGCGGACATGGTCAACACCGCCCTGAGATACATGAAAGCTGGAAAATCAGCAGGTCACGACGGATTGAGTATCGAACACATCAAACACGCTGGAGGACCAATTCTTCAACTGCTGGCGAGTCTGTTTACCGACATCTTAAAGAATGGATACCTACCAACTGACATGACAAGAACAATAATAACTCCCATTCTCAAATCAAAATCGTTGGACTCTACCTCCCAGGGTAGCTACAGACCGATTTCAATTGCCACCACCATCGCACGATTATTCGAACGTCTACTACTAAACCAGATCGGTCCCAGCTTGGAAACTAAGGACAACCAAATGGGCTTCAAAAAGCAAATGTCTACCGATACTGCTATATTTACTGTGAAAAGAACCCTGGAATACTACAGGAATAAAAAGACCACCACGTATGCATGTTTTCTAGATCTGAGCAAGGCCTTCGACAGGGTTTCTCACTCTCTACTATGGGATAAACTCAGGGAAAGAGGCATATCACCGGCGGTGATACATATCCTCGACTTGTGGCATAGACAGCAGGAGAACTTAGTAAGGTGGAAAGATGGACTCTCCGAACCTTTCCTCCTGAAGAGCGGCGTTAGACAGGGAGGATGCATGTCCCCGATATTGTTCAACCTGTACATGGACGAACTCACCGACAGGCTAAACAATGCAGGGGTAGGCTGCCAAATTGGAGGACAGTTTCTGAACAACATCAGTTATGCGGACGACATGGTATTGATGGCACCATCCATAAGGGGCCTACGAATTCTTTTAAAGATCTGCGAAGAGTTTGCTGAAGAAACAAACATGCAATACAACCCCACTAAAACGGCTCTACTGGTCGTAAGATATGGACAAGGACCAAAAAATATTCCTCCAGCTACCCTGAATGGTGTGAACCTGCAGGTGACTGAAGGAACTAAATACCTTGGACACATAATCACCAGTAATCTGATGGACGATGACGACATCGATAGGCAAAGAAGAGCTCTCAGTGTAAAAGCAAACATGCTCAGTAGAAGATTCCGCCTTTGCAGTACTGCTGTAAAAAGGACGCTCTTCCTTTCCTTCTGCGCAACACTGTATACGTCTGAACTCTGGGCAAACTACAAGAAGAGTAGTATAGAAAGACTTCGGGTTCAGTATAACAACGCCTTCCGCATAATGTTTGGTCTCCCCAGATATTGCAGCGCATCCCGGATGTTCACGGAGGGGCGAGTTCCTGGCTTTGCAGCCCTTATTAGATCCAGGGTGGCAGGAATGAGGGAAAGGATAAGCAGCTCTGGAAACATCCTCGTCATGGAAGCCCGCATCAGTCCATCATCCAGTATTGATGCACAATGGAGAAAAATACTGGCTCCTTACGTGCACACAGAATCCTGAAAGCTTAATATTATTATTTCTTTTGTTTTCCATTTACTACTATTACCTTATTATCTTTTTTTGTTTCGTGTACATTCATATCCAACTTCTTTTTCTTTTTTTTCCTTTCAAATACTTTGTACATGTATGTTTATAGTATACCCTTATGGAATGTGTGGGATTGCACTCTCCTCCCCACATACTGGAATAAACACTTATTTATTTATTTATTTATTTTATTTATTTATTTTAATTTATACCTTCATCCAAAAATGCTGAAAGGCGTGATGATAAAACTATTAAAATAAAGTACTTTTTGTAGTTATTTTTTGATTATAAGTATTTATCATTTTTCAATAATGTCTAAATTTAATAAGAATGTTAAAATAATCTGAAATATATTAGTTTGTAAGTGCGCAAATAAATACACAAACGGACCAATTTTCGCCAAGAAACACATGTACGTACATATTTTTTAATGATTTTATTGAAACTAAAATTAAAATTCTAAAACATACGTTTGCTAGATAATGTATTGATTTATTTTACTGCATGATTTTATTATTTGGAATGGGTGTGGTATAATACAAAAACTTTTTTGAAAATTGAACAAATCTGCCAACGACCTATGGAATAACCTTATTATGCTAAAATTTAAAAAAAATTCTCAAAATTTATTACATACGAATGCTAGATAAAAGAACAATCTTTCGAAATCCATTTATAATTTTTTGTGGAAAAGAGTCAATACGTCTAAAAACTTTTTTGAAAATGACGTATTTCCGGTTTTCTCTGGTAATGCCCTCTTAAGCAATAGATTTATAAAAAGTTTGAAAAACTCCGGCCCACGCTTTGACAACTCAAATGCCCGCTGAGGGTATATATATCCTTGGAAACAACATCTCCTCAGTCGTGTTCCAGCAGACAGCCACAATGGCTACCTTCAGCAACATGATGTCTGGTAAGAAAGCTCTGTTTTATCTCTAACTACATTATAGTACAAACGGTTCCATGACCACTCAGAATCAACTCAACTCAAAACACAGTCTTTTGAAAAGTCAAACTATGAAAAAAAAATTAAAAATAACCCTAAGGTATTTATTTATTATTTCTATTTAACCAATATTTTTAATATTTATTTCACCACTTTTAATGACTTTTCAAATTAGGTGTTGAGTTGAGTTCATTCTGAATGTCCAGTCACCAGTTAAAAAACATCTATTCTGTTTCATCATCACTATTGGCTCTGCAACCCCTGGTGGTCTTGGCGTCCTCAAGACGGTTTTAAGCCAGCTCTCTCCAGTTTAGAAGCTCCAAGGTAGATATGTCTTTGAGGACGTTGTCACTCCATATTAATCTTGGTCTTCCCAGGCTTCTTCGCCCTATCGGTCTTGAGTTCAGCAGGGACCTTGGTGCTTGGTGCTCAGTCATTCTCTCCACATGACCCAGCCACCGAAGTCTTCCCAGTTTTATAAATTTTGTGACGTTTAGGTCCATAGAGTACAGAGCTCATTGTTGTATTCTTACAAGACCAAGACCCATACGACAACACATTTTTTTATTTAATTTTTACCAGTTAAGTTTTAAAAAGGGAAAATGTTTAAAAGAAGATGCTTTATGATTTTTTTTGCTTCTTAATTATATCTAATTTATTATGAACATTTTTTCTTATTTCTAAAACTTCATAGTTACTAATCTGTGAAGCCTATTAACCTGTACGAAATATATTTAATCCTGAATTTTTATCAAAACTGTGATCATTTTTCAATAAATGATCTGCGAACTCAATTGATGGATGAATTGATGGATGGATACGTCCGTCACTCCAGGATACCCTGAAACTCAGATTCCTATCCACCCCTCAGCTTCCTTCTTAGACCTATTTTTCATTTCCATAAAATACTCCATCCAGCATTCCCCAAGATAGCATAGGCCCTGGCGGAAATCATTTTCCTCAGAGCCTATTGTATGGAGTTAAAAAAATCTGACCAAGATTGAACATTTCACAATGTTCAGCCAAAGAGCTACGAGTATGTTTTCCATTAAGAGCCATTCGCATTTGGAGAGTAGAAGCGAGTGTATTAGTAACTATACGCGTCCAAATACCACAATTTTAGTAGAGTAATTTAGTCAGTAAAATTCAAATTCACTATTGCTATTCGAGTTCTGAGATGTTCTTTAACCCTTACCTCAAAGTTTCTATCAGTTCTACCTATATAATAGGAATTACAATCCTTACAAGTAAGGCCCAATATCCAGCGGCCGAGAATTCAAATTTTGTTGAAAGATGGTCTTGCAATCGTAACCTTATATATCATGATATGAGATATGGTTCCGATGAGAAAGATTAAATATTCTCAATTTTTTTATAAATCAATATCGATTTTATTTCATTCAAAATTTGCTATATTATGTACCTATATTCAAGTTCCCAATAAAAATTCTCAAACACGTGATGATAAAATTATTAAAATGATCTAATATTTGGAATCATTTTTTGATAATATCTACGCAAAATAGATAAGTGAGTAAAAAAAATTTGAAATACAATAATTTGTAAGACCATAAATAAGTAGACAAATTGAAGAATCTTCGCCCGAAGTGCCCGAATTTTTTTTTATGATTTATATAAACTCAAATTCAAATTCTGAAAAGTAGCTTTTCTAGATAATAGTTTATTGATTTATTTTACTGTAAGATTGTATAATTTGAAATGCATGTTGCATGTTGTATAATCCAACATTTTGTTTTAAAATTTAACTGCCAAAGACAAACGGTATAACCTTATTACAATAAAAATGAACACATTTTTTCAAAATTTCAAACTTAACTTTACTAGATCTTCCAAGAAATCTTCCAAAATCAATTTATATTTTTTCGTTGAAAAGAGTCAACATGTTTATAATTTGGTTTAAAGATGACATATTTCTAGTTGTGTCTGGTTAGTCCCTCTTAAGTTTGTAAACTCCCTACTTTTTTGTCTTTGTTGTTAAGTAAGTATATATTTCTTCAATTTATTATTCATATAAAACGCCTTTTGAATAGTATTGGGTTAAATATTAATAATAAAGCAGATATAATTTAGGGGCCGTTCAAGTATTACGTAACGCACTTGGGGGGGGGGGGGGGGGGGGGTCTTGTGAAACATTACTGTGCGTTACGAGGGGGAGAAGGGGGGTTCGAACAACGCTTTACGTAACAGGTTTTTCTTTGTTTAGATAAAAAAAACTAGGGAATTAAAATCTTCCAAGTTGGCAATCCTTTTCGTTCTCGAAATCGCTTGTTTAATTTATTACCGCAAACGCGATTAAAACAAGAAAAAAGGTATTTAAGCGACTTTCCAGTACTTTGCGCAACTTACTTGTGACTTTCAGGGAAAAATTGTCACTTGGGCGTTACGTAACGTTTAGAGAGGGGGGGGGGGGGGGAGGGGGTGATACGGAAAAACGTTACGGTGCGTTACATGGGGGTGAGGGGGGGGTCAGAAATCTTCAAAACTTGCTTTACGTAATACTTGAACGCCCCCTAGTAAGCCAAAAAATCATAAACCGTCTTTAACGCATTTTCCCACTTAACCGGTATTTCCCTTCTAATTCTAATAAAATTCCTTCACTTTTACCCCCCCCCCCCCTTCTACCCTTTCCTCCCTGTAGAAGATATATATTTAATTAAATTTTTTATAAAAACAACTCTCTTTTTATAACTTTTGAAGGTTATTCCCATCAACGTAATATATCATTGAAGAAGAAGATAAAACTAATTATCTAAACGAAAACAAGACACAGAAAAATAGAAAAAGATAAAGCAACTGGTCCCAGTTGCGACCATTATCTTTTTCTGATTTTCTGTGTCCGGATCTTTGTCATATTTTCGTTAGATTAATTATTAGTGTTATCTTCTTCATCAATGATATATTTAATTTTTAACTTTAGTGTACATTTACTCCTGATGATGTGAATACCATTCACGAAACATACAGATTGTGTATATAAATAAAGTGATGTAAACCTTCAACGAAGGACTTTATTGATCTGTGGGCTCTATGCTAGTAGCTACTCAGCCCCCTACCCACTGGTCAGCTGCTGCTCTAGGAAATTCAAATATTAGAAGATTTTATGTTTTATTGTTTTTCACTAGGTATTAATTAATTAACCTGTCTAAAAAGTTGTTTGTTTTGCATGGACATGAAAATTAAATGTTTTGACAAAACCCCACAGATCTATTGATGTTAACTAAGGTGTTGGTCTTTTTAATAAAAAAACGAAAGAAACAAATAATACTCTAGGTATATCTAGTATAACATGCTGAAAAATATGACAATATAATGTAATATGTATATTCATTGTTAGTTTGTAATTAAATATACTCAATTATAAGGTACAGACGTATTTTATTGTCAGGTAAACAATACACTAGTTGACTCAACTTCAAACAGAAGAAAAATAACAAAAGAAGATTGTTCCGGAACTATCAGTGTTGCCAGCATCAAATATTCCAACATTCATCTCTTTCTGAGTGTAATTATATTTTATTACAGTAGGACTTTGTGCAAACTGCCATTATGCAAAAACGAGTAATGTGATTTTAACGTAAATGGCGGCATTATTAGCTGCTTGCTCGAATTCAGTTTGATTAATTATTATAGTACGCAGATGGCTTGGCACAAGGTGCGGTGTCAGATTTGCAATCTTAGCCAGATTCTTAAATTTCAACCGTACTGACGTTGTCCTATAATAACGTTCGATATATAGGAATAATAATTACCTTAACACCTTCACGGACACCTAAAAATCAAAGTGATTTACCCTGCGACACTTAAAAACGAAAATAATATAACGCTCTAAAATCCTAAAGGATGGACCTCCCTTAAATCTACAATTATGATTAAATTGTTACATGTAATTTTTTTATTATTAATTATTATAATATTAGTTTTTCTGTGAACAGTAGACCTCACGTCGAAAAAAAAAAAGATTTCTAATTTGCTCTTTTTTAATAAAGCAAAACCAAAATTTATTCTGAAATATCTACCTACTTAAGTATATGTATTTTATGTAAAAAAAAAAAAATTTCCAATAAGGAATTATGCATTTTGTCCAAAGAAACATCACTATCTCAATAACAATTATTTTTCCAAACTTCATTCAGACAGCTAGGTACTAGGTACCGATTACACTCAGATTAGAGTAGATTAGAATATTAATTTATTATAAATAAATTTAACATAAGTTAACCCCTGAAGTGCTCCGCTACATATAAAGTATGTTTGTTTGTGTTTCAGTATTCTTCCTCATCTTTTTTGTGAGCATTGCGAGCAGCCACCAAGCTGGACCAGATGGTCAGCTGACCGATGCCATCAACCAATTTTCAACGCAATTAAATTTGGTAATGTCATGTCAAGAGATACATTCCTAATTCTGGTGTACCAAATACGAATATTTATGTCATTGTAGTGAACTATTTTTGGAACACCGTCTATGAAATATGTAATGGCAGTGAACTAATCTATAACATCAATTATTATGAAATATCACAAGACATGATAGTGAAGTGTTCTGGAATACCAATTTTGAAATATCTCGAGGTAGTGAATTATTTAGGTTAATCAATTATCATGAAATATCTCATCATACTGAAAAGATGGTCCGCTGAACGCTGCCATCAACCAATTTTCAATGTAATGTCAATTCTTAATTCCTAATTTTGGTATACCAAATATGCCATTGCAGTGAAGTATTTTTGGAACACTGTCGATTAAGTATCTAATGGTAGTGAACTAATTTATAACATCAATTATTTTGAAATGTCAAATGACATGTTCTGGAACACCAATTTCGAAATATCTCCAGGTAGTGAATTATTCTGGTATATCAATAATTATCATGAAATATCTCATCGTACTGAATTGTTCTGCGGTCCTAGCACGGTCGATCGATAAGGATTGATAGGATAACTTTCGGTAACTCCTCATCGTTCCCTAGGACAGCTGCAGATCACAACACTCATTATTTTGTTTTGATTATTTTTAGATATAAAATTGCAAAATATGAGAAGTCACATTAGGGGGGAGGATGCCTCACAAATGTGACGATGTGTGACAGGGACGGGGGGAGGGTCAAAAAAATCATGATGGCCCCTTATATCGAAAGTATGAGTCCGAGACCCGAGTACCCGTCACCCAGTCTTTGATCGGGTACTTTCGTTTGAGGTAGGCAGGATTTAGGAAAATGATAGCATATTTTAGGTTTCAGTTCAGATATCTACCATCTCTATTGGTCTCTCTGCCGTGAGATGCGATTCGAGAGATTTGAGATGTCCGGTGGAGTCTTTGGTGGCTCTTGAATGGGTAGTAGTTGGTAGTGGCTCACATGCGTTGTCTGGAGGAAACTAATCGTGTTTGATGGAATCGGATGAAAGTGATTGTATAAAGGATACAAACAAGTAATGGGAGGAAAATGATAATCAAATCACTTACCGCGGGGTTCAAGGTAACTTCTGAAAAGGACTTTGGGCAAACAAAACAATCACAATATTTTTTAGTAGTTAACGTTAACTTACATAACTGAAAATATTCCAGAATGCGGTAGGTACCTTGAGAAAATTATCACGAAATGACAAATCGTCAACTCATTTTTGGTACGGTTCAAACTGACATTTATTTTTAAAAATTACCTTTGAATGCCAAACCATTTCTTTTTCTCATTTCTATTCCCAAAACAATGTTCAGAACCATCCCTGTCATATTTTCGTAGATATATGAATGACAAAGTTCTAACATCAAACATTCTAAAACAAACTCTCCATTTTGTTTGTATCTGACGTTTTTACGAGGCACATTAAAGTTCGTTACTTTGGTTGAATAGGATTCTAACTTTGTCTTACCATGTTCTGAGGTTTCAAACTTTTGCAAAAACCGAATTTTCGTAATCTAAAAATTAATAATTTTTGATTTTGTGGTTCAATCTTGTGTAAAGCAATTTAGTTTATCATGTTTTAATAGAAAATATTTAAATACGATGTGGCCCTAGATTGGAAATGCATTCGGGGTATGTAATTAGAACCTTATGCAATGAATCATTATGCCCTAGCTATTTGCATATGGTTCTATTTGCAAGTTTACGTACGTTATAAAATGGTAATTATACGTCATATTTAAATATTTTCCTTTAAAGTATGTTCAAATTAAATACTTTACGCAACATTCTACCTCGAAATCAGAAATTGGTTTATCAGATTATGAAAAATCGTCTTTGCAAACTTTGACACCTCATATCTCAGAAGAAGAAAAAGTGAAGTTAGAACCCTATCCAAATTAGGTGACGAATTAATAATACGAAAAAGGATTGATTCAAAGAAAATAATTTTTTTTAAATTAGGCAATTCACCATAAAAAGAGATTTTTGTGAAACCTTTTCTTTCTCCCCATTTCAAACTATGCAGTTACTATTTAGTGATGATTTTGAGAGTAGGAACTGTGGAAAATTCTCATGACGTAACGGTAGGAACTATATATATTATATTCTCAATTCAAAATTCAGCAAACAGGAAATTAATTAACAAAAAAAAAAAATTAAAAATTGAAACCAAAAAAACCAACACCAGTAATAGAAATCTTCTTAAAAACTAAGCAAATAATACCACACCATACTCAGAAGAATAGCATTTCATGGGGAATAGGTACATCGTTAAGTAAACAAATGTAGAAACACAATTATTATAAAATGAAATTTCACAAAAATGATGTTGTCAATATCAAAATTTGTTTCGTAGCATTAAGATGAAGTTATACGTGAAATCCTATTTCGATACTATTTAGATTAATCTTTACGACGAATCGGCATACAGTACGAACATCAAAAAATATGCTACGGATAAACTGAAGCTTTTACTAGCTTTTCTTTATATTGGAATTACAATAAAATTATTATTTACATAACAAAAAATATAAGCGTAAACCACTAAAAAAAATGTTTTTTCATGACTTGAAGTTGAACTATGAAGTAATACAAAAAACAATTTAAAAAAAATACTCGTTTATGGCTAAGACTATTTTTAAGGTTTTCTTTGTTCTAACATTTTTTCGTTCTTATAAAATTATGCACAAAATAAATAAAAAACACTTTTCGCTTACTTGCCTCGAGCAAATAAGACGCTCGATTTTAAAATTTTGCAGGCTTGAGAATCGAAATATTTCTAGTGTTTATATTCCTCTTAATGTATACCATTTTGGCGTCAACTTCCAATAATAGGCTTTTTCATTACATAAGCATTCATATTTAGTTGTCCTACAGCGGGAAATTCTTCCTAGTTGGACAGTCAAAACTTTATATCATTTGTATTGCAGTATGATCTTTTGTATTGCAGGCGGTCTCCCAAAACAACAACAATGGCGGCCATAACCTCTTGGTAGGCGGAATGTCGGCTCACATTATTTTGGCCTTGCTGTCTTGCGGCGCCACAGGAAATACCCTCAACGAGCTGAATAACGGTCTTCACCTGCTAGATGATAACGTGAGTTTCCCTGATGTCTCGTCCAAGAATCTTGCCCTATGTGGGTATGAAAAATCAGCTATGTTGAAACAACAAGAAGATTTGGACGGACCGCTTAAATTCTTCTAAAACAGGGACGGGGAACGTTTTTGCTGTCGGGGGTCATTTGAATGTTTGTAGTATCACCCGAGGGCCGCATTCAGGTTAAATTTATAATTGCTATCGGAAAGCGAGAATGGTATCCCTTGAATTGCGTCAGCATCCATTTCCTTATGTTTAGAACACAACGCAAGTTTTAACTTAAGATTGATTCTCCGTAAGATTCCACGACCTTAAATAATTACAGGCAGACTTAAACATACTTAAGTTGAGTTTTTCTTAGTTCTAAGCTTGTTTTGTCATCTGAACTATATGATTACTTGTTCTCTTCAGGTCAAAGCAGCCTACCAGCAAGCCATCCAAAATATGAATTCCTACCAACAAGTCAAATTTCAATGGTCGAACAAGGTGTACATCCAGAATGGACAACAATTTAACCCCTACTTCCAGTCCAACGCCAATCAAATTTTCGGCGCCGAAGTGGGAAACATCGATTTCTCCAATGGCGATCAGGCAGCTGACCAGATAAACTATTGGGTAAGATGAACAAGCTAATGTAATAGAAAACAGATTATAACATTACATTATTATTTATATTTCCACTAGATATCTGAGTAGGTTGGAAAAAATTGCCACCCTGCTAACAAGCCCGTCTACCATTACCCTAATTTTGATTTCGGTTGACCGGTTCCTATCGAATTTATAAAATGGTCACTCACATTCAAAATGGGCGGGCAAAGCCATCAACCTGCAGGCGGTTTTTAACTGCTAGTAATTAACTAATGTTTTGACAGTTCTACCATTTTACAACTATCAAACAATGGAGTTTGTATTCTGGTGATGATATAGATCCACTGGCTCTGCAGCACAGCCAGGATTGCTCTATCAGTTGTCAAGTAAATAAAAAGCCATTTGTTACAATGATCAAATTGTAAAGTCTTCTGGTCTCTGTTTAGGTTGGAGACAAGACCCAGAATACAATCAAGAACCTTGTGAACGGCGGCGATTTTGCCAATACCATTACAGCACTTGTCAATGCCATGCACTTCCAGGTTGGTAAACTCACATGATTTATAGCAGGTAATATCTGTTAATAGCAACAAAGAAGCCATTTGTTCACAGTTGATGTTGGCATCATGAGTTGGCTGGTAAGTAGAACGAGCTACCACCATCTGTTTTCCTTCCTTCATATAATCCGGACCTCTTCTAAACCCGAAATTAATAAATCCCTAGGGTGAAATGCAGATCCGGGCACAGTTTGGAAATTTAATAAAAAGGCACTTTCTAGATGAGAAAAGTGTGGAGAAGATGAATAAAAAATAAATTAAGGCGCGCTCGGCAAAATTGAGGGAGATACAACCGTTCAAAGTATTTAAAAATTCACTTCGCGAACTGATATTGACAGTTCGTTCGCCATGTTTTCATTGCTTATGTTGGATCCCAGACCTAATACAGAATTAATAGTACGCCAAAATCACAAACCATATTACACAAACCTAGCGTAGCCGCTAAACCACTTGAAAACTGGGATGTTTTTTTGCCGTGACGCGAGCAGGCGCTACGAAGGGGGCACTTTCTTTTCTATCACAAACCATGTTTAGCGTATTAGGTTATAAAAAAAATGGCGGGCGGACGCGGGCGAACTGTCAATATCAGTTTGTAAAGTGAAATTTTAAATACTTTGAACGGTTGTATCTCCCTCAATTTTGCCGAGCGCGCATTAATTTTTGTTTTATTCTGCTTTTCCACACTTTTCTCATCTACAAAGTGCCTTTTTATTAAATTTCCAAACTGTGCCCGGATCTGCATTCCTCCCAATCCCTACCCTAGCTTCACACAAATGATGGACTAGAGGGGAAAGGAAGGAGAGGAAGTTCTGGGAAGAAAACAGGTAAGAGTTGTAGGAAGAATCTGGAGGTCAATGTATCCAGGAGGGGTCGAATCTATAATTTCTCCCATTGTTGTGCGGCAATGGGTAGAGAGAGTCCGGCTGGAGAGTTGACACACACTGACCCCAATATTTCCACTCATCCCTGATACCCTTTTCCCCACAGCATACCAAAGAAGACATAGGCCAGTAGGGAAATTATCATTTTCCTCAGGGCCTCCTGTGAGGAGCTAATGTAAAAAAAGTAAATTGACTCTTTTAACGTTAAAAAACATAAACCCATCACTGTGCACTGAACGGAGCGACCGGCACCGATACCGAGCACTCCATTGGATAAATTGAACGACAGTCTCCTCACGGCCTTTCCTACTTCCCGCCACAAAACTATATTTTACATTCATTTTGCGAGGATCGTAGACTCTGTTTATGTATTTCAGTGGCTGGTTATGTGTAGGTGAGGCAAACTGGTTTTAGAATCATTTGAATAAAATCGTAATAATGAGACAAAAAGTTTAAAAATTGTGGCAATTGACAAATATGTAATGTGTTTGTATCTCAGGGCGCCTGGGATAAGCCGTTCGACCCGAAAAACACAGCAAAACAGGATTTCCATGTCAACGGCACTACTAAACAGGTTGACACGATGCATCAGCAATACGATACCAAGTACGGGGAAAATGCTGAATTAGACGCAAAGGTAATGTAACATTTTTTAATAATTAATAATTACGGCCTCCGTGGCAGAGAGATAAAAAGAGAGAATGTTATTTAGTCCGATTTAACCCTAGAAAGAAAATATTATTTTTACGTACGTTAAAGATAATGTTGGAGTTTTACCTACCATTAAAACTCTTATTATGTTGTCTTGCTTATCCAGAATATATAATGTGAGATATCGCGCATGTTTCTCGCCGTGACAGTCGTATCTGCTGCTATATCTTGAATTTCCCGCCTTTTGTAACTCCCTTCAGTTGTATAATTGTCACCTTATGCAGGTAGCGTCCTGAGACGCCATTTTGATTCAAATTTGGACTCACCAAGCAGAGCTTAAGTATATTCTGGATAAGCAAGACAACATAATAAGAGTTTTAATGGTAGGTAAAACTCCAACATTAATAGTGTCGTTGCTTATCCAGAATATATAATGTGAGAAGTGTTTGTTATCGCTTGGTGACAATTCTAAAGCCAAAATTGTGACTATTACTGTATTGCTTGAAATAACTTGGTCAAAGACTAAGAGTGAATGGGGGAATTCAGCACCTCAACATTGAGACCTCTGATTTGTTTTCTGTAATATTTCTTAAAAGTATTTTCTGAACGCCAGTTTCCTCTTTCCAAAATGGTGTCTATAGGACACTCTTCCAGCCAACTTCTTGAAGCTACTGCTGATTTCAAACTCCCAGGGGAGGCATCAATCCCAGCGTCGTTCAAAATTGTTTTAATCCATCCACCAATGACAGTTCTCGAGGCTGGCCTTGCAGGCCCCAATGTGGAAACAAACAGACACTCAACACCAGCTTCATGTCTTCTGTTCTCACCCAAAGACATAAGCTCTCTCAACCAGAATATAGGATCTATGTATATTACGATCCTCTGCTTTGTAAAGCTTCCAACCAGACTGTCTATGTGTAGAGGTGTCCGTCTTAGAACCAAAAACTGGCCATAATATAATGTGATCATCATTGTCAACAAGATTATCAGAAGATGTATGTAGTAGGTCAGATAATGTACTCAACTTCCTGATGCCAGAAGTAAAATAACAGAACATCTACGAGATGCTTCGAAAAGAGTCAGTTCCTTTGGAGGATTTTTACAAAGCCAAGACACCAAGTGCCCTGGATCCCAAGTAAATGCTCTAGGCTTCTTATTTGCAGAATTCCCTATACCTCTCATCACTCGCTTGACCAAGGGATGATTACTTATTCTCAAATCGCCGTTGGGGTCACACAAAACCGACACTGCAGACTTATGAAGAGCTATAGTACTGGGAGCCAAGCCTTTCTTTACTCTTAGGTATGCTAAAAACCGTGCCAGCTGAGACCCCGAAGGGTTATTAGGGTACGTATCATTAATGGCGCACCATTCCTTCCAGCTCTTCCATGCCATGTGATAGGTTGAAAGCGTAGATTTGCGCCAACCCGCATTCAACAGAGCTTTCTCTTGTTGTGACCAATCGTTCAATGCTTCACTCCACCCCCAATCTTCCACACCTGTAGTTGGAGCTTCTGGACCTGCTGAGGATGAAGTCCTTTCGATAAGTCTATCAAGTTGTCGACCAACATGGGTATTATGTGAGGTCGGTCTATAGCTCTTCTCTTTAGGTCAGGTAACCAAAACACTTTTGGCCAATTTGGGGCCACAACCAGGTACACCCCTGATGACTTGTTCAGGTGTGCCAACACTCGTGGCATTAAGCAGGGAGGAGGAAATATCCATGCCAAGGGGAAATGCCAAGTCCTGCTGAACGCGTTGTGAAACATCGCTCTCTTGTCGTGGGGATCTATCGAGACATACTGATCCACGACGTGAGCCCTCGAGGAAGCGAATAGATCCACTACTGGACTGCCCCACTTGTGAAAAACAGCTCTTACCGCAGGAGGTGGAAGGTGACATTCTGATAATGTGATCCCTCGGGATAAATGATCCGCGAGGCCATTGTAGCGTCCCGGCAAATACTGCACTTGTAAAGAGATTCTGTGCTGGTCCAAAAGCGCTAGAATCTGAAATGTCAGATGAAGGAGACCCATCGACTTGGTACCTCCCTCGTTCCTCAAATAGACAACGACTGTCCTGTTGTCTGATTGAATGAGTAACGAAGAACTTCTCAAATTCTGAGTCACAGATGTTAAGGCATTTAAGATCGCTGTCATCTCCTTCATGTTGTAATGTCCCCCCCTCTGGCTGTCTGTCCAACAACCCGACAGAGGTACATCGTCGATCAGGGCTCCCCAGCCGTGATCCGCCGCATCCGTAGTCAGAAAATGTGTTGGGCTGGGAACATGAAGAGTTGAAACATGATCTAAGTTGATCATCCACCATTTCATTTCTGACAAGACCTCCTTCTTTATCGGAGACTTCTGCTGAGGGGTCAGCTTCAGCATTAACTGTAATTGTATCAGCCGAGTATGGAGTCGACCTCTGGGGACCACAAAGGTGGCAAAATTCTACTTTCCGAGAATACTCTGAGCTTCTTTCAGAGTCCATCTTCCTTTTGTCACGAAGCTCTGAAGTGAGTTCCAAAGACCTTGGCGTCTGTATTTGGTTAAGGACTTCTGATTCAGATGGAGGTTCCACACAATTCCTAGATATTCCACTGACTGTGCTGGCTGAAGAACACACTTTTGGAAATTTACCGACCAACCTAAGCGCTCCAACAATTGAAGGGCTTCTCGTGTTTGACTGAGGAGGACTTCTCTGGTCTGATGAGCCAGGAGAAAGTCGTCTAGGTACACAATGATTCGGATACCCCGTCTCCGAAGGATTTCTGCAATCCAATCTGTGACAGCTGCAAAGGCCTGTGGTGCACTGCTCAAGCCTTGAGGCAGGTATGTCATCTGTAAATGAAGGCCTCCGTAATACAATCTCAGAAAGCAACGGTGAGCTTTTGCGACCGGTATGTGGAAGTAGGCCTGCGAAAGGTCTATTTTTGTCATCCAATCGTTGGCTTGAAGAAAGTGTGGGACTTTGTGATGAGATATCAGAGAAAACTTTTTCCAAGCTACATCTAAATTGAGAACTTTTAAATTGAAGATTGGCCATTTTGAAGTGTTGATAGGAAGGAGGCATTGTCGCCAGCTCTTTCGAGGGTACCATCTCTCATCATCTTTTTTATTTCGAGGGTCATTTCTGGGGTTACTTTTGTCTTGAACTTCCTTGCGGAAACTTGGCTTGGACTTATCAACAAGGGCTTTCGGATGAATGGTATGCGGTATCCCCTTAACATACGTAAGATGGTCTCTGGAGCATCTAGGGCCTGCCATTCTCTCCAATAATCCTGTAGTTGACCCGCCCGAAATGGTTGATAGTCACCTGTTGAAGCGGCCACTGCCCCCTCGCGCCACGCTTCTGTTCCCTCCCCCTACTCCTCGTACCGGAGGAATAGTGGGGGTTCCGCCCGTGATCTGCCCGCCGGGGAAACGAGGGAAATGCCATCTTTTCATTTGGTGTCTGCTTGGGGGGAAAGGCAACAACCTCCTTAGAAGTTGAAGGGCGGTTGTGCGCCGAGTGGCTACCCTGAGGTAGGCGCACTGGATTGAAGCACTTTGTTACACCACCTAGTTTCTGCAACTGGGCGGACAGTGCTTCTTCCCCAAAAAGATGAGAGGAAGGAGGAATTCTGCTGAATAGCTTCCGTTCCACTCCAGTCTTACAGCTGCCCAAAATCTTATCCCTTCTGTGCTGAATGACTTCAGCTCGCTTTCCGCACGTTATATGCAGGATATCGTTGGAACGTTTTATAAACTCAGAGTCCTCTCCTAACAGGCTGTCCAATTGTTCCTCTAAAGCCTCACCTGACAGAGAACCTTCTGAACTACTTCCCCATTTGATAAGTTTTTGGAGGGCCTGTTGAAGGCACTCTCTCTGCTTTAATGAGGCATGCGTTACCGCAGCCAGCATCTTTTCCATGGCCGAAAATATTGGTGAGGCAGTGTCAAATGCCAGCACCTCGCAGTTTACCTCCAGCTCCTTGAAGCCTGGACCAGCTAAATATTCCTTTAAAACGGATGCGTAGCGGACATTGGCCCACTCGCCCGAGTTGAAGCGTTGGAGACTCTCCACCAAACCCAGATGTGATGCAGAAGGTTTTGGCGCTACAGACTCCTTCAGAACAGTAGAGGGACCCGGCATCTGATACTGCCTTTCAGGCCACAATGAGCAAACGCTCCCAGATGCATGCGAAGGTGTCACTATACTTGGCGTGCAGACAGTGGCTTCCTGCGTTGACCTGTCCATGACAAAATTCTGCAGGGTCTTGACCTGATGTGCTAATCTTTTAAGCAGATGTCTGTCATTCCGCTTTCGTCTTTTATTACGCCTGCGTCGCCTACTATTTTTCGACGCTGAATCGTTAGATTGCGAACTCGACGAACTGGTTGACATTGAACGGCGTCGCCTTCTTCGATCACGTCATTTAGAGGTTACGTCATCTACTACATGCTCCTTATCTGAGGGTATTTTGACCCCCGTGCACAAAAAATTATTTGGGTACACGACGGTAAGCGATGCAGTTTATGTTGCGTAGCAGTAATACGCCGAATACGCGAATAACTGTCAATAAGAACGTTTGCACTATCACTCAGCACTAGTTAACACAAGATTACGATAATTTGCGGGTAGCAACAGATTTCTCATAGATTTGTTTTCGTTTAATTATGAATGAAAATTTCACGACTGCCGCGGCTGAAACAGACGCCAAAATTCGAATCAAAATGGCGTCTCAGGACGCTACCTGCATAAGGTGACAATTATACAACTGAAGGGAGTTACAAAAGGCGGGAAATTCAAGATATAGCAGCAGATACGACTGTCACGGCGAGAAACATGCGCGATATCTCACATTATATATTCTGGATAAGCAACGACACACATAATGATACATACGTCTTAGAGACGTACCGAAGTTTAAAAGTGTATATTTGACATATTATCATACTTACACAGTTTAAAAGATAGTTGAAAAATTAGTTTAGGGTTTTGTTCTTTGAATAAAACCAAAATAATTATAAAAAATATATAGGGTGATCCTGGGTAAAGTGCATTTTAACTTCGTGAGGTGATATTATAAGTAAAAGAGATGAATAACCTTTTTCGAAATTCCAACGTTTAGGGGTAGTTTCGTGGTAAAAATATAAAATTAGTCAGGCTTTATTATTTATTTGCGGGCCAATCACAACCATGCAATGTTGCCACAATCGTGCCCGGCAGGCTTTCAGCAAGTAAGATCGTACCTCACACTAAGGATTTTTAGTAGGTACGTCTGTTTGTATGTGAAACAAAAATTCGAATATCGGAAAAAGTTGTTAATCTTTTTTACTTCTACCATCATGTAGAATCACCTCCCGAGGTTAATGGACTTTACCCCCGGACACCCCGTATTATAATTTTAAAAAATTTCAAAATTCTGAAAACCTCTTAAAAATCAACTACAAAATATTAGGCCTTTTTTAAAATAAAAAAATAATGAAAAAGTTTTACCTTACAATAAAACTTATATTATGTACTTAGCTTTATTTAAAACCTATAAAGTGAGATAAACATTACCATTTTGCAGCCAAATCGACGTTCCTTACCAATATTCGTATGTAATTTTCAGTTTAAATCTGCCGCCAATGTCACCTGGCAGTTCCAATTGTATCCGTCAGGCGGCGTTACTAACAGGGAATGCCCCAATAATATTCATTAGATCTCATCAGGCAGCCCTTGCCTAGGTTTTAAATAAAGCTAAGTACATAATATAAGTTTTATTGTAAGGTAAAACTTTTTCATTATGTAGCATAGGCTTTATTTAAAACCTATAAAGTGAGATATTGTTTGTTATCGCCTGGTGACATGATGCTAATGTGAATCAATTATAATATTTATATGCTAGAAATTGGGGCAAAATTTCTAGGAATCGGCTAACCAGTTACAGTGGTTGAAAAAGGTCAGCAATAGATGGGATTCTGCAATTTCCCTTCTATAGAACTTGGCAAAAGTATTAGGAGTTCTCCAGTTGCCACACGACAGTACATCATCTTATATCAGTAAATACTTCTGCAACCAGTTCAGGGATGTCACCGCTGAACGGATTCTGTCAGGTGGATCCTCTACTCCGGCATCCCTGAGGATTGTCCTAATCCAACCTGCAATTACTGCCCTGGAGGCCGCCTTCACCGTCCTACAAGTTGTAATAAATAGATTAGGTAATATCGCCTTCGCTTTCCGTCCCCTTGACAGTTCTAGGACCTTATCTGTTTAATAGACGGGGTCTATGTTCCTTGTCTCAGAGCGAGCCAGCTTCCATCCTGATTGCTGCCAGTCTACCGAATCTGTCTTGGCACCAGCCACTTGCCAAATGGAGATGCCTTCTCTGTCCACTGACAGTCTTTCAGCTGTGCAGTGGAGTAAGGTGAGATCGTGGACTCGGCGCCCTGATGCCAAAAGCAGGATTGTGGCTGCTCTCCTTGATGCTTCAAAGAGTGTTATGTGTTGAGGCAAACTCTTCTCCAGCCAAGATAATACAATCTTCCCAAATGGGGGGGGGGGGGGGGGCTTCGAAGGCTTCACTGCAGCTAAAGATATTCCCTTTTAATATCTTTTTCACTACCAGATTGGAGTTCAGCTTTCTATTATCGTCTGGAGAGCCTAAGTTACACACCACTGACTTAAGAACTAAAATGGTCCTCAGCTATAGCGATAGCTTTTCCTTAATATGTAGGTCGGCTAGGAACCTGGTCAGGTTGGGACATATGGCATCGAGCTGATTCTCTGACACCCAGTGCTGCCACCTCTGCCATGCCAGAGTATAAGTGCGAAGGATAGAACTTCTCCTCCCAGATCTAAGAAGTTCCTTCTGCTGAGTTGACCATCTTCCTAGTCCTTTTGTCCCATCCCCACAAAGCCAAATCTCCAGAATGAAGGATTCTACTTGAGGAGGAGGGTTGTTGGTCCTGGTGTCTACCAGTGCTTCTTCTAGATTGTGAATCGTGAGAGGTGGACCTAAGGCCCGACACTTCAGATCCGCTCTCCAAAATGCCCTCTCCCAACGAGGAGCCACTATCAGGTATAATTCCCTTGCTCTGTTCAGGTGGCAAAGAACCCTTAGCAAGAGGTATGGGGGAGGGAAGATCCAAGCCAGCTGATAGTCCCAATCCCTGGTCCAAGCATTGTGGTATCTGCTTTGTCAACCTGAAAATCAAGAGAAACTTACCTCTGAACCTCTGTGCTGTCTTAGAGCCAAATAGGTCTATCTCGGATCGTCCCCATTTTCTGAATACTACCTCTGTAAAAGAGGGTAGCAAGTGCCATTTGGGTACAGCACGATGACGAGATAGACAGTCCGCTACTTCATTGAAGCGACCTGGTAATTATTGTGCTGTCATGGAGATATAGTGTTCGTCCAAAACATCTAGCACTAGTCGAGTACAACTCAGGAGTTGAGTTGACCTGGTACCACATTCCTTGCGGAGGTAAGATCCGACAGATTTGTTATCCGACTGGAAGACCCGAGCCGGATAGCTCGAGCGCGTGAGGAGACAAGGCAGCCAACACGGCGAGCATCTCCTTCAGATTAGAGTGAAGATTCAGCTGATCTTCAAGTCTAGTACAGCTCAGGAGTTGAGTTGACCTGGTACCACATTCCTTGTGGAGGTAAGGTACTACAGATTTGTTATCCGACTGGATCAGAAGACCCGAGCCGGATAGCTCGAACGCGTGAGGAGACAAGGCAGCCAACACGGCGAGCATCTCCTTCATATTGGAGTGAAGATTCAGCTGATCTTAAGTCCACACACCACAGAGAAGTCTCTCGTCTAGCTGGGCACAGTTGTCAGGTAATGCTCAAACAGCGGCAGATGTATAGGTGACGTCAGGGTGAGTGATCGAACCCACCATCTCAATTCCCAAGCGGTAGCTGCAGGAATCGTGGTGATAACTCCCAAGGGTGATAGTGTCTAGAGTCCTAAGCACCCTTTCCGTATATGCCGGCTGTTGAGTCTGCCTCTTGGAACTGCAAAACTAGCAAAGTTGAAAGAACCCAAGAGGCTGCGCCCCTTATTTAGTGACCACCTTCCTGTCTGATTCAAACCCTTTAACAGATAAGATAGGACTAAAATCTTGTTCCTAGTATTGACTTATCAAATTGTACTTGCCATCCCAAGTCTTGTAAAAACTTCACCATTTCGCCAGACTACTGTTTTAAAGTAAGCAGGCATTGGTTTACTAATAAAAAAAATCATGCAAATATATTCAAATTCTCATCCCTCTCTTCCGCAGTTCCTGCGCTACCCAGTTAGTGATAGTTGCGAATGCCTTGGTGCCAGGTGAGGCGGCCAGGCCAAAGGAGAGGGATGTCATCAAGAATTCATTCCTGTATATAAGGAAACATCTATACTGCTCACTCACAGGCACATGGAAATCCAGGCGTTTGGTTGTAGGAAAATAGGAACTCAGTAAACATTTACCAGACAAAATTTATTAATATTCAGAAAGTTGTCTTTGAACCATCTGATTTGGGGACGAGAAACATGTTAGAAATAAATGAGGGAGTGGCAGGTGCCGACTCTAAAACTTCAAGGGCCTCGAGTTTTTCAATTTGTTCCGTCATTGCCACAGAAGTCTTAGAAGCGAATGGGGAGTTAAATATATTAATATTATTATTCAGCGGAGGTTTTGAAGAAAATGGAATTCAAGAATGATGAGCCCTGATGAATGAATGAGCCCTCCAATATCTTAAGAATGATAGTAGGGGTGCCAAGGTTCCTCCACTTACCTGCGAATGATTGCAACTGACCCCCCTGAAAAGGGGGCTGGGTTAAAACCTCTTACCATCTGACTTCCCCGCCCTTTCAATGGGCCTAAACCTGTTTCGGCGAATGAAATCTTTAGCAGTTCTGGGCTGGTTCCTGTTCTCGGCTCTCTGGCTGCTCCCTTCTCGCGATGGTCCTCCTCTGCTGCGTTCTGGGACGAAAAGGGCTGCAAGTTCTGTGCTGCAACGGGTTTAACGGGTGGAGTAGATTGCGATGTGCTAGGCTGAGGAGCGAAGCACTTCTTCACTCCTCCCAACCTATCCAGCTGCGCCAACAGGATGTTTGGGTTGAAGAGATATTCTGATGTGGGTGGAATCCTTCGTATGGTGGAATATTTTGGCCATATGAAAGACTCCACCCACCATCTGCACAATGTCTTTGGACACCTTCTGGGAATCATGGCGAAGAGAGACTGTACTTTCTCATAAAGAGTGGAAGTGCTCAGCTTCATGCCCGGTTCTGCGCTCCAGTTGACCAGCTCCTGCAGTGAGGCCGTCAGGAGATCGGCATGCAGTGAAAGCGCATTGGTCAGGGATACGCAGGAGTCCGTTGACGTACTGGCCGATTCTTCCTGGGCTACGCGCTTCAACTCCGGTTTCAATGCCAACATTGAGAAGAGAGGGGTTGCGGTTCTGGATCTCGAGGTAGCGGACATTGTTCCAATTAGCTGACCCCAGATGCTGAAGGAGTTCTACTCTTTTCACCCTCCCTGGGTCGGCCGACGGTATCTTCGGCTGCTTTAGCTCTTTCGTCCAGTCCCGAGATCCAAGGCACGAGATGGCAGGGGACAGGTGAGACATTCATCTCTGTCAGCTTTCCTCGCCAATTCCTCCCTGAGCGACGCGGGGGTGTCCAGGTAGATGCTATCCTTATCATCGTCTTCCGAGGCGTCATGGATAGGGTCATCCGACCGCTTTTCCAAAAACAGATGCAACATCTCCTACATCTAGGACATTTGTGTGTGCATGTCAATTCGCGGGTCGCCGGGTATCGGTTCACAGACCTTCTGCCTTTTGGGATCACCACAGACCCTCGAACGTTTGCCTCGCGCGTCCGTATGAATAACCTTCATAATCTCCGTTTATCTCTCGAAATTTCGGCTCCCCCGTAATCCGAGCTTCCCGAATTCGACATAATCACAAAACACACGAAACTGGAATGTAATTTCGGGATTCGAACAGTATCACTGTTAAAAATATCCTCGAAATTAAAAATTTTGCACAAAATACTGTAGAATAACTATTTTTATGGTATTTTGGAGTTTCAAAACAAAAACGAACGTGTTTGACATTTGCAAAATAAATGCTAATGAATATTATTGGGGCATTCCCTGTTAGTAACGCCGCCTGACGGATACAATTGGAACTGCCAGGTGACATTGGCGGCAGATTTAAACTGAAAATTACATACGAATATTGGTAAGGAACGTCGATTTGGCTGCAAAATGGTAATGTTTATCTCACTTTATAGGTTTTAAATAAAGCCTATGCTACATAATGTTTCATTTTATGTCTAAATCGTATTTTTTATATGCTATCTATGTAAGTTTAAATGCTGATCAGTCGTTATACTTAAAAATAATACTTTTTTTGTTCGCTAAATCACATTTAGAACACAAAGAGTGAAATTTACACAAAAGGTAATCATATACACCATATACATATCTTTCTAGGGTTAAACGGTCTTTGTAGCTACCATAAGCACTCAGGCCATTCGTAGGCTGATATAATTACCTTTTTACCTTGACGGCTAGCTCCTGCTTGGTCCTTTCTGTATTGTCCACCAGGCAGGCACTGAGGTCCACATAGTCTCCTGGTTCCACAACGACCTCTTTGGATATCTGCGCATTTTTACGTAACATATTGTATGATGGGTTTGCATATGACTCTTGAGATGACAGAATCCTGTTAAATTCTTTAGTAAGTTTTTATTCATATTGAGCAGTTTGTCTGGTTCGTTTCATTTAGGTTATTATCATGAAGCACTCCGCTTCAATAATCTGTGCGAGATAAATCATTTAATTATGTTATTATTTAATCCACAGATCTTGGGGATGGATTTTAATGGTAACGAGATGTCAGTGATTGTCATTCTGCCCAACAAGCTCGATGGTCTTAACGACCTGGAGAAGAAGTTGGCAAACACCAATATTGAAAACATGGTTAAAAACCTTACACAACAAACTGTCGATGTATCCCTGCCCAAGTTCGGAGTCGGGAACGCTAACGTTTTTAATGATGTCCTATGCAAAGTGAGATTTTCTTTTTATTCAAATTCCTATCCACTAGATTTAATATTATTTATTATGGTGGTATATTCCAGAGTGGGATTTTGCATACTGTCTGGCAGTCAGTACACCTATTTCTTCCGTAACCATTCCTCTCCAATCCGCAAGCCTTCCCGTTCTGCTTCACTCTACTTCCACGCAGTCAGTATACCTCTTCCTTTCGTAACCATTCCTTTCCAGTCTGGAGGCCTTCCTGTACTGCGTCGATCTACTTCCCCGCAGTCAGCACACCTATTCTTCCCGTAACCATTCCTCTCCAGTCCGCAGGCCTTCTCGTCCTGCTTCAATCTACTTCCACGCAGTCAGTATATCTCTTCCTTCTGACTTTCTATATTGGCGGGCAATAACTCTCTCTCCTCCTTCCTACAACATGGGTCTCTTCAAGACAGGGCCTCCTGTGTGGAGTTAATATAAAAAAAAAAAAAAATAAAAAAATAAAATTTACATGTCCGTGGTTCATTTTATTTAGGAATGATAATTTCTTTTGTAGGTTCTCAAGATTTTTTCTTTAAAATATTGCTATTCTTGTTTCTTAGATGTGGATTAGGCACTATGTGAACTTTCATAAGATTTCAACTAACTTATCCCTTTTTAACAGCTCGGCATTTGCTCCATGTTCAAACCCAACGCTGAACTCAATGGTATCCTGGCCGATTTTAATGCTCATTTGCATGTCACCAATGTCCACCACAATACCTATATCAATTTGCATGAGGGCGGAGTTACATCCGGTGCTGGCACTGGTAAGTTTATACTTGTGTACCTTTCTTTAATTGATACTGTTTTGGACGCCTACTTTAACATTTTACCCGCGGTTGATGCACACGTACGTGATTTGGAAAATCAAGCCCACCACAGCTTCGCTGATGCATACGTGACTGGCGACCTAACGTCATACGTGACTGACGGCCCAACGTCATAGAGGGACTGATGACCCAACGTCATACATGACTGACACCCAACGTCATTGACATTCATGATATTCATTTCACGCGTCTTGTTTGAAATCGAAAACGACAGAAGATGCTAGAATGATGACGTCACATACGATCTCTCGCTTGGGGCTAGTATAGTAAACAAAATGTATCTGTATACCGCACAAGAGTCCCTCAACTGCTCCCGTCTGGAGCCAGTGAGACTATGGCATCCCCAATTGGGGTAAGTTGTGAGGCTGAAGGTAGTGGTGAGGGGAATGAAATTGGAAAGAGGAAGGTGGGGAAGTACATGGCTATCAGATCTGGTCACCAAACACGGCTAAAGCCATTTCAAGCGAAGTTTCAATTCTGAATGGTGGTCTTACACCAGGGCGATACTGAGAGTATCTTCTGGAACGTGCCGCAAATATATTATATATTAATTTTAATTAATTATATGTGAAATATCACAAAATTAAGAGCCATTAACCAGCGGTCGAGAATTTAAATTTCATCGAACGATGATCTTGTGATCGTACCCTAACGGTACAGGGCGGTTCCAATGAGAATGATTAATTATTCTCAATACCAGCATTTTAACATAATACCTTAACTCAATATCGATTTTATTTCATTCAAAATTGCTTTGATAAATACCTGCATTCAAAAATGCTCAATCTCGTGATGACAAAACTATTAAATTTAAGTATTTTTTATAATTTTTTTTTTATTATAAGTATTTATAATTTTTCAATAATGTCTAAGCTAAATAATTATGTAATATTTTTTTTAAATATAATAGTTTATAAGACCGTAAATAAATAGACAAACTGAAGTATTTTCGTCACAAAACAAGGGCGCGGATATTTTTTTAACGATTTTATTAATTGTAGCTTTCCCAAATAATTTATTGATTTACTTTACTGCATGATTATATAATTTGAAATGTGTGTTGTATAATTCAAAATTTAACAAATCTGCCAACAATCTACGGTAAAACCTTATTGCACTTAAAATAAACATATTTTCTCAAAATTTGAGACATAGCTTTACTAGATAAAAGAAAAGACTTTCGAAATCAATTTATATTATTCTTTATTATAATTTATGTTATTCCCTCTTAACCAAATAAAATTTATTTGCGCACACCGCGCCGGGTTCAAACCCGCGACCTTCGGATCGTGAGTAGAGAGTTTTATCTCGGGACCACGGAGGCCACAGAGGAGTATTTTATAGTTTATACATTTCACCTTCAACTAATTCATTTCTTACCTTTTTACTTTATGGTTGTACTTTATACTTAATACTTTTGGATTATTACTTTTTACATTTTACTTTTTACTTTACACTTATACTGTTACATTCTTAATATTGTTGTACTATTCATATATTAATTTAATTATGTTAATGGAACATGTTGTGTAAACATAAATAAAATCTGACCAATCAACTGGACGATCGATATATTCAAAATAAAAGTCAGTAAACGCCCGGGTTGCCGGCAATGAAATTGAGTTAACTTAGGAACTTTTATTTTCTCGAATGCTGGTTAACTTAAAGGATTTACTACTTGGAGTTCTTCAGATATGAAATAATTAGAGGAGGGGTAAGTGGGGGGGGGAGGTTGGGGAGTTTGAAATTTGGGAAGGTCAGTGTGTCAGGGTTTATTCAGAGGTCAGAGTTTATTTGGATTCTGTTTTGATACATGTGTTTTTTTTTATTCCAGGTAAGGTAGTGTCACATACTAATCATCATTCAAAGAGATCTGCCCCACATCAGTTCCAAGCTGATCATCCATACTTCTTCGCAGGGATCAATAAAGATTATCAAATGGTCTTCTCCGGGCATTTCACCGGATCAAATAATAATTAAGCGTGAGTAGTAATATTGCCTTGTTATTGCTAAACACACATATTTCATTCTTCTTAAAATGTTCACATTGTTCCAACATAAAATGTCGTATTATTAAAGTTAGAGGAGTGGCAAGTTTTTACTTTCCACGTCGATGATGGATATTTGAAATGCTGTAAAAGAAAAAATGTTAATTGTTTGGGAGAGCGAAAAGAAAGTTTATTTATTTAAAAAAACATATCTCCTGTTTTTGTACACCGATAATTATGAATTTTTATTATAAAACGATATTACTTTCAGAGATTTCCGGACATAAACATACAGAACTTAAATTTGAATATACACAAATAACATTGAATAGAACTTTCAGAATACTTAAATACTTTTTTTTGCATATCTTTTTGGCATTATACATTTATAAATACTCTCTCATTATAAATTTAGTCATATTAGATTTGTTAAAGAATTTTTACATAAAAATGCAAAAATCAGTCATTTTAAATACATGATTACAGGATTACAAAAGATTTATGAAATATTTATATTGAGGGATCAGTAGGATTTACAGGTCCAATTAGGAGTTCCACCGAGCCGAACCCTCTGATATGAAAATATCTGGAGTCTGGAGTTATTTTGTATTTATTATACTTATAAAGTGCAAGTGGATTGACTAGGTGATCATTTGTGGAAAAGTGCGTGAAAGGGTTAAGTTTTTCCTTCGGTAACAATTTAAACCGGTCATAAAATCTGAAGCGTATTGGATAATTTGTAGAGTGCCGTTTTTGTGAAAAATCACCTCAAGGGCGCCTCACCTTTAGTAACAGAATTTAAGTATTTTTAAATTATTCAGGAAAAAAAACTCTTACATTGCATGTCGTAAAAGATACACTTATTGTCCTAGAAATATGTAGATGACGCAGATCAAAAGAAAAAAAAAGTAGAAAAATTACATATTTAACAAATTTTTAGATTTATGCTTCTTAACAGCACTTCAAATTTCTAAAAAACCTGGTATTCGATGTTTGCGAGGCGGGTATGGGTACCTCCGCTTCAGGAACCATTTATTCGATAACCAACACCCTTGCAACAGGTCACCCCAAATGGTTCGCTATGTTTGGGGACTTCGGGACTAGAAGGGTTCATGGGGTGAGGTTTGTCTAGGTCGGTCTTTTTTTTTTTTTTTACATGAGCTCCACACAGGAGGCCCTGAGGAAAATAACTTCCCTCAGGGCCTATGTCATCTTTGGGGATGCTGTGTGGAGGGTTTTTTTTTTAAGGAAGGGAAGGAGAGGAGAGTTCTGGGAAGGAAAAGGGTTTAAGGGGTGGGTAGGAATCTGGGGTTCAGTATGTCCTGGTCATCCGCCTCCAAGACCTAGACAAACCTCACCCCATGAACCCGGGCACCCCTGCTAAATCACCAAACGTAGCGAACCACTTGGGGTGACCTATGGCAGAGGTGTTGGTTATCCAATAAAGGTTCCCGGGGCGGCGGTACCCATTCCCGCCTCCCAAATTGCAAATTGCAAATTGGTCTTGGCGGCGGATCGGGAAAGACTCGTTGAGGGAGACCGTTTGACCTCTCCGGCCAGACTCTCGACCCATCGTCTTGCATCGCAGTGGTAGGAACGGATTCACACGTCTGTGAAGATCCAAGAGGGAAAAGTTCTCAGAGGTGTCCTCAGCTCCCCTCTCCACTCCCCCAGGCTATTGCGGGCCATGTTTCCACTCCCTGAACGATGGGTTTGCCACACTCCCTTCGCTATTAGTTCCCATTAAACAGTTTTTTGGGGATTGAGAAGTAATGCATGCTCTTGTGCCCAAGAACAACTCTACACAGGTCGAAACGAGTATTTACCATGAGATGAGCATTTCTTACTTCAAATGATAAATATATTGTACACAGTTGAAGGGACAACAGTTAGTTAATGCAAATACCCTTTTGAGGAAGCTGCACTTCTTCGACGGCCTAAGGACTTGTGGACTTCAAACAAACCACCAGAGTGTGGGATTAAAACATGCTTGGAAGTGGTTCTGAATGATGCAAAATAATCATTATATTTTTATATTTATAGTTCTAGTTTTGTGTTTTGATTGTTAAAAATACATCATGATTTTATGGATTCACTGAATATTTCTTTACAATTATCGGATTAAGCATGAGATTCACAATCCCTGTTTAGTCGAGGTATTTTCTTTTATTTTGATTATTATTCTGCAACAGAATATTATTCAAATTACAGTACAATTTAGGCGGGAGACTCTTCAATACTAGTTTTAAGGCATATAGAAAACAGTCACATACATCCAAATGGTTTGCAAGTTCATTTAACAGCACCACTACCCTCGTCATGCTATGCTTTGCCAGGACGTCGGTTCTGCCGTTTGGTACTCTGAACAGTTCAAATGCTTTGGCAAAGTCGGGTAAACTACATCTGTTTGGTGCCTGAAGTGATGAAAAATATATCAAAAATGAAGTGTTCAGTTGACTTGATTCTGAGTTGGCATGGAACCCTAATAAGTGTGTCATTGTCTCCAGCTATTGTGTTTCCACAGTGTTAATTGATGCATTACAAAGCAGTTTTCATAAATACACTTTTTTCTTTTCCAGGATGTACAGTTCCTGCCATTAACACTATTGTTTCCACATCAGGCGATATTATCCTACACACACCGGAGCTGATCACCCATTCATCTGTGCGATCAGAAATGGACAATCGGACATCCCTTTCGTGGGGAGAATTACAAACTTTTCTTTTTTCCTTTTATTCAGAAATATATATGAAATGTAATTACTTTTAATAAAATGCATACTTGAAACAAATAATTGTACATCTGATTTCTTGTAACTTGTCGGAACTAAGCTAAACAATTGAAAGTCGGATACAGGGAGATAAGTTGGGCTAACGATCAAATTTATCAACAAGCCCATAATAGTGAAGATAACTCCAAAAAACTCAATGATCAAGTGACACTTCCTCCTATTACACCGAAATATATTGCCATGCATTGCATCTCCACCTACCTGTAGGACTACTGAAGTTTAAAAACCTACGCAGTTCAAGGAGAACTAATGAAACCTTTTAAAAAGCGTTGCAAGTAACAGATTCAACTATTTTGACAAATAATAATTTCATCACATTAAAAATACAAATATAGAAGGAAACAATTCGTGGAAGCATGCACTCACTTAAAAAAATAATGGTTAAATCATCTTCGAGAAAACGAATACAAAAAAAAATAAGTGGTGTGAAGCCTTAAGAGGAACGCATGCGTGGCCTGTTTCATACAAAATTTTGTTTTGGATTTACGGCTAAAATATCCAATTAAATGTTTTTTTCTTTTTTTTAATTGATAAGTTATAGGCCAGTGCAATTAGCGCAAAAAAGGGGGTCGCGATCGGAATTATTCCGGTAGTCCCAAATTTTTTATATGTTTTATACACTCATCTCCTGATGAAAAATCTGAGTTTTCGACCTTGGGTCACTTGAGCTTTCGCCGCCATTTTGAAAAAACCAGCCGAAATCGCGCCAAAATCTAGTTTTTCTCAAATATCTCGTTCCCAATGAAAATTTCGGCTAAAAGAGCTTCACAAGTTTAGTAGAACATAAAATTACCTACAATTTTTATAAAGTAAAATTTCTTCTACCTCTAATAAGTATTGAGATACACAGCCGTAAAAATGTGTATAAATTTATAAAAACAAGAAAATTGCATGACTTGGTTTGGTTTTTTGGACGTACCTCTTTTTCAGTGCAATTTTGTGAAAAAATTACTGATATTAATGTTGTAGAGAATAAAATTTCTAATAAGAAGTGAGATTTTTATGTTTTTTGTATTGCTTTTACTGATTTAAAGTATGAATAAACAAATATCGGTAGGTGAAAACATAAAAATTTATCACGATATTACCACGTCATTCGACTTTTGTTCACTTTACATTTTTAACTATAATAACTGAAAATAAATTAACTAGAGTGGGGGTCACCCCCCCCCCCGCCCCTCCGACCCTTTCACACCCCCCCCCCTCCGGTTCCCTGCAGATGGTGCCAATTAGCCACTCCAGGACTAACCATCGGGCGTCATTTGAATCGGTTATTTTTGAATTGAAATCTTTGTTTTTTTCACATAAGTTCTCTATAGCTGCCAGCCCCCATGAAACTTTTGTCGGTCATAACTTAGGCTACACAGGATTATAGCTCTTACAGGATTATGGATTTCTTTATCTGCATAACATTTGTGAGGGTATCGAATCATTCTGTGGGGTTGAATCAGGAACGTCAGAGCAACATGTAGAGATGAGGCCTACACGAATTAAGAGGGATGACAAATTTTGACTATCGTTGATTAAATCAACTACCATTGATTGGTTTGCTTGCCATGAACCATTTCCCAAAACAAACGTAATTATGTATATAAGCAGTGGCAAGATGATAAGAATGGGAAAAGATGGGGAAATTCCTTATGTCAACTTTGTAAACCTACACTTAAAACCAGCAGCATAAAAAAATCAGCGTGTGACTGTGACAATAGATCCATCAATGCTATTCCATCGTATGTGTATTACCAAAAAGTCTGAAATTGAACATAAAGAATATTTCCAATATGAACTATCTCCTGTCCCACTGTCTCTTTTCTCAGAGGAAGGCATGCGCAAAGAAACCAAACCCATATTTTATTTTTTACCAACACTCTACCAAATAACACAGAACTGGGAAGCAGTATACACGTAGTGGATGGAGGATATTTACTGCACAATATTGTATGGGGTCGTGTTCAACCCTTTTCAATCATTTTTTAGCAATATGCCAAGCTATGTATAAATTAAAAATTCGGTTGAAAAAAAAGCACTAAGGAAAAGTTTCTGGGAAATGAGAAGAACAAGTCTCGTTTTATTTCCCTACTCAGAGCCTCATTTGAACGATCGCAAGTAACGAAAGTACAAGCTGAAGAGGATGCTGATATTCTCATAACAACCACAGCAAACTCGTTGTCATCTCAACATGATGCAGCCATAATCATTGGTCAGGATATTGACCCGTTCGTGCTCCTCGCAGCGCTCTCACCTCCAAACGCGTATTACCAAAAAGTTGGTAAAGGTAAATCACCTGACGCGTTCTATGTACTCCAACAAACGTTTTAAACACATTGAAATAGTTGAAAACATTTTATTCATTCATGCCATAAGTGGCTGCGACATAACTGGTGCTCCGTTCGGTCAAGGTATATACAAATTTTGTAATATTTTTCTCAAGAACCACTCAGTGAATAAAGCGAGAAACAATCACTTTGGCTGCCGAACAATTCTTTGCACTTTTGTATGGCTGCAATGAGAAATCAAATTTGGAAAATTTAAGGTAGGCAGACTCTTTTTGTCAGAGGAGTGAAAAAGGACAAATTCAATTTATTCAGGCTACCATATACTTCAAAGTGCAGATTTGGCTTGGTCACCATAAAGATCCAACTGAATGGGGGTGGAAGAAGGAGGTTGTTGGGTTACTAACTCCAGTACCATTGATGGAGGAGACTGCACCTCAGGCGTTGCAATGCAAAAAAGGTTGCGCTAGAAAGTGCACATATAGAAAGTCGGGTTTGAAATGCTCCCTACTCTGTATTCACTGTAATGGTAGCTCATGCGAGAATGCTGTGGCAGCCCACATTCATGATGATGATGAGGAATTTGATGACCCAGTCGTCATAAATTCGGCTGATGAGACATTGGAAGACTATGTTGAAGCTTTTCGGGGCCCGTAAGTGATAGGAAGAAACTAAAGTCAATAGTCATAAATTTTAAGAAAACACATGTTTTTCTTCTTTTTTTACCACATCTATGTACTATGAACCTTAATTAATATTTTTTATTTGTTATGATTATATCGATGGTTAATATTGCTGTTATGTATGTTACAGGTTATTTCAATAATAATTGTTTTTAAAAAAATAATAATCAAGGAATGCCAAGATTATACCTATACCTAATTTTTGTGAAATTTTTGCATAAGAACCTGGATACCAAATTGCGAAATAAACATTAAACATAATACCTACGTCTTTTATGAAATTTTATTCTCTACAAAATTTTTTCACAAAATTGTACTGGAAAAGAGATACGCACAAAAAACCAAACCAAGTCGAGCAATTTACCTGTTTTTATAAACTTATATACATTTTTACGACTGCATATCTTGATATTTATTAGAGATAGAAGAAAAAATTTTTAATAAAAATTGTAGGTAATTTTATGTTCTACTAAACTTATAAAGTTATTTTGGCCAAGATTTTTATTGGAAACGAGATATTTGAGAAAAACTAGATTTTGGCGCGATTTCGGCTGGTTTTTTCAAAATGGCGTCGAAAGCTCAAGTGACCCAAGGTCGAAAACTCAGATTTTACATCACTAGGTGAGTATATAAAACATATAAAAAAATTGGGACTACCGGAATAATTCCGATCGCGGATCGCTAATTGCACTGGCCTATTAGGCATGTATACAGTTAGGATGTGAATCCGATTTTCGATTTTTGCTTTAAATTATAAAATATAGGCCCCAAAAGATGACGATTTATCCATGAATTTAGGAGGCAACTTTGGAATTTTTTTCTGGGCAAATGGACGCAATTTAAAAAAAAACTCTTCACATCCTGAGTCAGGAATATGATGAAGTATACGATAAAATTTTATTCTGCACTGAAAACAGTTTTATTAGTGTAAAAAACCGAATTTAGATACGCGCAGATTTGTAGTAAAATTACTTAGGTTTTTTGATGCCGTCTCATCTATTCATTTGGGGCGTAGCTTGCGCGGGCCGGGGGCCGGGGGCCGACAAACTAATACATACATAACTCAATCGCCTTACATTAACAATATGTGTATCTATGTCTTTGTTTGTTGACAATATGCAGGTGTTCGTTGTTTTAGAATCATTTTTGAACTCTTTAATTTTAACCGAAAAAATCGAGAATGTATTCAACCATATTTAACGTATTTGTGTTTACTTGGTAGGTAGTAAGATTAAATTTTTTTGCAGTTCAGCTTTTATTTTTTAAATATTTTCTACGATATCGGGGTACCTACCTACCTAGGTATGTATGGCAGATGGCAGTGAGGCATGGGAACTGGCAGAGGTGAATGAAAGTACCTAGACTGAATGCGAGGCGGGTATGCGTACCACTGCCCCGGAAACCATTTATTGGATAACCAACACTTCTGCCATAGGTCATCCCAAATAGTTCGCTACGTTTGATGACTTAGCAGGGTTGCCCGGGTTCATGGGGTGAGGTTTGTCCGAGTCTTGACGGCGGATGCGTCTGCCCACCAGCTGCATGGCAGGCCGGATCGGGAGAGAATGGTTGAGGGAATCTCTTTGACTTCTCCAGCCGTAGGTACTCTCTCTGAACATCGCCTTGCACCGCAGTGGGAGGGATGGATTCTTGCATCCGTCACTCCTAGATGCACTGACCCACAGATTCCTAATCATCCGCAATACTTACCATTTTATTTCTCAGAACTTCGTCTTCTTCCTTTTCTAAAAAGACCCCTCATTTTCCTCAGGGCCTCCTGTATGGAGCTAATGTTAAAAAAAAGCTGTAGAAAGAGATCTCTGAGGCGTATGTATAGAAAACATATATACATTATAGTAAACTCCGAGACGCCGATTTTGGAACTTTACAGTACCTATAATTGAATGTGAAGTTACACATATTATTTGACTTTCAAATCTGACATAAACAAAGGACAAGATTATGTTTTTATACAATAGCTCCACACAGGCCCAGAAGAAAATAATTCCCCCCAGGGCCTATGTCATCTTCGGGGATGCTGAGTGGGGGTTTTTTAGGAAAGGAAGGAGAGGATGTTCTGGGAAATAAAAAGGTAGAAGGGGTGGGTTGGAATCTGAGGTCAGTGTGTCCAGGAGTGACGGACGAATGATTCTATCCCTCCCCGTGCGGTGAAAGGCGATGTTCCGAGAGAGCCCTACTCGTGAAATCAAAAGGTCTCCCTCAACCAGTCTCTCCCAATCTGGCCTGCCATGAAATTGGTGGACAGACGCATCCACCCCCAAGACCCGGACAAACCTCATCCCATGAGCTCGGGCACCCCTGCTAAGTCACTAAACATAGCGAACCACTTGGTGTGAGCTGTAGCAGAGGTGTTTGTTATCCAATAAATGGTTCCCTGGGCTGCGGCACCCATACCTGCCTCCCAAAATGAGTATTAACACTAAATTTTAATAGGCGTTTTTATTGCTGTTTTTTTTTTATTCCAAAAATATTCTTCGTCTTCGACGACATTATATTGATAAACTTTTCCTTGGAATTATCTCGCTGAGCATTTAAATTGTTATTATTCTGAATTTAAGTTTTCTAAAGGTACAATATTTTATTTCTTACTGGCGAGTTCCCGGCATGCGTTGCAATGGCGCTTAATAAAGACATTGTTTCTCCCTGCGTGTCCTTTCCCATTCGTCCCGTTCCCTTTCCTCTCTCTCGTACCCTTCTCCTCACGTTTTTCCCACTCTGCTTTCCCTCTCTCCACTCCCCTCTTCCGCTTCTCCCGTCCTGCTAACTCCCCTCCCTCCTCCCGCATTCCTTAAATTCAGTCCCGATACATTCAGTTTTCAAATAGCTCGCGTGCCACCTAAAGTATATATAGTATATTTGCGGCACGTTCCAGAGTGGAAGATACTCTCAGTATCGCCCTGGTGTAAGACCACCATTCAGAATTGAAACGTTGCTTGAAATGGCATTAGCCGTGTTTGGTGACCAGATCTGAATAGCCAGGTACTTCCCCACCTTCCTTTTCCCGATCTCTTTCCCCTCCCCACTACCTTCAGCCTCACAGCATACCCCAATTGGGGATGCCATAGTCTCACTGGCTTCAGACGGGAGCAGTTAGATATAATAAATATATATAGCCTATGTCACCCGAGGATAGTGTAGCTTCCTACCAGTGAAAGAATTTTTCAAATCGGTTCAGTAGTTTCGGAGCTTATTCGATGCAAACAAACAAACAAACAAATCTTATCTCTTTATATAGTGTCTTAGATTATCATTATTATTTCCGGAGCACTTCTAACAATACATGTCTCAGCTAATATTGGATGAACTAAGCAAAAGGGTGATTTCTCGTCTTGACGAAAATATATTGACATATAAAATTAAAATTTCGTTTCGGTGGTTTCTCGCGTGTACACATCGTAAACACCGGACACCGGACACACTAACACCATTACGAAATATGTCGGGAGTCTCCAATTTTATAGGTGTCTCCTAAAAATATTATACTCAACAAAAGGGGCATTTCACCGTCTTCGTGCAAGTATTCGGGCATGGAAATAAATGCCTTATTTTGTTTAACGCTCTATTTTACTTATTTACAATTTGACGTCATGCATCCGATTCCCGTATCTCCTATAACAATATAATATCTCCGTTAATTTCAAGGGACTAAACAAAAAGATCATTCCTCGTATTCTCCGATAAAATGATGTTACATAATAATTACGCGGCCTTTTCTTTAAACCTCTATAACACCATTATGTTGCTAGCTAGCGCTGCAGCTAAATACCAATACATAGAAATCTTCCATTCCCGCCTCCCCGTTCCACACCCCAAATACAATATTTCGTTAGAAAGGGACAAACGAAAGACATGAGATTATTGAAAATCGAGTTTGGTCGCCGGCAAACAATGGTCTTAAGGGGGGAAATAACTTCATTCTAAAAGTCATTAAACAGCTGATGGTGACCTCCTTCATTCTTACAGTCATTAAACAGCTGATGGTGACCCTCTTCATTCTAAAAGTCATTAAACAGCTGATGGTGACCCCTTCATTCTTAAAGTCATTAAATAGCTGACGGTGACCCTCTAATTCTAAACATTCTTGTTAAACAGCAGATGGTGACCTCCTTCATTCTTAAAGTCATTAAAAAGCTGATGGTGACCTTCTTCATTCTAAAAGTCATTAAACAGCTGATGGTGACCCTCTTCATTCTAAAAGTCATTAAACAACTGATGGTGACCCTCTTTATTCTAAAAGTCATTAAACAGCTGATGGTGACTCTCTTCATTCTAAAAGTCATTAAACAGCTGATGGTGACCATCTTCATTCTAAAAGTCATTAAACAGCTGATGGTGACCCTCTTCATTTTAAAAGTCATTAAACAGCTGAAAGTGACCCCCTTCATTCTAAAAGGCATTTAACAGCTCAATTTTACCTAAGAATTCGAACTTCAGATCGATTTACTCGAAAACCAAATAAATCACCAATACAAAAATGGTACGAAAAAATTAATTTCAGATGTGATTTCGGTTTATCGGTTTACCACTTTTACCAAGAGTTTCTGTACACCGTGTATACTAGTCTTGCAGCACGCTCCAGAGATTCTCTCGATATCGCGCTGGTTCGACCACCATTAAGAATTGAAACATTATTTGAAATGGATTAGCCATGTTTGATGACCGGACCTGAATAGCCAGGCACATCCAAACCTTCCACTTTCCACCTCCTTCCACTCCTCTAAACCTTCAGTCACATAACACAGCCCAATTGGCGATAGTGCAACTGGCTCCAAAATGGATGATAATCTCAGTATCACCCTGGTGAAAGACCACCATTCTGAATTGAAACGTTGCTTACCATGGCTTGATTGGTGACCAGACCTGAGTGGCCAGGTACATCTCAACCTTCCTCCTCCTTCCTTTTTCTCTCCCCTCAACCTTCACACACCACACAACATACCCCAATTGGGTATGCCATAGTCTCACTGGCTTCAGACAGAATGCTGTTATTAAAAAAAAAAAACGATGGTTGAAAGTAGTTGGGTCTCTTGTGTATTTTTTAAGTCCTTGTTTGGAAGGTTGATAGGGACCCGCACGGGAGTGACTATTCCCCTATCCTCAATGATTCATTTTATTAGCTCATAAAAGTTTATACGAACAAAGGCACAATGTTTTGTACTTTTACCAGTGTAAGATTAGCGTGTTGATGGCACCACCTTACAAGGGTTAAAGTGAAGCTGAATGTTCACTCTACCCGAGTTATGCCTGTGGATCTCGATATGATATGTTTACTGAAACAAATAGCAAAGGTATTTCACAAAGGGACTTACGATAATTTGATGGCAATCTTGCCCGGTTTGTGGATCCCTCGTGGTCGATTGGCTGTTTCTGGATGGTCCATAGGCAGTTGTTAGTTAGTTTTTATACGATGGGGATGAATTACCGTCGGTAAATTCACTATGCGAATCACGATAGCTTGTCACGATATAAACGGTAATGTTGACAGCTGCGTTACGATGGGAAGACTAAAGAAAAACAAACACTTGTTTTTGCTCCTTAACAACGGCTGACAACCGGCAATTATCAGCCAATGTAAACACCCAGTGTGCGAAATTCACCAATAGGTTTGAATTCTGGCCTTTGTACGTGAATCAGAACAAACCTATCGAGATCTTATTAAGGTTATGAAAAAACCAGAATCTCAAAATTCTCTCAGTAAGAGCAATTCTGTGGCATAAAATTATTTTTCAGCGTATGAATCGCCCTATATACTGTTATGGCAGCAGTGTTATGGCGACCCTGCTGTGTGCTGGGCCCCAACAAGGGGGCTCCGTTCCGGGTAAATACCCGGAGGTTGTACATCCTTTACAATGGGAAATAATTAAGGTACAGTGGTCTCCAGTCGAGACGCGAGGGAGCGTAAGCTTCCTTCTCCTTGCCGTGACCAGCTCAAAGTCGGCGGAGATTGAGCCCCTGCTCATGGACTATGGATCGGCTGCGGCCTCATCTCCCTAGGGTGGGTGTGGAAGGGTATTTCGGATCAATTGTTAGTGAAACAGGGCATATGAATACACAGTTTATTCCTCTAATAGCACATGGTCAACATACAAATAGCAACTGTACCTACGAGGTGGAATCCTCCACCTAGATTCGACTTTAATTACTCTCTCTCTGGCACTAGGTACAACGCGACATTACAATAGGGGAAGTTATCAGCACAAAATAGAGGGCTTACCACTCTTTGGTGGTGGCAGGAATTGCTAGGGCGGCAGTTTGCCCACATGGCGTTATCTGGTGTTTGGTCACTCCACAGGGCTCCCGGAGACCTTCCCACATAGTTGCGCACACCCTTAGCCATTACAAAAGGCCGTAAACAGTACTTGTTGAGATTTAGCAGACTACCCACCGGCGTACTAACGCACCGGGGAATTCGTGCCGCTGGGAATGCCGCGGCACGGCGAGCTTGTCAAAGCAGAGATCTAGAATCGAATGATCTAGACTGTTGGTTTTTACCCCGAGCTCGGTCGTGAACAAAACTTGCGCCTGCGGAGGGGCGGTCTACCCGCGCCTGCGTAGAGCGGCTCATGCATCCTACACTGCGTTGCCGCAAGGCGTGTAATTCAAACCCTTCATAGGCGTATCGTGACAATACATTAATAGACTGGACCACACTTACAATACTCGATTTACGTTAAATGAAGGACTAATCGTACCTAATGGACAAAGAATGCTGGACTACATGATGCATACTTGCTTAAATATGTTACCTGCTAAAATTAAAATATATACAAATAATGTAAAAATAAATATTATGTGGAAAAATTGGCTCACCGAAAGAAATAGTTTGTATTAAACTCTAACACAAAAAATTTCTAACTGCGTAATAAGTTTTATTTTTCAAACTTCAAAGTATAAGGGTGCTTTTTTTCTCATAACACTTTCCGACCGGCAAAAAATGTCAGAATTTTGATGGGCCTCACCAGTAAAGCTCTTAGTTATGATTTCTTGGGGCTGGGCGACTTACTGATTTAGCATGTGCACGTGAAGGCGCCCTGCATAAGCAGCTACCGCACGATCGATCGATACCGGTGTGGTTCCCAAAAACATATTTATTTGCTGAAAAGATTTTTTTAAAGACAAACTCATGCTCGTAAGAAGCCGGTCGGAAAGGGATAAATGTAATAACAACAGTGGTGGGGGTAACAAATATAAAATCATGCAAAGTTCAGAATTTTAATTCTAATATCCTCCGCTTGCAAAGTCGTATCTTCTCCTAGCATAAACCTTCTAATAAAAGTGTGTTTATCAGAAGTGACCTGACAGCAAAGATATTGAATATGAGAGATGTGCTATCCGCAGTTTATACCGAGTGGGACTGCGCTTCCGGGTGTGGCTGATTTGTTTACCTATTAACGAATAAACTAAATGAACGAATAATTAACGAGTAAACCAAGCGAACATTAAACTAAATGAACAAATTCTTTCCATATTCAAACCATATTCTGACGACCTCCGTAGTCCAGTGGGTAAGACTCTTGACTCACAATCCGGAGGTCGCGGGTTCGAACCCGGCGTGCGCAAATAAATTTTATTTGATTAATTTGTGTTATTTCACAATTAATTCATTTAAAATAATATATAGTATATTTGCGGCATGTTCCAGAGTGGAAGATACTATCAGTATCGCCCTGGTGTAAGACCACCATTCAGAATTGAAACGTTGCTTGAAAATGGCTTTAGCCGTGTTTGGTGACCAGATCTGAATAGCCAGGTACTTCCCAACCTTCCTCTTCCCCCCCTCCTTCCCTTCCCCACTACCCCAGCCTCACAACATACCCCAATTGGGTATGCCATAGTCTCACTGGCTCCAGATGGGAGCAGTTGAGATTCTTGTGCGGTATTCACTGTAAAAAAAAAAAAAAACCATTTTGTAAACCAATACTAATGCACACCTTCAAAAAATCAACGAAATGAACAAATTATTTTCATATGCAAAGTACTCCGATTAGGTAATAGTCCGCCGACAGTCGCGCGGACATCATAGCATATCTCTTTTGTATTTCAATACCTTTGCTTGACAGGCAGGTATATTTTCTGAACCTGTTTGTAAATAATAAAATTAGATAGCGCCTAACCTAAGGGAACGTACCCATACTACGTGACACATTTAGGGGGGGGGGGGTCTTCAAAATGTCACGCTCCATACAAATGAGCGGCGAATTGCTTAGGATTTTGGTCACCGGGGGGGGGGGGGGGGGGGGGTTAAAAATTGCAAAAAGTTGGTCACGTAGTATGGGTACGTTCCCTAATTCCCTAAGATGTCATAATAAATTGTACAGCTTGAGGTGATTTTTCACAAAAATAGCCCTTTACAAAATTTTCAATTGTTATTATTATTATTATTATTATTCTTATTCAATGGCGCTACAGCCCATTTCGAGACTTGGCCACCTTCCAGATAAGCCTCCACCGCCCTCTGTCCTCGGCTGTCGTCTTCCAAGCTGCAATATGGAATAGTCCTCTTACGTCCTTCCTGACATCCCAGCCTATGTCTGTCCGCCTTTCGCTTACCCCCCATGTGTCCTGTTAGAACCTTCTTCGGTACTCGTGTGCTTGGCATTCGGTGCACATGTCCGGCCCACCTTAGTCTTTGGAGCCTTAAATGGGTGGAGAGTCTGGGAGCTTGGTAAACATCATTGTGGCGGATTCATATTATTATTATTCTTCAAATATTTATAATGCCAGGAACTCTCCAAAACAAAACAAAAAAATAAAACATATTTTCGTTCAAATGTATTAAGAACAAATCGGCTTCTCTATATTCTATGTATAACAGCGCATTAGTACAAAAAAGTCTAAACTTTCCAACTCATTATTAAGGGTACTTTTTAGTCGATTTAAATGTACAAAAAATTATAATTTTTTAGTTAATATCTTTTCAGGGCGCAAACTGTCAGGGGATCAACTGTAGGATCATACAATGTCGGATCGGACAATTACAACCGGCCAAGGTCTACCCTCTGTCTAGAAAAAATATTGCGAAATGTTACGAGTTGTTTGTTTTTTAATAACATTGCGCCATACAGTAAAACAGATATAATCAAAAGGTTTTATTGTTATATCGTTTGTTTTATTGTTAATTTAAATTAGATTTTTAGCATCAGATATAAAAAAAGTAATTCGGAATGATTTTTTTCATGTTGATGACATTTTGACATAGTGATAACGGAAAAACTAATCCTTTTCTTTCTTGCGATCGTTAAAACAAATCAATAATATTTAATCAAGGGTGGGAACCTCCGATCCACTGGCCATATGCGGACCTCGGGCCCTCGAATACTTCTGATCGATAATTCTACCACTTGTTCTTGTGGAACGATTTTACAACATCTGTGTTTCCTCCTTCCTATAAGATGGGTCTTCTCAAGATTCCTGTTCACTTCCTGCCTCTCATCAAAAAGACCGTCCATCATAGAATAAAGAAGAAAACTAGAAGCCTAGTGCTCCGTTTTACTTACACACGCGTGACATAGGTCTCAATCTCATCCAGTGATATAGGTCTCAATTCCATTTAGTCCAATAGCCTAGTGCTCCGTATTACTTACACACGCGTGACATCCAGTGATATAGGTCTCAATTCCATTTAGTCCAATAGCCTAGTGCTCCGTATTACTTACACACGCGTGACATCCAGTGATATAGGTCTCAATTCCATTTAGTTCAATAGCCTAGTGCTCCATATTATTTACACATGCATGTCATCCAATGATGTAGGTCTGCATCCCATTTGAATTACGTAAATACAGTTTAATATTGAAAAACACTCCTTGTGTTATTCTTTATTTATGCCCTCCCCATAACATCTCCAAAGATGACATGTGTCTTGAGGGAAATTATTTTCCTCATTACCCCCTATGAGGAGTTAATGTAAAATAAAATCATACCTGTACATAAGAAGAACCAAAGATATTCAAATACAGAAGAGATATGATATGGTGTCCGCGCAACTGTCGCCGGACTACGTGCTAATTAGCGTAGTTTTCATACAAAAAGAATTTGTTCATTTCGTTGATTTTTTGAAAATGTGCATTAATGAAAAAGTTTTACCTTACAATAAAACTTATATTATGTACTTAGCTTTATTTAAAACCTATATAGTGAGATAAACATTACCATTTTGCAGCCAAATCGACGTTCCTTACCAATATTCGTGTGAAATTCTCAGTTCAAATCTCCCGCCAATGTCACCTGGCAGTCCCACAAGAATCCGCTAGGCGGCGTTGCCAGCACGGCGTGGGGACGCCAATGATTATGCGTCATTAGATCTCATCAGGCAGCCCTTGCCTAGGTTTTAAATAAAGCTAAGTACATAATATAAGTTTTATTGTAAGGTAAAACTTTTTCATTATGTAGCATAGGCTTTATTTAAAACCTATATAGTGAGATATTGTTTGTTATCGCCTGGTGACATGATGCTAATGTGAATCAATTGCAATATTAGAAATTGGGGCAAGATTTCTAGGAATCGGCTAACCAGTTACAGTGGTTGAAAAAGGTCAGCAATAGATGGGATTCTGCAATTTCCCTTCTATAGAACTTGGCAAAGGTATTAGGAGTTCTCCAGTTGCCACACGACAGTACATCATCTTATATCAGTAAATACTTCTGCAACCAGTTCAGGGATGTCACCACTGAACGGATTCTGTCAGGTGGATCCTCTACTCCGGCATCCCTGAGGATTGTCCTAATCCAACCTGCAATTACTGCCCTGGAGGCCGCCTTCACCGTCCTACAAGTTGTAATAAATAGATTAGGTAATATCGCCTGCGCTTTCCGTCCCCTTGACAGTTCTAGGACCTTATCTGTTTAATAGACGGGGTCTATGTTCCTTGTCTCAGAGCGAGCCAGCTTCCATCCTGATTGCTGCCAGTCTACCGAATCTGTCTTGGCACCAGCCACTTGCCAAATGGAGATGCCTTCTCTGTCCACTGACAGTCTTTCAGCTGTGCAGTGGAGTAAGGTGAGATCGTGGACTCGGCGCCCTGATGCCAAAAGCAGGATTGTGGCTGCTCTCCTTGATGCTTCAAAGAGTGTTATGTGTTGAGGCAAACTCTTCTCCAGCCAAGATGATACAATATTCGGGTCCCAAATCGGGGGGTTGGGGACTTCGAAGGCTTCACTGCAGCTAAAGATATTCCCTTTTAATATCTTTTTCACTACCGGATTGGAGTTCAGCTTTCTATTATCCTCTGGAGAGCCTAAGTTACACACCACTGACTTAAGAACTAAAATGGTCCTCAGCTATAGCGATAGCTTTTCCTTAATGTGTAGGTCGGCTAGGAACCTGGTCAGGTTGGGACATATGGCATCGAGCTGATTCTCTGACACCCAGTGCTGCCACCTCTGCCATGCCAGAGTATAAGTGCGAAGGATAGAACTTCTCCTCCCAGATCTAAGAAGTTCCTTCTGCTGAGTTGACCATCTTCCTAGTCCTTTTGTCCCATCCCCACAAAGCCAAATCTCCAGAATGAAGGATTCTACTTGAGGAGGAGGGTTGTTGGTCCTGGTGTCTACCAGTGCTTCTTCTAGATTGTGAATCGTGAGAGGTGGACCCAAGGCCCGACACTTCAGATCCGCTCTCCAAAATGCCCTCTCCCAACGAGGAGCCACTATCAGGTATAATTCCCTTGCTCTGTTCAGGTGGCAAAGAACCCTTAGCAAGAGGCATGGGGGAGGGAAGATCCAAGCCAGCTGATAGTCCCAATCCCTGGTCCAAGCATTGTGGTATCTGCTTTATCAACCTGAAAATCAAGAGAAACTTACCTCTGAACCTCTGTGCTGTCTTAGAGCCAAATAGGTCTATCTCGGATCGTCCCCATTTTCTGAATACTACCTCTGTAAAAGAGGGTAGCAAGTGCCATTTGGGTACAGCACGATGACGAGATAGACAGTCCGCTACTTCATTGAAGCGACCTGGTAAGTATTGTGCTGTCATGGAGATATAGTGTTCGTCCAAAACATCTAGCACTAGTCGAGTACAACTCAGGGGTTGAGTTGACCTGGTACCACATTCCTTGCGGAGGTAAGATCCGACAGATTTGTTATCCGACTGGAAGACCCGAGCCGGATAGCTCGAGCGCGTGAGGAGACAAGGCAGCCAACACGGCGAGCATCTCCTTCAGATTAGAGTGAAGATTCAGCTGATCTTCAAGTCAAGTACAGCTCAGGAGTTGAGTTGACCTGGTACCACATTCCTTGTGGAGGTAAGATACTACAGATCTGTTATCCGACTGGATCAGAAGACCCGAGCCGGATAGCTCGAGCGCGTGAGGAGACAAGGCAGCCAACACGGCGAGCATCTCCTTTATATTGGAGTGAAGATTCAGCTGATCTTAAGTCCACACACCACAGAGAAGTCTCTCGTCTAGCTGGGCACAGTTGTCAGGTAATGCTCAAACAGCGGCAGATGTATAGGTGACGTCAGGGTGAGCGATCGAACCCACCATCTCAATTCCCAAGCGGTAGCTGCAGGAATCGTGGTGATAACTTCCAAGGGTGATAGTGTCAGAGTCCTAAGCACCCTTTCCGTATATACCGGCTGTTGAGTCTGCCTCTTGGAACTGCAAAACTAGCAAAGTTGAAAGAACCCAAGAGGCTGCGCCCCTTATTTAGTGACCACCTTCCTGTCTGATTCAAACCCTTTAACAGATAAGATAGGACTAAAATCTTGTTCTGAGGGAGACTTTTCATTAGTTACAGTATTCCAACTGATACCAAGAAAATGGACTTGTGATGGTTCTAGTATTGACTTATCAAATTGTACTTGCCATCCCAAGTCTTGTAAAAACTTCACCATTTCGCCAGACTACTGTTTTAAAGTAAGCAGGCATTGGTTTACTAATAAAAAATCATGCAAATATATTCAAATTCTCATCCCTCTCTTCCGCAGTTCCTGCGCTACCCAGTTAGTGATAGTTGCGAATGCCTTGGTGCCAGGTGAGGCGGCCAGGCCAAAGGAGAGGGATGTCATCAAGAATTCATTCCTGTAGATAAGGAAACATCTATACTGCTCACTCACAGGCACATGGAAATCCAGGCGTTTGGTTGTAGGAAAATAGGAACTCAGTAAACATTTACCAGACAAAATTTACTAATATTCAGAAAGTTGTCTTTGAACCATCTGATTTGGGGACGAGAAACATGTTAGAAATAAATGAGGGAGTGGCAGGTGCCGACTCTAAAACTTCAAGGGCCTTGAGTTTTTCAATTTGTTCCGTCATTGCCACAGAAGTCTTAGAAGCGAATGGGGAATTAAATAAATTAATATTTTTATTCAGCGGAGGTTTTGAAGAAAATGGAATTCAATAGCCCTCCAATATCTTAAGAATGATAGTAGGGGTGCCAAGGTTCCTCCACTTACCTGCGAATGATTGCAACTGACCCCCCTGAAAAGGGGGCTGGGTTAAAACCTCTTACCATCTGACTTCCCCGCCCTTTCAATGGGCCTAAACCTGTTTCGGCGAGTGAAATCTTTAGCAGTTCTGGGCTGGTTCCTGTTCTCGGCTCTCTGGCTGCTCCCTTCTCGCGATGGTCCTCCTCTGCTGCATTCTGGGACGAAAAGGGCTGCAAGTTCTGTGCTGCAACGGGTTTAACGGGTGGAGCAGATCGCGATGTGCTAGGCTGAGGAGCGAAGCACTTCTTCACTCCTCCCAACCTATCCAGCTGCGCCAACAGGATGTTTGGGTTGAAGAGATATTCTGATGTGGGTGGAATCCTTCGTATGGTGGAATATTTTGGCCATATGAAAGACTCCACCCACCATCTGCACAATGTCTTTGGACACCTTCTGGGAATCATGGCGAAGAGAGACTGTACTTTCTCATAAAGAGTGGAAGTGCTCAGCTTCATGCCCGGTTCCGCGCTCCAGTTGACCAACTCCTGCAGTGAGGCCATCAGGAGATCGGCATGCAGTGAAAGCGCATTGGTCAGGGATACGCAGGAGTCCGTTGACGTACTGGCCGATTCTTCCTGGGCTACGCGCTTCAACTCCGGTTTCAATGCCAACATTGAGAAGAGAGGGGTTGCGGTTCTGGATCTCGAGGTAGCGGACATTGTTCCAATTAGCTGACCCCAGATGCTGAAGGAATTCTACTCTTTTCACCCTCCCTGGGTCGGCCGACGGTATCTTCGGCTGCTTTAGCTCTTTCGTCCAGTCCCGAGATCCAAGGCACGAGATAGCAGGGGACAGGTGAGACATTCATCTCTGTCAGCTTTCCTCGCCAATTCTTCCCTGAGCGACGCGGGGGTGTCCAGGTAGATGCTATCCTTATCATCGTCTTCCGAGGCGTCACGGATAGGGACATCCGACCGCTTTTCCAAAAACAGATGCAACATCTCCTACATCTAGGACATTTGCGTGTGCATGTCAATTCGCGGGTCGCCGGGTTTTATCTCTCGAAATTTCGGCTCCCCCGCAATCCGAGCTTCCCGAATTCGACATAATCACAAAACACACGAAACTGGAATGTAATTTCGGGATTCGAACAGTATCACTGTTAAAAATATCCTCGAAATTAAAAATTTTGCACAAAATACTGTAGAATAACTATTTTTATGGTATTTCGGAGTTTCAAAACAAAAACGAACGTGTTTGACATTTTGCAAAATAAATGCTAATGACGCATAATCATTGGCGTCTCCACGCCGTGCTGGCAACGCCGCCTAGCGGATTCTTGTGGGACTGCCAGGTGACATTGGCGGGAGATTTGAACTGAGAATTTCACACGAATATTGGTAAGGAACGTCGATTTGGCTGCAAAATGGTAATGTTTATCTCACTTTATAGGTTTTAAATAAAGCCTATGCTACATAATATTGGTTAACAATATATTTTGAATAAGGAAAGAATTCGTTCATTTAGTTTAACGTTCGTTTGGTTTATTCGTTAATTATTTGTTCTTTTAGTTTATTTGTTAATTGGTAAACAATATCGGCGACACAGATAAAAACAGCAGATAGCACATCTACTTATATTTCAATATATTTGAGTAGAACTGAGCCAGCAGGTATCTTGGGATGATTTGTAAAATGATAGAAAACCCGAATGTCCAATTAAATTTCTGCCAAATATCCACTCGGTCCCCTATTCCACGCAGTATCAATCTGCTCATATTATTAAAATCAGCGCTGATACTTAGCAAATATTGGATGTCTTGGGCTATGGTTCGACGGTTCTCATACTAAGAAATATTTTCTAGGATGCCATTTATCTGCTAAATCCCTGGTGAAAGCATATGCGATATTTTGCCAGCATTACATGCTGTAAGTGGCTGCGATACTACTAGCAGATTTAGCAGTAAAATGCAATGTTTGAAAGCTGCGTCTGAAGATTTTGTACAAACAGCTCTTATGTCTTTGGGAAACCTTGACCTACAGAATGAGCAATTGAAACAGTTAGAAATAGTTTGCACATATTTATTTAAAAAAAAGTTATTTGCTGATGAACTCAGACATAAACTGATTTATCAAAACATAGGTTTCAGTTTTAATTTGATGAAAGTAATATGCACATCAGATGCTTTGCATTTGCATTTATTAAGGGCTACAGTACAAACATTTATTTGGAAAAATTCTCATCAAACACAATTACAACCCATTGATTATAGTTTATTTGGTTATGAAAATCTGAACGGTAACTTACGTCCACGACAAATGACTAAGCCGTCTTTACCAGAGTCATTAATTCAACCTTGTAAATGTACCGCAAATTGTCGTACAATATCTTGCAGTTGCCAAAAGTCAGAATTATTTTGTATTTCTCTTTGTAAATGTATCAATAACGAATGCCTAAATAAAAATGTTATGTCTGCCCTTTCCTCAGCAGATAGTAATAATTAAATAAGGTTCTTTGAATATAAAAGTGTTTATTTACTGGAATAACCTAGCTGGTTAGCTACGTCTGTTTACTATTCGGGGGTAGGTAAATCTCTCGAGCCTTGCCACGGGAGCTCGCAAAGTATATCTCTGAGACTGCTTCTTGTACGCCAATGCCATCTGGCGAGCTATGGTGCAAGCTACATGCTTACCGCCATCTATCGTATTCTTTCCATATGAAATACTTAATTACTCTACATCACAAAAAATGAGTAATTGTTTGCCCACTTTACGTATATTCAGTGGCGGATATAGAGGGGGGGCGCGCGTCCCCCGCGCCCCCCCTCTATAAATATAAGAAAATCTTTCTTCAATCATTCGCTCTACATGTCTAAACCATCTAAGCGTCCTTTTCTTAATCTTACTTATTACGCTTGCATCAGCCTTGCATTCTTTTCATATTTTTCGCACACTATCGTACATGGCTTTCCACATACGCCGCAGGGATCTCAATTCTATAGCATTTAGTTCTTCCTCTGTCAGTTTCATGCTTCACTGCCATACATCAGGGACGGTACCAGCACTCCATTGTGGACTGCTAGCTTCGCTTCTTTCGACAGTTTTTAGCCAAAGGCGTTCAGTCCTCCATAAATGCTGAGTTACCTGCATTTACCCTTCTTTCAGTATCTCTATCAGCCTTCCCATCTCTCGTAAACATACTTAGAAAGCAAATAATGGAAGGAAAAAGGTATGATAGGTGGTTAGGACTCTCTGGGTTAGTGTGTCCAGGAGAGATGGACGGATGAACCTTTCCCTCCCACTGCGATGCAAGGCAAGGGGTCGAGAAATTCCTGCTGGAGAGATTAAAAAATATTCTAACTCAACCAGTCCTTTCCAGCTCCCCACGCCGTACGTGGGCAAACACATCCGCCGCTACCTTGAAAAACCACATCCCATGAACTCAGGCATCCCTGCTGAGTCACCAAACTTAGCGATCCACTTGTGATGACTTATAGCAGAGGTGTTGTTAATCCAATAAATAATTCCTGTGGCGGCGGTACCCACACTCGCCTCCTAAATTAAAACTTTTGCTTCATTCACATTCACACGTCGTTTCATGTAAAGGTACCCTTAACATGGCCCGACTCAAGTATTTGATTCCCTTGATCGTGGAATGCAGCTCTACTGCTCCCTGTGGCCAGCCAAGTTTTAAATGTGCGGTCCGCCAATCTTTTATTTATTTATTACAGTGACAACTTCTTTAGCACCGTTGTGATTTGACAAACACATACATCTACATGTTTTAGCCTACGAGAGAATGAGATATTACCTATAGTCGGTCTCCTCTTTGTGCGGTGCTTCGTATTCTCCCAACCGTTGTCTACTTTTCAGTTTTCTTAGGTATATATTTAGCGCCCCCCCCTTGAGTTTTTTCTGTATCCGCCACTGCGTATATTTCTGTTAAATTTCGCTGTTTTTATATATATGTATATCATTTTTTTAATTAAAAAATATGATTTTATAACTTTTATTTTCGTTTTCTTTTCCATTCAAGAATCCATCCTCTCTTTTACCATTAGAAAAAACTATAAATTATGACTGAAATAATCATCAATACATTCCCTTTACAAATAAGAGTAGAGGGGGTAAAAAAAAAATGGACCAAAAAATTGACCGGCGAGATCCACATTATTAATCTTTGACCTTTTTTAAACTCAAATCCATTGGTGGAATTCGGTCCTCACGTTTTGCATATTCAAGTACCTCTAGCGCCTGCACTATTGGATGGACAAACGCATCTGGCGCCAAGACGTAGACAAACCTCACCCTATGAACTCGAGCACCCCCAAGTCACCAAACGTAGCGAACCACTGGCGGTGACCTTTGGTAGGGATGTTGGTTATCCACTAAATGGTTCCCGGGACGGCGGTACCCATACCCGCCTCCCAATTTGGAACTTACTCTGTTTATTTATCTTGTTCCCTTTCTCCAGGACAACCATTTATAATGAAGGTGGTTCACTCCTACCCACACTTCCCTACTTTCCGACCTCAAACCATATAGATTATAGAAGGCCATTTCAAAAAATTGTCACTTCAATGTCATTTAAATGTCGCACAATGAAATTATTTTGTAAATTTCCGTGAAATTGAATCTGTTATTCTTTTTAAAAACAGAATATTATTTCTCGAAAGACATAAAAAAATTAATCTTTCTTGAAATTATAATCTTCTAGTAATTGTTTTTCCATTATTTTGAAACTTGATAACGCGACCTTCAAATTACACGGTAAAAATCGACATACTTATGTGTGCAGCCAAAAGATGATCTAAAAACCAATGAATAAACTAGTTTTAAATGTATTTATTTTATTACCCAACTATTTATTTTACACCTCACAAAAGCACCCGGCTGGTACCGTCAAAAGGCGGGTAGCAGAAAGTAGCTCCTACCACTCGACTCTCAATGCACAAAGTAATAATGCCACTGGCTCCTTCGAGTTGGCTCCTTCGAGCAGGCTCCATTGAAATACCAGTATAGCATACTCAGCATATCAGGCACGCCTACAGCATGCCTAATAAATAAATAATACCTACATTTTTTTTATTGTTGATACATTATTTTACAATATTTCATAGTTCAATCCAGTAATGTTGGCCTCACTGGGTTGTTTACCTATGTAAGGCCCCCATTTTATAATATAAGAATTTATACATAATACAGTTTGAAAAAAAAAAAAATTAATATTGGTGATGAAAAAAAAAAACACTTAAAATAGAGATAAATTTAAACTAAAAGTAAAGATTAAAAATTAAAATAAAATTAACAAAGTAAAAAAAATATATTAAATGAAAATCGGCATATATTATGATTTATTTATTATTATTTTATTTATTATTTTTATTTCATTGCATTACAACATACACATACAATATGTCATTGAAGAAGAAAATAATAATCTAAACGAAAATATAAAAGAGAACAAGACACAGAAAAACAGAAAAAGATGGTGGCAACTGTCGCAGTTGCGACTATTATCCTTTTCTGTTTCTCTGCATCTTGTTCTTTTTTATATTTTCGTTTAGATTATTATTGTTATCTTCTTCTTCAATGATATATCACAAAGTTTTTAATCTCTAACATATCTACTTTCTATTTTTGACCTAGTAGCGCCATCTCTTGGGCCGGCTAGTGACCAATTACAAAGATTTTTTGGTTTGACTCAACCTTTCTCCCCAGGGACTGATTAAAATGAGTGAACACCGCTAACACTGAAGCCAAATAAGAATTGGATGGTACCGAGATTTGTTTCTTATATTAGAAACTGTAATATGTGAAACTGTCAAAGAGTTGTTTGTATTTTTTATAATGTCCTCCAAGTTCAGAGAAACACCTGTGTGTGTGCCACCGAACACAACGAGTCTATCTGCCGAGTTTCAGATTGATCGGATTCACTTCCATTTCCAAGATTGGCATTAATTCATTCATTCTAGCAAACGAAATCGAAATTCAAATAGATGTATTTAAAAATATGAGACGACTTGAAAATTTGATGTTTATACCAGAAGTACTTTAAAACGTCCTTAGTATTTGTTGAATGCTTTAAATATCTATGCCAGAGGCTAAAATTATGACCTATCAAATGTAGAAATCAAAATATTGTTTCAGCTTTTTGTACCCAAAGAAACTGAAAAACAATTTTTATTCCAGAGCGATTTATAAATTTGACAAAGGCACTTCTAACATTAAGAGCGTTTAACCAGCCAGCGGACGAAAATCCACATTTCGTCGAAAGTTGTTCTTACGATCGTGCAGGGCGGTTACAATGAGAAAGATTAATTATTCTCCGTACCAGCTTTTTAAAATTATAACTCAATATCGAATTTATTTCAATTCAAATTAGCTTTAATTTATACCTTCATCCAAAAATGCTGAAAGGCGTGATGATAAAACTATTAAAATAATGTACTTTTTGTAGTTATTTTTTGATTATAAGTATTTATCATTTTTCAATAATGTCTAAATTTAATATGAATGTTAAAAAAATCTGAAATATGTTAGTTTGTAAGTGCGCAAATAAATACACAAACGGACCAATTTTCGCCAAGAAACACATGTACGTACATATTTTTTAATGATTTTATTGAAACTAAAATTAAAATTCTAAAACATACGTTTGCTAGATAATGTATTGATTTATTTTACTGCATGATTTTATTATTTGGAATGGGTGTGGTATAATACAAAAACTTTTTTGAAAATTTAACAAATCTGCCAACGATCTATGGAATAACCTTATTATGCTAAAAATTAAAAAAATTTCTCAAAATTTATTACATACGAATGCTAGATAAAAGAACAATCTTTCGAAATCCATTTATAATTTTTTGTGGAAAAGAGTCAATACGTCTAAAAACTTTTTTGAAAATGACGTATTTCCGGTTTTCTCTGGTAATGCCCTCTTAAGCAATAGATGTATAAAAAGTTTGAAAAACTCCGGCCCACGCTTTGACAACTCAAATGCCCGCTGAGGGTATATATATCCTTGGAAACAACATCTCCTCAGTCGTGTTCCAGCAGACAGCCACAATGGCTACCTTCAGCAACATGATGTCTGGTAAGAAAGCTCTGTTTTATCTCTAACTACATTATAGAAAAAACGGTTCCATGACCACTCAGAATCAACTCAACTCAAAACACAGTCTTTTGAAAAGTCAAGCTATGAAAAAAAAATTAAAAATAACCCTAAGGTATTTATTTATTATTTCTATTTAACCAATATTTTTAATATTTATTTCACCACTTTTAATGACTTTTCAAATTAGGTGTTGAGTTGAGTTCATTCTGAATGTCCAGTCACCAGTTAAAAAACATCTATTCTGTTTCATCATCACTATTGGCTCTGTAACCCCTGGTGGGTCTTGGCGTCCTCAAGACGGTTTTAAGCCAGCTCTCTCCAGTTTAGAAGCTCCAAGGTAGATATGTCTTTGAGGACGTTGTCACTCCATATTAATCTTGGTCTTCCCAGGCTTCTTCGCCTTATCGGTCTTGAGTTCAGCAGGGACCTTGGTGCTTGGTGCTCAGTCATTCTCTCCACATGACCCAGCCACCGAAGTCTTCCCAGTTTTATAAATTTTGTGACGTTTAGGTCCATAGAGTACAGAGCTCATTGTTGTATTCTTACAAGACCCATACGACCGCACTTTTTTTTATTTAATTTTTACCAGTTAAGTTTTAAAAAGGGAAAATGTTTAAAAGATGATGCTTTATGATTTTTTTTTGCTTCTTAATTATATCTACTTTATTATGAACATTTTTTCTTATTTCTAAAACTTCAAAGTTACTAATCTGCGAAGCCTTTTAACCTGTATGAAATATATTTAATCCTGAATTTTTATCAAAACTGTGATCATTTTTCAATAAATGATCTGCGAACTCAATTGATGGATGAATTGATGGATGGATACGTCCGTCACTCCAGGATACCCTGAAACTCAGATTCCTATCCACCCCTCAGCTTCCTTCTTAGACCTATTTTTCATTTCCATAAAATACTCCATCCAGCATTCCCCAAGATAGCATAGGCCCTGGCGGAAATCATTTTCCTCAGAGCCTATTGTGTGGAGTTAAAAAAAACTGACCAAGATTGAACATTTCACAATGTTCAGCCAAAGAGCTACAAGTATGTTTTCCATTAAGAGCCGTTCGCATTGGGAGAGTAGTAGCGAGTATATTAGTAACTATACGCGTCCGAATACCACAATTTTAGTAGAGTAGTTTAGTCAGTAAAATTCAAATTCACTATTGCTATTTAGAGTTCTGAGATGTTCTTTAACTCTTACCTCAAAGTTTCTATCAGTTCTACCTATATAATAGGAATCACAATCCTTACAATAGAGAACTCCAGTCCAATTTTATATTTTTTTTTATGAATTATTACCTTCTAACTTAAATAATTGCGTTTTTGTTTTTATTTTTAGTTAGTTTTAATAGTTAAAATAATTGTCAAAGTTTTAATTTTTCGTGACCCCCCGGAAATATGGTAAATCATGTGACGTCATCACTCCCGAAAAATTAGTATGGGATTGGGCAATCAGCTGATCTACTGCCGCCATTTTGAAATCCGTTGTTTGAAGTATTCTCCCTAGAAGAAGCATTAATTTTTTCATTCATTATTTTTTTTGTGCAGTAGTTTTTCAATATTTTAAATAATAGAGATAAACTAATAGAGATACCTCTATTTTTGATACTGAATTATTTAGGCTTAAATATTGTTTCAATAAACACTACAACTAAATCTCTATAAACAGTACGAAATAAAGAATAACATGAAATGTTGTTAATACTGATGGCTTGTGCCATACCTACATGATTTTATATAACGTCATTGCCTACATGTCAATTGATTTCAATACAATGTGATACAATGACTGGTGACGCGTGACGTCAGCACTAACCATTCAATCGTACCAACTTTACAGTGTATTTTAACGAGACGTTAAAAAATGCACTTTTTAATATTTTTTTACGAACACTACGTTTAATATTATAAAAAAAAACTTATATATTCAAGATCAGCGTTTATTGGTCTGTATGAACATATTTTTTTAAAGTCATAATATTTTTTACTGGAGTTCCTTATTAAGGCCCATTATCCAGCGGCCGAGAATTCAAATTTTGTTGAAAGATGGTCTTGCAAACGTAACCTTATATGTCGTGATATGAGATATGGTTCCGATGAGAAAGATTAAATATTCTCAATTTTTTTATAAATCAATATCGATTTTATTTCACTCAAAATTTGCTATATTATGTACATATATTCAAGTTAGAAATAAAAATTCTCAAACACGTGATGATAAAATTATTAAAATGATCTAATATTTGGAATCATTTTTTGATAATATCTAAGCAAAATAGCTAAGTGACTAAAAAAAAATTGTAAGACCGTAAATAAATAGACAAACTGCAGAATCTTCGTCGCAAAATAAGTGCCCGAATTTTTTGTAATGATTTATATAAACTCAAATTAAAATTCTGAAAATTAGCTTTTCTAGATAATAATTTATTGATTTATTTTACTGTAAGATTGTATGATTTGAAATGCATGTTGTATAATCCAACATTTTGTTTTAAAAACAAATCTGCCAATGACAAACGGTATAACCTTATTACACTAAAAATGAACACATTTTTTAAAAATTTCAAACTTAACTTTACTAGATCTTCCAAGAAATCTTCCGAAATCAATTTATATTTTTTCGTTGAAAAGAGTCAACATGTTTATAATTTGGTTTAAAGATGACATATTTCTAGTTGTGTCTGGTTAGTCCCTCTTAAGTTTGTAAACTCCCTACTTTTTTGTCTTTGTTGTTAAGTAAGTATATATTTCTTCAATTTATTATTCATATAAAACGCCTTTTGAATAGTATTGGGTTAAATATTAATAATAAAGCAGATATAATTTAGGGGCCGTTCAAGTGTTCCGTAACGCACTTGGAAAGGGGGGGTCTTGTGAAACGTTACTGTGCGTTACGAGGGGGGGAAGGGGGGTTCGAACAACGCTTTACGTAACATGTTTTTCTTTGTTTAGATAAAAAAACTAGGGAATTTAAATCTTACAAGTTTAATTTATTACCGCAAACGCGATTAAAACAAGAAAAAAGGTATTTAAGCGACTTTCCAGTACTTTGCGCAACTTACTTGTGACTTTCAGATAAAAATTATCACTTGGGCGTTACGTAACGTTTAGGGGGGGGGGGGGGGGATACGGAAAAACGTTACGGTGCGTTACATGGGGGTGAGGGGGGGTCAGAAATCTTAAAAAATTGCTTTACGTAATACTTGATCGCCCCCTAGTAAGCCAAAAAATCATAAACCGTCTTTAACGCATTTTCCCACTTAACCGGTATTTCCCTTCTAATTCTAATAAAATTCCTTCACTTTTACCCCCCCCCCTTCTACCCTTTCCTCCCTGTAGAAGATATATATTTAATTCAATTTTTTATAAAAACAACTCTCTTTTTATAACTTTTGAAGGTTATTCCCAATATATCATTGAAGAAGAAGATAACACTAATTATCTAAACGAAAACAAGACACAGAAAAATAGAAAAAGATAAAGCAACTGGTCCCAGTTGCGACCATTATCTTTTTCTAATTTTCTGTGTCCGGATCTTTGTCATATTTTCGTTAGATTAATTATTAGTGTTATCTTCTTCATCAATGATATATTTAATTTTTAACTTTAGTGTACATTTACTCCTGATGATGTGAATACCATTCACGAAACATACAGATTGTGTATATAAATAAAGTGATGTAAACCTTCAACGAAGGACTTTATTGATCTGTGGGCTCTATGCTAGTAGCTACTCAGCCCCCTACCCACTGGTCAGCTGCTGCTCTAGGAAATTCAAATATTAGAAGATTTTATGTTTTATTGTTTTTCACTAGGTATTAATTAATTAACCTGTCTAAAAAGTTGTTTGTTTTGCATAGACATGAAAATTAAATGTTTTGACAAAACCCCACAGATCTATTGATGTTAACTAAGGTGTTGGTTGTTGGTCTTTTTAATAAAAAAACGAAAGAAAAAAATAATACTCTAGGTATATCCAGTATAACATGCTGAAAAATATTACAATATAATGTAATATGTATATTCATTGTTAGTTTGTAATTAAATATACTCAATTATAAGGTACAGACGTATTTTATTGTCAGGTAAACAATACACTAGTTGACTCAATTTCAAACAGAAGAAAAATAACTATCAGTATCAACTAATTTTTTTTTAAATTTTCAAATAAGGAATTATGTATTTTGTCCAAAGAAACATCACTATCTCAATGACAATTATTGTTCCAAACATCATTCAGACAGGTAGGTACTAAGTACTGAATACACTCAGATTAGAGTAGATTAGAATATTAATTTATTATAAATAAATTTAACATAAGTTAACCCCTGAAGTGCTCCGCTACATATAAAGTATGTTTGTTTGTGTTTCAGTATTCTTCCTCATCTTTTTTGTGAGCATTGCGAGTAGCCACCAAGCTGGACCAGATGGTCAGCTGACCGATGCCATCAACCAATTTTCAACGCAATTAAATTTGGTAATGTCATGTCAAGAGATACATTCCTAATTCTGATACACCAAATACGAATATTTAAGTCATTGCAGTGAACTATTTTTGGAACACCGTCTATGAAATATGTAATGGTAGTGAACTAATCTATAACATCAATTATTATGAAATATCACATGGTAGTGAACTGTTCTGGAATACCAATTTTGAAATATCTTCAGGTAGTGAATTATTTAGGTTAATCAATTATCATGAAATATCTCATCATACTGAAAAGATGGTCCGCTGAACGCCGCCAACGTTCAACCAATTTTCAATGTAATGTCAAGAGATACATTCCTAATTTTGGTATACCAAATACGAAATATGCCATTGCAGTGAAGTATTTTTGGAACACTGTCGATTAAGAATCTAATGGTAGTCAATGACGTTACATACTATATTAGACGCGTGGTAGAAATCTCAAAGTGGGAAGCCAACAACAAGACAATTGTAGAGTACTCGATTTCTAGTACTTTAGTACTAAACTGCCACGCGTCGAGTAAGGTCGTGTTCTACCAGTAAGTAAATTGCATTAAAAAGCGCCAAAATTCCCTCCTGGGTGATGAGAAAATGTTTCCATTACACGGTAAACAGTAGTAAAAGCGAAGGAATAACATTTCATTCGTAACTACATGCAAATTACTTATTATTATCGATTATATAAATAATACAATTGCTTTCCGCCCAAAGATTTTATGCGTCATTAGACACCTCAAAATTCGACTGGTGCCCAGGCCTCCTACTTTAGTCGGCCTTAAGACAGTATTCGACGGAACTTTTGAATTTTGAATACGAAAATGCTGCCCGCGTTTTATCTTTTGTTTCATCCATATGCACATATTCTTTAAGCCTCTATCTTTATCATACATGAATAACTTTTGAATTAAGAAATTATTGAAAATCGCTGAAAACAGAAGAGTGTTGATTAATTGCCACATTATAACTTGAGTTTGTGAGACTATGGCAAGTCTATTTATTTTATATAACGTCATTGATGGTAGTGAACTAATTTATAACATCAATTATTTTGAAATGTCAAATGACATGTTCTGGAACACCAATTTCGAAATATCTCCAGGTAGTGAATTATTCTGGTATATCAATAATTATCATGAAATATCTCATCGTACTGAACTGTTCTGCGGTCCTAGCACGGTTGATCGATAAGGATTGATAGGATAACTTTCGGTAACTCCTCATCGTTCCCTAGGACAGCTGCAGATCACAATACTCATTATTTTGTTTTGATTATTTTTAGATATAAAATTGCAAAATATGAGAAGTCACATTAGGGGGGAGGGTGTCTCACAAATGTGACGATGTGTGACAGGGACGGGGGGAGGGTCAAAAAATCATGATGGCCCCTTATATCGAAAGTATGAGTCCGAGACCCGAGTACCCGTCACCCAGTCTTTGATCGGGTACTTTCGTTTGAGGTAGGCAGGATTTAGGAAAATGATAGCCTATTTTAGGTTTCAGGTCAGATATCTACCATTTCTATTGGTCTCTCTGCCGTGAGATGCGATTCGAGAGATTTGAGATGTCCGGTGGAGTCTTTGGTGGCTCTTGAATGGGTAGTAGTTGGTAGTGGCTCACATGCGTTGTTAACGTTAACTTACATAACTGAAAATATTCCAGAATGCGGTAGGTACCTTGAGAAAATTAACACGAAACGACAAATCGTCAACTCATTTTTGGTACGGTTCAAACTGACATTTATTTTTAAAAATTACCTTTGTAAAATGCCAAACCATTTCTTTTTCTCATTTCTATTCCCAAAATAATGTTCAGAACCATCCGTCATATTTTCGTAGATATATGAATGACAAAGTTCTAACATCAAACATTCTAAAACAAACTCTCCATTTTGTTTGTTTCTGACGTTTTTACGAGGCACATTAAAGTTCGTTACTTTGGTTGGATAGGATTCTAACTTCGTCTTACCATGTTCTGAGGTTTCAAACTTTGCAAAAACCGAATTTTCGTAATCTAAAAATTAATATTTAATGATTTTGTGGTTCAATCGTGGGTAAAGCAATTTAGTTTATCATGTTTTAATAGAAAATATTTAAATACGATGTGGCCCTAGATTGGAAATGCATTCGGGGTATGTAATTAGAACCTAATGCAATGAATCATTATGCCCTAGCTATTTGCACATGGTTCTATTTGCAAGTTTATGTACGTTCTAAAATGGTAATTATACGTCATATTTAAATATTTTCCTTTAAAGTATGTTCAAATTAAATACTTTACGCAACATTCTACCTCGAAATCAGAAATTGGTTTATCAGATTATGAAAAATCGTCTTTGCAAACTTTGACACCTCATATCTCAGAAGAAGTCAAAGTGAAGTTAGAACCCTATCCAAATTAGGTGACGAATTAATAATACGAAAAAGGATTGATTCAAAGACAATATTTTTTTTTAAATTAGGCAATTCACCATAAAAAGAGATTTTTGTGAAACCTTTTCTTTCTTCCCATTTCAAACTATGCAATTACTATTTAGTGATGGTTTTGAGAGTAGGAACTGTGGAAAATTCACATGACGTAACGGTAGGAACTATATATATATTATATTCTCAATTTAAAATTCAGCAAACAGGAAATTAATTAACAAAAAAAAATAATTAAAAATTTAAACCAAAAAAACCAACACCAGTAATAGAAATCTTCTTAAAAACTAAGCAAATAATACCACACCATACTCACAAGAATAGCATTTCATGGGGGATAGAAATGTAGAAACACAATTATTATAAAATGAAATTTCACAAAAATGATGTTGTCAATATCAAAATTTGTTTCGTAGCATTAAGATGAAGTTATACGTGAAATCCTATTTCGATACTATTTAGATTAATCTTTACGACGAATCGGCATACAGTACGAACATCAAAAAATATGCTACGGATAAACTGAAGCTTTTACTAGCTTTTCTATATATTGGAATTACAATAAAATTATTATTTACATAACAAAAAATATAAGCGTAAACCACTAAAAAAATGTTTTTTCATGACTTAACTATGAAGTAATACAGAAAAACAATTTTAAAAAAATACTCGTTTATGGCTAAGACTATTTTTAAGGTTTTCTTTGTTCTAACATTTTTTCATTCTTATAAAATTATGCACAAAATAAATAAAAATTTTCGCTTACTTGCCTCGAGCAAATAAGACGCTCGATTTTAAAATTTTGCAGGCATGAGAATCGAAATATTTCTAGTGTTTATATTCCTCTTAATGTATACCATTTTGGCGTCAACTTCCAATAATAGGCATTTTCATTACATAAGCATTCATATTTGGTTGTCCTACAGCGGGAAATTCTTCCTAGTTGGACAGTCAAAACTTTATATCATTTGTATTGCAGTATGATCTTTTGTATTGCAGGCGGTCTCCCAAAACAACAACAATGGCGGCCATAACCTCTTGGTAGGCGGAATGTCGGCTCACATTATTTTGGCCTTGCTGTCTTGCGGCGCCACAGGAAATACCCTCAACGAGCTGAATAACGGTCTTCACCTGCTAGATGATAACGTGAGTTTCCCTAATGTCTCGTCCAAGAATCTTGCCCTATGTGGGTATGAAAAATCAGCTATGTTGAAACAACAAGAAGATTTGGACGGACCGCTTTAATTCTTCTAAAACAGGGACGGGGAACTTTTTTGCTGTCGGGGGTCATTTGAATGTTTGTAGTATCACCCGAGGGCCGCATTCAGGTTAAATTTATAATTGCTATCGGAAAGCGAGAATGGTATCCCTTGAATTGCGTCAGCATCCATTTCCTTATGTTTAGAACACAACGCAAGTTTTAACTTAAGATTGATTCTCCGTAAGTTTCCACGACCTTAAATAATTACAGGCAGACTTAAACATACTTAAGTTGAGTTTTTCTCAGTTCTAAGCTTGTTTTGTCATCTGAATTAAATGATTACTTGTTCTCTTCAGGTCAAAGCAGCCTACCAGCAAGCCATCCAAAATATGAATTCCTACCAACAAGTCAAATTTCAATGGTCGAACAAGGTGTACATCCAGAATGGACAACAATTTAACCCCTACTTCCAGTCCAACGCCAATCAAATTTTCGGCGCCGAAGTGGGAAACATCGATTTCTCCAATGGCGATCAGGCAGCTGACCAGATAAACTATTGGGTAAGATGAACAAGCTAATGTAATAGAAAACAGATTATAACATTACATTATTATTTATATTTCCACTAGATATCTGAGTAGGTTGGAAAAAATTGCCACCCTGCTAACAAGCCCGTCTACCATTACCCTAATTTTGATTTCGGTTGACCGGTTCCTATCGAATTTATAAAATGGTCACTCACACTCAAAATGGGCGAAGCTGAATCAAAGCCACCAACCTGCAGGCGGTTTTTAACCGCTAGTAATTAACTAATGTTTTGACAGTTCTACCATTTTACAACTATCAAACAATGGAGTTTGTATTCTGGTGATGATATAGATCCACTGGCTCTGCAGCACAGCCAGGATTGCTCTATCAGTTGTCAAGTAAATAAAAAGCCATTTGTTACAATGATCAAATTGTAAAGTCTTCTGGTCTCTGTTTAGGTTGGAGACAAGACCCAGAATACAATCAAGAACCTTGTGAACGGCGGCGATTTTGCCAATACCATTACAGCACTTGTCAATGCCATGCACTTCCAGGTTGGTAAACTCACATGATTTATAGCAGGTAATATCTGTTAATAGCAACAAAGAAGCCATTTGTTCACAGTTGATGTTGGCATCACGAGTTGGCTCGTAAGTAGAACGAGCTACCACCATCTGTTTTCCTTCCTTCATATAATCCGGACCTCTTCTAAACCCGCAATTAATAAATCCCTACCCTAGCTTCACACAAATGATGGACTGGAGGGGAAAGGAAGGAGAGGAAGTTCTGGGAAGAAAACAGGTAAGAGTTGTAGGAAGAATCTGGAGGTCAATGTATCCAGGAGGGGTCGGATCTATAATTTCTCCCATTGTTGTGCGGCGATGGGTCGAGAGAGTCCGGCTGGAGAGTTGACACACACTGACCCCAATATTTCCACTCATCCCTGATACCCTTTTCCCCACAGCATTCCAAAGAAGACATAGGCCACTAGGGAAATTATCATTTTCCTCAGGGCCTCCTGTGTGGAGCTAATGTAAAAAAAGTAAATTGACTCTTTTAACGTTAAAAAACATAAACCCATCACTGTGCACTGAACGGAGCGACCGGCACCGATACCGAGCACTCCATTGGATAAATTGAACGACAGTCTCCTCACGGCCTTTCCTACTTCCCGCCACAAAACTATATTTTACATTCATTTTGCGAGGATCGTAGACTCTGTTTATGTATTTCAGTGGCTGGTTATGTGTAGGTGAGGCAAACTGGTTTTAGAATCATTTGAATAAAATCGTAATAATGAGACAAAAAGTTTAAAAATTGTGGCAATTAACAAATATGTAATGTGTTTGTATCTCAGGGCGCCTGGGATAAGCCGTTCGACCCGAAAAACACAGCAAAACAGGATTTCCATGTCAACGGCACTACTAAACAGGTTGACACGATGCATCAGCAATACGATACCAAGTACGGGGAAAATGCTGAATTAGACGCAAAGGTAATGTAACATTTTTTAATAATTAATAATTACGGCCTCCGTGGCAGAGAGATAAAAAGAGAGAATGTTATTTAGTCCGATTTAACCCTAGAAAGAAAATATTATTTTTACGTACGTTAAAGATAATGTTGGAGTTTTACCTACCATTAAAACTCTTATTATGTTGTCTTGCTTATCCAGAATATATAATGTGAGATATCGCGCATGTTTCTCGCCGTGACAGTCGTATCTGCTGCTATATCTTGAATTTCCCGCCTTTTGTAACTCCCTTCAGTTGTATAATTGTCACCTTATGCCCTCTGGTTGGAAAAAAGCGGTTATCCATCCTATTCCAAAGAAGGGTGACCGCTCCAACCCGGCCAACTACCGCCCCATAGCGATCACATCAGTTCTGTCTAAGGTGATGGAACGTGTGATCAACGACAAACTGCTCACATACCTCGAGAAGAACAAAATTATCAACGACCGTCAATACGGATTCCGGCGGAACCGCTCGTGCGGTGATCTTCTCGCGTATGTGACGCATGTTTGGGGGCGATGCCTGGAACGTTTTGGTGAGACCCAAACGGTTGCACTGGACATCTCCAAGGCCTTTGACCGGGTTTGGCACCGAGGACTTGTCAACAAACTGCTTTCTTACGGACTTCCCGCATCCTTGTGTACGTGGATTGCCGACTTCTTGAGGGGGAGGTCGATTCAGACGGTAGTCGATGGTTTCACCTCTTCCTCACACTCGATAAATGCTGGCGTCCCGCAGGGATCGGTTCTGTCTTCAACTTTGTTTTTGTTGCACATCAACAACCTTTTGTCATGTGCACCAATTCACTGTTATGCGGATGACAGTACAGTTCATGATAGCTTTTTGTTTGACAAGCCCCCAAAGGGCTCACAAACTCCAACAGCTCGTAGGGCTTTGAAGCAAAGAATGGACGGCTACCTCGAGAGTGTTTTCTCTTGGGGTAAAAATAATCTCGTTGAATTTAATGTTTCAAAGACCCAATCTTGTCTGATTACGTCCAAAAGGGATCGAAATGAAAATCTAGTCTCTTTCAACGGAAGCAATCTTCCGAACAGGCCCTCCATTGATATGCTTGGTGTAACCCTAAGTGACCAGCTCAGGTATGGGGGCTCCATTGAAGCCAGAGTAAAGCTAGCCTCCCAAAAACTGGGCGTACTGTACAGGGCCCGCAGATACTTTAATAGTACACAACTGCTAACCTTGTACAAATCACAAGTACGCCCCACGGTTGAATTTGGCAGCCATCTCTGGTCTGGAGCTCCAAAATACCTGAAAAATACCCTCGACTCTGTGCAGAAACGGGCGGTCCGTTTGATAGATTCTCCCATCTTAACAGACGGATTGCAATCTTTAGAGCACAGGCGTCGGGTGGGAATGCTATCCTTGTTCTACCGGTATTACAATGGAAGATGCTCCGAGGAACTAGCATCATTGATCCCTTCGGCACCGGTGCATAGTCGGGAAACACGCCAAACGCGTGCCCAACATTTGTACACGGTTGACATTTGTCACATGAGAACGGGTCGTTTCTTCGACTCGTTCTTGTGTTCAACAGCTCGGCTGTGGAATGATTTGCCGGCCTCTGTGTTTCCTCCTTCCTACAACATGGGTCTCTTCAAGACCAATGTTCATTCCTTCCTCTCCTCAAAAAGACCCTCCACACAGCTTCCCAGATGACATAGGCCCTGAGGGAAATTATTTTCCTCAGGGCCTCCTGTGTGGAGTTAATGTAAAAAAAAAAAAAAAAAAAGGTAGCGTCCTGAGACGCCATTTTGATTCAAATTTGGACTCACCAAGCAGAGCTTAAGTATATTCTGGATAAGCAAGACAACATAATAAGAGTTTTAATGGTAGGTAAAACTCCAACATTATGTGTGTCGTTGCTTATCCAGAATATATAATGTGAGAAGTGTTTGTTATCGCTTGGTGACAATTCTAAAGCCAAAATTGTGACTATTACTGTATTGCTTGAAATAACTTGGTCAAAGACTAAGAGTGAATGGGGGAATTCAGCACCTCAACATTGAGACCTCCGATTTGTTTTCTGTAATATTTCTTAAAAGTATTTTCTGAACGCCAGTTTCCTCTTTCCAAAATGGTGTCTATAGGACACTCTTCCAGCCAACTTCTTGAAGCTACTGCTGATCTCAAACTCCCAGGGGAGGCATCAATCCCAGCGTCGTTCAAAATTGTTTTAATCCATCCACCAATGACAGTTCTCGAGGCTGGCCTTGCAGGCCCCAATGTGGAAACAAACAGACACTCAACACCAGCTTCATGTCTTCTGTTCTCACCCAAAGACATAAGCTCTCTCAACCAAAATATAGGATCTATGTATATTACGATCCTCTGCTTTGTAAAGCTTCCAACCAGACTGTCTATGTGTAGAGGTGTCCGTCTTAGAACCAAAAACTGGCCATAATATAATGTGATCATCATTGTCAACAAGATTATCAGAAGATGTATGTAGTAGGTCAGATAATGTACTCAACTTCCTGATGCCAGAAGTAAAATAACAGAACATCTACGAGATGCTTCGAAAAGAGTCAGTTCCTTTGGAGGATTTTTACAAAGCCAAGACACCAAGTGCCCTGGATCCCAAGTAAATGCTCTAGGCTTCTTATTTGCAGAATTCCCTATACCTCTCATCACTCGCTTGACCAAGGGATGATTACTTATTCTCAAATCGCCGTTGGGGTCACACAAAACCGACACTGCAGACTTATGAAGAGCTGTAGTACTGGGAGCCAAGCCTTTCTTTACTCTTAGGTATGCTAAAAACCGTGCCAGCTGAGACCCTGAAGGGTTATTAGGGTACGTATTATTAATGGCGCACCATTCCTTCCAGCTCTTCCATGCCATGTGATAGGTTGAAAGCTTAGATTTGCGCCAACCCGCATTCAACAGAGCTTTCTCTTGTTGTGACCAATCGTTCAATGCTTCACTCCACCCCCAATCTTCCACACCTGTAGTTGGAGCTTCTGGACCTGCTGAGGATGAAGTCCTGTCGATAAGTCTATCAAGTTGTCGACCAACATGGGTATTATGTGAGGTCGGTCTCTTTAGGTCAGGTAACTAAAACACTTTTGGCCAATTTGGGGCCACAACCAGGTACACCCCTGATGACTTGTTCAGGTGTGCCAACACTCGTGGCATTAAGCAGGGAGGAGGAAATATCCATGCCAAGGGGAAATGCCAAGTCCTGCTGAACGCGTTGTGAAACATCGCTCTCTTGTCGTGGGGATCTATCGAGACATACTGATCCACGACGTGAGCCCTCGAGGAAGCGAATAGATCCACTACTGGACTGCCCCACTTGTGTAAAACAGCTCTTACCGCAGGAGGTGGAAGGTGACATTCTGATAATGTGATCCCTCGGGATAAATGATCCGCGAGGCCATTGTAGCGTCCCGGCAAATACTGCACTTGTAAAGAGATTCTGTGCTGGTCCAAAAGCGCTAGAATCTGAAATGTCAGATGAAGGAGACCCATCGACTTGGTACCTCCCTCGTTCCTCAAATAGACAACGACTGTCCTGTTGTCTGATTGAATGAGTAACGAAGAACTTCTCAAATTCTGAGTCACAGATGTTAAGGCATTTAAGATCGCTGTCATCTCCTTCATGTTGTAATGTCCCCCCCTCTGGCTGTCTGTCCAACAACCCGACAGAGGTACATCGTCGATCAGGGCTCCCCAGCCGTGATCCGCCGCATCCGTAGTCAGAAAATGTGTTGGGCTGGGAACATGAAGAGTTGAAACATGATCTAAGTTGATCATCCACCATTTCATTTCTGACAAGACCTCCTTCTTTATCGGAGACTTCTGCTGAGGGGTCAGCTTCAGCATTAACTGTAATTGTATCAGCCGAGTATGGAGTCGACCTCTGGGGACCACAAAGGTGGCAAAATTCTACTTTCCGAGAATACTCTGAGCTTCTTTCAGAGTCCATCTTCCTTTTGTCACGAAGCTCTGAAATGAGTTCCAAAGACCTTGGCGTCTGTATTTGGTTAAGGACTTCTGATTCAGATGGAGGTTCCACACAATTCCTAGATATTCCACTGACTGTGCTGGCTGAAGAACACCCTTTTGGAAATTTACCGACCAACCTAACCGCTCCAACAATTGAAGGGCTTCTCGTGTTTGACTGAGGAGGACTTCTCTGGTCTGATGAGCCAGGAGAAAGTCGTCACAATGATTCTGATACCCCGTCTCCGAAGGATTTCTGCAATCCAATTTGTGATAGCTGCAAAGGCCTGTGGTGCACTGCTCAAGCCTTGAGGCAGGTATGTCATCTGTAAATGAAGGCCTCCGTAATACAATCTCAGAAAGCAACGGTGAGCTTTTGCGACCGGTATGTGGAAGTAGGCCTGCGAAAGGTCTATTTTTGTCATCCAATCGTTGGCTTGAAGAAAGTGTGGGACTTTGTGATGAGATATCAGAGAAAACTTTTTCCAAGCTACATCTAAATTGAGAGCTTTTAAATTGAAGATTGGCCATTTTGAGCCGTCGCTCTTTTGAACCAGAAAAAGTGTTGATAGGAAGGAGGCATTGTCGCCAGCTCTTTCAAGGGTACCATCTCTCATCATCTTTTTTATTTCGAGGGTCATTTCTGGGGTTACTTTCGTCTTGAACTTCCTTGCGGAAGCTTGGCTTGGACTTATCAACAAGGGCTTTCGGATGAATGGTATGCGGTATCCCCTTATCATACGTAAGATGGTCTCTGGAGCATCTTACGTATGATAAGGGGACGATACGCGCCACGCTTCTGTTCCCTCCCCCTACTCCTCGTACCGGAGGAATAGTGGGGGTTCCGCCCGTGGTCTGCCCGCCGGGGAAACGAGGGAAATGCCATCTTTTCATTTGGTGTCTGCTTGGGGGGAAAGGCAACAACCTCCTTAGATGTTGAAGGGCGGTTGTGCGCCGAGTGGCTACCCTGAGGTAGGCGCACTGGATTGAAGCACTTTGTTACACCACCTAGTTTCTGCAACTGGGCGGACAGTGCTTCTTCCCCAAAAAGATGAGTGGAAGAAGGAGGAATTCTGCTGAATAGCTTCCGTTCCACTCCAGTCTTACAGCTGCCCAAAATCTTATCCCTTCTGTGCTGAATGACTTCAGCTCGCTTTCCGCACATTATCTGCAGGATATCGTTGGAACGTTTTATAAACTCAGAGTCCTCTCCTAACAGGCTGTCCAATTGTTCCTCTAAAGCCTCACCTGACAGAGAACCTTCTGAACTACTTCCCCATTTGATAAGTTTTTGGAGGGCCTGTTGAAGGCACTCTCTCTGCTTTAATGAGGCATGCGTTACCGCAGCCAGCACCTTTTCCATGGCCGAAAATATTGGTGAGGCAGTGTCAAATGCCAGCACCTCGCAGTTTACCTCCAGCTCCTTGAAGCCTGGACAAGCTAAATATTCCTTTAAAACGGATGCGTAGCGGACATTGGCCCACTCGCCCGAGTTGAAGCGTTGGAGACTCTCCACCAAACCCAGATGTGATACAGAAGGTTTTGGCGCTACAGACTCCTTCAGAACAGTAGAGGGACCCGGCATCTGATACTGCCTTTCAGGCCACAACGAGCAAACGCTCCCAGATGCATGCGAAGGTGTCACTATACTTGGCGTGCAGACAGTGGCTTCCTGCGTTGACCTGTCCATGACAAAATCCTGCAGGGTCTTGACCTGATGTGCTAATCTTTTAAGCAGATGTCTGTCATTCCGCTTTCGTCTTTTATTACGCCTGCGTCGCCTACTATTTTTCGATGCTGAATCGCTAGATTGCGAACTCGACGAACTGGTTGACATTGAACGGCGTCGCCTTCTTCGATCACGTCGTTTAGAGGTTACGTCATCTACTACATGCTCCTTATCTGAGGGTATTTTGACCCCCGTGCACAAAAAATTGTTTGGGTACACGACGGTAAGCGATGCAGTTTATGTTGCGTAGCAGTAATACGCCGAATACGCGATTAACTGTCAATAAGAACGTTTGCACTATCACTCAGCACTAGTTAACACAAGATTACGATAATTTGCGGGTAGCAACAGATTTCTCATAGATTTGTTTTCGTTTAATTACGAATGAAAATTTCACGACTGCCGCGGCTGAAACAGACGCCAAAATTCGAATCAAAACGGCGTCTCAGGACGCTACCTGCATAAGGTGACAATAATTATACAACTGAAGGGAGTTACAAAAGGCGGGAAATTCAAGATATAGCAGCAGATACGACTGTCACGGCGAGAAACATGCGCGATATCTCACATTATATATTCTGGATAAGCAACGACACACATAATGATACATACGTCTTAGAGACGTACCGAAGTTTAAAAGTGTATATTTGACATATTATCATACTTACACAGTTTAAAAGGTAGTTGAAAAATTAGTTTAGGGTTTTGTTCTTTGAATAAAACCAAAATAATTATAAAAAATATACAGGGTGATCCTGGATAAAGTGCATTTTAACTTCGGGAGGTGATATTATAAGTAAAAGAGATGAATAACCTTTTTCGAAATTCCAACGTTTAGGGGTAGTTTCGTGGTAAAAATATAAAATTAGTCAGGCTTTATTATTTTCCACTGTTAAGATGCGGGCCAATCACAACCATGTAATGTTGCCACAATCGTGCCCGGCAGGCTTTCAGCAAGTAAGATCGTACCTCACACTAAGGATTTTTAGTAGGTACGTCTGTTTGTATGTGAAAACAAAAATTCGAATATCGGAAAAAGTTGTTAATCTTTTTTACTTCTACCATCATGTAGAATCACCTCCCGAGGTTAATGGACTTTACCCCCGGACACCCCGTATTATAATTTTTAAAAAATTCAAAATTCTGTAAACCTCTTAAAAATCAACTTCAAAATATTAGGCCTTTTTTAAAATTAAAAAATAATGTTTCATTTTATGTCTAAATCGTATTTTTTATATGCTGTGTAAGTTTAAATGCTGATCAGTCGTTATACTTAAAAATAATACTTTTTTGTTCGCTAAATCACATTTAGAACACAAAGAGTGAAATTTACACAAAAGGTAATCATATACACCATATACATATCTTTCTGGGGTTAAACGGTCTTTGTAGCTACCATAAGCACTCAGGCCATTCGTAGGCTGATATAATTACCTTTTTACCTTGACGGCTAGCTCCTGCTTGGTCCTTTCTGTATGGTCCACCAGGCAGGCACTGAGGTCCACATAGTCTCCTGGTTCCACAACGACCTCTTTGGATATCTGCGCATTCTTACGTAACATATTGTATGATGGGTTTGCATATGACTCTTGAGATGACAGAATCCTGTTAAATTCTTTAGTAAGTTTTTATTCATATTGAGCAGTTTGTCTGGTTCGTTTCATTTAGGTTATTATCATAAAGCACTCCGCTTCAATAATCTGTGCGAGATAAATCATTTAATTATGTTATTATTTAATCCACAGATCTTGGGGATGGATTTTAATGGTAACGAGATGTCAGTGATTGTCATTCTGCCCAACAAGCTCGATGGTCTTAACGACCTGGAGAAGAAGTTGGCAAACACCAATATTGAAAACATGGTTAAAAACCTTACACAACAAACTGTTGATGTATCCCTGCCCAAGTTCGGAGTCGGGAACGCTAACGTTTTTAATGATGTCCTATGCAAAGTGAGATTGTCTTTTTATTCAAATTCCTATCACTAGATTTAATATTATGTATTATGGTGGTATATTCCAGAGTGGGATTTTGCATACTGTATGGCAGTCAGTACACCTATTTCTTCCGTAACCATTCCTCTCCAATTCGCAAGCCTTCCCGTTCTGCTTCACTCTACTTCCACGCAGTCAGTATACCTCTTCCTTTCGTAACCATTCCTTTTCAGTCCGAAGGCCTTCCCGTACTGCGTCGATCTACTTCCCCGCAGTCAGTACACCTATTCCTCCCATAACCATTCCTCTCCAGTCCGCAGGCCTTCTCGTCCTGCTTCAATCTACTTCCACGCAGTCAGTATATCTCTTCATTCTGACTTTCTATAATGGCAGGCAATAAAATTTACATGTCCGTGGTTCATTTTATTTCGGTATGATAATTTCTTTTGTAGGTTCTCAAGATTTTTTCTTTAAAATATTGCTATTCTTGTTTCTTAGATGTGGATTAGGCACTATGTAAACTTTCATAAGATTTCAACTAACTTATCCCTTTTTAATAGCTCGGCATTTGCTCCATGTTCAAACCCAACGCTGAACTCAATGGTATCCTGGCCGATTTTAATGCTCATTTGCATGTCACCAATGTCCACCACAATACCTATATCAATTTGCATGAGGGTGGAGTTACATCCGGTGCTGGCACTGGTAAGTTTATACTTGTGTACCTTTCTTTAATTGATACTGTTTTGGACGCCTACTTTAACATTTTACCCGCGGTTGATGCACACGTACGTGATTTGGAAAATCAAGCCCTTCACAGCTTCGCTGATGCATACGTGACTGGCGACCTAACGTCATACGTGACTGACGGCCCAACGTCATAGAGGGACTGATGACCCAACGTCATACATGACTGACACCCAACGTCATTGACATTCATGATATTCGTTTCACGCGTCTTGTTTGAAATCGAAAAAGACAGAAGATGCTAGAATGATGACGTCACATACGATCTCTCGCTTGGGGCTAGTATAGTAAACAAAATGTATCTGTATACCGCACAAGAGTCCCCCAACTGCTCCCGTCTGGAGCCAGTGAGACAATGGCATCCCCAATTGGGGTAAGTTGTGAGGCTGAAGGTAGTGGTGAGGGGAATGAAATTGGAAAGAGGAAGGTGGGGAAGTACATGGCTATCAGATCTGGTCACCAAACACGGCTAAAGCCATTTCAAGCGAAGTTTCAATTCTGAATGGTGGTCTTACACCAGGGCGATACTGAGAGTATCTTCTGGAACGTGCCGCAAATATATTATATATTAATTTTAATTAATTATATGTGAAATATCACAAAATTAAGAGCCATCGAACGATGATCTTGTGATCGTACCCTAACGGTACAGGGCGGTTTCGATGAGAATGATTAATTATTCTCCATACCAGCATTTTAACATAATACCTTAACTCAAAATCGATTTTATTTCATTCAAAATTGCTTTGATAAATACCTGCATTCAAAAATGCTCAATCTCGTGATGACAAAACTATTAAATTTAAGTATTTTTTATAATTTTTTTATTTTTTTATAAGTATTTAGAATTTTTCAATAATGTCTAAGCTAAATAATAATGTAATATTTTTTTTAAATATAATAGTTTGTAAGACCGTAAATAAATAGACAAACTGAAGTATTTTCGTCACAAAACAAGTGCACGGATATTTTTTTTACGATTTTATTTGAGCTAAAATTAAAATTGTAAAAGCAGCTTTCCCAAATAATTTATCGATTTATTTTACTGCATGATTATATGATTTGAAATGTGTGTTGTATAATTCAAAATTTAACAAATCTGCCAACGATCTACGGTAAAACCTTATTGTACTAAAAATAAACATATTTTCTCAAAATTTGCGACATAGCTTTACTAGATAAAAGAAAAGACTTTCGAAATCTATAGGCGGGTACAGATTGCTGTAACGTAACATGCAATGTAACATGAAAGGAACATTTCATAAGTGTGGATGTGCGCACGAGTTGAAATGCTCTGTTCGCTCGCGGAGTGCGCGCGGTTCGTGCGCGCAAGGCGTCCACACTATGAGAATTCTGTTACATTGCATGATACATTGCGGCAATGTGGACGGCAAATTCTTTCATTGCGTGTTACGTTACAGCAATCTGTACGCGGCTTAATATATAAAATTCTCGTGTCACGGTGTTTGTTACCATACTCCTCCGAAACGGCTGGACCAATTTTGATGAAATTTTGTGTGCTTATCTGGTAGGTCTGAGAATCGACCAACATCTATTTTTCACACCCCTAAAAGTAAAGGGTGTTCCACTCCGAAGAAAATTATTTTCCCCATACATTTTGTATGGAACGAATTCTCCTATTTTGAAAGAACTGCAGCAATATTGTAAGGGGTATAATATTGAACTGTGAACCGGGGGAGGGGGGAGTGGGGAGGGAGAAAGGAACTCAGGAAGGGGGGTTACCGGGACGGGGTAAGGGGAGAAGTGGAGTGGGGAGAGGGAGAGGGAACGCGAGAGGGGAAAGGATACGCAGGGAGAAATAATTTAGATCAAGGTATGGTATACGCAGGGAGAAACAATTTAGATCAATTCAGCTAATAAGTTGACAACAGTTTTTGATTCTGAGGCGGTACGAAGTTCGCCGGATCAGCTAGTCAATTTATATTATTCTTTATTATAATTTATGTTATTCCCTCTTAACCAAATAAAATTTATTTGCGCACGCCGCGCCGGGTTCAAACCCGCGACCTTCGGATTGTGAGTAGAGAGTTTTATCTCGGGACCACGGAGGCCACAGAGGAGTATTTTATAGTTTATTCATTTCACCTTCAACTAATTCATTTCTTACCTTTTTACTTTATGCTTGTACTTTATACTTAATACTTTTGGATTATTACTTTTTACATTTTACTTTTTACTTTACACTTATACTGTTACATTCTTAATATTGTTGTACTATTCATATATTAATTTAATTAAGTATGTAAATGGAACATGTTGTGTAAACATAAATAAAATCTGACCAATCAACTGGACGATCGATATATTCAAAATAAAAGTCAGTAAACGCCCGGGTTGCCGGCAATGAAATTGAGTTAACTCATGAACTTTTATTTTCTCGAATGCTGGTTAACTTAAAGGATTTACTACTTGGAGTTCTTCAAATATGAAATAATTAGAGGAGGGGTAAGTGGGGGGGGGAGGTTGGGGAGTTTGAAATTTGGGAAGGTCAGTGTGTCAGGGTTTATTCAGAGGTCAGAGTTTATTTGGATTCTGTTTTGATACATGTGTTTTTTTTATTCCAGGGAAGGTAGTGTCACATACTAATCATCATTCAAAGAGATCTGCCCCACATCAGTTCCAAGCTGATCATCCATACTTCTTCGCAGGGATCAATAAAGATTATCAAATGGTCTTCTCCGGGCATTTCACCGGATCAAATAATAATTAAGCGTGAGTAGTAATATTGCCTTATTATTGCTAAACACACATATTTCATTCTTCTTAAAATGTTCACATTGTTCCAACATAAAATGTTGTATTAGAGTTGTTAGAGGAGTGGCAAGTTTTTACTTTCCATGTCGATGATGGATATTTGAAATGCTGTAAAAGAAAAAATGTTAAAAAACATATCTCCTGTTTTTGTACACCGATAATTATGAATTTTTATTATAAAACGATTACTTTCAGAGATTTACGGACATAAACATACAGAACATAAATTTGAATATACATAATATACACAAATAACATTGAATAGAACTTTCAGAATACTTAAATACTTTTTTTGCATTTTTCTTGGGCATTATACCTAGGTTTTTCTTCCGGGAACGATTTAAACCGGACATAAAATCTGAAGCGTATTGGATAATTTGTAGAGCGCCGTTTTTGTGAAAAATCACCTCAAGGGCGCCTCACCTTTAACAGAATTAAATATATTTTTAATTATTCGGAAAAAAACTCTTAAGTCGGGTACAGATTGCCGTAACGTAACACGCAATGTAACACGCAATGAAAGAATTTGCCGTCCACATTGCCGCAATGTATCATGCAATGTAACAGAATTCTCATAGTGTGGACGCCTTGCGCGCACGAACCGCGCATACTCCGCGCGCGAACAGAGCATTTCAACTCGTGCGCGCCGCAATCCACAATGCTTCGGTTTTTTCGCCGAATACAAAGGGGCGCGCAGTGTGCGCGGAGCGTCTGTGTGGACGGCTTGTTCGTGTCTATACGTCAGAACACGCGCGAACAATAGAGAACTTGTTCTCGGCAGACTGACCTATGTTCACCGCGCGCATGCCGGGAACAGCTGCGAGTAGGTACATGTTCGGTTCGTGCGCGCGCTGCGTCCACACTTATGAAATGTTCCTTTCATGTTACATTGCATGTTACGTTACAGCAATCTGTACCCGCCTTAACAATGCATGTCGTAAAAGATACACTTATTTTCCTAGAAATATGTAGATGACGCAGATCAAAAGAAAAAAAAAAAATAGAATAATTACATACTTAACAAATTTATAGTTTATTGTCCTTCATGATTTTATGGATTCACTGAATATTTCTTTACAATTATCGGGTTAAACATGAGATTCACAATCCCTGTTTAGTCGAGGTATTTTCTTTTATTTTGTTATTATTCTGCAACAGAATATTATTCAAATTACAGTACAATTTAGGCAGGAGACTCTTCAATACTAGTTTTAAGGCATATAAAAAACAGTCACATACATCCAAATGGTTTGCAAGTTCATTTAACAGCACCACTACCCTCGTCATGCTATGCTTTGCCAGGACGTCGGTTCTGCCGTTCGGTACTCTGAACAGTTCAAATGCTTTGGCAAAGTCGGGTAAACTACATCTGTTTGGTGCCTCGAGTCAGAACTCAGAACCTCCTTTGAAAAATCATCTAAAGTGATGAAAAATATATAAAAAATTAAGTGTTCAGTTGACTTGATTCTGAGTTGGCATGGAACCCTAATAAGTGTGTCATCGTCTCCAGCTATTGTGTTTCCACAGTATTAATTGATGCATTACAAAGCAGTTTTCATAAATACACTTTTTTCGTTTCCAGGATGTACAGTTCCTGCCATTAACGCTATTGTTTCCACATCAGGCGATATTATCCTACACAAACCGGAGCTGATCACCCATTCATCTGCGTGATCAGAAATGGACAATAGGACATCCCTTTCGTGGGGAGAATTACAAACTTTTCTTTTTTCCTTTTATTCAGAAATATATATGAAATGTAATTACTTTTAATAAAATGCTTATTTGAAAACAAATAATTGTACATCTCATTTCTTGTAACTTGTCGGATCTAACCTAAAAAATTGAAAGTCGGATACGGGGAGATAAGTTGGGCTAACGATCAAATTGATCAATAAGCCCATAACAGTGAAGATAACTCCAAAAAAACTCAATGATCAAGTGACATTTCCTCCTATTACACCGAAATATAATTTGGCCATGCATTGCATCTCCACCTACCTGTAGGACTACTGAAGTTTAAAAACCTATGCAGTTCAAGGAGAACTAATGAAACCTTTTAAAAAGCGCTGCAAATAACAGATTCAACTATTTTGACAAATAATAATTTCAACACATTAAAAATATAAATATAGAAGGAAACCATTTGTGGAAGCATGCACTCACTAAAAAAATAATGGTTAAGTACTGACTTTTGTGTCAAGAGTAAGTGGTGCATGCAAAACGAATGTAAAGTTTTTTTATAATATGTTGTTAACCAGGTTTAAAAACATAGGTTGGAGAAAAACGCGTTCACTGGAGGATAATTCAACATACAAACAGTTTCAAATGGTTTCACATAAAATGCAATATCTACGTCAATTTTACGAATTCATTTAAAACATTTGGTGAAAGCTTTTTCAGCAAATTCATATTTTAGAAAACGAAATAATAAAATAAAAAAGGTGTGTGGTGCCTTAAGGGGGGAAATACCTGCATTCTAAAAGTCATTAAACAGCCGATGGTGACCCTTTTCATTCTAAAAGTCATTAAGCAGCTGATGGTGACCCTCTTCATTCTAAAAGTCATTAAACAGCTGACGGTGACCCTCTTCATTCTAAAAGTCATTAAGCAGCTGATGGTGACCCTCTTCATTCTAAAAGTCATTAAACAGCTGATGGTGACCCTCTTCATTCTAAAAGTCATTAAACAGCTGATGGTGACCCTCTTCATTCTAAAAGTCATTAAACAGCTGACGGTGACCCTCTTCATTCTAAAAGTCATTAAGCAGCTGATGGTGACCCTCTTCATTATAAAAGTCATTAAACAGCTGATGGTGACCCTCTTCATTCTAAAAGTCATTAAACAGCTGACGGTGACCCTCTTCATTCTAAAAGTCATTAAACAGCTGATGGTGACCCTCTTCATTCGATTTACTAGAAAATCAAATAAATCACCAATACAAAAATAGTATGAAAAAATTAATTTCAGATGTGATTTCGGTTTATCGGTTTACCACTTGTACCAAGAGTTTCTGTACACCGTGTATACTAGTCTTGCGGCACGCTCCAGAGATTCTCTCGATATCGCGCTGGTTCGACCACCATTAAGAATTGAAACATTATTTGAAATGGATTAGCCATGTTTGATGACCGGACCTGAATAGCCAGGCACATCCAAACCTTCCACTTTCCACCTCCTTCCACTCCTCTAAACCTTCAGTCACACAACACAGCCCAATTGGCGATAGTGCAACTGGCTCCAGAATGGATGATAATCTCAGTATCACCCTGGTGAAAGACCACCATTCAGAATTGAAACGTTGCTTACAATGGCTTGATTGGTGACCAGACCTGAGTGGCCAGGTACATCTCAACCTTCCTCCTCCTTCCTTTTTCTCTCCCCTCAACCTTCACACACCACACAACATACCCCAATTGGGTATGCCATAGTCTCACTGGCTTCAGACAGAATGCTGTTATTAAAAAAAAAAAACGATGGTTGAAAGTAGTTGGGTCTCTTGTGTATTTTTTAAGTCCTTGTTTGGAAGGTTGATAGGGACCCGCACGGGAGTGACTATTCCCCTATCCTCAATGATTCATTTTATTAGCTCATAAAAGTTTATACGAACAAAGGCACAATGTTTTGTACTTTTACCAGTGTAAGATTAGCGTGTTGATGGCACCACCTTACAAGGGTTAGAGTGAAGCTGAATGTTCACTCTACCCGAGTTATGCCTGTGGATCTCGATATGATACGTTTACTGAAACAAATAGCAAAGGTATTTCACAAAGGGACTTACGATAATTTGATGGCAATCTTGCCCGGTTTGTGGATCCCTCGTGGTCGATTGGCTGTTTCTGGATGGTCCATAGGCAGTTGTTAGTTAGTTTTTATACGATGGGGATGAATTACCGTCGGTAAATTCACTATGCGAATCACGATAGCTTGTCACGATATAAACGGTAATGTTGACAGCTGCGTTACGATGGGAAGACTGAAGAAAAACAAACACTTGTTTTTGCTCCTTAACAACGGCTGACAACCGGCAATTATCAGCCAATGTAAACACCCAGTGTGCGAAATTCACCAATAGGTTTGAATTCTGGCCTTTGTACGTGAATCAGAACAAACCTATCGAGATCTTATTAAGGTTATGAAAAAACCAGAATCTCAAAATTCTCTCAGTAAGAGCAATTCTGTGGCATAAAATTATTTTTCAGCGTATGAATCGCCCTATATACTGTTATGGCGGTAGTGTTATGGCGACCCTGCTGTGTGCTGGGCCCCAACAAGGGGGCTCCGTTCCGGGTAAATACCCGGAGGTTGTACATCCTTTACAATGGGTAATAATTAAGGTACAGTGGTCTCCAGTCGAGACGTGAGGGAGCTTAAGCTTCCTTCTCCTTGCCGTGACCAGCTCAAAGTCGGCGGAGATTGAGCCCCTGCTCATGGACTATGGATCGGCTGCGGCCTCATCTCCCTAGGGTGGGTGTGGAAGGGTATTTCGGATCAATTGTTAGTGAAACAGGGCATATTAATACACAGTTTATTCCTCTAATAGCACATGGTCAACATACAAATAGCAACAGTACCTACGAGGTGGAATCCTCCACCTAGATTCGACTTTAATTACTCTCTCTCTGGCACTAGGTACAACGCGACATTACAATAGGGGAAGTTATCAGCACAAAATAGAGGGCTTACCACTCTTTGGTGGTGGCAGGAATTGCTAGGGCGGCAGTTTGCCCACACGGCGTTATCTGGTGTTAGGTCACTCCACAGGGCTCCCGGAGACCTTCCCACATAGTTGCGCACACCCTTAGCCATTACAAAAGGCCGTAAACAGTACTTGTTGAGATTTAGCAGACTACCCATCGGCGTACTAACGCACCGGGGAATTCGTGCCGCTGGGAATGCCGCGGCACTGCGAGCTTGTCAAAGCAGAGATCTAGAATCGAATGATCTAGACTGTTGGTTTTTACCCCAAGCTCGGTCGTGAACAAAACTTGCGCCTGCGGAAGGGCGGTCTACCCGCGCCTGCGTAGAGCGGCTCATGCATCGTACACGGCGTTGCCGCAAGGCGCGTAATTCAAACCCTTCAAAGGCGTATCGTGACAATACATTAATAGACTGGACCACACTTACAATACTCGATTTACGTTAAATGAAGGACTAATCGTACCTAATGGACAAAGAACGCTGGACTACATGATGCATACTTGCTTAAATATGTTACCTGCTAAAATTAAAATATATACAAATAATGTAAAAATAAATATTATGTGGAAAAATTGGCTCACCGAAAGAAATAGTTTGTATTAAACTCTAACACAAAAAATTTCTAACTGCGTAATAAGTTTTATTTTTCAAACTTCAAAGTATAAGGGTGCTTTTTTTCTCATAAAACTTTCCAACCGGCAAAAAATGTCAGAATTTTGATGGGCCTCACCAGTAAAGCTCTTAGTTATGATTTCTTGGGGCTGGGCGACTTACTGATTTAGCATGTGCGCATGAAGGCGCCCTGCATAAGCAGCTACCGCACGATCGATCGATACCGGTGTGGTTCCCAAAAACAGATTTATTTGCTGAAAAGATTTTTTTTAAAGACAAACTCACGCTCGTATGAAGCCGGTCGGAAAGGAATACATGCAATGGTGGGGGTAACAAATGTAAAATCATGCAAAGTTTAGAATTTTAATTCTAATATCCTCCGCTTGCAAAGTCGTATCTTCTCCTAGCATAAACCTTCTAATAAAAGTGTGTTTATCAGAAGTGACCTGACAGCAAAGATATTGAATATGAGAGATGTGCTATCCGCAGTTTATACCGAGTGGGACTGCGCTTCCGGGTGTCGCTGATTTGTTTACCTATTAACGAATAAACTAAATGAACGAATTCTTTCCATATTCAAACCATATTCTGACGACCTCCGTAGTCCAGTGGGTAAGACTCTTGACTCACAATCCGGAGGTCGCGGGTTCGAACCCGGCATGCGCAAATAAATTTTATTTGATTAATTTGTGTTATTTCACAATTAATTCATTTAAAATAATATATAGTATATTTGCGGCATGTTCCAGAGTGGAAGATACTATCAGTATTGCCCTGGTGTAAGACCACCATTCAGAATTGAAATGTTGCTTGAAAATGGCTTTAGCCGTGTTTGGTGACCAGATCTGAATAGCCAGGTACTTCCCAACCTTCCTCTTCCCCCCCTCCTTCCCTTCCCCACTACCCCAGCCTCACAACATACCCCAATTGGGGATGCCATAGTCTCACTGGCTCCAGACGGGAGCAGTTGAGATTCTTGTGCTGTAAAAAAAAAAAAAACCATTTTGTAAACCAATACTAATGCACACCTTCAAAAAATCAACGAAATGAACAAATTATTTTCATATGCAAAGTACTCCGATTAGGTAATAGTCCGCCGACAGTCGCGCGGACATCATAGCATATCTCTTTTGTATTTCAATACCTTTGCTTGACAGGCAGGTATATTTTCTGAACCTGTTTGTAAATAATAAAATTAGATAGCGCCTAAGATGTCATAATGAATTGTACAGCTTGAGGTGATTTTTCACAAAAATAGCCCTTTACAAACTTTTCAATTGTTATTATTATTATTATTCTTATTCAATGGCACTACAGCCCATTTCGAGACTTGGCCACCTTCCAGATAAGCCTCCACCGCTCTCTGTCCTCGGCTGTCGTCTTCCAAGCTGCAATATGGAATAGTCCTCTTACGTCCTTCCTGACATCCCGGCCTATGTCTGTCCGCCTTTCGCTTACCCCCCATGTGTCCTGCTAGAACCTTCTTCGGTACTCGTGTGCTTGGCATTCGGTGCACATGTCCGGCCCACCTTAGTCTTTGGAGCCTTAAATGGGTGGAGAGTCTGGGAGCTTGGTAAATATCATTGTGGCGGATTGATCTTTTTATTATTCCTCAAATATTTATAATGCCAGGAACTCTCCAAAACAAAACAAAAAAATAAAACATATTTTCGTTCAAATGTATTAAGAACAAATCGGCTTCTTTATATTCTATGTATAACAGCGCATTAGTACAAAAAAGTCTAAACTTTCCAACTCATTATTAAGGGTACTTTTTAGTCGATTTAAATGTACAAAAGTGTACAAAAAATTATAATTTTTTAGTTAATATCTTTTCAGGGCGCAAACTGTCAGGGGATCAACTGTCGGATCATACAATGTCGGATCGGACAACTACAACTGGCCAAGGTCTACCCTCTGTCTAGAAAAAATATTGCGAAATGTTACGAGTTGTTTGTTTTTTAATAACATTGCGCCACACAGTAAAACAGATATAATCAAAAGGTTTTATTGTTATATCGTTTGTTTTATTGTTAATTTAAATTAGATTTTTAGCATCGGATATAAAAAAAGTAATTCGGAATGATTTTTTTCATGTTGATGACATTTTGACATAGTGATAACGGAAAAACTAATCCTTTTCTTTCTTGCGATCGTTAAAACAAATCAATAATATTTAATCAAGGGTGGGAACCTCCGATCCGCTGGCCATATGCGGACCTCGGGCCCTCGAATACTTCTGATCGATAATTCTACCACTTGTTCTTGTGGAACGATTTTACAACATCTGTGTTTCCTCCTTCCTATAAGATGGGTCTTCTCAAGATTCGTGTTCACTTGCTGCCTCTCATCAAAAAGACCGTCCATCATAGAATAAAGAAGAAAACTAGAAGCCTAGTGCTCCGTATTACTTACACACGCGCGACATAGGTCTCAATCTCATCCAGTGATATAGATCTCAATTCCATTTAGTCCAATAGCCTAGTGCTCCATATTACTTACACACACGTGACATCCAGTGATATAGGTCTCAATTCCATTTAGTCCAATAGTCTAGTGCTCCGTATTACTTACACACGCGTGACATCCAGTGATATAGGTCTCAATTCCATTTAGTCCAATAGCCTAGTGCTCCGTATTACTTACACACGCGTAACATCCAGTGATATAGGTCTCAATTCCATTTAGTCCAATAGCCTAGTGCTCCATATTATTTACACATGCATGTCATCCAATGATGTAGGTCTGCATCCCATTTGAATTACGTAAATACAGTTTAATATTGAAAAACACTCCTTGTGTTATTCTTTATTTATGCCCTCCCCATAACATCTCCAAAGATGACATGTGTCTTGAGGGAAATTATTTTCCTCATTACCCCCTATGAGGAGTTAATGTAAAATAAAATCATACCTGTACATGAGTAGAACCAAAGATATTCAAATACAGAAGAGATATGATATGGTGTCCGCGCAACTGTCGCCGGCCTACGCGCTAATTAGCGTAGTTTTCATACAAAAAGAATTTGTTCATTTCGTTGATTTTTTGAAAATGTGCATTAATATTGGTTAACAATATATTTTGAATAAGGAAAGAATTCGTTCATTTAGTTTAACGTTCGTTTGGTTTATTCGTTAATTATTTGTTCTTTTAGTTTATTTGTTAATTGCTAAACAATATCGGCGACCCACATAACAAAAACAGCAGATAGCACATCTACTTATATTTCAATATCTTTGAGAGAACTGAGCCAGCAGGTATCTTGGGATGATTTGTAAAATGATAGAAAACCCGAATGTCCAATTAAATTTCTGCCGAATATCCACTCGGTCCCATATTCCACGCAGTATCAATCTGCTCATATTATTATAATCAGCGCTGATACTCAACAAATATTGGGTGTCTTGGGCTATGGTTCGACGGTTCTCATACGAAGAAATATTTTCTAGGATGCCATTTATCTGCTAAATCCCTGGGTGAAAGCATATGCAATATTTTGCCAGCATTACATGCTGTAAGTGCATGCATTCAAAGTACCTACATCAAACAGTGTGCACGTCAAATTTCGCTCTGCAAAAATTATCTAAATTCAACGTTTTTAAATCGTATTATTCAAAAAGATATTGAATTTTGTAAAACTGTGAAACAGTAGTGAACTATCTACCACTTTAAATATTTGAAACGGTCAGGAATTACTAATCTAAAGTGATTTAAAAACTGTGAAGTAACTTGTGGGAATATTGTCGCATCTAAGAACCAACTGTAAACTGCAACTGACAATTGATAGCAATATTACCATTAATATAGCAATATTACCTCGCCCCCGATACCTAACGGAGTGGTCTAGTGGCTAGCGTCGCTGACATCGACCGTCTGAGCCATAGGTCCGCAGGAACGAGGTTCGATCCTCAGTAAAACCAATATTTTTTTTTTTAATTAATTAGTCAAGGCGCAAGACTCTGCACGCTTACACCATCTATTGCAGAACATCAAAATCATTAATATGAATAAGCAAAAGAGAACCACAAAAAAAGCAGCATCTAGCGAATCTGAAGAAGACTATAATACAAATAAGATGTTAAAATTCCTGGAAAAAAAATTCGAAGATTTATCGGAACATTTAATGAAATCTTTCAGAGAACAGATCAAGAATGAACTCAGAGAACTTACAAAATCAGTAGAATTCTGTTGTAACAAAATTGATGAATTCGAAGAAAAAAATAAAAACAAAGAGACATTGATTAAACAGTTGCAATCGGAAAACAAGGAAATAAAACTGCAAATTAACAAACTAGAACAACTTCAAAAACAAAATAACATCGAAATACAGGGAGTTCCTTTTAAAGAAAATGAAAATATATCTAAAATTGTCAACAACATAATGGAAACTATAAAATGCGAATCAGAATCTTCAAAAATAACAAATATCTACAGAATAAAAAACAGAAACCCATTAAACAAGCATCCTGCTGTAGTAGTATCCTTCCAAAATAATGAAAGTAAAGAAAAAACTATTTCCCATAAAAGAAAATATGGTGTTTTGTACACAAAAAATATTAATTTTCCCGAAGACGACAAAAGTATTGTGTATATAAACGAACAATTAACTCAACATAACAAACACCTCCTGTACCTGGCAAAATCTTCACGGCTTGGCTACAAATTCATCTGGGCGAAAAATGGAAATGTAATGATGAGGAAAGATGAGACAGCCCCAATCATCCACATAAGGCAGCCAGAAGACATTCCCTCAGAATAAAGGATCCAGTAACCATATTGCACGTGCTAATAATTTCAATCTTTTAACATGGCTGATGAAATTTGTTTGTATGAAAATTATATTTCCAAAAACACAACAGAACTAAATAAGTACTTTAAAGACGTTAATTTTTCAATTCTTAATATGAATATAAGATGCTTAAGAAAGCACTTCGATGAACTCTGTATCCTTCTCGATAGTCTAGATTTTTCTCCTAGCATTATTATTTTAACAGAAACACAGATGAAAGAGGTAATCCCCTATTACCTTCCAGGATATGTTACCATTTCATCTGAGTGTAAACATACTGGGCATGACGGAATCACCGTATTTATGAAAAATTGCCTTGAAAAAACTGCCTACGAAATTCTAGATTTTAAAACAGCTAACGCAATTAAATTAACATTTAACCACAAAAATTGTAATTATCTGCTATTAGCTATCTATAGATCACCTTCATTGAATGAGTCTCTCTTCACTAAAGAACTTAATTCGCTTTTAAAATTAACTAACAGAAATAACTTCAACTTTGCAATATTAACTGGTGATATCAATATAAATATAAATCAAAATAGTAAAAGCACAAATTTTATAAATGAATACTTAGATTGTTTGTCATATGCAGGATATCAGTCATACATAAACTCTCCAACAAGAGAATATTTGAATAACTCCACGACTCTAGATCACATATTTGTCAAAACACACAAACACGTCAAAACTACATCTTCAACTCTACAAACAAACATTACTGACCACCACCCAACATTTTATGGACACACCATCTTAACCACTAATTTAAAAGAAAACTCTGGTAATCTAGAAAAAAATAATATTAACTATGACACATTAAACAATCTACTTCATTCAGAAAAATGGGACAATGTACGATCGACAGCTAACCCACATTCAGCACTAGAATTGTTTTATAAAACTCTACAAGATTATATTTCGAAAAGCACATACAAAATTGTTATTACTAAGAGAAAATATAAAAAAATCAAACCTTGGATTACTGTAGGCCTAATAGTCTCTATTAAACAAAGAGATAAACTTTACAAAGAGATGTTAAACTATGAAAAAAACTGTCAAAAAAATAATGTAAGAATAATGTCTTTTATGAAAACAAAGTATTTGATGTATAGAAATTTACTCAATAGGTTAATAAGAAGTTGTAAAAAGAAATTCTATTGTGAACAAATTGATAATGCAAAAAATGATACCAAAAAAACGTGGAATATTATTAATGAAATAATGAACAAAAAAAAAATGGCATCAACTGATGTGAAAGAGATTAAAATAAATAACAATATTATAACTGACAAATCGGCCATTGCAGAAAACTTTAACAACTTCTTCACAAATGTAGTAGATCAAGTACTTGAATCTTCTAGTAAAATTGATAGTACAACACCCGTAGACTCATCTTTGCATCTAGTCTCAACTTACGATTCAATTAACTCCTTAGAATATTTTTCACCTATCACGATAAACGAAATTGTAAAACACATTGATAGTCTAAAATCAACAAATTCTATAGGAATTGATGGTTTATCAGGAAACACACTAAAAAAAATAAAGCATAATATTTTAATTCCATTGCTGCATATTTTTAATATATCACTAAAAGAGGGACATTTTCCAGAACAATTTAAAATCTCCACCATCATTCCAATTCACAAATCAGGAGAAACGCACATATTAGACAATTACAGACCTATCTCCTTAGTTTCAAACCTCTCAAAAATATTTGAAAAATGTATCAAAAATAGAGTAATGAATTACCTAGAACAAAACAAAATTCTGTCCCAAAATCAATATGGCTTCAGAAGTAAACTTAGCACTGAAGACGCAATATTCGATTTGACAAAAAAATTGTACACATCTGTTGATAAAAATAAAAAAAGTCTAGCTATATTTTTAGATTTAAGAAAAGCTTTTGATACGGTAAATCACAATATACTCATAAAAAAAATTAATCAAATAGGTTTCAAAAAAGGTACACTAAAAATTCTCACTAACTATCTCAAAGACAGAAAACAAAAAACAAAAATAGGGAATTTTTATAGTACTGAAACGAGGATAAAAAATGGAGTACCACAAGGTACTGTGCTTGGCCCAATCCTGTTTTTAATATATATAAATGATTTATGTAATGTTGTAATCCCTGGTAATATTGTATCTTACGCTGATGATACAGTAATAATTGTAAATGGAAAATCCTGGCTTGAAACTTACTTAAATGCATCAAAATGTATTGCACATGTCTCATCATGGCTAAACAGAAATAGACTCTTCCTAAACTACAATAAAACATCTTACCTACCTTTTTATAAAAACAGTAAAAACAAACCCCCCAATAACCTTAAAATTAGAATTCATAATGCTAACTGTAATCAAGTAATATGCTCATCTTGCTCTGAAATTGAAAAAGTTGAAAAGATCAAATATTTGGGAATATATATTGATACAAATTTAAATTGGCAATCACAAATTAATAATACCGTTTCTAAATTGAGATATCTTACGTACATATTTTACAGACTTAAAGAAGTATTGAATATTGACAAATTGAAAATGATTTATTTTTCTCTGGTGCAATCTTCACTCATGTACGGAATAATAGGATGGGGTGGTGCGCTTGATGTTTTTATAAAACCTTTACAAACAACTCAAAATTATATTGTCAAAGTTATGTTTAATAGAATTAAAACATTTTCAACAGATGCTTTATACAAAGAATCTAAACTATTCAGTCTCCGTAAACTATTTATACTGCAAACTATGAAATATATCTATAAAAACAGAAACAAATTCGAAAAAAATGAAAACAGAACAAACATTAGAAATAATAATGTATTCTATACCCCTCAAACAAACACAAAACAAATGCAAACTCACAGTAGTTTTATTGGACCTCACACTTTTAACCTTTTGCCAAAAAATATACAAGTTGCAACTAAACTTCCGCATTACATAAAAGAATTAAAAATATGGCTGAACCATACAGATGTAAAAACTCTATTAATTTAATTTTATATCAGTTTATGTTTCTCACAAACTTTACACTTATAACTGTTATTACACTATACACTAATTATTACCTTGTACACTATTGAACACACTTTTTGTACAAACTGTTTAAACAAATTTTAATAATGTTTTTGCTTCATATACCTACCACTGTTTGTTTTTTCTAGGTACTAAAATAAAATATATTTAACTATAACATTACCCACGCACAGGCTGCGCCTTAGTGGGTTCCCATTATTTTTATTATATCTAAAATATGTAACCATAAAATGTAAAATTGGGAAAAATAAAGGATTTAAAAAAAAAAAAAAAAAAAAAAAGTGGCTGCGATACTACTAACAGATTTAGCAGTAAAATACAATGTTTGAAAGCTGCGTCTGAAGATTTTGTACAAACAGCCAGGGCCGGATTAACCATGTCGGGGCCCCTAGGCAGTGCACATCTCGGGGCCCCTTCCAATGGCGGACTAACGGGGGGGGGGGGGGGGGGGGGGGTTGAAGGGGTCCCCAAACGCCTCTTTGTACCCTTGATCAAATCCATAACAAGGCTTAAAGGGGGGGGGGGGGGGTAACGTTTTAAAACTTTTTTTTATGTAAAACATGTCTGTATATTGAGTATTGTGTCAAAATTTCAAGTAAATCGGAGCGTTTCAAGCGACTGGCCCTCATGCTCGATTCAAGTATATTTTCATTGTTCATAAAAAAAAAGACCTTCATAAAAAAATCCCGAAGTGGTGCCACAGTGACTGGATTTTCTAACTGTTTAAGACTTGGTGCATGCAAATCTGATAGGTATATAGTTTTTCTAATATGTTGTCAACCAGGTTGATAAACGTATATAGGTCTTCATCAATTTTAACAATTTCCTCTAATGGTGAGAGCATTATTAACAAATGCATCTTTCAGAAAATGAATTAAAAATAACAATTTTTTTGCAGTGTCCTTAAAGCCTTATTTAGGATTTGATCAAGGGAACATGGAGGCGTTTGGAGGCCCCCAGAGTCAGAGGCCCGTGTGAACTGAATAAAAAACTTGTAAAATTACATCAACTTCAGTAAGGGGAGGGGGGGGGGGGGGGTTCATTCAACTTTGCCGCCCCGGGCTTCTGACGGGCTTAGTCCGCCACTACACTTTACCCTAATCTATCTCGCAAAAAAAAATTTCTACCAAAACGTAATGTTATTAATAATTAATCTGTTCTTTTACTACATTACGAAAGATATGCCATCACCCCATTCAATAAAAAATGAATACAATACAATAAAATACAATAACCCTTTATTGCACATAAAAGGACACATACATAGAAACAAAAAAACATTACAATGAGCCGTCTCACTGAAGTAATCTCTTCCAGACAACCTTTCCCATAGAATTTTAGCAAGCAGATAGGTAGTGCACACCGAAGCTTGTACAACATTTATATTTTAAACATATAATTAGAAATAAAAACAAAATTAATGCCAACATAAATCACTCACGGCACCTTCAATCAGTTCAGATACTAAGCAAAGTTGCAACAAATAGAAGGAAAGAAAAGTAAAATACAACTATGTTTATATATTTGTTTTAATTACAGAATTTTAATTTATTATTTGTGCATGATTTGAATATTAGTTATTTATTGGGTTATAACCTAACTATTATAATTTGTTGTTTTCTTTAATGCGTGAACCCAATGTTATTAACCTGTATTAAACGTTCCTAATATAAAAAAAATTTAAACATCTTGAAAGCTGACTTTTTCCGAAACTTCGTTGCTCACTAATTGAAGCAAGCAAGTCATTTTTTCTCGGGACGCGGGGCCCCTAGCCGATGCGGGGCCCCTAGGCAGTTGCCTACTCTGCCTTAGGGATAATCCGGTACTGCAAACAGCTCTTATGTCTTTGGGAAACCTTGACCTACAGAATGAGCAATTGAAACAGTTAGAAATAGTTTGCACATATTTATTTAAAAAAAAGTTATTTGCTGATGAACTCAGACATAAACTGATTTATCAAAACATAGGTTTCAGTTTTAATTTGATGAAAGTAATATGCACATCAGATGCTTTGCATTTGCATTTATTAAGGGCTACAGTAAAAACATTTATTTGGAAAAATTCTCACAAAACACAATTACAACCCATTGATTATAGTTTATTTGGTTATGAAAATCTGAACGGTAACTTACGTCCACGACAAATGACTAAGCCGTCTTTACCAGAGTCATTAATTCAACCTTGTAAATGTACTGCAAATTGTCGTACAATATCTTGCAGTTGCCAAAAGTCAGAATTATTTTGTATTTCTCTTTGTAAATGTATCAATAACGAATGCCTAAATAAAAATGAGTAATTGTTTGCCCACTTTACGTATATTCAGTGGCGGATACAGAGGGGGGGCGCGCGTCCCCCGCGCCCCCCCTCTATAAATATAAGAAAATCTTTCTTCAATCATTCGCTCTACATGTCTAAACCATCTAAGCGTCCCTTTCTTAATCTTACTTATTACGCTTGCATCAGCCTTGCATTCTTTTCATATTTTTCGCACACTATCGTACATGGCTTTCCACATACGCCGCAGGGATCTCAATTCTATAGCATTTAGTTCTTCCTCTGTCAGTTTCATGCTTCACTGCCATACATCAGGGACGGTACCAGCACTCCATTGTGGACTGCTAGCTTCGCTTCTTTCGACAGTTTTTAGCCAAAGGCGTTCAGTCCTCCATAAATGCTGAGTTACCTGCATTTACCCTTCTTTCAGTATCTCTATCAGCCTTCCCATCTCTCGTAAACATACTTAGAAAGCAAATAATGGAAGGAAAAAGGTATGATAGGTGGTTAGGACTCTCTGGGTTAGTGTGTCCAGGAGAGATGGACGGATGAACCTTTCCCTCCCACTGCGATGCAAGGCAAGGGGTCGAGAAATTCCTGCTGGAGAGATTAAAAAATATTCTAACTCAACCAGTCCTTTCCAGCTCCCCACGCCGTACGTGGGCAAACACATCCGCCGCTACCTTGAAAAACCACATCCCATGAACTCAGGCATCCCTGCTAAGTCACCAAACTTAGCGATCCACTTGTGATGACTTATAGCAGAGGTGTTGTTAATCCAATAAATAATTCCTGTGGCGGCGGTACCCACACTCGCCTCCTAAATTAAAACTTTTGCTTCATTCACATTCACACGTCGTTTCATGTAAAGGTACCCTTAACATGGCCCGACTCAAGTATTTGATTCCCTTGATCGTGGAATGCAGCTCTACTGCTCCCTGTGGCCAGCCAAGTTTTAAATGTGCGGTCCGCCAATCTTTTATTTATTTATTACAGTGACAACTTCTTTAGCACCGTTGTGATTTGACAAACACATACATCTACATGTTTTAGCCTACGAGAGAATGAGATATTACCTATAGTCGGTCTCCTCTTTGTGCGGTGCTTCGTATTCTCCCAACCGTTGTCTACTTTTCAGTTTTCTTAGGTATATATTTAGCGCCCCGCCCCCCCCTTGAGTTTTTTCTGTATCCGCCACTGCGTATATTTCTGTTAAATTTCGCTGTTTTTATATATATGTATATCATTTTTTTAATTAAAAAATATGATTTTATAACTTTTATTTTCGTTTTCTTTTCCATTCAAGAATCCATCCTCTCTTTTACCATTATAAAAAACTATAAATTATGACTGAAATAATCATCAATACATTCCCTTTACAAATAAGAGTAGAGGGGGTAAAAAAAAAATGGACCAAAAAATTGACCGGCGAGATCCACATTATTAATCTTTGACCTTTTTTAAACTCAAATCCATTGGTGGAATTCGGTCCTCACGTTTTGCATATTCAAGTACCTCTAGCGCCTGCACTATTGGATGGACAAACGCATCTGGCGCCAAGACGTAGACAAACCTCACCCTATGAACTCGAGCACCCCCAAGTCACCAAACGTAGTGAACCACTGGCGGTGACCTTTGGTAGGGATGTTGGTTATCCACTAAATGGTTCCTGGGACAGCGGTACCCATACCCGCCTCCCAATTTGGAACTTACTGGTTTATTTATCTTGTTCCCTTTCTCCAGGACAACCATTTATAAAGAAGGTGGTTCACTCCTACCCACACTTCCCTACTTTCCGACCTCAAACCGTATTATCAAACCATGTAGATTATAGAAGGCCATTTCAAAAAATTGTCACTTCAATGTCATTTAAATGTCGCACAATGAAATTATTTTGTAAATTTCCGTGAAATTGAATCTGTTATTCTTTTTAAAAACAGAATATTATTTCTCGAAAGACGTAAAAAATTAATCTTTCGTGAAATTATAATCTTCTAGTAATTGTTTTTCCATTATTTTGAAACTTGATAACGCGACCTTCAAATTACACGGTAAAAATTGACATACTTATGTGTGCAGCCAAAAGATGATCTAAAAACCAACGAATAAACTAGTTTTAAATGTATTTATTTTATTACCCAACTATTTATTTTACACCTCACAAAAGCACCCGGCTGGTACTGTTAAAAGGCGGGTAGCAGAAAGTAGCTCCTACCACTCGACTCTCAATGCAAAAAGTAATAATGCCACTGGCTCCTTCGAGTTGGCTCCTTCGAGCAGGCTCCATTGAAATACCAGTATAGCATACTCAGCATATCAGGCACGCCTACAGCATGCCTAATAAATAAATAATACCTACATTTTTTTATTGTTGATACATTATTTTACAATATTTCATAGTACAATCCAGTAATGTTGGCCTCACTGGGTTGTTTACCCGTGCTAAGGCCCCCATTTTATAATATAAGAATTTATACATAATACAGTTTGAAAAAAAAAAAAATTAATATTGGTGATGAAAAAAAAAAACACTTAAAATAGAGATAAATTTAAACTAAAAGTAAAGATTAAAAATTAAAATAAAATTAACAAAGTAAAAAAAATATATTAAATGAAAATCGGCATATATTATGATATATTTATTATTATTTTATTTATTATTTTTATTTCATTGCATTACAACATACACATACAATATGTCATTGAAGAAGAAAATAATAATCTAAACGAAAATATGAAAGAGAACAAGACACAGAAAAACAGAAAAAGATGGTGGCAACTGTCGCAGTTGCGACCATTATCCTTTTCTGTTTCTCTGCATCTTGTTCTTTTTTATATTTTCGTTTAGATTATTATTGTTATCTTCTTCTTCAATGATATATCACAAAGTTTTTAATCTCTAACATATCTACTTTCTATTTTTGACCTAGTAGCGCCATCTCTTGGGCCGGCCAGTGACCAATTACAAAGATTTTTTGGTTTGACTCAACCTTTCTCCCCAGGGACTGATTAAAATGAGTGAACACCGCTAACACTGAAGCCAAATAAAAATTGGATGGTACCGAGATTTGTTTCTTATATTAGAAACTGTAATATGTGAAACTGTCAAAGAGTTGTTTGTATTTTTTATAATGTCCTCCAAGTTCAGAGAAACACCTGTGTGTGTGCCACCGAACACAACGAGTCTATCTGCCGAGTTTCAGATTGATCGGATTCACTTCCACTTCCAAGATTGGCATTAATTCATTCATTCTAGCAAACGAAATCGAAATTCAAATAGATGTATTTAAAAATATGAGACGACTTGAAAATTTGATGTTTATACCAGAAGTACTTTAAAACTTCCTTAGTACTTGTTGAATGCTTTAAATATCTATGCCAGAGGCTAAAATTATGACCTATCAAATGTAGAAATCAAAATATTGTTTCAGCTTTTTGTACGCAAAGAAACTGAAAAACAATTTTTATTCCAGAGCGATTTATAAATTTGACAAAGGCACTTCTAACATTAAGAGCCTTTAACCAGCCAGCAGACGAAAATCCATATTTCGTCGAAAGTTGTTCTTACGATCGTGCAGGGCGGTTACAATGAGAAAAAAATTCATTAGCTATGACTTCATAGCTAATGAATTAGAAAATAATTTTAAAATACAAGAATATGAGTGTGTATACACCGATTCATGTAATGACATAATCTCAAAGAATCTCAATAATATTTTCATTTTTCATAGTAATATACGAAGTATGGAACGAAATTGGGATGAATTAATTCTAAAATTAAACAATCTAAATAAAAAACCTGACATCATAATATTATCAGAAACTTTTACTAATGACGAATCACCCACCTATCATTTACCAGAATATAATTATGTTACAACCAAAATAAACATCAATAAAAATAGTGGTCTCGTCATATTCATTCACGATAAATTTAGTATTGTCAAAATAACTGAACATCCTATACACCTAGTAAACTGTATTGAAATACAATTAAAACTCGACAAAACAAACTACCACATAATAGCTGTTTACAGAACACACGGTTCGAATATCTCGTCATTTATAAATGAATTTAAACAAATACTGTTAAAATTTAGTAATAAACTTTGCTTTATTGCAGGAGACTTCAATTTAAACATTAATGAAAACGTAGAAAATAATTTCAAAAATGAATATATTAATTGTATGACTGAATTTAACTTCATATCGTGCATTAATAAAAATACGAGAGAGATAAAAAATCACACTCCATCTTGTTTAGACCATATATGGACTAACATAAATATTAAAGATATCGACAAAATCAAATCAATTGTTTGGAAAACGAATATAACTGACCACCATGCATGCATTCTTCTCTATGATAACAAAATTAAACATAAAAAATTTAATCTAACAAAGACAAAATCCTACACAAATATGACTATTTTATCCAAAAAACTAAGAAATGAACAATGGAACAACGTGTTAAATAGTTATGATACCGAGACTTGCTCAAAAAACTTTGAAAATATATTGTCTCAACACATAAAAAATTCAACTACTGAAACTACAGTCCGCATTAAATCTAAACTAAGAATTTTAAAGCCTTGGATAACACAAGGACTTATAATATCAATTAGAAACAAAGAAAAACTTTATAAAACAGCATTGAAAAATCCTCTAAATGAAAAAGCATACACTTTTTACAAAAAATTTAAAAATAAATTAACAAACTGTATCAAAAAAAATAAAGAAGACTATTTCAAAAATAAAATACTTTCTACAGACAATAACAATAAACAAATATGGAAAACAGTCAACTTAGCCATGGATAACACTAAAAAAACACAAAAAATAAAATACATTGAACATGAAAATAAAATAATAGATGCTAATATTCAACCTAAACAATGTGCAAACATCTTTAATTCTTTTTTTGCTAATGTAGGAAAAAATCTTGCGAAAAATATCAATAAATCTTTTAACCCGAAAAAACAAACGATTGAAAATGTACAAAATCAAAATAATTTATCAAAATTTGAAACAACCTCAGAAAGTGAAGTTTTAAAAATAATAGAAGGCATGAAAGGAGGTTCGTCTCCCGGATTTGACCTTATTACAGTACATTTTCTAAAATCCATGAAAATTCATTTGGTAAAACCAATTACTCATTTGATAAACTTAAGTTTAACAGAGGGAATATTTCCGACAAACTATAAAAATACAATTATTTCACCTATTTATAAATCTGGAGATCCTCAACAAGTAACTAACTACCGCCCAATTTGTCTAATCTCAAACATTGGAAAGATTTTTGAAAAAATTGTGAAAAACCAATTGGTCGGTTTCCTAGAAAGTAATAAAATTCTTCACCAAAACCAATTTGGTTTTATAAAGTCACTCAGCACACAAGATGCTATTGCTAATGTAACCTCATACATCAATGAATCATTGGATAAAGGTGAAAAATGTGCCGGTATATTTATTGATCTCAGAAAAGCTTTTGATAGTATATCCCATGAGATTCTACTAAAAAAACTAAACAATATAGGTATAAAAGACAATGCAATTAAATGGATTTCGAACTACCTAAAAAATCGACCGCAAGTCGTAAAAATAAATCAGATTAATAGCGATAAAGAAATATCAGACTTTGGAATCCCTCAAGGTACAGTAATCGGACCAATCCTTTTCACCATATATGTTAATGACATTTTTTTTCAACCACTACATGGCCAAATTACTTCATACGCCGATGATACGGTACTAATAATTAGCGATAAAACTTGGGAAAAAGTAACATTTAAAGCCACCGAAGACATAAATATTTTAAAGAATTTCTTCGACGTAAATTTACTATCACTAAATGGTGATAAAACATTTGTAATTCCATTTGCAATACACAAAAATGATACCCCTAAAAACATTGACATCATCATCCATGATAATTCCAAAACACATAATAAAAATTATTGTATCCAAAACTGCACAATATTAAAAACAACAAACACAATCAAATATTTAGGAGTCATTATCGATAAAAATTTGAAATGGAAGGAACAAATTTGTCAAGTTGTAAAAAAAATTAGAAAATTGATTTATATATTTTTAAGAATCAGAAATTTTTTATCTGTAAAAAACTTATATCTAATATATTACGCTTTGGTTCAATCAACTTTACAATATGCTATCATTAGCTGGGGATCCGCATACAAAACTAATCTTTCGCCAATTGAAGTTGTGCAGAGGCTAATAATTAAAATCATATTAAAAAAACCTTCTGACTACCCAACGGATCAATTATTTAAGGAATTTCAAGTACCATCTTTCAAAGATCTATACAATAGAAATGCATTGATTCAAATTATAAAAGAAAAAGAAAAATATCAATTTATAACTGAAAACCGTACTAGACATAAATATATTTTTTCATGCCCAAAATTAAACACTTCCTTTGCACAAAATTATTATACTTATCAAGGAAGACTTATTTTCAACCGATTACCGGACGAAATTAGAAAAATTAATGATAAAATCCAATTAATAAACACTGTAAAAAAATATTTTAAAGATAATCTCAAAAAAAAAAAAAACAGTTTCCGACTAATCTAATCTACTTATAACTCAGTTTCCAAGTGATACTCCATTCTTCAAATAAGTTAAATTTTGTATTGTTTTTAGCAACTAATTACAATAATTCTGGACACATTATCCAAATAGTAAAATTGTTTTGATAGTAGATAAATACTTATAATTACATATCACCGAACTTACAACTTATTGTTTTTTACATTCACATTGTAATTTAAGAACTTAAATATAGCATTAAAAAATGTACACTACTCTTCCAGACACAAGCTAACGCTTCCATGGAAGAGTGGTATTAACATATTTGAATATGAACAGGTAAGCAAATTAACACATCATCTAAATGTACATTATATTTTATATGCTATAATCAATAAACGTTTGATATAAAAAAAAAAAAAAAAAAAAAAAGATTAATTATTCTCCGTACCAGCTTTTTTAAATTATAACTCAATATCGAATTTATTTCAATTCAAATTAGCTTTAATTTATACCTCCATCCAAAAATGCTGAAAGGCGTGATGATAAAACTATTAAAATAATGTCCTTTTTGTAGTTATTTTTTGATTATAAGTATTTATCATTTTTCAATAATGTCTAAATTTAATAAGAATGTTAAAAAAATCTGAAATATATTAGTTTGTAAGTGCGCAAATAAATACACAAACGGACCAATTTTCGCCAAGAAACACATGTACGTACATATTTTTTAATGATTTTATTGAAACTAAAATTAAAATTCTAAAACATATGTTTGCTAGATAATGTATTGATTTATTTTACTGCATGATTTTATTATTTGAAATGGGTGTGGTATAATACAAAAACTTTTTTGAAAATTTAACAAATCTGCCAACGACCTATGGAATAACCTTATTATGCTAAAAATTAAAAAAATTTCTCAAAATTTATTACATACGAATGCTAGATAAAAGAACAATCTTTCGAAATCCATTTATAATTTTTTGTGGAAAAGAGTCAATACGTCTAAAAACTTTTTTGAAAATGACGTATTTCCGGTTTTCTCTGGTAATGCCCTCTTAAGCAATAGATGTATAAAAAGTTTGAAAAACTCCGGCCCACGCTTTGACAACTCAAATGCCCGCTGAGGGTATATATATCCTTGGAAACAACATCTCCTCAGTCGTGTTCCAGCAGACAGCCACAATGGCTACCTTCAGCAACATGATGTCTGGTAAGAAAGCTCTGTTTTATCTCTAACTACATTATAGTACAAACGGTTCCATGACAACTCAGAATCAACTCAACTCAAAACACCGTCTTTTGAAAAGTCAAGCTATGAAAAAAAAATTAAAAATAACCCTAAGGTATTTATTTATTATTTCTATTTAACCAATATTTTTAATATTTATTTCACCACTTTTAATGACTTTTCAAAGGAGGTGTTGAGTTGAGTTCATTCTGAATGTCCAGTCACCAGTTAAAAAACATCTATTCTGTTTCATCATCACCATTGGCTCTGTAACCCCTGGTGGGTCTTGGCGTCCTCAAGACGGTTTTAAGCCAGCTCTCTCCAGTTTAGAAGCTCCAAGGTAGATATGTCTTTGAGGACGTTGTCACTCCATATTAATCTTGGTCTTCCCAGGCTTCTTCGCCTTATCGGTCTTGAGTTCAGCAGGGACCTTGGTGCTTGGTGCTCAGTCATTCTCTCCACATGACCCAGCCACCGAAGTCTTCCCAGTTTTATAAATTTTGTGACGTTTAGGTCCATAGAGTACAAAGCTCATTGTTGTATTCTTACAAGACCCATACGACCACACTTTTTTTTATTTAATTTTTACCAGTTAACCTGTCATTTGCCAGGAACGCGCCGGCGCGCGAGAATCGAATTTCAAAAATGAATATTAATTCAAATAATTTGGATGAGATTTTAAATTTTATTCCATTAATATATAACATAAAATAAAGCTTAAAATAGCTTCCTCCATTCTTGTTCTTAAGGTAATTTAAAAAAGGTAAGGTAAAAAACCCTGGCCTTTGACAGGTTAAGTTTTAAAAAGGGAAAATGTTTAAAAGAAGATGCTTTATGATTTTTTTTGCTTCTTAATTATATCTACTTTATTATGAACATTTTTTCTTATTTCTAAAACTTCAAAGTTACTAATCTGCGAAGCCTTTTAACCTGTACGAAATATATTTAATCCTGAATTTTTATCAAAACTGTGATCATTTTTCAATAAATGATCTGCGAACTCAATTGATGGATGAATTGATGGATGGATACGTCCGTCACTCCAGGATACCCTGAAACTCAGATTCCTATCCACCCCTCAGCTTCCTTCTTAGACCTATTTTTTATTTCCATAAAATTCCATAAAATACTCCATCCAGCATTCCCCAAGATAGCATAGGCCCTGGCGGAAATCATTTTCCTCAGAGCCTATTGTGTGGAGTTAAAAAAATCTGACCAAGATTGAACATTTCACAATGTTCAGCCAAAGAGCTAGGAGTATGTTTTCCATTAAGAGCCGTTCGCATTGGGAGAGTAGTAGCTAGTATATTAGTAACTATACGCGTCCGAATACCACAATTTTAGTAGAGTAGTTTAGTCAGTAAAATTCAAATTCACTATTGCTATTTAGAGTTCTGAGATTTTCTTTAACTCTTACCTCAAAGTTTCTATCAGTTCTACCTATATAAAAGGAATTACAATCCTTACAAATAAGGCCCATTATCCAGCGGCCGAGAATTCAAATTTCGTTGAAAGATGGGCTTGCAATCGTAACCTTATATGTCGTGATATGAGATATGGTTCCGATGAGAAAGATTAAATATTCTCAATTTTTTTATAAATCAATATCGATTTTATTTCACTCAAAAATTTGCTATATTATGTTCAACCTATATTCAAGTTCCTAATAAAAATTCTCAAACACGTGATGATAAAATTATTAAAATGATCTAATATTTGGAATCATTTTTTGATAATATCTACGCAAAATAGATAAGTGAGTAAAAAAAATTTGATATACAATAATTTGTAAGACCATAAATAAGTAGACAAATTGAAGAATCTTCGCCCGAAGTGCCCGAATTTTTTTAATGATTTATATAAACTCAAATTAAAATTCTGAAAAGTAGCTTTTCTAGATAATAGTTTATTGATTTATTTTACTGTAAGATTGTATAATTTGAAATGCATGTTGTATAATCCAACATTTTGTTTTAAAATTTAACAAATCTGCCAACGACAAACGGTATAACCTTATTACACTAAAAATGAACACATTTTTTAAAAATTTCAAACTTAACTTTACTAGATCTTCCAAGAAATCTTCCAAAATCAATTTATATTTTTTCGTTGAAAAGAGTCAACATGTTTATAATTTGGTTTAAAGATGACATATTTCTAGTTGTGTCTGGTTAGTCCCTCTTAAGTTTGTAAACTTCCTACTTTTTTGTCTTTGTTGTTAAGTAAGTATATATTTCTTCAATTTATTATTCATATAAAACGCCTTTTGAATAGTATTGGGTTAAATATTAATAATAAAGCAGATATAATTTCGGGGCCGTTCAAGTGTTCCGTAACGCACTTGGAAGGGGGGGGTCTTGTGAAACGTTACTGTGCGTTACGAGGGGGGGAAGGGGGGTTCGAACAACGCTTTACGTAACATGTTTTTCTTTGTTTAGATAAAAAACTAGGGAATTTAAATCTTACAAGTTTAATTTATTACCGCAAACGCGATTAAAACAAGAAAAAAGGTATTTAAGCGACTTTCCAGTACTTTGCGCAACTTACTTGTGACTTTCAGGTAAAAATTGTTACTTGGGCGTTACGTAAAGCTTAGGGGGGGGGGGGGGGTGATACGGAAAAACGTTACGGTGCGTTACATGGGGGTGAGGGGGGGGTCAGAAATCTTCAAAAATTGGTTTACGTAATACTTGAACGCCCCTTCGTAAGCCAAAAAATCATAAACCTTCTTTAACGCATTTTCCCACTTAACCGGTATTTCCCTTCTAATTCTAATAAACTTCCTTCACTTTTACCCCCCCTCCTTTCCCCCCCTTCTACCCTTTCCACCCTGTAGGAGGTATATATTTAATTCAATTTTTTTATAAAAACAACTCTCTTTTTATAACTTTTGAAGGTTATTCCCATCAATTATTATCATTGAAGAAGAAGATAACACTAATTATCTAAACGAAAACAAGACACAGAAAAATAGAAAAAGATAAAGCAACTGGTCCCAGTTGCGACCATTATTTTTTCAGATTTTCTGTGTCCGGATCTTTCTCATATTTTCGTTAGATTATTAGTGTTATCTTCTTCATCAATGATATATTTTATTTTTAACTTTGGTGTACATTTACTCCTGATGATGTGAATACCATTCACGAAACATACAGATTGTGTATATAAATAAAGTGATGTAAACCTTCAACCAAGGACTTTATTGATCTGTGGGCTCTATGCTAGTAGCTACTCAGCCCCCTACCTACTTAACTGGTCAGCTGCTGCTCTAGGAAATTCAAATATTAGAAGATTTTATGTTTTATTGTTTTTCACTAGGTATTAATTAATTAACCTGTCTAAAAAGTTGTTTGTTTTGCATGGACATGAAAATTAAATGTTTTGACAAAACCCCACAGATCTATTGATGTTAACTAAGGTGTTGGTCTTTTTAATAAAAAAACGAGAGAAAAAAATAATACTCTGGGTATATCTAGTATAACACGCTGAAAAATATTACAATATAATGTAATATATCATTGTTAGTTTGTAATTAAATATACTCAATTATAAGGTACAGACGTATTTTATTGTCAGGTAAACAATACACTGGTTGACTCAATTTCAAACAGAAGAAAAATAACAAAAGAAGATTGTTCCGGAACTATCAGTGTTGCCAGCATCAAATATTCCAACATTCATCTCTTTCTGAGTGTAATTATATTTTATTACAGTAAGACTTTGTGCAAACTGCCGTTATGCAAAAACGAGTAATGTGATTTTAACGTAAATGGCGGCATTATTAGCTGCTTGCTCGAATTCAGTTTGATTAATTATTATAGTACGCAGATGGCTTGGCACAAGGTGTGGTGTCAGATTTGCAATCTTAGCCATATTCTTAAATTTCAACCGTACTGACGTTGTCCTATAATAACATTCGATATATAGGAATAATAATTACCTTAACATCTTCACGGACACCTAAAAATCAAAGTGATTTACCCTGCGACACTAAAATGACATGACGCGAAAATAATATAACACTCTAAAATCCTATAGGATGGACCTCCCTTAAATGAACAATTATGATTAAATTGTTACATGTAATTTTTTTATTATTAATTATTATAAATTATTATTTTTCTGTGAACAGTAGACCTCACGTCGAAAAAAAAATAGATTTCTAATTTTCTCTTTTTTAATAAAGCAAAACCAAAATTTATTCTGAAATATCTACCTACTTAAGTGTATGTATTTTACGTAATTTTTTTTTAAATTTTCAAATAAGGAATTGTATTTTGTCCAAAGAAACATCACTATCTCAATGACAATTATTGTTCCAAACATCATTCAGACAGGTAGGTACTAGGTACTGAATACACTCAGATTAGAGTAGATTAGAATATTAATTTATTATAAATAAATTTAACATAAGTTAACCCCTGAAGTGCTCCGCTACATATAAAGTATGTTTGTTTGTGTTTCAGTATTCTTCCTCATCTTTTTTGTGAGCATTGCGAGTAGCCACCAAGCTGGACCAGATGGTCAGCTGACCGATGCCATCAACCAATTTTCAACGCAATTAAATTTGGTAATGTCGTGTCAAGAGATACATTCCTAATTCTGATACACCAAATACGAATATTTAAGTCATTGCAGTGAACTATTTTTGGAACACCGTCTATGAAATATGTAATGGTAGTGAACTAATCTATAACATCAATTATTATGAAATATCACATGGTAGTGAACTGTTCTGGAATACCAATTTTGAAATATCTTCAGGTAGTGAATTATTTAGGTTAATCAATTATCATGAAATATCTCATCATACTGAAAAGATGGTCCGCTGAATGCCGCCAACGTTCAACCAATTTTCAATGTAATGTCAAGAGATACATTCCTAATTTTGGTATACCAAATACGAAATATGCCATTGCAGTGAAGTATTTTTGGAACACTGTCGATTAAGAATCTAATGGTAGTCAATGACGTTACATACTATATTAGACGCGTGGTAGAAATCTCAAAGTGGGAAGCCAACAACAAGACAATTGTAGAGTACTCGATTTCTAGTACTTTAGTACTAAACTGCCACGCGTCGAGTAAGGTCGTGTTCTACCAGTAAGTAAATTGCATTAAAAAGCGCCAAAATTCCCTCCTGGGTGATGAGAAAATGTTTCCATTACACGGTAAACAGTAGTAAAAGCGAAGGAATAACATTTCATTCGTAACTACATGCAAATTACTTATTATTATCGATTATATAAATAATACAATTGCTTTCCGCCCAAAGATTTTATGCGTCATTAGACACCTCAAAATTCGACTGGTGCCCAGGCCTCCTACTTTAGTCGGCCTTAAGACAGTATTCGACGGAACTTTTGAATTTTGAATACGAAAATGCTGCCCGCGTTTTATCTTTTGTTTCATCCATATGCACATATTCTTTAAGCCTCTATCTTTATCATACATGAATAACTTTTGAATTAAGAAATTATTGAAAATCGCTGAAAACAGAAGAGTGTTGATTAATTGCCACATTATAACTTGAGTTTGTGAGACTATGGCAAGTCTATTTATTTTATATAACGTCATTGATGGTAGTGAACTAATTTATAACATCAATTATTTTGAAATGTCAAATGACATGTTCTGGAACACCAATTTCGAAATATCTCCAGGTAGTGAATTATTCTGGTATATCAATAATTATCATGAAATATCTCATCGTACTGAACTGTTCTGCGGTCCTAGCACGGTTGATCGATAAGGATTGATAGGATAACTTTCGGTAACTCCTCATCGTTCCCTAGGATAGCTGCAGATCACAATACTCATTATTTTGTTTTGATTATTTTTAGATATAAAATTGCAAAATATGAGAAGTCACATTAGGGGGGAGGGTGTCTCACAAATGTGACGATGTGTGACAGGGACGGGGGGAGGGTCAAAAAATCATGATGGCCCCTTATATCGAAAGTATGAGTCCGAGACCCGAGTACCCGTCACCCAGTCTTTGATCGGGTACTTTCGTTTGAGGTAGGCAGGATTTAGGAAAATGATAGCCTATTTTAGGTTTCAGGTCAGATATCTACCATTTCTATTGGTCTCTCTGCCGTGAGATGCGATTCGAGAGATTTGAGATGTCCGGTGGAGTCTTTGGTGGCTCTTGAATGGGTAGTAGTTGGTAGTGGCTCACATGCGTTGTTAACGTTAACTTACATAACTGAAAATATTCCAGAATGCGGTAGGTACCTTGAGAAAATTAACACGAAACGACAAATCGTCAACTCATTTTTGGTACGGTTCAAACTGACATTTATTTTTAAAAATTACCTTTGAATGCCAAACCATTTCTTTTTCTCATTTCTATTCCCAAAATAATGTTCAGAACCATCCGTCATATTTTCGTAGATATATGAATGACAAAGTTCTAACATCAAACATTCTAAAACAAACTCTCCATTTTGTTTGTTTCTGACATTTTTACGAGGCACATTAAAGTTCGTTACTTTGGTTGGATAGGATTCTAACTTCGTCTTACCATGTTCTGAGGTTTCAAACTTTGCAAAAACCGAATTTTCGTAATCTAAAAATTAATATTTAATGATTTTGTGGTTCAATCTTGGGTAAAGCAATTTAGTTTATCATGTTTTAATAGAAAATATTTAAATACGATGTGGCCCTAGATTGGAAATGCATTCGGGGTATGTAATTAGAACCTTATGCAATGAATCATTATGCCCTAGCTATTTGCACATGGTTCTATTTGCAAGTTTATGTACGTTCTAAAATGGTAATTATACGTCATATTTAAATATTTTCCTTTAAAGTATGTTCAAATTAAATACTTTACGCAACATTCTACCTCGAAATCAGAAATTGGTTTATCAGATTATGAAAAATCGTCTTTGCAAACTTTGACACCTCATATCTCAGAAGAAGTCAAAGTGAAGTTAGAACCCTATCCAAATTAGGTGACGAATTAATAATACGAAAAAGGATTGATTCAAAGACAATATTTTTTTTTAAATTAGGCAATTCACCATAAAAAGAGATTTTTGTGAAACCTTTTCTTTCTTCCCATTTCAAACTATGCAATTACTATTTAGTGATGGTTTTGAGAGTAGGAACTGTGGAAAATTCACATGACGTAACGGTAGGAACTATATATATATTATATTCTCAATTTAAAATTCAGCAAACAGGAAATTAATTAACAAAAAAAAATAATTAAAAATTTAAACCAAAAAAACCAACACCAGTAATAGAAATCTTCTTAAAAACTAAGCAAATAATACCACACCATACTCACAAGAATAGCATTTCATGGGGGATAGAAATGTAGAAACACAATTATTATAAAATGAAATTTCACAAAAATGATGATGTCAATATCAAAATTTGTTTCGTAGCATTAAGATGAAGTTATACGTGAAATCCTATTTCGATACTATTTAGATTAATCTTTACGACAAATCGGCATACAGTACGAACATCAAAAAATATGCTATGGATAAACTGAAGCTTTTACTAGCTTTTCTATATATTGGAATTACAATAAAATTATTATTTACATAACAAAAAATATAAGCGTAAACCACTAAAAAAATGTTTTTTCATGACTTAACTATGAAGTAATACAGAAAAACAATTTAAAAAAAATACTCGTTTATGGCTAAGACTATTTTTAAGGTTTTCTTTGTTCTAACATTTTTTCATTCTTATAAAATTATGCACAAAATAAATAAAAATTTTCGCTTACTTGCCTCGAGCAAATAAGACGCTCGATTTTAAAATTTTGCAGGCATGAGAATCGAAATATTTCTAGTGTTTATATTCCTCTTAATGTATACCATTTTGGCGTCAACTTCCAATAATAGGCATTTTCATTACATAAGCATTCATATTTGGTTGTCCTACAGCGGGAAATTCTTCCTAGTTGGACAGTCAAAACTTTATATCATTTGTATTGCAGTATGATCTTTTGCATTGCAGGCGGTCTCCCAAAACAACAACAATGGCGGCCATAACCTCTTGGTAGGCGGAATGTCGGCTCACATTATTTTGGCCTTGCTGTCTTGCGGCGCCACAGGAAATACCCTCAACGAGCTGAATAACGGTCTTCACCTGCTAGATGATAACGTGAGTTTCCCTGATGTCTCGTCCAAGAATCTTGCCCTATGTGGGTATGAAAAATCAGCTATGTTGAAACAACAGGAAGATTTGGACGGACCGCTTTAATTCTTCTAAAACAGGGACGGGGAACTTTTTTGCTGTCGGGGGTCATTTGAATGTTTGTAGTATCACCCGAGGGCCGCATTCAGGTTAAATTTATAATTGCTATCGGAAAACGAGAATGGTATCCCTTGAATTGCGTCAGCATCCATTTCCTTATGTTTAGAACACAACGCAAGTTTTAACTTAAGATTGATTCTCCGTAAGTTTCCACGACCTTAAATAATTACAGGCAGACTTAAACATACTTAAGTTGAGTTTTTCTCAGTTCTAAGCTTGTTTTGTCATCTGAATTAAATGATTACTTGTTCTCTTCAGGTCAAAGCAGCCTACCAGCAAGCCATCCAAAATATGAATTCCTACCAACAAGTCAAATTTCAATGGTCGAACAAGGTGTACATCCAGAATGGACAACAATTTAACCCCTACTTCCAGTCCAACGCCAATCAAATTTTCGGCGCCGAAGTGGGAAACATCGATTTCTCCAATGGCGATCAGGCAGCTGACCAGATAAACTATTGGGTAAGATGAACAAGCTAATGTAATAGAAAACAGATTATAACATTACATTATTATTTATATTTCCACTAGATATCTGAGTAGGTTGGAAAAAATTGCCACCCTGTTAACAAGCCCGTCTACCATTACCCTAATTTTGATTTCGGTTGACCGGTTCCTATCGAATTTATAAAATGGTCACTCACACTCAAAATGGGCGAAGCTGAATCAAAGCCACCAACCTGCAGGTGGTTTTTAACTGCTAGTAATTAACTAATGTTTTGACAGTTCTACCATTTTACAACTATCAAACAATGGAGTTTGTATTCTGGTGATGATATAGATCCACTGGCTCTGCAGCACAGCCAGGATTGCTCTATCAGTTGTCAAGTAAATAAAAAGCCATTTGTTACAATGATCAAATTGTAAAGTCTTCTGGTCTCTGTTTAGGTTGGAGACAAGACCCAGAATACAATCAAGAACCTTGTGAACGGCGGCGATTTTGCCAATACCATTACAGCACTTGTCAATGCCATGCACTTCCAGGTTGGTAAACTCACATGATTTATAGCAGGTAATATCTGTTAATAGCAACAAAGAAGCCATTTGTTCACAGTTGATGTTGGCATCATGAGTTGGCTCGTAAGTAGAACGAGCTACCACCATCTGTTTTCCTTCCTTCATATAATACGGACATCTTCTAAACCCGCAATTAATAAATCCCTACCCTAGCTTCACACAAATGATGGACTGGAGGGGAAAGGAAGGAGAAGAAGTTCTGGGAAGAAAACAGGTAAGAGTTGTAGGAACAATCTGGAGGTCAATGTATCCAGGAGGGGTCGGATCTATAATTTCTCCCATTGTTGTGCGGCGATGGGTCGAGAGAGTCCGGCTGGAGAGTTGACACACACTGACCCCAATATTTCCACTCATCCCTGATACCCTTTTCCCCACAGCATACCAAAGAAGACATAGGCCACTAGGGAAATTATCATTTTCCTCAGGGCCTCCTGTGAGGAGCTAATGTAAAAAAAAAAAATTGACTCTTTTAACGTTAAAAAACATAAACCCATCACTGTGCACTGAACGGAGCGACCGGCACCGATACCAAGCACTCCATTGGATAAATTGAACGACAGTCTCCTCACGCCCTTTCCTACTTCCCGCCACAAAACTATATTTTACATTCATTTTGCGAGGATCGTAGACTCTGTTTATGTATTTCAGTGGCTGGTTATGTGTAGGTGAGGCAAACTGGTTTTAGAATCATTTGAATAAAATCGTAATAATGAGACAAAAAGTTTAAAAATTGTGGCAATTGACAAATATGTAATGTGTTTGTATCTCAGGGCGCCTGGGATAAGCCGTTCGACCCGAAAAACACCGCAAAACAGGATTTCCATGTCAACGGCACTACTAAACAGGTTGACACGATGCATCAGCAATACGATACCAAGTACGGGGAAAATGCTGAATTAGACGCAAAGGTAATGTAACATTTTTTAATAATTAATAATCACGGCCTCCGTGGGAGAGAGATAAAAAGAGAGAATGTTATTTAGTCCGATTTAACTCTAGAAAGAAAATCTTATTTTTACGTACGTTAAAGATAATGTTGGAGTTTTACCTACCATTAAAACTCTTATTATGTTGTCTTGCTTATCCAGAATATATAATGTGAGAGATATAGCGCATGTTTCTCGCCGTGACAGTCATATCTGCTGCTATATCTTGAATTTCCCGCCTTTTGTAACTCCCTTCAGTTGTATAATTGTCACCTTATGCAGGTAGCGTCCTGAGACGCCATTTTGATTCAAATTTGGACTCACCAAGCAGAGCTTAAGTATATTCTGGATAAGCAAGACAACATAATAAGAGTTTTAATGGTAGGTAAAACTCCAACATTATGTGTGTCGTTGCTTATCCAGAATATATAATGTGAGAAGTGTTTGTTATCGCTTGGTGACAATTCTAAAGCCAAAATTGTGACTATTACTGTATTGCTTGAAATAACTTGGTCAAAGACTAAGAGGGAATGGGGGAATTCAGCACCTCAACATTGAGACCTCTGATTTGTTTTCTGTAATATTTCTTAAAAGTATTTTCTGAACGCCAGTTTCCTCTTTCCAAAATGGTGTCTATAGGACACTCTTCCAGCCAACTTCTTGAAGCTACTGCTGATCTCAAACTCCCAGGGGAGGCATCAATCCCAGCGTCGTTCAAAATTGTTTTAATCCATCCACCAATGACAGTTCTCGAGGCTGGCCTTGCAGGCCCCAATGTGGAAACAAACAGACACTCAACACCAGCTTCATGTCTTCTGTTCTCACCCAAAGACATAAGCTCTCTCAACCAAAATATAGGATCTATGTATATTACGATCCTCTGCTTTGTAAAGCTTCCAACCAGACTGTCTATGTGTAGAGGTGTCCGTCTTAGAACCAAAAACTGGCCATAATATAATATGATCATCATTGTCAACAAGATTATCAGAAGATGTATGTAGTAGGTCAGATAATGTACTCAACTTCCTGATGCCAGAAGTAAAATAACAGAACACCTACGAGATGCTTCGAAAAGAGTCAGTTCCTTTGGAGGATTTTTACAAAGCCAAGACACCAAGTGCCCTGGATCCCAAGTAAATGCTCTAGGCTTCTTATTTGCAGAATTCCCTATACCTCTCATCACTCGCTTGACCAAGGGATGATTACTTATTCTCAAATCGCCGTTGGGGTCACACAAAACCGACACTGCAGACTTATGAAGAGCTATAGTACTGGGAGCCAAGCCTTTCTTTACTCTTAGGTATGCTAAAAACCGTGCCAGCTAAGACCCCGAAGGGTTATTAGGGTACGTATTATTAATGGCGCACCATTCCTTCCAGCTCTTCCATGCCATGTGATAGGTTGAAAGCTTAGATTTGCGCCAACCTGCATTCAACAGAGCTTTCTCTTGTTGTGACCAATCGTTCAATGCTTCACTCCACCCCCAATCTTCCACACCTGTAGTTGGAGCTTCTGGACCTGCTGAGGATGAAGTCCTGTCGATAAGTCTATCAAGTTGTCGACCAACATGGGTATTATGTGAGGTCGGTCTAGGGCTCTTCTCTTTAGGTCAGGTAACCAAAACACTTTTGGCCAATTTGGGGCCACAACCAGGTACACCCCTGATGACTTGTTCAGGTGTGCCAACACTCGTGGCATTAAGCAGGGAGGAGGAAATATCCATGCCAAGGGGAAATGCCAAGTCCTGCTGAACGCGTTGTGAAACATCGCTCTCTTGTCGTGGGGATCTATCGAGACATACTGATCCACGACGTGAGCCCTCGAGGAAGCGAATAGATCCACTACTGGACTGCCCCACTTGTGAAAAACAGCTCTTACCGCAGGAGGTGGAAGGTGACATTCTGATAATGTGATCCCTCGGGATAAATGATCCGCGAGGCCATTGTAGCGTCCCGGCAAATACTGCACTTGTAAAGAGATTCTGTGCTGGTCCAAAAGCGCTAGAATCTGAAATGTCAGATGAAGGAGACCCATCGACTTGGTACCTCCCTCGTTCCTCAAATAGACAACGACTGTCCTGTTGTCTGATTGAATGAGTAACGAAGAACTTCTCAAATTCTGAGTCACAGATGTTAAGGCATTTAAGATCGCTGTCATCTCCTTCATGTTGTAATGTCCCCCCCTCTGGCTGTCTGTCCAACAACCCGACAGAGGTACATCGTCGATCAGGGCTCCCCAGCCGTGATCCGCCGCATCCGTAGTCAGAAAATGTGTTGGGCTGGGAACATGAAGAGTTGAAACATGATCTAAGTTGATCATCCACCATTTCATTTCTGACAAGACCTCCTTCTTTATCGGAGACTTCTGCTGAGGGGTCAGCTTCAGCATTAACTGTAATTGTATCAGCCGAGTATGGAGTCGACCTCTGGGGACCACAAAGGTGGCAAAATTCTACTTTCCGAGAATACTCTGAGCTTCTTTCAGAGTCCATCTTCCTTTTGTCACGAAGCTCTGAAGTGAGTTCCAAAGACCTTGGCGTCTGTATTTGGTTAAGGACTTCTGATTCAGATGGAGGTTCCACACAATTCCTAGATATTCCACTGACTGTGCTGGCTGAAGAACACACTTTTGGAAATTTACCGACCAACCTAAGCGCTCCAACAATTGAAGGGCTTCTCGTGTTTGACTGAGGAGGACTTCTCTGGTCTGATGAGCCAGGAGAAAGTCGTCTAGGTACACAATGATTCGGATACCCCGTCTCCGAAGGATTTCTGCAATCCAATCTGTGATAGCTGCAAAGGCCTGTGGTGCACTGCTCAAGCCTTGAGGCAGGTATGTCATCTGTAAATGAAGGCCTCCGTAATACAATCTCAGAAAGCAACGGTGAGCTTTTGCGACCGGTTTGTGGAAGTAGGCCTGCGAAAGGTCTATTTTTGTCATCCAATCGTTGGCTTGAAGAAAGTGTGGGACTTTGTGATGAGATATCAGAGAAAACTTTTTCCAAGCTACATCTAAATTGAGAACTTTTAAATTGAAGATTGGCCATTTTGAAGTGTTGATAGGAAGGAGGCATTGTCGCCAGCTCTTTCGAGGGTACCATCTCTCATCATCTTTTTTATTTCGAGGGTCATTTCTGGGGTTACTTTTGTCTTGAACTTCCTTGCGGAAGCTTGGCTTGGACTTATCAACAAGGGCTTTCGGATGAATGGTATGCGGTATCCCCTTAACATACGTAAGATGGTCTCTGGAGCATCTAGGGCCTGCCATTCTCTCCAATAATCCTGTAGTTGACCCGCCCGAAATGGTTGATAGTCACCTGTTGAAGCGGCCACTGCCCCCTCGCGCCACGCTTCTGTTCCCTCCCCCTACTCCTCGTACCGGAGGAATAGTGGGGGTTCCGCCCGTGATCTGCCCGCCGGGGAAACGAGGGAAATGCCATCTTTTCATTTGGTGTCTGCTTGGGGGGAAAGGCAACAACCTCCTTAGAAGTTGAAGGGCGGTTGTGCGCCGAGTGGCTACCCTGAGGTAGGCGCACTGGATTGAAGCACTTTGTTACACCACCTGGTTTCTGCAACTGGGCGGACAGTGCTTCTTCCCCAAAAAGATGAGTGGAAGAAGGAGGAATTCTGCTGAATAGCTTCCGTTCCACTCCAGTCTTACAGCTGCCCAAAATCTTATCCCTTCTGTGCTGAATGACTTCAGCTCGCTTTCCGCACGTTATCTGCAGGATATCGTTGGAACGTTTTATAAACTCAGAGTCCTCTCCTAACAGGCTGTCCAATTGTTCCTCTAAAGCCTCACCTGACAGAGAACCTTCTGAACTACTTCCCCATTTGATAAGTTTTTGGAGGGCCTGTTGAAGGCACTCTCTCTGCTTTAATGAGGCATGCGTTACCGCAGCCAGCATCTTTTCCATGGCCGAAAATATTGGTGAAGCAGTGTCAAATGCCAGCACCTCGCAGTTTACCTCCAGCTCCTTGAAGCCTGGACAAGCTAAATATTCCTTTAAAACGGATGCGTAGGGGACATTGGCCCACTCGCCCGAGTTGAAGCGTTGGAGACTCTCCACCAAACCCAGATGTGATGCAGAAGGTTTTGGCGCTACAGACTCCTTCAGAACAGTAGAGGGACCCGGCATCTGATACTGCCTTTCAGGCCACAATGAGCAAACGCTCCCGGATGCATGCGAAGGTGTCACTATACTTGGCGTGCAGACAGTGGCTTCCTGCGTTGACCTGTCCATGACAAAATCCTGCAGGGTCTTGACCTGATGTGCTAATCTTTTAAGCAGATGTCTGTCATTCCGCTTTCGTCTTTTATTACGCCTGCGTCGCCTACTATTTTTCGACGCTGAATCGCTAGATTGCGAACTCGACGAACTGGTTGACATTGAACGGCGTCGCCTTCTTTGATCACGTCGTTTAGAGGTTACGTCATCTACTACATGCTCCTTATCTGAGGGTATTTTGACCCCCGTGCACAAAAAATAGTTTGGGTACACGACGGTAAGCGATGCAGTTTATGTTGCGTAGCAGTAATACGCCGATACGCGAATAACTGTCAATAAGAACGTTTGCACTATCACTCAGCACTAGTTAACACAAGATTACGATAATTTGCGGGTAGCAACAGATTTCTCATAGATTTGTTTTCGTTTAATTACGAATGAAAATTTCACGACTGCCGCGGCTGAAACAGACGCCAAAATTCGAATCAAAATGGCGTCTCAGGACGTTACCTGCATAAGGTGACAATTATACAACTGAAGGGAGTTACAAAAGGCGGGAAATTCAAGATATAGCAGCAGATACGACTGTCACGGCGAGAAACATGCGCGATATCTCACATTATATATTCTGGATAAGCAACGACACACATAATGATACATACATCTTAGAGACGTACCGAAGTTTAAAAGTGTATGTTTGACATATTATCATACTTACACAGTTTAAAAGGTAGTTGAAAAATTAGTTTAGGGTTTTGTTCTTTGAATAAAACCAAAATAATTATAAAAAATATACAGGGTGATCCTGGATAAAGTGCATTTTAACTTCGGGAGGTGATTTTATAAGTAAAAGAGATGAATAACCTTTTTCGAAATTCCAACGTTTAGGGGTAGTTTCGTGGTAAAAATATAAAATTAGTCAGGCTTTATTATTTTCCACTGTTAAGATGCGGGCCAATCACAACCATGCAATGTTGCCACAATCGTGCCCGGCAGGCTTTCAGCAAGTAAGATCGTACCTCACACTAAGGATTTTTAGTAGGTACGTCTGTTTGTATGTGAAAACAAAAATTCGAATATCGGAAAAAGTTGTTAATCTTTTTTACTTCTACCATCATGTAGAATCACCTCCCGAGGTTAATGGACTTTACCCCCGGACACCCCGTATTATAATTTTAAAAAAATTCAAAATTCTGTAAACCTCTTAAAAATCAACTTCAAAATATTAGGCCTTTTTTAAAATTAAAAAATAATGTTTCATTTTATGTCTAAATCGTATTTTTTATATGCTGTGTAAGTTTAAATGCTGATCAGTCGTTATACTTAAAAATAATACTTTTTTTGTTCGCTAAATCACATTTAGAACACAAAGAGTGAAATTTACACAAAAGGTAATCATATACACCATATACATATCTTTCTGGGGTTAAACGGTCTTTGTAGCTACCATAAGCACTCAGGCCATTCGTAGGCTGATATAATTACCTTTTTACCTTGACGGCTAGCTCCTGCTTGGTCCTTTCTGTATGGTCCACCAGGCAGGCACTGAGGTCCACATAGTCTCCTGGTTCCACAACGACCTCTTTGGATATCTGCGCATTCTTACGTAACATATTGTATGATGGGTTTGCAAATGACTCTTGAGATGACAGAATCCTGTTAAATTCTTTAGTAAGTTTTTATTCATATTGAGCAGTTTGTCTGGTTCGTTTCATTTAGGTTATTATCATGAAGCACTCCACTTCAATAATCTGTGCGAGACAAATCATTTAATTATGTTATTATTTAATCCACAGATCTTGGGGATGGATTTTAATGGTAACGAGATGTCAGTGATTGTCATTCTGCCCAACAAGCTCGATGGTCTTAACGACCTGGAGAAGAAGTTGGCAAACACCAATATTGAAAACATGGTTAAAAACCTTACACAACAAACTGTCGATGTATCCCTGCCCAAGTTCGAAGTCGGGAACGCTAACGTTTTTAATGATGTCCTATGCAAAGTGAGATTTTCTTTTTATTCAAATTCCTATCCACTAGATTTAATATTATTTATTATGGTGGTATATTCCAGAGTGGGATTTTGCATACTGTCTGGCAGTCAGTACACCTATTTCTTCCGTAACCATTCCTCTCCAATCCGCAGGCCTTCCCGTTCTGCTTCACTCTACTTCCACGCAGTCAGTATACCTTTTCCTTTCGTAACCATTCCTTTCCAGTCCGAAGGCCTTCCCGTACTGCGTCGATCTATGTACTTCCCCGCAGTCAGCACACCTATTCCTCCCGTAACCATTCCTCTCCAGTCCGCAGGCCTTCTCGCCCTGCTTCAATCTACTTCCACGCAGTCAGTATATCTCTTCCTTCTGACTTTCTATAATGGCAGGCAATAAAATTTACATGTCCGTGGTTCATTTTATTTCGGTATGATAATTTCTTTTGTAGGTTCTCAAGATTTTTTCTTTAAAATATTGCTATTCTTGTTTCTTAGATGTGGATTAGGCACTATGTAAACTTTCATAAGATTTCAACTAACTTATCCCTTTTTAATAGCTCGGCATTTGCTCCATGTTCAAACCCAACGCTGAACTCAATGGTATCCTGGCCGATTTTAATGCTCATTTGCATGTCACCAATGTCCACCACAATACCTATATCAATTTGCATGAGGGTGGAGTTACATCCGGTGCTGGCACTGGTAAGTTTATACTTGTGTACCTTTCTTTAATTGATACTGTTTTGGACGCCTACTTTAACATTTTACCCGCGGTTGATGCACACGTACGTGATTTGGAAAATCAAGCCCTTCACAGCTTCGCTGATGCATACGTGACTGGCGACCTAACGTCATACGTGACTGACGACCCAACGTCATACATGACTGACACCCAACGTCATTGACATTAATGATATTCGTTTCACGCGTGTCGTTTGAAATCGACAGAAGATGCTAGAATGACGACGTCACATACGATCTCTCGCTTGGGGCTAGTATAGTAAACAAAATGTATCTCGTGGTGATAAAACTATTAAAATAAAGTACTTTTTGTAATTATTTTTTGATTATAAGTAAAATAATTATGTAATTTTTTTTTAATATATTACTTTGTAAGACCGTAAATAAATAAACAAACTGATAATATATTTTCGACACAAAACAAGGGCGCGGATATTTTTTTAACGATTTTATTTGAACTAATATTAAAATTATGAAAAGTAGCTTTCCCAAATCATTTATTGATTTATTTTACTGCATGATTATATGATTTGAAATAAGTGTTGTAAAATACAAAATTTTGTTTGAAAATTTAACAAATCTGCCAACGATCTACGGTAAAACCTTATTGTACTAAAAATAAACATATTTTCTCAAAATTTAAAACATGGCTTTACTAGACAAAAGAAAAGTCTTTTGAAATCAATTTTTAATTTTTGTGGAAAAGAGTCAATATGTCTAAAATTTTTATTTAAATATTCCAAATATAGACATATTACCGGTTTTGTCTGATTATTCCTTCTTTAACCAAATAAAATTTATTTGCGCATGCCGGGTTCAAACCCGCGATCTTCGGATTGTGAGTCGAGAGTGTTACCTCGGGACCATGGAGGCCACAGAGGAGTATTTTATAGTTTATACATTTCACCTTCAACTAATTCATTTCTTAACTTTTTACTATAAAGTTTTACTTTAAACTTTAAACTTAATATTTTTTACATTTTACTTTTTACTTTACACTAATACTGTTACATTCTTTATATTGTTGTCCTATTCATATATTAATTTAATTATGTTAATGGCACACGTTGTGTCATGTATATGGAAATAAATAAAATCTAACCAATCAACTGGACGATCAATATATTCAAAAGAAATTTAATTAACTTAGGCACTTTTATATTTAATTGCATATAAATTACAAATAGCGGGCACACTACGCGGAAGATCGGTCGTTCCGTCGCGTACAATCGGTCGCTCCGTGGCGGACCGCCGACTCTCGCGTCTGCTCCGTCCTCCGCGCACCGATCTTCCGTCAATATTTATGTTCAATATTTATCTTACCTTTATGTAGCGGTCAGCCTTTCTTCGGGAGATATAGCCGTTCTAAGTTTTGTATATTGCTTGGTAATATAGTCCTTCGTTAAATTCAGTAATACATCAAATGATTGTATGGACATTCGATAATATTCGAATGCTTTATCTGGATAATGTCTTAGTTGCATATACAAGGTATGATTGCCCAATTTCTAGTCGAAGAGTATTCATAAATACAAATATTGGGTTTATCCCATAGGATGAACCAATATTTACGCTTTCTTTTTCTTTCTTCTTCTAATGCCTCATAAATAGCTACCACTTCTATCGGATCCATTATGACCACACCGTATAAGCGTTGGCAGTGACTTGGCGGAAATTACGCGACGGAATTTCCGTCAAGTGTGGCGCTGGCCAAAGGGTTTCTACTCAGAGTTCGTCAGATAGGAAATAATTACAAGAGGGGTAAGTGGGGGGGGGAGGTTGGGGAGTTTGAAATTTGGGAAGGTCAGTGTGTCAGGGTTTATTCAGAGGTAAGAGTTTATTTGGATTCTGTTTTGATACATGTGTTTTTTTTATTCCAGGGGAGGTAGTGTCACAAACTAATCATCATTCAAAGAGGTCTGCCCCACATCAGTTCCAAGCTGATCATCCATACTTCTTCGCAGGGATCAATAAAGATTATCAAATGGTCTTCTCTGGGCATTTCACCGGATCAAATAATAATTAAGCGTGAGTAGTAATATTGCCTTATTATTGCTAAACACACATATTTCATCTTCTTAAATTGTTCATAATTTCCAACATATTTTTTCATATTATTAAAGTTAGAGGAGTGGCAAGTTTTTACTTTCCATGTCGATAATGGATATTTGAAATGCTGTAAAAGAAAAAATGTTATTTGTGCTGGAGAGCGAAAAGAAAGTTTTTTTTATTTAAAAAAAAACTTGTTTCTCCTGTTTTTGTACATCGATAATTGTGGTGTATCGTAAAAGCTTCCGCCTTGTAGAGACAGATGGCGGTGATATCAGCTTGATGGCAGGCAGCGTTGTGCTTAAGTTCTCCGGCAGGGGATCAGGGAAGCTGAGAGGGTGTGTTTGAGTTATCACTCGCTAGAACCATTATAGCTAGCTTCTAGTTAGGTAGACTACTGCAGTCCCAATTGTATACGCGAAGTATAAATAATTCCAGATAACAACAAGAATCAATTTATTCCTACCAAGTAATCTCCATCCAAGTATTTGGAGAGTCTGTTAGTGTGTCCTCTAAAATAACAGAACACTACAATAATTATGAATTTTTATTACGAAACCAGCTGGTACCCGGCATAACATTATGTATAGAAACACTATTTTGCTGAAATGCAAATTTCTGAATGAGTCAATCCATCGATTACTTTCAGAGATTTGCGGACACAAACATACAGAACCTAAATTTGAATATACATAGCCACAAGAGTTAAGAATGATCACAGATTCAGCGGAATTTAGAGCTAAACTTAAAACGCATCTTTTCAGACAGTCGTATCCATAAGTTTAAAAAATAAATAAAACCTTTCACCCTCGCTTTCACGGCTCGCAACAGTGTAAATTACTAAGTGTGTAAAAATAAAAATAAAGCAAATTCTTAAAATTCTCCAGACTTTCAAAATAAACATTAACTCAACTTTGCCATTAATCTTCTTATAAATAAAAATGTAAAACCAACAGTGATGAGTGTAGCAAGGGTAAAGTCATGCAATGTCCAGTGTTTTGAATATAATATCCTCCATGCGCAAATTCGTATCTTCCCCAAGCATAAACTTTTTAATAAAGTGTGTTTTATCGGAAGTGTCCTGCAGGTAAGTATGTTTCTGTATCTGTTTGTAAATAATAAAATTAGATAGAGCCTAAGATTAATGATAAATTGTAAAGCGCCCTTGAGGTGATTTTTCACAAAAACGGCGCTCTATAAATTGTCCAATTATTATTATTATTATTATAGATAACTTTGAATAGAACTTTTATAATACTTAAATTTTTTTTTGTAAATTTATTTAATAATAATAATAATAATAATAATTTGTAGAGCGCCGTTTTTGTGAAAAATCACCTCAAGGGCGCCTCACCTTTAGTAACAGAATGAAATGCAAAAGAGAAATATAGAAATGTAGGGCGCATAACACGAACATGTTTGTGTCCCAACTGTGTAGAATAATCAAAGATATTGAAATATAAGTAGATGTACTATCTGCTGTTTTTACTATGTGGGACTGCGCTTCCGGGTGTCGCCGATATTGTTTGCCAATTAACAAATAAACTAAAAGAACAAATAATTAACGAATAAACCAAACGAACGTTAAACTAAATGAACGAATTCTTTCCTTATTCAAAATATATTGTTAACCAATATTAATGCACATTTTCAAAAAATCAACGAAATGAACAAATTCTTTTTGTATGAAAACTACGCTAATTAGCGCATAGGCCGGCGACAGTTGCGCGGACACCTTAGCATATCTCTTCTGTATTTGAATATCTTTGAGAATAATAATTTTTTTTTTCATTATTTCATGATCTCTTAAACCCAAAGAATGTTACTATTACTTCTAAAATAATTTATTTTTTAATTTTCTTATTTATTCCTGTTTTATTTCTATGTCGTATTTTTTACGAATGTTTAGTAACAACGTCACTCGTAGGATAGTTAGTAATCTAATGTTAAAGTGATGAAAAAAAAAAAAAATGACTTTTCAAGGAAATGAGTCGTTCAATTTCTAAATCCGCTATATCAACTTTAACTGATTTGGAGAAAACCGCAAAAAACTGTCACATCTCTAGCTTAAATAAAAAATTGCATTTTTTATTTTTATAAAATGAATTGGAGATACACATTCGAAAAGTGTTCCTTTTTCAATGTATGTCTAGATATATTTAAGTAATTTGGATAAATAAAATGGATATAGCGGATTTTGATACTCACTTCATGATTTGTATGGAACATAGAGGGTTTTGAAACTCAACTGACCTGAGGGGCGTGTTTCTACACCCACCATCTTGGCAAAATAACTGCTCGTGATTGGTTGAATTCCGATACAGCGGGTTTTGATAGTAACTTCTTAAATGATATAGCGGGTTTTGTTTCTTCTCACTCGCAGTTTTAACATGTTTTTTGGTTGTGATAAGGGAGATTTTAACCCTCAATTTTAGGTTAGTCTTGTTCCTCGCAAAAATGTGAACAAGATGTCATACTCAGATCATTTCGTCAAAAAATCGGATGTAGCGGGTTTTGAAATTATAGGACTCAAATGTTAAGTTGACTTGGTTCTGAGTTGGCATGGAACCCTAATAAGTGTGTCATCGTCTCCAGCTATTGTGTTTTCACAGTGTTTTTTATGCATTACAAAGCAGTTGTCCTAAATACACTTTTAACTTTTCCAGGACGAACAGTTTCCACCACTATTATTTCCACACCAGATCTCACACGAACCGGATCTGATCACCTTTCATCTGCGCAATCAGAAATGGACAATCGGACATCCCTTTCGTGGGGAGAATTACAAACTTTTCTTTTTCCTTTTATTCAGCGCTGAAATGTAATTACTTTCAATAAAATGCATATATGAAAACAAATACTTGTATATCTAATTTCTTGTAATTTGTCGGACCTAATCTAAACAATTGAAAGTCGGATACGGGGAGGTAAGTTGGGCTTACAATTAAATTTATCAACAAGCCGATAATAGTGAAGATAACTCCAAAAAACTCAAACTCATCTATGGTTACGGCAAACCATCGAGGTTGCCGCACCAAACTCAGAGTTACAAATTACTCCGAAAGGTTGATATATTTCTTCTTACTGAAACCTGGCTTGACCCCGATGTTCATACCGAGGAACTTGGATTTTCATCATGCCTTGACTGAAATCAAGCCTCTAGCACTAGTAGTTGAGGAGGAGGAATTCTCATATCGGTTACAAAATTATTGCCATCCACTCGATTACTTTTCGTTTTAACTAAAAACTAAATCAGGTAAAATTCTTTGTATTTCTTGGGCATTAACTGTGTAACAATTTCTAGACATTTTGTTCTCCAACTGCTCCCGTATGGAGCCAGTGAGACTATGGCATCTCTAATTAGGGTATGTTGTGAGGCTGAAGGTAGTAAGGGGAAGGAGATGGGGAAGAGGAAGGTGGGGAAGTACCTGGCTATTCAGATCTGGTGATTTTTTATTACAGTAGTTGGCGACCATGAACTTAAGAGCTTTTAACCAGCCAGCGGCCGAAAATCCACATTTCGCCGAAAGTTGTTCTTACGATCGTGCAGGGCGGTTACAATGAGAAAGATTAATTATTCTCCTTACCAGCTTTTTAAAATTATAACTCAATATCGATTTTATTTCATTCCAAATTTGCTTTAAGTTATACCTCTACATCCAAAAATGCTGAAAGGCTTGATGATAAAACTATTAAAATAATGTACTTTTTGTAATTATTGTTTGATTATAAGTATTTATCATTTTTCAATAATGTCTAAGTTAAATAAGAATGTTAAAAAAATCTGAAATATATTAGTTTATAAGTGCGCAAATAAATACACAAATGGTCAAGAAACACATGTATGTATATATTTTTTAATGATTTTATATAAACTAAAATAAAAATTCTAAAACATGCGATACCTAGATAATGCATTGATTTATTTTACTGCATGATTATGTGATTTGAAATGGGTGCAGTATAATACAAAATCTTTTTTGAAAATTTAACAAATCTGCCAACGACCTATGGTATAACCTTATTATACTAAAAATAAACATTTTTTCTCAAAATTTAAAACATGCTTATGCTAGATAAAAGAACAATCTTTCGAAACCCATTTATAATTTTTGGTGGGAAAGAGTCAATACGTCTAAAATCTGATTTTAAAATGACATATTTCTGGTTTTCTCTGGTAATACCCTCTTAAAACATTTTTTTTAAATACTACTCTATCGCCTACCTTCAACTCGACAAGTTCCGAAACTTTTTGTCAAAATATTTTTTAATTCTGTTTTGACGATCCTAAAAATTGATTTTCATATTCTTTAAAACAGTGGTGCCCAACCGGTAGCTCGCGGGCACCTGGTAGCTCGCGGCCTGTTTTCTAGGCACCCGCGAACAATATTGGTGAAATAAATTAAATAAGCAATAACTAAATGACGGAGTTATAATAAAAGAAGCTATGTTAGGCATGGCCGAATCTTTGTTTCATGATTTTAAAAACAAAAACGACATAGTTTCAGCAATAAAACAAGTGCCGTTATCGAGGAACACGGTAACACGACGAGTTGATGAAATAGCAAATGACGTCTTTGACCAGATGAAAAATGACTTGGCAAAGTGCAAGTTTTTTGCATGGCAAATGGACGAGTCGACGGATATTACTGACTCGCCACAGCTTTTGGTGTTCATCAAAATGATCTTTTCTGACTTTTCTGTTAAAGAAGCATTGTTCGCTAATTTGACGTTGGTAACTTATACACGAGGTCAAGACATATATGATGCAATAAAAAAGATCATCACTAAACAGAACATACCAATTCAGAAACTGGTAGCCATGACTACCGATGGAGCGCCTGCTATGATCGGCAGAAATGTTGGATTTATTGGTCTGTGTGAAAAGGATGAAGATTTTCCTAAATTTAATTCCTATCACTATGTTATACACCAGGAAAATTTGATTGCCAAAAAACTTAACCTTGGCCATGTTATGAGCGTAGTAGTACGAATTGTGAATTTCATACGTGGACGAGCGTTGAACCATCGTCTTTTCAAAAATTTGCTTGATGAATTGGACAGTGAACATGGTGATTTGATCTACTTCGCTGAAGTAAGGTGGCTCAGTCGTGGTAAAGTGCTGACAAGATTTGTTGGTTTGATGACAGAAATCAAAATATTTTTGCAATCTAAAGATAGCTATGAAGCAAAACTCGATGATAAAGTATGGCTGGCCGACTTGGCATTTCTAACTGATGTAACTGCGAAACTAAATAAACTCAACGAAACACTAGAAAAGAAAAACACATATCAGACATGATGAGTGCAATTTTAGCTTTCATAAAAAAAATCGATCTATGGAAGAAGCTGTTAAAGGAGAAAAATTTTCTACATTTTCCTTCGTTTACTCTCCTTTTGGACTCTGAATATATTGCGGAGTATAACCCAGCTAAACATTTGGAGTTGTTTCACCAGTTACAATCGGAATTCGAAAGGCCTTTTGACAACATTTTCTGGAACCTTTGTTTATTTTTGTCAAAAATCCATTTATCGAAAGCGATGTTTCACAACTAGCTTCGTTGATGGAAACCCATTGCTTCGTTAATAAAGCGGAAGCTGAATTAGAAATTATTACGCTTCGCAGTGATATCATCCTTAAAAGCACAGACAATAAAAGCGACGAAGTTTTCAAGCTCATGGACCCTGTTAAATACAAAAACGTACTTAACTGTGCTCTCATCGTTAACCTTCCCCATACTAAGCATCCAAAAATTCCGTGTGCACCGAACCGGGGGATCGCAAGCCCCCGCTCGTATTTGTACAAATCGCAAAATATTATGTGTTCTAAGTGACGTCATGTCAACCATCTGGCTTGATGCGGAATGTGACCGGAGCTGTAATAGCCACTGAAGCCCTAGCTAGTCAGCGCTTTCTAAACAGTGGGATATATTTTTAAATAAAAATAATTTGTAAACATTGCAGTTTTGACTGTTCTTTATATTTTATTTAAACTTACAAGTATTTCGATAAATTTAAAAAGAAAGTATTGTTAATAAAATTAATATACATAACAACGATAATTTATTTACATAGATAGGTAACTTTTGCAAATATTCTTTAAAAAAATTATTTCACATTCAGAGATTTCAGCTTTCCTGTATACTTGTGAACTTGTCAAATGAAAATGTATAAATATATTTATGAGACTTAGAAATTAGGTACATTCCTAGACCAGAAACATTGTAATATAATTGTAAATATAATTGTAAACATTGCATAATAATATGCACATTGTTATGTTCAATAAAAAAAAAAACACGCAAAAGTCTATTATACTATCTCCATTCTTTGTTTTTTTTACATGAGCTCCACACAGGAGGCCCAGAGGAAAATAATTTCCCTCAGGGCCTATGTCATCTTTGGGGATGCTGTGTGGATGTTTTTTTTAAAGGAAAGGAAGGAGAGGAGAGTTCTGGGAAGGAAAAGGGTTTAAGGGGTGGGTAGGAATATGGGGTTCAGTGTGTCCAGGTCATCCACCTCCAAGACCTAGACAAACCTCACCCCATGGACCCGGGCACTCCTGCTAAATCACCAAACGTAGCGAACCACTTGGGGTGACCTGTGGCAGAGGTGTTGGTTATCCAATAAAGGTTCCCGGGGCGGCGGTACCTATTCCCGCCTCCCAAATTCTGAAGGAAGCCGAAATCGACACACTATTTGGAGCGGTAAAGTGCTCCCATGAAAAAACGATCAATAAAAAAGTAGATTAAAATGTATTAAAATTAAAACAAAATAATAATGATGTAAATATGTGAAGTGTAAGTTTCAATTCATGTAATCTTTAAAAAGCTTGTCCCCTTTTAATATGCAATGTTGTACTCGGGTAGTAAAAGGAATAGACTTTTAAAGGATTGTTAAGACTAATATAATTTGAACTAAATTATGTCAGGGCGTCATTGGTTCTCTGCAATATTGAATATTTATGATTTATTTGGTTTTATTGTCGGTGTTGCGGCTTTGTTTCATTTTTTCATCATTCCTTCGATTCTTTCTTTCTAGGGGATGGTAAGCATTGCATTTGGTTTACTAAATACTATGGGTTTTGTTACATTTTTATATAATACTATTGTTTTCATACTTATTTTTAGCAGTTGATTAGTAAGGTTTTTCCTAATACCCTCCGGATTATTTTCAAAGTGTATATTATAGGTGTTTTGTCTTTTACAGTGCACTAACATTGTTTTTTTGTTAAAATATTTTATTATTCAAACTATAAAAGGTACATAAGACCTAAACAAACCTCACCCCATGAACCCGGCACCCCTGCTAAGCCACCAAAAGTAGAGAACCTTACTACTTGGGGTGACCTACGGCAGGGGTGTTGGTTATCCAATAAATGGTTCCCGGGCTGCGGTACCCATACCCGCCTGCCAAATTTTTTACCCATCCCAAATTTTAAGTAATACGACTAAGAAAGCTTTAAAGGAGCGTACCTACAGATAATATTTTTATGTACAAAAAAACATTATCATAAATAATAGTATCGGAAACGTAACAAACGTTTAACATCCTCTGCATAAATATACCAAACCACCCACATCCTCAGAAACTAAACACGTGTTTTCTGAAAAAGGTCGAAACTGACCGAGACTGTTGAAAGATAATTGCAGCGCAGGTATAACTGGCAGAATGTACAAACAGTATAACTGTCTCGCTCCTTCACATATGTATTACGGGCTGTCCCGGGTGGCCATCCGGGTAAGTTAGACTGAAAAAAAAACATGACTCGAGAACGTAAAGTAAGGACAAAAATAATGGTATTGAAATGCTAGCGGGCACCGCGATTTGCACTAATATTTACCCAAAACATTTTTTTTATCTTATGTGCTTTGAATATTGAAAAACAAAAAATGGCAAAAAAATGTTGGTATTTTCTCAAGGATTACAAAAAATATGAATGAAATTGTATAACTAATTAAAGAGATATCGCAAAAAAGGAGAATCTTGGGGATCTTGTAGTCCCCGGTCCGGGCTGGCTGGGTTAACATAATAAATAAAAAGTAGAGTATAATATAATATAATATAATATAATGTAGTTTCCTTTATATCATTTATATTTTTTTATGAACTCTGCGGTGCCCGCGTGGCGTATCGGGATTTTCAAAGTAGCCCTTGGAGCAATACCAGTTGGGCACCACTGCTTTAAAACGTACAACTTTAGGTCTCACCTGACTTGATGTTACTAGCAGATTACGTCTAAGTTGAAAATAATTTTTTGGACTATTTCTGTAATGCAGAGTCTGTCAAAGAAGAGTAGAAAATATAAAAATTGAACTACAAAATTTGTAGGCTGGCAACACCAATTTACCTGTCAAATTTTATTTTAAAGTGCAATGACACTGAAAATACAGAACACTGTATACACATCTAAAAATACATTTTTTTGTTCTTAAAAACAAAAAAAATCGAAGAAGCACTTTTGTTAAGTTTAAAATTGTGTTTTACAAAGTGATTGTCTTTCATTTAATTTAACAATAGGTAGAAAGGAAGAATCATTAATGGTGAGTGTTAGGGGGCATACATTAATTACGTGAGCTCAAAAGAGGGGGGTTACACTACTTTTTGATCTAAATGAGTTAAATATATTCAGATACAAAATTAGAGAGATAACCTAAAGCCTAGACAACTCTAGCTAGGAACAGCTAATATTAAATAAATGTGAGCAATTTCTAAAACGTGCTTTATATTTTATTACAATATCGTTATTCTTCAATATGTTGTTACGATCCACCCTACAAGCTTTTGCCCGCTTTCCCCTTGCAAGGATTACCTCCTCTTGATCCCGTCGTAGGAAACACCTAGCTAGGCCCTGTTGTTGATTTGTGATTACTAATTATGTTGTTGTTAGATGTTGTAATTGTGTACACCCGTCAATACAGATATGATTTCACCTAGCCACCTCTTTCATTTGACGGATCACGTGGGCGAGTTTTGGCAATTACCTATGTAACATTTACCCCCCCCCATAGCTACCTACGACCTTGATGAGGAGAGTTTTCCCGCCTGCTGACAGCATGAGCTAGCTGAGAGCAAGAAGGTAGGTGGTTCCCCCCTCCACGGGACCGCTCACAATGTTTACACAAAATGGCAAAGATATAATAATAAAATACCCTCAAGCAATTCTAATTTTGAGATCAGTGGAATGAAAAAAATGTTTTTTTCACTTTTATGCCTTTTAAATTTTTAATAAAAATGTAGGTTACACAGGCTTCAGATTACCACCATGATTATATTTTTGGTATTGCCATTTGAACAACTGTGGCGCTCTCCTATGTTTTCTACTCTTATTTGACAAACTGTAACGTAGCTAGATACAGATCAGTTTTGGATTCAAGGCATTTTCTTAAAATATTCTTAACTATTTATACTGAACTCTCAGCTTGACCATTTGAGTTTGGACGGGTTGAGATATGTTAAATATCCTACTCATATAAAAGGTGTTTAAAAATGGCTGATTAGAATAGTGGTCCATTATCACTTACAACTTACAAGCGTTAACGGTATCCCATGATGTGAAAATATTGCTTTTAAAGTGTGTGACGACAGTTTCCGCTTTATAATTGTACAACAATGAATTTTCTATGTATTTTAAATCTATGAATAATAATCCGTAACAATGAGATAATTTGTGTTATTGAAATGCATTAAATCTACACCCACTTTTTCCCAGGGAAAATTAGTGATACCATGCGGCAACAGAGGTTGTGACGGATTATTCGGTTTAAATTTAGTACAAATCTGACATTGATCGACAACATTTTGAATATCAGAGTCAATATTCGGCAAAAAAATCATATTTCTGACTAGGCTTTTTGCTTTCGACATACCTAAGTAACCTTTATGTATATCTTTTAAAATTTCCGGACGTAAAATTAATGGTATAATAACCTAAAAAATCGACCACAAGTCGTAAAAATAAATCAGATTAATAGCGATAAAGAAATATCAGACTTTGAAATCCCTCAAGGTACAGTAATCGGACCAATCCTTTTCACCATATATGTTAATGACATTTTTTTTCAACCACTACATGGCCAAATTACTTCATACGCCGATGATACGGTACTAATAATTAGCGATAAAACTTGGGAAAAAGTAACATTTAAAGCCACCGAAGACATAAATATTTTAAAGAATTTCTTCGACGTAAATTTACTATCACTAAATGGTGATAAAACATTTGTAATTCCATTTGCAATACACAAAAATGATACCCCTAAAAACATTGACATCATCATCCATGATAATTCCAAAACACATAGTAAAAATTATTGTATCCAAAACTGCACAATATTAAAAACAACAAACACAATCAAATATTTAGGAGTCATTATCGATAAAAATTTGAAATGGAAGGAACAAATTTGTCAAGTTGTAAAAAAAATTTGAAAATTGATCTATATATTTTTAAGAATCAGAAATTTTTTATCTGTAAAAAACTTATATCTAATATATTACGCTTTGGTTCAATCAACTTTACAATATGCTATCACTAGCTGGGGATCCGCATACAAAACTAATCTTTGCCCAATTGAAGTTGTGCAGAGGCTAATAATTAAAATCATATTAAAAAAAACCTTCTGACTACCCAACGGATCAATTATTTAAGGAATTCCAAGTACCATCTTTCAAAGATCTATACAATAGAAATGCATTGATTCAAATTATAAAAGAAAAAGAAAAGTATCAATTTATAACTGAAAACCATACTAGACATAAATATATTTTTTCATGCCCAAAATTAAACACTTCCTTTGCACAAAATTATTATACTTATCAAGGAAGACTTATTTTCAACCGATTACCGGATGAAATTAGAAAAATTAATGATAAAATCCAATTAATAAACACTGAAAAAAATATTTTAAAGATAATTTAAAAAAAAAAAAAACAGTTTCCGACTAATCTAATCTCAAGAATAACTACTTAAAACTCAGTTTCCAAGTGATACTCCATTCTTCAAATAAGTTAAATTTTGTATTGTTTTTAGCAACTAATTACAATAATTCTAGACACATTATCCAAACAGTAAAATTGTTTTGATAGTAGATAAATACTTATAATTACATATCACCGAACTTACAACTTATTGTTTTTTACATTCACATTGTAATTTAAGAACTTAAATATAGCATTAACACTACTCTTCCAGACACAAGCTAACGCTTCCATGGAAGAGTGGTATTAACATATTTGAATATGAATATGTAAGCAAATTAATACATCATCTAAATGTACATTATATATGCTAAAAAATAATAAAAAAAAAAAAAAAAAAAAAAAGAAAGTGATTTCTTAAAAAGTGTGATCAATGGTTTGTGATATGTTTCGACATGGACAGTGTAACAATTGATATAATTATGGAATTTTTGACACCCGAATAAAATGGCATATAATTCCTTCTCTATTTGTGCATAATTTTGCTGACTGGACGTTAATGTTTTTGATGCATAAGCAATCGGTTTTGCAAAATAACTGCGGCCACTGCGCTCTGTGAAGAATCTACAAACAAATTTTGCGGTTTTTTTTTATATTAAAGTTAATAAGTACTGGAGACAAACTAATAATTTTCTTTAAATTGACAAAGGATTGATCGTGGTTGGCAAACCTCAACCAACTGATGTCTTTTTGTAGCAAAATTCCCCGACTTGAGCAAATTAATTTTATTTGATTAATTTGTGTTATTCCACAATTAAATCATTTAAATAATATAAAGTGCATTTGCTGCACGTTCCAGAGTGGAAGATACTATTAGTATCGCCCTGGTGTAAGACCACCATTCAGAATTGAAACTTTGCTTGAAATGCATTTAGCCGTGTTTCGTTACCAGCTCTGAATAGCCAGGTACTTCCCCACCTTCCTCTTCCCCACCTTCTTCCCCTCCCCACTACCTTCAGCCTCACAACATTCTCCAATTGGGTATGCCATAGTCTACCTGGCTCCAGACGGGAGCAGCTGAGACTCTTGTGAGGTATTCATATTATAATTCAAAAAAATGCTGACTAATCGCCAACTAAAAATATGGCTGGATGGTCGACTTTCCCGATTACTTTGTTTAGGTTACTTAGGTTTATAACTTAGGTTTCGACGACAATGTGGTTTCTGTAAACTGTGATGTTGGATCCAGGAGGAATGAAGCCATATCCCAAAAGAATTTTACCTGACATTTTGTTTTGAAGTACATTTGTTACCAACTTTAATTTTAAATTTTTTTGCGACCGGTTTCGACATATCCGTTTCATTCACGAAAAAACTTAAAACTAACTTCAAAATTCTATACAAGTACAAAATTTAATTAGGTGGGGATAGTCGGAGGGGTGATTTTGAGAGAGGGGGAGAACGGTGGGAGGAGTCAACAAAAACAACAGTGTTAATTTTATGTTTGCTCGTGAATGACACGGATGTGTCGAAACCAGTCGCAAAAAAATTAAAAATTAAAGTCACAAATGAATACTGAAAATTAAAACTCTTCAAAACAAAATGTCTAGTAATTGTTACCTAGTTAATGCCCAAGAAATACAAAGAATTTTATCTGATTTTTTTTTATTTTTTTATACAGTGAATACCGCACAAGAATCTCAACTGCTCCCGTCTGGAGCCAGTGAGACTATGGCATTCCCAATTGGGGTATGTTGTGAGGCTGAAAGTAGTGGGGAGGGGAAGGAGGTGGGGAAGAGGAAGGTTGGGAAGTACCTGGCTATTCAGATCTGGTCACCAAACACGGCTAAAGCCATTTTCAAGCAACGTTTCAATTCTGAATGGTGGTCTTACACCAGGGCGATACTGAGAGTATCTTCCACTCTGGAACATGCCGCAAATATTGTATATATTATTTTAAATGAATTAATTGTGAAATAACACAAATTAATCAAATAAAATTTATTTGCGCATGCCGGGTTCGAACCCGCGACCTCCGGATTGTGAGTCAAGAGTCTTACCCACTGGACTACGGAGGTCGTCAAATTTAGTTTTTAGTTAAAACGAAAAGTAATCCGAGTGGATGGCAATGATTTTGTAACCGAAATGAGAATTCCTCCTCCTCTACTTAGTAGTGCTAGAGGCTTGATTTCAGTCAAGGAAAATCCAAGTTCCTCGGTATGAACATCGGGGTCAAGCCAGGTAAGAAGAAATACATCAACCTTTCGGAGTAATTTGTAACTCTGAGTCTGGTGCGGCAACCTCGGTGGTCTGCCGTATCCATAGATGAGTTTGAGTTTTTTGGAGTTATCTTCACTATTATCGGCTTGTTGATAAATTTGATCGTTAACCCAACTTACCTACCCGTATCCGACTTTCAATTGTTTGGCTTAGGTTCGACAAGTTACAAGAAATTAGATTTACATTTATTTGTTTTCAAGTATACATTTTATTAAAAGTAATTACATTTCAGCTGAATAAAAGGAAAAAGAAAAGTTTGTAATTCTCCCCACGAAAGGGATGTCCGATTGTCCATTACTGATCGCGCAGATGAAAGGTGATCAGATCCGGTTCGTGTGAGATCTGGTGTGGAAATAGTAGCGTTAATGGTGGAAACTGTTCATCCTGGAAAAGAAAAAAGTGTATTTAGGACAACTGCTTTGTGATGCATCAAAAACACTGTGGAAACACAATAGCTGGAGACGGTGACACACTTATTAGGGTTCCACGCTAACTCAGAATCAAGTGAACATAACACTTCTTTGAAAAGTAATTTTTTACATATTTTTTCATCACTTTAAACCTAGATTAAAAAAAAATCCCACGAGTGACGTTGGAACTAAATATTTGTAAAAAATACGACATAGAAATAAAACGGGGATAAATAGATAATTAAAAAATATATTGCTTTAGAAGTAAAATTAACATTCTTTGGGTTTAAGAAATCACGTAATGAAAAAAATAATATTATTCCACACAGTTGGGACACAAACATGTTCGTGTTATTCGCCCTACATTTTTATCTTTTTCTTTTGCATTTCTTGTAAAAGTTTGTTGTCATTTTTCGGTCTCCCTTAACGAGTCTTTCCCGATCCGGCCAAGTATGCAAACACATCCGCCGCCAGGACTTCAAACCTCACCCCATGAACCAGCATCACCAAACGTAGCGAACCGCTAGGAGCGACCTACGGCAGGGATGTTAGTTATTCAATAAATGGTTTCAGAAGCGGAGGTACCCATACCCGCCTCGAAAACATCTAATTCCAGGTTTTTTAGAAATTTGAAGTGCTGTATAGAAAAACAAATCCAAAAATTTGTTATATGTGTAATTTTTCTCTGTTTTTTTTCTTTTGTTCTACATTGTCCAAATATTTCTAGGAAAATAAGTGTATCTTTTACGACATGCATTTTAAGAGGTTTTTTTTCTGAATAATTAAAAAAAAATAATATTACAAAAAATATTTACAAAAATTCTGAAAATTCTTTTCAATGTTATTTTATAATAAAATTCATAATTATCGGTGTACAAAAACAAGGATTATGTTTTTTTTAAATAAAAAAACTTTCTTTTCGCTCTCCCGAACAATTAACCTTTTTTCTTTTACATGAAAAGCAAAAAAATTCTATTCTAACTTTAATAATATGAAAAAACATGTAGGAAATTATGAACATTTTAAGAAGAATGATATATATGATTATGTGTGTTTAGCAATAACAAGGCAATATTACTACTCACGCTTAATTATTATTTGATCCGGTGAAATGCCCGGAGAAGACCATTTGATAATCTTTATTGATCCCTGCGAAGAAGTATGGATGATCAGCTTTGAACTGCTGTGGGGAAGATCTCTTTGACTGTTGATAAGTATGTGACCCTACCAGCCCTGGAATAAAAAAAAAACACATGTATCAAAACAGAATCCAAATAAACTCTGACCTTTGAATAAACCCTGAAACCCCCTGACCTTTCAAAATTCCAAACTCCCCAACCTCCCCCCCACTTACCCCTCCTGTAATTATTTCCTATCTGAAGAACTCCAAGTAGCAAATTCGTTAAGTCAACCAGCATTCGAGAAAACAAAAGTTCATAAGTTAATTCAATTTCATTGCTGGCAACCCGGAGTTTAGTAACTTTTATTTTGAACTAGCAGACCCGGCAACACGTTGCTGTGGCTAACGGAACCTCTATAAGCACTGTCCGTTTGTCAACTTGCCCCCCGTTGCCCGCTGTCCGCTGCTCGCCGCCGCTTGGCCAGATATATTATGTATTTCAACCAATTTACACAAAACCTTGACAAATTATATACCTAAAAACCTTCCGCATGAATCATTCTATCTATTGATGAAAACCGCATGAAAATCCGATGCGTAGTTTAAAAGATCTAAGCGCACGTACAGCCTGAGCGACTCATTTTATACTATGTAAAGATATATCGATCGTCCAGTTGATTAGTCAGACATTTATTTATTTCCATATACATGACACAACATGTGCCATTAACATAATTAAATTAATATATGAATAGTACAACAATATAAAGAATGTAACAGTATTAGTCTAAAGTAAAAAGTCAAAGGTAAAAAGTATTAAGTTAAAGGTATATAGTTCAAATATGAAGTAAAAAGGTAAGAAATTAATTAAGTATGAACTATAAAATACTCCTCTGTGGCCTCCGTGGTCCTGAGGTAAGACTATCGACTCACAATCCGAAGGTCACGGGTTTGAACCCGGCGTGCGCAAATAAATTTTATTTGAATAAATTTGTGGTATTTCACAATTAATTAATTAATTAAAAATAATATTTAGTATATTTGCGGCACGTTTCACAGTGGAAGATACTCTCAGTATCGCCCTGGTGTAAGACCACCATTCAGAATTGAAACGTCGCTTGAAATGGCTTTAGCCGTGTTGATGACCAGATCTGAATAGCCAGGTACTTCCCCACCTTCCTCTTTGCCATCTCCTCCCCCTTACTACCTTCAGCCTCACATCACACCCTAATTAGAGATGCCATAGTCTCACTGGCTCCATACGGGAGCAGTTGGGGACTCTTGTGCGGTGTTCATATAAAAAAATCCAAAAATGGTATAAAAAGTACAAAATGCATTGAATATAAAAATATAAAAAGGTAAAGAATTAAGTAATGTCTTATAATAATAATAAATAAATTTGGACAACTTATATAGCGCTGTTTTTGCGAAAAATCGCCTCAAGAGCGCTATACAAATTAGCATGGATTTTACATTAGGATTTACTTAACTTTATTAGATAACAACTCGTCTTGCAGCTATCAAGCGCATGGTTTATTGGAATTCTAGCACCCCGATAAATTAACTAAAATATCTTTTTATATGTACGTATTTCAATTTACTTAACTATGTAGGGGGCTAGATAACCACTCATCTTGCAGCTATCAAGCGCATGGATTATTGGAATTCTAGCACCCCGATAAATTAACTAAAATATCTTTTTATATGTACGTATTTCAATTTACTTAACTATGTAGGGGGCTAGATAACCACTCATCTTGCAGCTATCAAGCGCATGGATTATTGGAATTCTAGCACCCCGATAAATTAACTAAAATATCTTTTTATATGTACGTATTTCAATTTACTTAACTATGTAGGGGGCTAGATAACCACTCATCTTGCAGCTATCAAGCGCATGGATTATTGGAATTCTAGCACCCCGATAAATTAACTAAAATATCTTTTTATATGTACGTATTTCAATTTACTTAACTATGTAGGGGGCTAGATAACCACTCATCTTGCAGCTATCAAGCGCATGGATTATTGGAATTCTAGCACCCCGATAAATTAACTAAAATATCTTTTTATATGTACGTATTTCAATTTACTTAACTATGTAGGGGGCTAGATAACCACTCGTCTTGCAGCTATCAAGCGCATGGATTGTTGGAATTCTAGCCCCCTAATAAATTAAATTAGTAGGTCTTAGTAGGAGACAAGAAATTTAAATAATTTAGGTAAAATATCGAGAGAATCGTACATAATAGGTAGATCAGAAGGAATTAGGATAAATTTTACATTGCGCAAGAACTGGTAGATACATGATAAATTGGTTCATCGGTAGTTGCAGACAAATTTTGTTTATTCATCTTTTATATAAGGACAACTACCGGCATTGTCGATGTTAGAATAATCATTACCTACACTGTGCAAGCGATGTATTATTGAATTAGTGCCAGTATTGTTGCAATAATAAGGTGATTTGAGTCGAGTTGGTCTACTACTCCAAATACTAAGTTTGGAGATAAGGAGAAAGTGATCCGGACAATTTGGGGAATTTTTTACGACTTAACCTTTTTATTCCAATTACTAAACTCTAAATTTAACTGTTGCGTACTCCTGCAACTCATAAACTTATGAATACCCAAAGTAACCACATGACAAAATACACTTTTCTACTGCAGCATTCATAAGCGGAACTACATTGCCACTCCGATACAACAATTTCACACTATGGGAAACCAGTACTTAAGTGATGTTGATATATTTAATTTAATTTAAAATATATTCCACTATTCCTAAACACATATTCTTAAAAAATATATAAGTATTTTTGTTTTTTAAGACTTAGCATTTTTCATCTACTTTTATTTTTACTATTTCTGTATTTGTTTCAAAATTATCTGTCATGAATTAACTGAACTATCAAACATGTAAAAGCCCTCTGGGCTAAATAAAAATAAAACTGTCAATGACATTTTGCTGCCCTTTTTAAATTTAATTTTTTATGTCTTAAGCAACTAAAGCTCAAATATATTTTATATAAATTATATTACATATATATATTATATATATATATATATTTTTTTTTTTTTTGTATTAAATATATTATGAGCTTTAGTTGCTTAAGACATAAAAAAAAATTAAAATCATATGCCTAAAATAGCAGTTGGAATCTTTATACTGCGAAACATTAGAATTTAACATGTTTGAAAAGGCTCAATGTATTGTATGTACCTAACCTATTAAAATAATTAAGGGTTATTTAGCATCTTCTGTATTTTTCGTTTTCAAAAGTGAGAACGAATAGCTTTTTTTTATTTTTGTTTGAATGTCAAAGACGTTGGGTCGTCAGTCACGTATGACGTTGGGTCGTCAGTCACATATGAAGTTGGGTCGTCAGTCACGTATGCGTCAGCGGAGCTGTGAGTGACTTTCCAAATCACATACGTGTCTGTCAACCAAACAGTATCAATAAAAGAATGGTACACAAGTATAGACTTACCATTGCCAGCACCAGCTGTAACTCCACCCTCTTGCAAATTGAGGTAGGTATTGTGGTGGACATTGGTGACATGCAATTGTTCATTAGAATCGGCCAGGATACCATTGAGTTCAGCGTTGGGTTTGAACATGGAGCAAATTCCGAGCTATTAAAAAAGGTTAAGTCATTATCACAATTCATTATCACACTGCCGCCATTATAGAAAGTCGGAAGGAAGAGGTATACTGACAGAGTGGAAGTAGATCGAAGCAGGACGAGAAGGCCTGCGGACTGGAGAGGAATGGTTACGAAAGGAATAGGTGTATTGACTGCGTGGAAGTAAATTGAAGCAGGACGGGAAGGCCTGCAGACTGGAGAGGAATGGTTATGAAAAGAATAGGTGTATTGACTGGGTGGAAGTAGATTGAAGCAGGACGGGAAGGCCTGCAGACTGGAGAGGAATGGTTACGAAAAGAATAGGTGTATTGACTGCGAGGAAGTAAATTGAAGCAGGACGGGAAGGCCTGCAGACTGGAGAGGAATGGTTATGAAAAGAATAGGTGTATTGACTGGGTGGAAGTAGATTGAAGCAGGACGGGAAGGCCTGCAGACTGGAGAGGAATGGTTACGAAAAGAATAGGTGTATTGACTGCGAGGAAGTAAATTGAAGCAGGACGGGAAGGCCTGCAGACTGGAGAGGAATGGTTACGAAAGGATTAAGTATACTGACTGCGTGGAAGTAAAGAGAAGCAGGACGAGAAGGCCTGTGGACTGTAGAGGAATGGTTACGAAAGGAATAGGTGTATTGACTGCGTGGAAGTAGGAATATGTGTACAGACTGCGTGAAAGAAGATTGAAGCAGGACAGGAAGGCCTGTGGATTGGAGAGGAATGGTTACGGAAGGAATAAGTGTACTGACTGCGTGGAAGTAGGTTGAAGCAGGACGAGAAGGCTTGTGGACTGGAGAGAAATGGTTACGGAAGGAAGAAGTGTACTGACTGCATGGAAGTAGATTGAAGCAGGATAGGAAGACCTGTGGACTATATGGCGATGCTTACGGACAGTATGCCAAATCCTACTATGGAATATACCACCATAATAAATAATATTGAATCTAGTGGATAGGAATTTGAATAAAAAGAAAATCTCACGTTGCATAGGACATCATTAAAAACGTTAGCGTTCCCGACTTCGAACTTGGGCAGGTATACATCGACAGTTTGTTGTGAAAGGTTTTTAACCATGTCTTCTATATTGGTGTTTGCTAACTTCTTCTCCAGGTCGTTAAGACCATCGATCTTGTTGGGCAGAATGACAATCACTGACATCTCGTTACCATTAAAAGCCATCCCCAAGATCTGTGGATTAAATAATAACATAATTAAATGATTTATCTCGCACAGATTATTGAAGCGGAGTGCTTCATGATAATAACCTAAATTAAACGAACCAGACAAACTGTTCAATGTGAATAGAAATTTACTAAAGAATTTGACAGGATTCTGACATCTCAAGAGTCCTTTGCAGACGCATCATACTAATATCATACAATGTGTTACTTGAAGGCGCAGATAACCAAAGAAGTCATTGTGGAACCAGGAGATCATGTGGACCCCAGTGTCTGCCTGGTGGACCGCATAGAAAGGACCAGGCAGGGACTTGCCGTCAAGGTAAAAATGAAGTACCTACCTATATCAGCCTATGAATCTATGAATGGCCCGAGTGCTTACGGTTATTACAAATACCATTTAAATCGGACTAAATAACATTCCCTCTTTTTATCTCTTTGCCACGGAGGTCGTGATTATGAATTATTAGAATATGTTAATTACCTTTGCGTCCAATCCACTATTTTCTCCGTACTTGGTATCATATTGCTGATGCATCGTGTCAACCTGTATGGTAGTGCCGTTTACATGGAAATCCTGTTTTGCGGTATTTTTCGGGTCGAAAGGCTTTTCCCAGGCGCCCTGCGATAGAAACACATTACAAATTTGTCAGTTAACATAGTTTTTAAACTTTTTGTCTTATTATTAGGATTTTATTCAAACGACTTTTCTAAAACCATTTTTGCCTCACCTAAACATAACCAGCCACTGATATACATAAATAGAGTCTACGATTCTGGCAAATTGTGTAAAATATAGTTGTGGAAATTCTGTGAAGTAGGAAGGGGTGTGAGGGGAATGTCGTCCAATTTTTCCAACAGAATGCCCGGTGCTTCATTCAGTGCACGGTGATGGGTTTATGTTTTTTAACATTAAGTCTGGCTGAAGAAAGGAAGGAAAGGAAGTTCTGAGAAGAAAACAAGTATGAGTTATGAGAAGGAATCGTGGGGGTCGGTGTATCCAGGAGGGGTCAGACGTATGATTTCATCCCTCCCACTGTGGTGCAAGAGTAGAGAGAGTCTTTCTGGAGAGGTCAAAAAGTCAATCTCAACAAGTAACTCCTGATCCTGATTGAAGAAGTCCGGATTATATGAAGGAGGAAAATCAGATGGTGGTAGCTCGTTCTACTTACGAGTCGACTCATGATGCCAACATCAACTGTGACCAAATGGCTTCTTTGTTGCTATTAACAGATATTACCTGCTATAAATCATGTGAGTTTACCAACCTGGAAGTACATGGCATTGACAAGTGCTGTAATGGTATTGGCAAAATCGCCGCCGTTCACAAGGTTCTTGATTGTATTCTGGGTCTTGTCTCCAACCTAAACAGAGACCAGAAGACTTTACAATTTGATCATCGTAACAAATGGCTTTTTATTTACTTGACAACTGATAGAGAAATCCTGGCTGTGCTGCAGAGCCAGTGGATCTATATCATCACCAGAATACAAACTCCTTTTATTGATATTTGTAAAATGGTGGAACTGTCAAAACATTAGTTAATTACTAGCAGTTAAATCCCCCTTCGCAGGTTGGCGGCTTTGGTTCAGCTTCGCCCAGTTTGAGTGTGAGTGACCATTTTATTAATTCGGTAGGAACCGGTTCCAAAAATAGCCAGTTCCTCAGATCAGATGACAGCTAGTCACCGGGAAAAAGTAAACGTGACAGGCAATGACGTCATATACAGGGTGTAACAGGACGTACCCGAGGGATTTTAACCATCGATTCCTGACATTATTTGAAGAAAAAAATGTTAATGAAATTTTGGTCTCCGGTGATATTTTTGATGTTTTTTTTATTTATTTTTTCTACAAAAACATTAAAAACGGTAGGTGTTGGACAGTTGGAGGCGGGGTGAGGGGTTGGTGGGTTACTCAACTGAGTGACCAATGACAACAAGCGGAAGAATTTTTTTTTGTTTGAATTTGAAGAAATTAAAAAAAAAAAAAAATGTCAAAAAAAAGTCACCGGAGACGAAAATTTCATTTACATTTTTTACTGGAATCGGTATAGGAATAGCTGGTTAAAATCCCTCGGGTACGTCCATTTAATTAAATATAATTTTCTTTTGCAATTATGGAAAAGAAGAGTAATTATTTTTGTAGGTATTAGTGAATTTGTTTTTTTTTAGTTATGGAAAGGCAAAAGTTAATCTTTCTTTTATACAAAATAACAAAATTACTAAAAGATATTTTCCAGCAAACTCCAAAGATGATCGAAATAAAAATTAGGCTAATGGTATACGGGCTTGTTAGCAGGGTGGCAATTTCTCCCAACCAACCCAGATATCTAGTGGAAATATAAATAATAATGTAATGTTATAATCTGTTTTCTATTACATTAGCTTGTTTATCTTACCCAAGAGTTTATCTGGTCAGCTGCCTGATCGCCATTGGAGAAATCGATGTTTCCCACTTCGGCGCCGAAAATTTGATTGGCGTGGCCCTGGAAGTTGGGGTTAAGTTTTTGTCCATTCTGGATGTACACCTTGTCCGACCATTGAAATTGGACTTGTTGGTAGGAATTCATATTTTGGATGGCTTGCTGGTAGGCTGCTTTGACCTGAAGAGAACAAGTAATCATATAGTTCAGATAACAAAACAAGCTTAGAACTGAGAAAAACTCAACTTAAGTATGTTTAAGTCTGCCGAGGTCTGAGGAGAACTAGTAATTAAATAGTGATCAAGAGAAGGTCTCAGGAGATAAAGGTGGTGGTAGAAGCAGGAACGTGATCAATTGTATTCTATAATACTATTTTACACATAACTTTGCAGCAGTATTCTCTGAAATTATTACTACGTAATATACAACAACCGTAATACACGTACATAGAAAGATACGAATACAATACTATTATTAAAATTCAGCCAATATTTCTTAAAAACTGCACTCAAATTGAAATAAACCTCCATATTTTTAAAATAATGTGTAACATAGTAAATATAAAAACCATAAAACTAGTTTATGATGCACTAGTTCATTCATCTCTTTTCTACGGAATAATTGGCTGGGGTGGAGCTTACAATAATCATGTAAAACCTTTAGAAATTGCCCAAAAATCAATTATTAAGATTATGTACAAAAAAAATAAATCGTATCCCTCCAAAAAATTGTTTAAGGAAACTGATATTTTGGACCTTAGACAGACCTATGGACTTCAATGTCTTAAATTTATTTACATGCGTCCAAATAACTTTCTAAAAAATTCAAATCGTACCAGCCAAAGACGTGGCACATGTGAATATGCAGTACCCCACTGCAAAACTAGGTTATCCCAAAGGCATATTAGTTTTATAGCTCCAAAAATGTATAATTTACTATGTACAACCTTTAAAGAGAACATATGTCAAAATCTTCAATCTTATAAAAAATATACCAAAATTTGGCTAAAAAACACTGAAACAGATATTTTTTTCTTATAAGTTTAAATAAAGCCGTTAAGTATGTATATCTATCATTGGACGTTTGCTATTTTATTTTGTTTGTATTTTATGTTTTTAAATTGCACTTGTAACATCTATTCTTACAAAACTTACAAATACAATAATAACAGTGCAGACTGTTATTATGCTGTAGTTTTTAAATGCATTTATTCAGTAACTTTTTTTTAATTCCCTAATTTATGTATACTTAAAATATTCTCTATATCCATATAAATAAAAATAAAAGTAAAAAATCAATATTATACCCACGCACAGGCATTGCCTTTGTGGGATTTTTTTGTTCATACATTTATTATATTAAGCTTTTTATATACTTTTCATTATTTCATGTACCTATTATATGTATTGTTTCAAAAATTTTCAATAAAACAAAAAATAAATATATTTATCATAATGTCATATGTAAACCTACTTACTAACAATTATTTAATTAAATAATTCGACATAGTATCCAGAGAGGTTGTAATAATTTATTTTTTTACATTAGCTCCATACAGGAGGTCCTGAGGAAAATAATTTCTCTCAGGGCCTATGTCATCTAAGAGAATGCTGTGTAGATGGTTTTTTTAAGGGAGGGAAGGGTATGAAGTTCTGGGAAGGAAAAAGGTACGAGGGGTGGGTAGGAATCTGGGGGTTAGTGTACCCAGGAGTGACGGACGTATCAATCCATCCCTTCAACTGCGTTGCAAGGCGATGGTTCGAGTGTCCGGCTGGAAAGGTCAAAAGGCCTCCCTCTACCAGTCTCTCTTGATCCGGCCTGCCATGCAGCAGGTGGGCAAACGCATTCGCCGCTAAGACCTGGACAAACCTCACCCCCCATGAACCCGGGCACCCCTGCTAAGTCGCCAAACGTAGCAAACCACTTGGGATGACCTATGGTAGAGATGTTGGTTATCCAATAAATGGTTCCCGGGGCGGCGGTACCCATACCCGCCGTCCAAATTATTAGTACATGCATAGAATCAAATTAATAGCACATGTAGAATAGGAGTAGAATTTATACGGGCAAACGATCTCCATCAGTGGGAATTTTTTTTAAAAGTGATACAGGGGATTTAATTTGTATATATACAAGATGCACATTCATCGCAGGAAGCCATTATCATGTAGTGAGTGTTTTTTTTTTTTTTTTACATGAGTTCCACACAGAAGGCCCTGAGGAAAATAATTTCCCTCAGGGCCTATGTCATCTTTGGGGATGCTGTGTGGAGAGTTTTTTAAGGAAAGGAAGGAGTGGAGAGTTATGGAAAGGAAAAGGGTTTAAGGGGTGGGTAGGAATCTGGGGTTCAGTGTGTCCTGGTCATCCACCTCCAAGACCTAGACAAACCTCACCCCATGAACCCGGGCACCCCTGCTAAATCACCAAACGTAGCGAACCACTTGGGGTGACCTATGGCAGAGGTGACCTATGTTATCCAATAAAGGTTCCCGGGGCGGCGGTACCCATTCCCGCCTCCCAAATTGAAAATATAGCTTTACATTTGAGTTGCACACTACATGCTGCAAAATTCTGAGAAATTGACTGTTCCGCGTGAAACTATGATTTAAGGTCGTGGAATCTTACGGAGAATCAATCTTAAGTAAAACTTGCGTTGTGTTCTAAACATAAGAAAATGCAATTGACGCAATTCATAGGATACCATTCTCGCTTTCCGATAACAATTATAAATTTAACCTGTATGCGGCTCTCGGGTGATACTACAAACATCCAAATGACCCCCGATCGCAAAAAAGTTCCCCGCCCCTGTTTTAGAAGAAATTACTGAATTTGTTTAAAGCGGTCCGTACAAATCTTCTTGTTTTTTCAACTTAGCTGATTTTTATACCCACATAGGGCGAGATTCTTGGACGAGACATCAGGGAAACTCACACTGTTATCTTGCAGGTGAAGACCGTCGTTCAGCTCGTTAAGGGTATTTCCTGTGGCGCCGTAAGACAGCAAGGTCAAAATAATGTGAGCTGACATTCCGCCTACAAAGAGGTTATTGCCTCCATTGTTGTTGTTTTGGGAGACCGCCTGCAATATAAAAGATCATACTGTAATTCAAATGATATAATGTTTTGACTGTCCAACTAGGAAGAATTTCCCGCTGTAGGACAACCAAATATGAATACTTATGGTAATGAAAATACATATTATTGGAAATTTACGCCAAAATGGAATTCATTAATGCTACGAAACCCATTTTGACATTGACAACAACATCATTTTTGTAAAATTTCATTTTATAATAATTGTGTTTCTACATTTGTTTACTTAACGATGTACCTACTACCTACCCCCAATGAAAAGCTATTCATCTGAGTATGGTGGGGTGTTATTTTTAATAATCGGAGACGGTTTACATATATATATGTTCCGTGAGCACTTAGGCCATAGACCCATTGTACTATCTCCCATTTTACCTCATTCCTTTGACAGTATCCCAGTCCCTTTTATAAAGTTCACCAGGATTGTCATTGGAAATAAAGCTATATCTTCTGGTTCGACAATGTGTCTTCCCAGGTTTCATTTCCCTCTTCACCCCTCCTTGGTTCCCTGAAGGCCCCACGACAGAAGAGGGCTACATCTCTCCTCTACACCACTCCTTAGTTCCCCAAAGGCTCCACGACGGAGAGTCTACCTCCCCTTGGTTCCCTAAAGGCCCCACAAGGGAAGAGTCCACTCCACCCTGGTTCCCCGGAGGCCCCAGGAGGGAAGAGAACTTCATCTCTCCTCCTTACTCCTACTTGGTTCCCTAAAGGCCCCACAGAGGAAGAGTTCACCAAGATGGCCTCAATTCTCCTCTTAATTCCTAAATGGTTCCTCGAAGGCCCCACATGGGAAGAGGACATCATCTATCCACTTCACTCCTCCTTGGTTCCATAAAGGCCCCGCGCTGGAAGGGTGCCCTTCCCCTTGGTTCCTCAAAGGCCCTACAAGGGAAGAGTTCATGGAGGTGGCCTAAGCTCACCTCTCCACGGTTTCTCCTCTTGGTTCCTCCTACGGCCCCAGGAAAGAAATCCATAGCACTCAGCACTACTAGGTTCCCAAAAGGCCCATAGTTTTCGAATGGTCCAATTTTTTTTGTCCCACGAGTTCCCAGGGAAATAGAAGGTCCACTCCAGCAGAGCCCTAGTGCTGGAGTGAGGTCTAAATATTCCGAGAAGCGACCTTGCTTCTCGGAGGCACCGTTCGTGACGCTGTTCCCCAGGACATTCAGCCTAAGCACGGTAGCTCAAACCTTGGCTTGAGATGGCTATTGCAGGTTTGTGTTTCCACTCCCTGAGCGATGGGTTCGCCACACACTGAGGTTTCTATCCTACTGGTGTTGGTTTTTTTGGTTTGAATTTTTAATTATTTTTTGTTAATCAATTTCCCGTTTGCTGAATTTTGAATCGAGAATATAATACATATAGTTCCAACCGTTATGTTATGTGAATATTCCACAGTTCCTACTTTCAAAATCATAACTAAACAGTAACTGCCACTGGAGCGATCACGCGAAATAAATAAATTTGCTTCGATTACTTGAGATTTCCCAGATGGTCATTTTTTTAATTTTTCGTCAACATACGTTTCAATCATACCTTCGAATTTTGACATGGAGACATAAAAACTTTTTATAATGCTATATAGCCAAGGAGGCACCGTTCGTGACGCTGTTCCCCAGGACATTCAGCCTAAGCACGGTAGCTCAAACCTTGGCTTGAGATGGCTATTGCAGGTTTGTGTTTCCACTCCCTGAGCGATGGGTTCGCCACACACTGAGGTTTCTATCCTACTGGTGTTGGTTTTTTTGGTTTGAATTTTTAATTATTTTTTGTTAATCAATTTCCCGTTTGCTGAATTTTGAATCGAGAATATAATACATATAGTTCCAACCGTTATGTTATGTGAATATTCCACAGTTCCTACTTTCAAAATCATAACTAAACAGTAACTGCCACTGGAGCGATCACGCGAAATAAATAAATTTGCTTCGATTACTTGAGATTTCCCAGATGGTCATTTTTTTAATTTTTCGTCAACATACGTTTCAATCATACCTTCGAATTTTGACATGGAGACATAAAAACTTTTTATAATGCTATATAGCCAATGAACTAACCTGTATTTTGCAGTTTATTTCATGTTTGTAGAATTTATGAAAAAAATATAAAAAAATCGTAAAGTTTAAAATCGCGCGAATCCTGGGTGTTTTTTACTTAAAACTGCCGTGAGGGATACTTATTCGGGTCAACATAAAATATTTTCAGTTTCTGTATGTTGTCTGTGGTATACTTGATAATTAAAGGTGCATATCTACGGGAAAAGCACTTAATTTTATCCGTAAACAGCTGTTCAAAAATTTGGCGGGAAAAAAATATTTTAAAAATTTATTTTTAACATTGTTCTAAAATAGTCTACGAAGTTCAGATTTGCGACATTTGTTGTCATAATAGATAAAACATTTCAATAGCTTAGTGTTAAAATAAACGGTTGGCCCAGGAAATGTTTAAAATAATTACAATAAATGTTTTACGAATGTTAGGAAAATGTGGTCCATTTTTGGACCGAAATCAATCGCAGAAAAATAAAAATGGTCCATTTTTCGACCGAAATCGCTCCAGTGGATAGTTTGAGACGGGAAGAAAGAAAAGGTTTCACAAAACTCTCTTTTTATGATGATTTGCCTAGTTTAAAAAAAAGGATTGTCTTTAAATCTATCCTTTTTCATATTATTAATTTGTCACCTAATTTGGATATGGTTCTAACTTCACTTTACCTTCTTCAGAGATATGAAGTAGCAAAGTTTGCAAAGACGATTTCTCATAATCTAATAAATTAATTTCTGATTTCGAGGTTGAATCTTGTGCAAAGTATTTTAATTGAACATACTTTTAAAGGAAAATATTTAATAAATATATGACGTATAATAATTATTATGAAATATCATGTGATATTTCATAATGTTTTTTTATAGTTCACTACCATTACATATTTCATGGACGGTGTTCCAAAAATAGTTCCAGAATACTAATAATACCAGAATTAGGAATGTATCTCCTGACATGACATTACCAAATTTAATTGCGTTGAAAATTGGTTGATGGCATCGGTCAGCTGACCATCTGGTCCAGCTTGGTGGCTGCTCGCAATGCTCACAAAAAAGATGAGGAAGAATACTGAAACACAAACAAACATACTTTATATGTAGCGGAGCACTTCAATCTGAAGAAAGTTTGGAAAAATAATTGTCATTGAGATAGTGATGTGTCTTTGGACAAAATTCATAATTCCTTATTGGAAAATTTTAAAAAATATTACGTAAAATACATGGTTTATAATTAAGTAGGTAGATATTTCTGATAAATTTTGGTTTCGATTTATTAAATAAGAGAAAATTAGAAATCTACTTTTTTTTCTAGGTGAGTACTGTTCACAGAAAAACTAGTATTATAATAATTAATAACAAAAAAACAACATATGCATGCAACAATTGAATCATAATTGTACATTTAAGAGAGGTCCAACTGTTATTATTTTGATTTTGGCGTGTCGGTGAAGGTGTTAAGGTAATTATTATTCCTATAAGTATATCGAACGTTATTAATAGGATAACATCTATAGCATAGACGTACGAATATTAGTAGACCTGCCCTAAATGATAAAAGTGTATTATTTCCCCCTCCTCATACCGGTTCCATGGAACCGGCTGGGATTGAGTATGGCTTCGCATGAATCTAAAAAATGTGACGTCATCATTCTTCTGCGTGCCAGCGTTGAGCGCTCATCGGTGCATTTTACAAAATAACATCGCAAAAAACATGGTTTGTGTTTTGAAAACGTGTAAATATATACTATCACTCGAGATACATGGCGTGCGCTTGTCGATGTTTATTGGGGTAAGTAAATTATGATACATTTGTAAAAGTGTCCTAATTAAATACGTCAAGAAAATATTGGAGACTGAAAATAAGCGAACTTTACTTTGCCGTATTTAGACTTCGCAAATTTGTTCATTACGCGGCTAGCAATTCGCGTTCCCATGTAAAAAGGTCTATTCATTCAAAAGCAGAGTTTACTTTTAAGAACTAAATGGTGATATTATACTGTGCCCCGCTGTAGTCGCTGTATTAAAATCTATATTGAGTTATAAAAAAATTGAGAATATGTAATTAACTTTTCTCACCGGAACAATATCTCATATCACGATATATAAGGTTACGATTGCAAGACCATCTTTCAATGAAATTTGATTTCTCGGCCGCCGGATTAATTGGATTGGCCTTAATTAATTAATTGGATTGGCCTTAATTGTTAGGATTGTCATTCCATTTATATAGGTAGAACTGATAGAAACTTTAAGGTAAGGGTTAAAGAACATCTCAGAACTCTAAATAGCAATAATGAATTTGAGTTCGCAAAACATTTATTGAAAAATGATCACAGTTTTGATAAAAATTCAGGACTAAATATATTTCATACAGGTTAATAGGCTTCGCAGATTAGTAACTTTGAAGTTTTAGAAATAAGAAAAAAAATTAATAATAAAGTAGATATAATTAAGAAGCAAAAAAAATCTTAAAGCCTCTTTTAAGCATTTTCCCTTTTTAAAACTTAACCGGTCAAAATTAAATTTAAAAATATGTGGTCGTATGGGTCTTGTAAGAATACAACAATGAGCTCTATACTCTATGGAACTAAACAAAATTTATTAAACTGGGAAGACTTCGGTGGCTGGGTCATGTGGAGAAAATGACTGAGCATCAAGCACCAAAGTCCCTGCTGAACTCAAGACCGATAGGGCGAAGGAGCCTGGGAAGGCCAAGATTAAGATGGAGCGACAACGTCCTCAAAGACATATCTACCTTGGAGCTTCTAAACTGGAGAGAGCTGGCTTAAAACGACGCCAAGACCCACCAGGGGTTGCAGAGCCAATAGTGATGATGAAACAGAATAGATGTTTTTTAACTGGTGACTGGACAATTCAGAATGAACTCAACTCAACACCTCCTTTGAAAAGTCATTAAAAGTGATGAAATAAATATTGGTTAAATAGAAATGATAAATAAATACCTAAAGTTATGGGTTATTTATAAATTTTTTTCATAGCTTTTAACGACTTTTCAAAGGACGGTGTTTTGAGTTGTGTTGATTCGGAGTTGTCATGGAACCGTTTGTACTATAATGTAGTTAGAGATAAAACAGAGCTTTCTTACCAGACATCATGTTGCTGAAGGTTGCCATTGTGGCTGTCTGCTGGAACACGACTGAGGAGATGTTGTTTCCAAGGATATATATACCCAGCGGGCATTTGAATTGTCAAAGTGTGGGCCGGAGTTTTTCAAACTTTTTATAAACCTTTTACATTAGAAATTTTGACTTAAACATTTTAGAGTACTTTCTGGTATAAACATCAAATTTTCAAGTCCTCTTATATTTTTTAATACATCGATTTGAATTTCGATTTCGTTGCTGGAATTAATGAATGAATGTAAATCTTTAAAGTGGAAATTAACCCACTTCCCGACATCCGATCAAGCTGAAACTTAGCAGCTGGACTCGGTGTCAATGATAATGCATTCTATCAACTTTTGGTGGCACTCACGCACATACACGCATACACACAGGCATTTCTCTGAAATTGGATGATATTATAAAAAATACAATCGGCTCTCACAAAATTAAAAATTTACAGCAGTTAATATAAGACAAATCTCGGTAACATCCAATTTGGATTTGGCATGTGTGGTGTTCACTCATTTTAGTCAGTCCCTTGGGAGAAAGGTTTAGTAAAACCAAAAAAATCCTTGTAATTGGCCACTAGCCAGCCCAAGAGATGGCGCTACTAGGTCAAAAATTGAAATTAGATGTATTATAGTTGAAAAACTTTGCTTTTTATGTAAATTTTTTTTACAATTATATTAGCGCAGACACCTGCCGTGTTTCCACATTATGAGCTTTGTCTTCATAGTTAAAAAAACATCGAACAGTATTAATAGGCTTGCATCTGTGTGGTTGAATTTCAGAACCCAGCTACGAGTACATGTCGGACGCCATGCCATACGCGCCGCACCACAAATAACATCTGTGTACTTGGAATTTCACACAAAGCAACTGTTATAATTCGGATTCTATTTCAAGAATTTGACACAAGATGTCGCTACTTCCGTCAGCAGCTCTCATGTGGACGTTTCTTCCCTAGGTATAACTACTACGGATTTATACAATTTAAGTGTCTTTTCAGATATGGAGAGATTACATATAGTGTCATTGCCTGTCACGGTTACTTTAACTCGGTGACTAGCTGTCACTGGATCACAGTGGATCCGAGGAACTGGCAATTTTTGGATCCAGTTCTTAACGGATGTATAAAATGGTTACCTACACTCAAACTGGGCGCAGCCGAACTAAAAGCAAAAACCTGCGGAGCGGGTTTTTAATTGCTAGTCATCATTATTATTATAAAAAGGATTCCAAACACGTATTTATTAATGACAAACAAAGATCTCAGTATAAACAAACTAACATTTCAAACCGCAATCTTACCAAATTCCCAGCTTCTTCAATAGAGACCAGCTGTTAACCCTGCACATATCTCAAGTTCTTCCAACAATTGAATATGGGAGCCACCTCCAGGCTGGAGCTCCTATATACTTAATAAACCTACTTGATTCTGTGCAAAGGAGGCAGTCCATTTGATGCACAGGCGCAATGCAGGTATTATTTATTTATTAGGCATGCTGTAGGCGTGCCCGGTACGCTGAGTCTGCTGTACTGGTATTTCAATTGAGTCTGTTCGAAGGAGTCAGCGGCATTGATTCTGTGTGCACCGGAAGTTACGTGGTAGGAGCTACTTACCGCTACCCGCCTTATAACCAGCCGGGTACTTTTGTGAGGTAAAACATAAACAATTTGAATAAATACATTTTAAAATTAGTCCATTTGTTGATTACATCATCTTTTGGCTGCACACATAAGTATGTCGATTTCTATTGTTATTTGAAGGTCGTGTTATCATTTTTCAAAATTATGGAATAACAATCAAATAGAAGATTATAATTTCACGAAAGATTAATTTTTTATATCTTTTGAGCAATATATTCTGTTTTGAAAATGAATAACAGTTTTAATTTCACGGAAATTTACAAAATAATTTCATTGTGCGACATTTAAATGACATTGAAGTGACAATTTTTTGAGGTCTGAAAGTAGGGAAGTGTGGGTAGGAGTGAACCACTATTTTTATAAATATTGTCCTAGAAAAAGGGAACAAGATAAATAAGCAGAGTATGTTGCAAATTGGGAGGCGGGTGTGGGTCAAGGGCGGATCCAGGGGGGGGGTCATGAGGTCATGACCCTCCCCTGGGCTGGGTCCAGGACCTAGGTGGACCTACTTTTTACTTGTATCTATTATTATCAAAATTAAATTATAACTTCTAGTGACTTGACTACGACTCTGTGACCCCCCCCCCTGGAGCTATGTGACCCCCCCCTGGCGCCAAAGCTGGATCCGCCCTTGGTGTGGGTACCGCCGCCCCGAGAACCATTTAGTGGATAACCAACACCCCTGCCACAGGTCACCCTGAGTGGTTCGCTACGTTTTGTGATTTAGAGGTGCCCGGGTTCATAGGATGAGTTAGGAGATGAGGACCCATCACTTTGCACCGCAGTGTGAGTGATGGATTCGTACTTCCGTCACCCCTGGACCAACTGGCTCCCAGATTCCTACCCACCCCTCATACCTTTATCCTTCCCAGAACGTCCTCTCCTTCCTTTCCCTAAAAAGACCTCATCACAGCATCCCCAAGCCCAGGCGGGGGGGGAGGGGGGGGGGGGCTTCTGCGTGGACCTATTGTAAAAAAAAGTTAGTTAAGTTTATTGCATCTGTGATGGTTAAAATAAGTCAGTTACGCCTCATGTACCTATCATATATATGGTATACCTCAGGTATGTTTATTTGCGGAAGCATGGAACCTATCCAAGTTCATGCACCATATTGACTTACTTGAGGAAACTGATTCTGTGAGTCTAGAAACTAGATGAAAGCAAGTCTTGCTATTCTGTCTTTCAAAATTTGAAACAGTTTCATCGATAGCCCATTTCTCTTAGGATGCTATGATTTACTACACTACAGCCGAAGTCGACATCATGACTTATTTATAGTATCGAACGGCAGAACAGACGTCTTGGCAAAGCATAGCATGACGAGGGTAGTGGTGCTGTTAAATGAAATTGCAAACCATTTGGATGTAAGTTGCTGTTCTTTATATGCCTTAAAAACATTATTGAAGAGTCACTTGCCTAAATGCTGATAGGGTAACTAAATTGTACTGTAATTGGAATCATTCCTATAGGTCTTTGTCCGGAATGCGGGGGGAATTCTAAACAGTCCGGAATTTCTACAATTAAGTGGAGATTGACATAAAAAATTAAATAAACCAAATTATTTTTATTACAAATCAAGTCAACACTTCCAAATCTCTACAGAATCGACTTTACAGCCTGTTCCTTTCTTTTGACCATTGGGTTCTCCCCCCCCCCCGACGCGGGTTTAGACATGCCACGATGCATTCTTATCGAATGTCAGGAATTTTCTCCAGGATTTTGATTTTTTGCTCTGGGAACCCTATCCGCAGTACCCTCCTATCCCGCAAGTGCCCAAATATACAGAGTGCGTAGCGACGCGATGTTTAGGTGTCAATACCTTTTTCTTATTGTTGTAAATTAATTTTTTAAATTTAGACTCGAGATTCAAATTGAAAACGTTATTTTTTTGTTTAATTCTTCAGCTTCCTCACAAAACAAAACTTTTATTAATTTATTTTACCATCCATCAGTACACCCAAAGATATTGAAATATAAGTAGATGTGCTATCTGCTGTTTTTACTATGTGGGTCTGTGCTTCCGGGTGTCGCCGATATTGTTTACCAATTAACAAATAAACTAAAAGAACAAATAATTAACGAATAAACCAAACGAACGTTTAACTAAATGAACGAATTCTTTCCTTATTCAAAATATATTGTTAACCAATATTAATGCACATTATCAAAAAATCAACGAAATGAACAAATTCTTTTTGTATGAAAACTACGCTAATTTGCGCGTAGTCCGGCGACAGTTGCGCGGACACCATAGCATATCTCTTCTGTATTTGAATATCTTTGAGTACACCACTACAGAAGCAGGGGTCTCTTTAAAATGATTTGGTTTTGCAAATGCGTCCTCAATATTATGCAAACTTTGTTTCTGCGGTAGTTATTGCTGGCCGGACCAGAGGTACTCGATGGCCAAACCAAATGTCTCGAGGTCCGCTTGTAGCCTGTGGATCGGAGGTACCCCACCCTTGTTAAACATTATTGATTTATTTTAACGATCGCAAGAAAGAAAAGAATTATTGTTTCCGGTATCACTATGTCAAAATGTCATCAACACGAAAACAATCATTCCGAATTACTTTTTTTATGTCCGATGCTAAAAATCTAATTTAAATTTAGCAATAAAACCTTTTGATTACATCTGTGTTTTTGTGTGTCGCAAGGTTATTAGAATAAAAATAACTCGAACATTTCGCAATATTTTCTCTATTCGGAGAGGGAAGGACCTTGGCCAGTTGTAGTTGGCCTAATCAGTCAGGAATCTCGGCTTTCGGCTATGGGTTTTGAGAGTTTTCCTGGCATTTTAAATATTTGAGGAATAATGAAAAAATAATAATTGGATAATTAATATCAATTAATTTAATATTAATTTTTTAATATTAATTAATGCATTAATATTAATTTAGGCATATTAGATTTGTCAAAGAATTTATTTATAAAAATTCAAAAATTTGTCATTTTAAATACATGTAGGATTACAAAAGATTTTTTAAATATTTATATTGAAGGATCAGTAGGATTTATAGGTCTAATTAGGAGTTCCACCGAGCTGAAACCTCTGATATGAAAATATCTGGAGTCAGTGAATTATTTTCCCATTTGGTCTCTGGTAGGTTGACATGTTGTTCTTGTATTTTTTGTATTTATTATACTTATATAGTGCAATTGCATAGCGTGAATCGACTAGATGATCATTTGTGGAAAAGTGTGTGAAAGGGTTCAGTTTTTCCTGTGGGGAAGATTTGACTCAGACATAAAATCTGAACTTAAAGCGCCGTTTTTGTGAAAAATCACCTCAAGGGCTCTGTACAATTTATTATGATGTCTTAACCGCTTCTGTGCCATTCTTGGCCATGCCCAGCATGCCGGCCATAGAAAAATAGCGAGTTATCTCGCTATTCTTTGAGCAAGATTTGTCAAGTTTTCAAGAAAAGTCAAAAAGTCATTTAAATATCTTTTCAAGGTGTAATGTTTTTAATTTATAAAAAATAAGATTTAAAAATGATTTATTTTGATTAAAAATTCATGGCCTGCTGTTCACAGCTACACTCCTACATACTGGTATTTTAAAGGGTAAGCGTCGATGACACAGGGAGAGTTTACAAGCTACTATCTGGGAAATTCACTATCTGTTAGTAAACTCGCCCAGTGTCATCGTGTTACTTGCTAACTAGCAGCGACTAGCAGATTGTTGACAATCTACGAAAAAAGATGAAAGGTCGTCAACTTTACTCGCCTACACGCTTGCTCCGCTTGCTCGTGATTGGTTTATTTATGTTTCCAACATGGCTTCCGATAAACAGCTGATTTCGACTGTCAAACATCTTAAGAATTATTTCACGCAGGCGTCGTTATTCTTGTTACTGGCGCTAGCAGCGGCCTCAGTTTCCTACGCTTCTGAGCGAGTGGACAGTTTTGTGTGTCATCATGACAATCTCACTCGCCGATTTACCCGCTTTTAGGCTCTATGTAATTTTATTATTTACAAACAGATACACAAAACATACTTATCTGACAGGTCACTTCTGATAAACACACATTTATTAAAAAGTTTATGCTTGGAAAGGATATTATGTCTATTGGACCTTGTATGATTTTAAGTTTGCTACCTCCTTAACTGTTAATATCTAGTCTCCTTCAACGGAAGCAATCTTCCGAACAGGACCTCCATCGATATGCTTGGTGTAACTCTAAGTGACCAGCTCAGGTACGGGGGCTCCATCGAAACCAGAGTTAAGTTAGCCTCTCAGAAACTGGGCGTACTGTACAGGGCCCACAGATACTTTAATAGTACACAACTGCTAACCCTGAACTAATCGCAAGTGCGCCCCACGGTTGAATTTGGCAGCCACCTCTGGTCCGGAGCTCCAAAATACCTAAAAAAAACCCTTGACTCTGTGCAGAAACGGGCGGTCTGTTTGATATATTCTCCCATCTTAATAGACAGACTGCAATCTTTAGAGCACAGGCGTCAGGTGGGAATGCTGTCCTTGTTCTACCGGTATTACAATGGAAGATGCTCCGAGGAACTAGCGTCATTGATCCCCTCGGCACCGGTGCATAGTCGGGAAACACGCCAAACACGCGCCCAACATTCGTACACGGTTGACATTAGTCACATGAGAACGGGTCGTTTCTATGACTCGTTCTTGAGTTCAACGGCTCGGCTGTGGAATGATTTACCGGCCTCTGTGTTTCCTCCCTCCTACAACATGGGTCTCTTCAAGACCCGTGTTCACTCCTTCCTTTCCTCAAAAAGACCCTCCACACAGCATCTTCAAAGATGTCATAGGCCCTGAGGGAAATTATTTTCCTCAGGGCCTCTTGTGTGGAGAAAATGTAAAAAAAAAAAATATAACATTTAGGAGAAGATTAGTGCCAAAAGTAGAGTTGATATTTATTTTGAAATGCTGGAGAATTTAGGACTGGAGAATTTTTACAAAATGACCTTTAACCCTCGACTCGTCGCGTGGGGTCTTTGAAACCCCAGGTTTTACAGAAATGCTAATTATGTACATTTTAAAGGTTCCCACTGATTTCTTACTTTTGGTAGCTTCCTAAAAGAGACTATACTTGACGCTAGCGCCGAAAAAATTCAGTCTGCGCATGTCCGATGTGAGATACAGACTTGTGCTTCCAAAATACCATGAAAAATCAAGTTTATATGTTTTTCATTGTATTTTGTCGATTTTTTTGTTGTAATAATAATAAGTCTGTACCAACCTCAAATAGTTATAAGTTTGATAGAAATTGGTTAGATTTTTTTTCAAAGTTTTCTATTAAAAAATATGATTAAAAATTACATAAAGATGTTCCTTGTTGATTTTTAAGCTTTTGCATTGAAAATAAATATCAAATTTTTAATATTTATTTTTATTTCAATGTAGTCATTATCACCTGACTATAATCAGTTAAAATAAAACATAAAATATATGCTATAACAACAATTTAATCATATTTATTTTTGGGGTCCTAAGCGACCCCGCGCGACACCTCGCGTTACAAAAAAGGCGCGACGGGCGGAGGGTTAAAAAGCTTACAAGTTCTATATTTGATTACATTACATAATTGCATTAAAATGAATCATTGAGGATGGGATAATAGTCACTCCCGTGTGGGTCCTTATCAATCTTCCAAACAAGAATTTATAAAAATAGACAAGAGATCCAACTGCTCTCAACTATCTTTTCGTTTTTTTTTTATGTGAATACAGTCAGAAGTCAATTACACCATGGCTCCCCAATTGCGGTATGTTGTGTGACAGAAGGTTGTGGGGAGGTAAAGAAGATGGAAAGAGGAAGGATGGGATGTACCTGACTATTCATGTCTGGTGAGCAAACACTGCTAAAGCCAAATCAATTACAGTTTGGGAGGCAGGTATGGGTACCGCTGCCCCGGGAACCGTTTATTGGATAACCAACACCTCTGCCATAGGTCACCCCAAGTGGTTCGCTACATTTGGTGACTTAGCAGGGGTGCCCGGATTCATGGGGTGAGGTTTGTTCATGGCGGCTGATGCATCTGCCTACCTGCGTGGGGTGGGTAGGATCGAGAAAGACTGGTTGAGGGAGGTCTTTCATTCGCTCCAGCCGGAATCTCTCGGATTCAAAGTCGGAAGTTTTCATTCAACTATGTAATGAAATTGACGGCTTGGCCAACGGAGAGGAATGAGTGAACCCGCACGGTCAGTTTCGCGGCGAGCATTGAGGAATGAATTAGTAACTTTTGACTAGTGTCTTGCCTCTTGCCTCGCATTGACTTGATTACTCGCGAGCTGCGGACCTAGCAGGAACTGGGTTTCGGTCCTATGTTGGGTGTTGGGATCTGGGATTGACACGATCACAGAGACGATGACATCACAACTGAATTGAGATTTAATTCCTGAACTAGTGAAAAAGACTCCGCGCCCCGGACAACCTTGTTAGCGACAGACTATAAACCAGAGACTATTTACGCGGGACGGGCTCGATCGGCGCGGCGGGACTATGACTGGATCATATACTGAATAGAACAAATGTACCTATTAATTCCTGCGTTGTGAAAGAGACAGATTCGGAACTAGTGACTCGACCGATTCGCGATCGTATTTCGCTTGGGCTGACCACGATGAAGTTGGTACCTACCGGTATTTTACGAATGGCGCGCGGGAATGGGATACTTTACGTGTTTTGCACTATTATTTAAATATTTAAATCGTTTACGGTACACATCATTCATTGAAATAATTTAACAGTAAAATAAATGGAAAATAAAAACTAATGGTGTAATTGAATTTATTCATTTAATTCAGTCATTCAATTTTGCCCACGTCTAGTGTACTGTTGATTTTTGCCCAACTTGTGCCAAAAATATGGAAGCGATTTATATGTAGTTGATAACAGATGTCCTTCTTTGTTAAAATATTCCAAAAAATTTTACTTTATTTGTAAGTTTAATTTATAATTTAGTCGTTTAAAGCGTAATGAACCTAATTAAAAAATAAAGTAAAAAAACATGTGCCATAATAAGTTCCTAATTTAGTACTAAAAAATAAAAATATATTAATTTTCATTAAAATAGTATTTAATTCCAATCCCTTATTTTTTGTAAATATTATAAAAGTAAATGAAGTTTAAAAAAAAAATTATAAAATAATCATTTAAAAATGATTGTCAAAAAGTCGAATGGTTAGCTTATTATGGTAGTTCAGCAACGTTAGCTATCTAGGGTTAAGTAAATTACATTGCGAAAGTACAAAACAATACTGTTCAAGAGCAAATTTTTTTTGTTTTATATATGATTAAGAAATATATTTTATTTTTTTATTTAATTTTATTTATTTAAACGCCCATAGGGCTTTTACATAGAATGTAATACATTTTTTCTTAATTATAGTGAAAAGAATGTGTTTACAAAATATAAGTAACATAATATATATAGGTTAAAAACAAAATATAGGTTACATAAAATATAAGCGTTAACAAAATACAGGTAACATAAAATATAAGAAACAAAATATAGTCCATAAAATATAAATGTTTAAAATAGTTGTTCACATTAGTTTATGGGATAGGTAGAAAGAATATATATTAGACACAGCGCTTGGGTCCCACCCGAGCGTCGCGTGTTCGATTCCTCGGCTGGCTAAGTCCTCCATCACAACACAAGCAACATTTTCGGCTTTCTGTGTTGGTAGGAGATTTTCAAAACATTGTTGGATTATTCGTAACCCGGGAATGTTTGTCTTTGTTTATAGAAAAAAAAATGTATATATATATATATATATACGTAAATGAGTTTTCGAATTCTTTTAAGAGTTATCTCCATGTTTCTTAAATTTCATGTTACTTTCTATGGCAATCCCTGGGTATTTGACATCTGAAGTTTTCTTCAGGAATTTAATATTATCATCGCACTCACAACTGTGTGAGTGCACCATCACTCCAAAGTTGGCGGCATGGACAGGGTCAAAGGAAAAAGGCATGTATGATGTTTTTTCTACATTAAGGATCATAAGCTCGCTCCTTAGTTGGGACGCACTAATACATCGATAGCTCGCTGATGGAGCCCAATTCAGGGAGCAACAGAAACAGTTTTTTAAAATACCTATTCCTTCTTAATGTCTTCAACGGACTTCCTTCCCCTTTGTAAATATTATTATCCCAGTTTGAAGAGTTATTTGAAGTAGGCAAATGGCGATTGGATCACTGCAGATAACAATACTTGGTTCCATGTCAACTCAGAATGAAACCAACTCAGAAACACCTCAGAAAGGTCATTAAAAGCTATGAAAAAATAATTTTAAAATAGCCGGTAACCCTAACCTAACTTAACCTATTTAACCATTTTTTTTTTATCATCACTCATAATTACCTTTCTGAGGTGCTTCTGAGTTGGTTTTATTCTGAGTTGTCTGTTGGTTTCATTCTGAGTTGTCTGTTGGTTTCATTCTGAGTTGTCTGGTCACAGTGGAAACCCAATACTTATTGTGTAAATTTTAAAAAAGGAGTGAACTTTCATAAGTATTTTGTCAATAATAATGTTAATGTAATGATTAACATCTTATTATCCATTTTAGCATAGTTTTTTTTATATAATTAATAATAATAAAACAAGTTGTAAAATTACGTACAGTTTATTAATATCTAGTTTAATGTATTACATCTCAGTGGAATTGCATAAATAAAGAAAAGTCTGTAATTCCCCACACGAAAGGATGTCCGATTGTCTACTTCTGATCGCGCTGATGGAAGGTGATCAGATTCAAGTCGTGTGGGATCTGGTGTGGAAATAATAGCATTAATGGCGGAAACTGTTTATTCTGGAATAGAAAAAAGTATATTTATGGAAACTTCTTTTTAACTCATCCGGAAATTGTGGAAACACTTCAATAGATGGTGACGATGACACATTTATTAGAATACTTGTTTTTGCCCCCGGCTTCGCTCGCATAGTATTAGGGGGGTTTCCGCCTCCTCCCCCTACACCTCCCCCCCTCCACAATCTCCACCCCTCTCCCCCTACAAATTACTTATTGAAGTAATTTATCAATAAAATCAATCCAAATCAATCCAATCTCGACTTTCTTACAATATAGTTTGCTGGGGATCCTGTCTAAAGTCCAATGTAGAACCACTAAATATTGCTCACAAATTAATTCTTAAAGTCATTTACAAAAAAAAAATTGTTATCCATTTAGATGGATAACAAATACTGGCAGAGGTTGGATTTGCAATTATGTATAGCATATTGGAATAACGTAATATTGCGTATGCAGTTTAAAAAACTTAATTTATGTAAGTATGTATGTAAAAATCCCTGATATCGGACTATTGGACACATTTAGCTGATTAGTCCAACCTACGCTCTGTAGATATTAGTTCAACCTATGCTCTGTAGATATTAGTCAACACTCTGAAGTTCGTAGATATTAGTTCAACATATGAGCTGTAGATATTCGTCAGACATACAGGCTGTAGATATTAGTAACTGGAGTCTTTCTTGGTGGGTATAGTAATTAAAGATTTATTTATGGTCTATATTGTTACAAATCATACTATTACCCATCTGGTCACTAATATGATATTTTTATTTCTTACTTTATTATAATATTTTAGTGCTTTAAATGTACTTTAGTGTTTTTTAGTATTTTGTGTGTGTAAAATCACTCAAATTTATAAAAGTTAACTTCAACACAGGCCTAATCCTAGTGAGGTTAATTTTTTTTTTGTATGTAAAAATAAAAAATAAGAATGTATGGCGAGAAGTTATAAATAAATAAATAAATCAATGGTAAATTTTTACAAAGCCGGGACCAGCTAATTTTGGACAAAAAAAATTAGATACATATATACCCCAGTAGATAGGTAATAATTAAATGTACCTAATTGATTCCGTGAGCGGAAATTGAAAATAATGTACAATATTATCGTCAATTTCTTAAATTTAAAAATACGAAAATGTCATTTTTCAATGACCTCCATGTTGTTATCTTTATTTTAAAAAACAGCCTACGTTTTTAAATGGTTTGTCTGGCAAAGCAGGGTTTGTCTAGCGGGCTTGTGAATATTATCTTTATTTTAAAAAACAGCCTACATTATTAAATGGTTTGTTTGGCAAAGCAGGGTTTGTCTGGCGGGTTTGTGTGACAGATTGACCGCGCCGTGTCGTTCGCGAAGACGCGAAGTGAATTTTGATTTTACGCAATTGAAATTTAAAATGCATCATTTTCCGCCTCCCCCAATGCAAAAAGTTTCCGAAATACGTAATTCTAACAATTATTCAACTTCTGCAAAAAAGTGCATATTTACCGCTGTAATTTACAACATGGAGGTCATTGAAAAATGACATTTTCGTATTTTTAAATTTAAGAAATTAACGATAATATACATTTTTTTCAATTTCCGCTCACGGAATTAATTACACCTAATTATTACCTATCTACTGGGGTAAAAAATATATATTTTTAGTGTAAAATGAGCTGGTCCCGGTTTTGTAAAAAATTAATGTATTGGTTAACAAAATCGGCGGCACCAGGAAGCAAAGTCCCACCCATTAAAAACTGCAGATAGCACATCTCTTATATTCCAAAATTCCAATATCTTATTGGAGTACAAAGAAATATTTGTGTTTTAACAACATTAGTCCTTACACTTAGTTTTCACCGGTGAAATGTCCGGCAAAGACAGCTTGTCCATCACTATTGACCAGCGCAAAACAGAATGGATGATCTGCAATGAACTGCTTATCGGGATGTTCCTCTGTTGAACCGGTCACCGCTGGAATTAAAAAACCACCCCTTACTAAAATTTTAGTCATAATTTATGATGATCACACAAAAAAATTTAATAAACAAAAGCCCGAGAAATATGGGTACTTATGGGGCCGTTCAAGTATTACGTAACGCACTTGGGGGGGAGGGGGGGTCTTGTGAAACGTTACGGTGCGTTACTGGGGGGGGGGGGGGGTTCGAGCAACGCGTTACGTAACATATTTTTCTTTATTTAAATAAAAAAAACTAGGGAATTAAAATCTTCCAAGTTTGCAACCCTTTTCGTTTATGTTGTACGGGGAATTAATTCCTCGACTGTATTGTGCGACATTTTTATTTTATTTTCGTAGTCAGTAGTCATTAGTGTTCTAAACACGAAATACGCATAAACACAAATTTCTGTAGTCAGTGTTGTTAAAGTGAGTTTGAAGTTACTATAATGTCCTGAAAAGCGGGAGATTTACATCATCAGCTGTTATTGGCCTACACAGGTTCTCATGCTGACTTGCCAGCGCAGCGCAACCAAAAAATGACAATGAAATTTGGAAAAAAAGCAAAAGAAAAAATAAAAAAAATAATGAAAATTTTATGGAACATAACATATGACTAATGTTATACGAGAGTTTTTAGTTAGAACAATGCTTTTTATTTATTACACACAGGTTAGTTTACTGCTTAATTATAATAATATTACATATAGATATTTTTCAAAGTACGTGCCTAGTCACACTCAGAACATGAAAAAGGTTTTTCTCCAATGTGAATCGTGCTATGCATTTTTAAATCTCCTTTCGAGAACTTGAATAACTGCATTCGGGACAAGAAGATGGTTTTGTCTGCTGAAGGTAAATATGTAATTTTTTGGTGCCTCTTTTTAGAACATGAATAGTCGCAGTAGAAACATGTAAGAGGTTTTATATCACTGTAAGTCGGCAAATGATTTCTAAGAAGTTCCTTTGTACAACATAAATAATTGTAGTCGGGACATGAAAAAGGTTTTTGTTTTCATAAGAAGCAATTACTTGTGGTTAGACATTATATTATAAAAAATAAAACAAGCACTTTGTATTTAACCACGAATTTATTATTTTATATATCGACCGGTTTCGTTTCGACCAAGCTTCCTCAGGATATAATAAAAACTGTTATTATTATATCCTGAGGAAGCTTGGTCGATGCAAAACCGGTTGATATATAAAATAATAAATTCGTGGTTAAATACAAAGTGTTTTTTTTATTTTTTATAAAAAGGTTATTCATCAGTGTGAGTTAGCATGTGCCGTTTAGGTTTTTTTTTTCGAGAAGAAGAATAGTTGCAGTCAGGACATGAAATGGGTTTTTCTTCACTGTGGGTAGACATGTGATTTTTAGATTTCTCTTCGTAGTACTTGAATAGTTGCAGTCGGAACATGAAAAAGGTTTTTTTCCACTATGAGTCGAGTCAGCAAGTGACTTCTTAAATATCCCTTTTCAGAACACGAATAGTTGCAGTCAGGACATGAAAAAAGGTTTTTCTCTTCTGTGAATCATACGGTGGATTTTTAAATTGTCCTTTTGAGAATTTGTATAACTTCATTCCGGACAGGAAAATGGTTTTTGTCTGCTGTGCGTAAACATGTGATTTTGTGGCGTCTCTTTGTAAAACATGAATAGTCACAGTGGAAACATGTAAAAGGTTTTGTCACTTGGAGTAAGCAAATGATTTCTAAGAAGTTCCTTTGTACAACATAAATAATTGCAGTCGGGACATAAAAAAGGTTTTTGTGTGGGTAAGTGGGTAAGTGAGTAAGTGGGTGTGTGGGTAAGCATGTAAAATTTTGGAAACCTTTGTGTAGCACAGGAATAGTCGCACTCAGGACAAGAAAAAGGTTTTTCGTCACTGTGAGTTAGCAAGTTCCGTTTTAGTTACTTTTTTCAAGAAGAGGAATATTTGCAGTCAGGACTTGTGTTAACATGTGATTTTTAGATTTCTCTTCATTGTACATGAATAGTCGGAACACGAAAAAGGTTTTCTCCACTACGAGTCAGCAAGTGACTTCTTAGATATCCATTTTGAGGACACGAATAGTTGCAGTCAGAACATGAAAAAGGTTTTATTCCACTATGAGTCATAATAGAGTAAAGTGTTGCTCCACAGGGAAACAATAGGATAATTACTTTCTTAGGCCCTCCTCAGTGCAGCTAATGTAAAAAAAGCACGTGTTGTAAAACCATGTAGGTATAAATATACAAGTGTATGTTATGAGTTTTTCAAAAGCAGCCAAAAAGAAGGACGAATGGTAAGTTTTTTTGTCAAAAATTGTACAGGAATACAAGGCCGATAAAAATTATAATAATTTCCAATTTTTTTTATAAATAACAATTTGAATAAATAAAATGAACAATATACGCAATACGCATGTATTGCGAGTTTTATATATTTGTTTCCGCAAACGCGATTATCAAGAAAAAGGGTATTTAAGTGACACTTCAGTATGTTGCGCAACTTAATTGTGACTTTCAGGTAAAAATTGTCACTTGGGTGTTACGTAACGTTTGGGGGGGGGGGTAAAGGAAAATGTTACGGCGCATTACAGGGGGGGGAGGGGGGTCCAAAATTATCAAAAATTGCGTTACTTAATACTTGAACGCCCCCTATCGACTAAATGGTGGAAGATCGAAGGCCGGATCGTAAGGCGCAGTATCTCTGCTCAAAAAGAAGAAGATGGAGAGATATGTAATTACAAATGTTGGAGAGAGCGCGCTAATATTTAAAACGATAAAATTGAAGCGAAAATTGTGAAAATGTTTAATAAAACACGACTCGTTTAAAATAAAGCAAAAATCTCTTAGGGGCTCTCTAAAACAACATTTAAAGAAACACTGTGATTTATTTCATATACATATATAATTTGTAAAATAACTGAAACAAAATTGTTTATAATAAATTTCGGAGCATACTTTGCGATTTTTTTCTATCGAGGGAATTTCATATAATTAGCATTTCGGCATGGGGAATGTATTGATGTTATCTTCACAAATAATATATTTTTTTTTAGAGCTTAAAAAATTCAAATGTTTAAGGGAGATATGTATGTAATAAATCGGTAAAAATTGAGGTAGCGGTGGCTTAAAGTGAAGATATTTCTTCTTGAATATTTTAACAGATATCAATGGAATGAAGAACAAGCCATATTTTAAACCTGGGCTGGTCACTCAGAGCTGTGTTATACAATATTTACTCGGTGGCAAGTCAGCGACCGGAGCAGACTGCTCCAATTGCGCCCGCACAAGGTACAATTTAACCTATTCAAAATCTGAAAAATTGCAAAATATTGATTGGAATCTTGGATGCCGCTCAATCAAATATGTGTGCATAACCGTGTGTAAAAAGTTGAAGTCTGTCCAAAATAGCATTAATTAAATAAAGATACACAAGTATAGTCTTACCCGTGGCAGCACCGGCTGTAACACCCTCCTCATTCATATTAATGAAGGCCTTCTGGATGACCATGTCGACTTTCATTGGAGAAGGATTGGCCAGGAGACCCCCGAAATCCGCATCGTCAGTGAACATGGTGTTCATACCGAGCTGGTGGCAATGAAAGTTAGTTGAATTCTTAAGAAAGTTCACATAAAAGCCTAATCCTCATCAAAGAAACCAAATTAGCAGTATTTTAAAGAACCTACACAAGGAAATGAAATATACTGGATTAACATAAACCAAGAACATGTAAATTTAACCATAGCATGGAACCAATGCAATATGCTAAACATGTAAAAAGAAAGTAGTCAACACTAACAACCATGGTCGAGTGGAGGACCTAGTGGTAGCCTTCCGCTACAGCAGATTTTTTGCTGCTAGGCCCTGCAAATGGCTTTTTGATGGGCTTTACGTAATTTAGTAAAGTTGCCTGATAGGTAGAGTTTTTCCCCTTTATATGTACAAAAGCAATTACTAGAATGATTCCACCCAAATAAGAACCATTTACGTTTACATTTACTCCTTAAAAAAAAATTACCATTTATTTTCCGAAAAAAAAATCTGCTTTTCGCAGTAGAAATTTTTTAGAAAAATAAAATCTTTTTCATATTATAGGGAGGTTGGAAATTTTCCATATTGGGAAATTTTTATTTTTCTGAAAAAAATAATTTTCCCGGAAACTTGGAAAATTTTTTAAATGGGTTGGGAAATTTTTATAAAAACATTATCTTTCAATTTTGTTACCCGAAGTTTTGAGATTTTTCATATTTTAAACATTTCAGAGAAAAAAATATCCCGGAAATTGGGTCGGTAAATTGTATTCAAGTTTTTGAAACTGAAAATTCATACTTTTGTTAACTTTTTCCACGCGATCGTAACAACAGTTGATACGGCAAAAAGCCATGCCTCACACGCGCCCGTATCAGCCCTTGTTACACTAACTTCGACTGCCAATATCACAGCGTTCCTATATCACACTATTTTTTCCCGCTTGCTAGGATATTCTTGTAACTATCACGATGCTGACATCTTCAGGCATATTTCGAAAGTAAAATTGTATTTCGTAAAAAACTTCTATAATCAAGTGAATGTATCCTCGTGCATTTGAGTTCATAGATCTCAATTTACTCCACAGATGGCGTTAGTAGTTTGCGCTAGTAGTTTGCGCACGCGCATCCATGCGATTCCAACTGACCAAATTGGACAAGCGTCGATAACATTTATTATCGAGATCGCGCGTATCCGCACACGTTGTGAAACTGTGATTTTGAATTTACATAATAATTTTATTAATTTTAGTGTCATCAGAAGTTTTAGAACATGTTTATACGAATTAATAATAATAAGTGATTGAGGTACCACTTGTGTCTATCAACGCAGTGTCCTGAGTACACGCACGCGGATAAATGGCGCCGTCTTTAAGATAATATGGGTACGTTTTTTACGTTTTTTGTTTTTTATAAACACCTAGGAGTGTTTACAGACGACAATTTGGTTTCAAATTGTAGATAATAATCTCATCTGTTTATATAGTATGATAAATCATGCCATAATATGCTGTATTTGACATAAAATTGGTTGGATAGGTATTTGAAATATGACACATACATGTACCGCGTATGGGTATTGAAAAAACGGAGTAGTTCAACGCGGGGAAAAGGTTAATTTTCTTTTTGACATTTCTCACGAAGTTCTCCGAAGAAAGACACAGTTGCTCTGCAAGTTAGGTACCCATTGTATGCTAAATTATAACTGAACCGAGATTCATATTGGGATGAGCCAAGTTGTATGAGACAAATTTGGTAATTTGGTAGGTTGTTCGTGTCTCGGGAGCACTTTTTAACTGAGAAAGTAATTTGAATAAAACAAAAATCTCACTTTGGACAGGGCATCATTGAGGTTAGCAGTGGTCTCAATTTGGAACTTTGGCAGGATCATAGTCACAAATTCTGGTTTAAGGCTATCAACCATGGCTTTAACATTTGCTAAATCTTCAATCAACTTTTCCTCCAGAGCTGCAAGACCATCAGCCTTGTTGGGCAGAACGAACAGCATGGACATCTCATTACCTTCAAGTGCCAGCTCCAAGATCTGTGGATTATTAAATAGCATAATTAATTGATTTGAGTCCTATAATTTCAATAACGGCTATATCCGATTTTTTGACAAAAGGATCTGAGTATGACATCTTTTTCACATTTTTGCGAGGAACAAGGCCAATCTAAAATTAAGTTTCAAAACCTCCTTTATCACGACCAGAAACCATTTCTCACCTGCGAGTGAGAAACAAAACCCGCTATATCATTCAAGAAGTTACTATCAAAACGTATATCGGAATTCAACCAATGGCGAGCAGTTATTTTGCCAAGATGGCGGGTGTAGAAACACGCCCCTCAGGTCAGTTGAGTTTCAAAAGCCTCTATATTCCATATAAATCACGAAGTGAGTTTCAAAATCTGCTATACCCATTTTATTTTTCCAAATTACTTAACTTTTTCTAGACTTACATTGAAAAATGAACTCTTTTCGAACGTGTATTACTCCAATTCATTATACAAAAAATAAAATGCTATTTTTTATTTACGCTGCAGATGGAACAGTTTTTGCGGTTTTCTCCGAATCAGTGAAAGTTGATATAGTGTATATAGAAATTGAACGACTCATTTATTACACACAGATTATCGAAGCATAGTGTATTCCAAATGAAATGAACCAGGCAAACTTCTCAATATGGATAGAAACTCACTGGAGGAGCTGGTTGACTACTAACAGGATACTGTCACCTCAGGAGCGTAGTGTATTCCAAATTAAACGAACCAGGTAAACTTCTCAATATGGATAGAAACTCACTGGAGGAGCTGGTTGACTACTAACAGGATACTGTCACCTCAGGAGCATAGTGTATTCCAAATTAAACGAACCAGGTAAACTGCTAAATATGGATAGAAACTCACTGGAGGAGCTGGTAGAACTACTAATAGGATTCTGTCACCTCAGGAGCATAGTGTATTCCAAATTAAACAAACCAGGCAAACTGCTCAATATGGATAGAAAATTACTGGAGGAGCTGGTTGACTACTAACAGGATACTGTCACCTCAGGAGCGTAGTGTATTCCAAATTAAACGAACCAGGTAAACTTCTCAATATGGATAGAAACTCACTGGAGGAGCTGGTTGACTACTAACAGGATACTGTCACCTCAGGAGCATAGTGTATTCCAAATTAAACGAACCAGGTAAACTGCTAAATATGGATAGAAACTCACTGGAGGAGCTGGTAGAACTACTAATAGGATTCTGTCACCTCAGGAGCATAGTGTATTCCAAATTAAACAAACCAGGCAAACTGCTCAATATGGATAGAAAATTACTGGAGGAGCTGGTTGACTACTAACAGGATACTGTCACCTCAGGAGCGTAGTGTATTCCAAATTAAACGAACCAGGTAAACTTCTCAATATGGATAGAAACTCACTGGAGGAGCTGGTTGACTACTAACAGGATACTGTCACCTCAGGAGCATAGTGTATTCCAAATTAAACGAACCAGGTAAACTGCTAAATATGGATAGAAACTCACTGGAGGAGCTGGTAGAACTACTAATAGGATTCTGTCACCTCAGGAGCATAGTGTATTCCAAATTAAACAAACCAGGCAAACTGCTCAATATGGATAGAAAATTACTGGAGGAGCTGGTTGACTACTAACAGGATACTGTCACCTCAGGAGCGTAGTGTATTCCAAATTAAACGAACCAGGTAAACTTCTCAATATGGATAGAAACTCACTGGAGGAGCTGGTTGACTACTAACAGGATACTGTCACCTCAGGAGCATAGTGTATTCCAAATTAAACGAACCAGGTAAACTGCTAAATATGGATAGAAACTCACTGGAGGAGCTGGTAGAACTACTAATAGGATTCTGTCACCTCAGGAGCATAGTGTATTCCAAATTAAACAAACCAGGCAAACTGCTCAATATGGATAGAAAATTACTGGAGGAGCTGGTTGACTACTAACAGGATACTGTCACCTCAGGAGCGTAGTGTATTCCAAATTAAACGAACCAGGTAAACTTCTCAATATGGATAGAAACTCACTGGAGGAGCTGGTTGACTACTAACAGGATACTGTCACCTCAGGAGCATAGTGTATTCCAAATTAAACAAACCAGGCAAACTGCTCAATATGGATAGAAACTCACTGGAGGAGGAACACCCATCAAACTATCAACTATATTTACAATATTACTTTCCGAGGTCGAGGGGTAAGTCTCTCAGGTACCAATCCGGAGGTCGTGAGTTCAACATATGCAAGTAATTTTTACTTGATTAATTTGTGTTATTTCACAGCATAATCATTTAAAATAATACAAAATATATTTGCGGCACATTGCAGAGTGGAAAATACTCTCAGTATTATCCTGGTGCAAGACCACCATTCAGAATCGAAACGTTGTTTGAAATGGCTTTAGCCATGTTTGATGACAAGATCTGAAGAGCTGGGTACTTCCCCACCTTCCTTCTCCCCATCTCCTACCCCTCCCTACTACCTTCAGCCTCACAACATATCCCAATTTAGGACACCATAGTTTCACTGGCTCCAGATGTTTGGTAACAGTTCATGTAAATTACATTTAAATAAAATAATAAGCAGGTCGAAAACCTAACTCTTTACATCCCATTAAATCACTCGACGCACTGAAACACAAAACAATTGAAAACCCAAACTAAAAAACTGTGTTTTTACTTATTACGGCAGAATAACACTTTTTCGAAAACATGAATACCTCATCGCTGGTTCTTGTAGTGAGATGTTCACAAAATACTATTACTATCCTATTTAAATACAGCTACTGATTATTAACATTTTTTTGTATTACTTTGTCTACGTAAACTGTAATCAGTACTCATTAAATGTAAGTATGAGAAAATAAAAAAATCGAGTGTGCCGAGTGTGTGTGACCACACGACTGAAGTAAAACTTCACTAACTTATAAAAGAACATATTATGACATTGACATTGACATTGGGTGACATTTGACATTGGGGTGACATAAGACCATGGAGTGACCTATGACCCTGGGGTGACCTACGACCGTGGGGTGACCTATGACCTTGGGGTGACCTATGACCTTGGGGTGACCTATGACCTTGGGGTGACCTACGACCTTGGGGTGACCTACGACCTTGGGGTGATCATCCTTATCACTCTCCAAGTCAAGCATACGTAACATCACACTTTTCGTAACATCACACTTTAACGCATTCACCAGCTTACCTCCCAAGTCGAGCGTGCATAAAGAAGTTTTATTTCAAAAATAAAACTATTTCACTGCTTGATGGGAAGAAGGCTCAGATAAATAATTGATGAGAATTGTGGAACCAAGAGACTATGTCAACACTGAGTGACTGCCTGGACCTGGTGGACCATATTGAAGGGACCAGCAAGGTCGATCAATAAGGATTTCGGAAACTTCTCATCATTTCCTAACATGACTGTAGATTGCCAACGAAAAAGTAACAGTCCACAATGACTAAGTGTTCTTAATGTATTCAATGTCATCTGTTGTTTGTACGTTAGCAATCTGCAAAAGATTAAAAAAGTTGTAAAAAAATTGTTGTCTCAAAAAATTAAAAAAATTGTTGTCTCAAAAAATTACAAAAGTTGTCCTAGGGAACAATGAGAAGTTAGGGCCTTTGCTCATGGAGAAATGGAAAACTGGTTGGCAACTCAATTCACAGCGCAACTTAACTTCAAATTATATCAGCTTGTTTAATCTCTACATATTATAAATGAAAGTATTCCGAAGGGTCTGTTTGTCGTCTGTTCGCGATAAACTCAAAAACTAATGAACGGATTATCATGCGGTTTTCACCAATAGATTATCATGCGGTTATGATTTTTTTTGCGGGCGGTGTGAATTTGATTTGTTTGCAAATTAACAGATGGCGTTGGTTAAAAAGGTTGGGTAACCAACCGGTAGATGGCGTTGCATTCCGTTAGCCACAGCAACGCGTGGCCGGGTCAGTTAGTAAAAATATAATTGATCAATTATCAACCTTATAATATTAATTTATCAACCTCCTGAACAAAATCGATATTTTTCTGCTCGGACATATCGCAAATTACTGGAAAACTTGACAGGTCGTAAGGTGTAACCATGGCAACCTGTCAACCTGACAACTGAAACACGACCAGTACTGTGATTTGCGGCATCGCCCTTGACAACTGGTGTTTCATAAGTTCTCGATAGGTTTATTCTGATTCACGTACAAAGGCCAGAATTTAAACCTATTGGTGAATTTCGCACACTGGGTGCTTACATTGGCTGATAATTGCCGGTTGTCAGCCGTTGTTAAGGAGCCAAAACAAGTGTTTGTTTTTCTTCAGTCTTCCCATCGTAACGCAGCTGTCAACATTACCATTTATATCGTGATAAGCTATCGTGACTCGCATAGTGAATTTACTGCCGGTAATTCATCCCCATCATATAAAAACTAACTAACAACTACCTGTGGACCATCCAGAAACAGACAATCGACCACGAGGGATCCACAAACCGGGCAAGATTGCCATCAAATTATCGTAAGTCCCTTTGTGAAATACCTTTGCTATTTGTTTCAGTAAACGTATCACATCGAGATCCACAGGCATAACTCGTATAGAGTGAACATTCAGCTTCACTCTAACCCTTGTAAGGTGGTGCCATCAACGCGCTAATCTTACAACTGGTCTTTAACAAGTTGCCTATGTGCGGACTACCAATGAAATTCGCAATTTGCTTACCTGTGGTTAGCGATTGAGTTGCCAACTGGTCTTTTGTCATTTGCCCTCTCAATCCTATCAATTCTTATCGATTGACTGTGCTAGGGGGCTAGGTAGGGACTTGCTGTCAAGGTAAAAAGTGTGGGATCTATGAGTGGCCTGAGGGCTTACGGTAGCTATGAAAACCATCTAAATGGGACTAAATAACATTCTCTTTCTCATCAACATGATTATTATTATAATATACATTACCTTTGCGTCTAATTCAGCGCTTTCTCCGTAATGGGTTTTGTTTTGCTGAAACATCATCTCAACAGGTGTCATTTTGGTGGGGCTGACGTAGAATTGGGCTTCACTGGTGTAATATGGGTTGAACTTCTTCTCCCAGGCACCCTGCGATACAAAGCATACAAAAAATTACACTATTTGCTGTTGCCATAATTTTTATATTTTCATCATCATCATCATCTGTGGCTCTACAACCCAGGTCGGGTCTTGGCCTCCAGCAGAGCCTGCCTCCATGACTGTCGGTGTTGTGCTGCGTTGCGCCAGTTTCGGATGCCGATGGTGCTTGCATCCTTCACCACTCCATCCAGCCATCGAAGCTTTGGTCTTCCAACTCTTCTCCGACCCCCAGGTGCACCATCCATAATTCGCTTTGGAATATCTCCTTCGCTCATTCTCTGGATATGTCCAGCCCACCTGAGTCTTCCAGTTTTGATTTCCTTGGAGATATTATATTTTACATCTTATTATTACGTTTTTATTCCATTGAAATTTAAGAACCCGACTTTGAGTACATCTCTGACGTCGTGCCTTATGCAAAACCATTTTCTTGTTATTTGTTTTTGGGGTGTTATGCGGTGTTGCGCTACCTCTTCCTTTAGGCAACGTTTCGGACAGCGTTACGGTGTCCATCATCAGGGCAGATGTGTAAATGTTAGTGGTGAAATGTGTGCTTAAGTACTTCGAGGCAATACCGTGTTGCCAGCTCCACTCCACTGCGAGATGGCATTACAGTATACTTCAAAATGGTTTTTTGTTTACTTGAAGATGGTTTTCTGCATTTAGATTTGGTGTAGCCGTCAATTACCGGATACCAAGAACTATTGAGCTTAGCTCCGTCGTCTGTATTAATGTTAATAGGATTTTTACCCCAAAATTAACACCCCAAAAACAAATAATAAAAATACTTTTGGGCGTGAAAATCTAAAATCATAACAAAACCATTTTCGTACGTGGAGTTTGTTACAGAGTTCATAACAACTGGGCTTATGTTTTAGGTTTTTTAACATTTAAGGAGAGAATTCACATGAATATTGGAGTAAAAAATATTATGACTTTAAAAAAATATGTTCATACAGACCAATAAACGCTGATTCTGAATATATAAGTTTTTTTTTATAATATTAAACGTAGTGTTCGTAAAAAAATATTAAAAAGTGCATTTTTTAACGTCTCGTTAAAATACACTGTAAAGTTGGTAGGTACGATTGAATGGTTAGTGCTGACGTCACGCATCACCAGTCATTGTATCACATTGTATTGAAATCAATTGGTATGGCACAAGCCATCAGTATTAACAACATTTCATGTTATTCTTTATTTCGTACTGTTTATAGAGATTTAGTTGTAGTGTTTATTGAAACAATATTTAAGCCTAAATAATTCAGTATCAAAAATAGAGGTATCTCTATTAGGGTTCCATGGCCGGCGGTAATATGAGAACTCACCATATGAGTTTTGGGAAATGAACGTTCTCGGAAAAGACACTTCCTCAAATCATAATTCATATCGTCATAACTCACCTTAGTAACGATTCATATCAACACTGATTCACGGTTACCAACCGACACGCGCGAAAGTGAATTAGTTGGTTCCATTTTATGGCTATTCAGCTTATCAAAACCAAAACACGAACTATTTAGAACGTACGTACTTTCTTACAATACCATAATATCGCGTGAAAATTGCGAATTTCGCATTATTTGCGTGAAAATGACAAAATTCACGAAACCATTTATCGTTAAATTGATGCATTTTGCTTAAAAATTTGCGTTTTATTCTTATTAAATCTCGCCATTCTATTGATGTTCCAAAGTCTTGGGTACTGTGATGATACATTAGTAGGATGTTTTGTAAACCTTCACAATATGAAAAATGATTCCATCGATACGGGTGGAGAACTTCATTGTAGTTTCCTTCACGCACAAGAAGGTTGAAAGTGACACCCTTTTACTCCTGTTTGTGGGAAACGGCTTGAGCAGCAGATTTACATGCTTTTACATACAGGATTATTTTTTGGGCAATACATATACAAATATTGGACGCCAGTTGTTTCAACATGATAAAAATTTTCTCTTAAAGTATTATTTTAGTTTTTTATACCTCTGTAATATTTTTAATGCCGATGTTAGTACGTTTACAACTGGTAAAACATACCAGGCGCAATATCAAATCGTTCATATCTCTGTAGGTACTTTATAATGTGTAATTATGTGTACTTTCACTAAGCTTATATCTTTTTACTGGCCATCAGCTGGAGCTGGAATAGTGTAACTTGAGGTCAGCGTACTTCTCGAGGTTAGTAAAAGCAGTTGTAGATTAAGAATAAAAGGTTGTATCTTTATATTTTAAAAGGTATCACGGGTTGCTTCGGTAATTTTTCCAAAATATCACCGTTTAAAATCGATAAAATATTTTTTCCAATGTTTACATTTGATATAAACAATACAGTGGTACCTCGAGAGACTCCAGATACTAATATCTACAGCCTGTATGTCGGACGAATATCTACAGCTCATATGTTGAACTAATATCTACGAACTTCAGAGTGTTGACTAATATCTACAGAGCGTAGGTTGAACTAATATCTACAGAGCGTAGGTTGGATTAATCAGCTAAATGTGTCCAATAGTCCGATATTAGGAATTTTTACACACATGCTTACATAAATTAAGTTTTTTAAACTGCATACGCAATATTACGTTATTCCAATATGCTATACATAATTGCAAATCCAACCTCTGCCAGTGCTGTAGATATTCGTCAACACTTTGGTTTTCATAGATATTCGTCAACAGTTTGAGCTGTAGATATTCGTCAACACTTTCCTTCTCATAGATATTAATTCGATTTTTTCAGTTTTTGGAATTCCTGTAGATATTAGTAGACGCCTCCCCTCGAGAAGAGTACCCTAACATATGCTAACATACGAGATATTTGAGGTTCGAGCCGTCGAGCGAGCCCATAAATATACAAACCACAGCGAGCCTCTACACAACGTATATCTTCGCTTCGAGCTGTTGAGTTTGAAAATTCGCAAGTCGCGGGGATGATCCGTGATGGCGATCCCTGCCTTGCCGACCGAGATGTGAGCAGCGCCTCTGCCGGCGGTTCCGCAAACGAAGTGTAGATCCCTGCTTGGCTGACAGAAAAGAGAGTAGCGCCTCTGGCGGCAAATCAAACTTAACACTGTGGCGGCAGAATTTGAATATGCTGCTAACAGTATATTGTATACAGATATTACTACCACTGCTATACTGCCATTACAAGCAAAATGCAGCTGGGAATTTGCTGAGGTCGCATTCTAATATAGGTATTTTTTATAGTGAGTCTCCCAGCTACCCTTTTGCTTAATAAAAATTAAAATACTACAGTACAGTACCTATATCATTAATGACATTTCAATAGAAAAATGTATCTTATTACTTTATTACATATAATGAAAGAGTTCATTGGGGCGTACATACTGTGGCGTAGCGAGGGAGGGGGGCGGACCACCCCGGGTGCCACTCGACCAAGATACTGCATACACATGAACACGGTCCATTATTTATATTTTCGTAACTCAAATTTTATGTCGGTCGGTCTTTTATAGACAGAATAGCCTATATTCTGAAATTCTTTAGCCACCCCCAGGATGGACCAATTTTATGAAGTCACTACGCCCAGGAGGGTGACATCTTTTTTTTTTTTTTTTTACAGTGAATACCGCACAAGAATCTCAACTGCTCCCGTCTGGAGTCAGTGAGACTATGGCATCCCCAATTGGGGTATGTTGTGAGGCTGAAGGTAGTGGGGAGGGGAAGGAGGTGGGGAAGAGGAAGGTTGGGAAGTACCTGGCTATTCAGATCTGGTCACTAAACACGGCTAAAACCATTTTCAAGCAACGTTTCAATTCTGAATGGTGGTCTTACACCAGGGCGATACTAATAGTATCTTCCACTCTGGGGTATCTGCCCAGGGTGCAACACATGCTAGCTACGCCACTGCGAACATATAAATAAGTCAGTACTCAAGTTCTGTTATCGTTTAATTATTAATTTCGTTGCTTAATTTTTATGCTTTTATAAAGTAAACAATTTCATGTTTTTGTTATTTTTTTTTTAGTCTAATGTTTTCTTTCCGTCGTGTATGGTATGTGTGGAAGTCTTTGTGATAATGCAGTTCTCTAAAGTAGTAAATTGTTAAACTTTGAAAATAAAAACTTAAAATTAACTTGTAGATAAAAATTAAAACTTCATTGAAAATTCTTTGTTTCACTCATTATATCTAATTCCTTAAGCATTATCATTAAATAAGCACCAACTCATTGCTACGGTGACGACAACACCACTAACGAAGGTAATCTTTTTGACAAGCCACCTTTCCACTTATAATGTCCGAACAGTTGAAAAGTTTTGAGACAAAAAGTTAACCACCACCTCAAGGATATTCACACCTAGGGTCAGTTTCAATGTCTCAAAAAGTCAAGCTTGTCTGATTTGGGTAAAGAAGGAGATCAGTGTCTGGTGCAATTTGATAAGGGCACCCTCCCCAATAAAATGCTTGGAGTAAGTATATCAGACCGGCTCGGCTCCATAGAAGCCCCAGTAAATCTGACTTCCAAGAAACTTGGCATCCTTGTCCTGTACAGGGCTAGCAGATTCTTCAATAATGACCAGCTGCTGCTGCTAATAAATGCTTGCTGTAAAAAATCTTAAGTACGTCCAATAATTGAATTTGGGAGCTACGTATGCGCTGGAGCCCCAAAATTCTTGATAAACGTACTTGATTATATGCGAAGAAGGGCGGTTCGTCTGATTGACAACCCATTGTTCACATATAGAATGCCATCTCTAATACACAGATGCAATGTAGGCGTGCTAAGTCTGTTCTACAGGAATTTTAATGACACAAGCAGAACACCCATTCACAGTTGATGTTGGCTTCATGAAAACAGGTTGCTTCTTTTACTCGTTTTAGTGTAATTTGGCTCGAATGCGGAATGAGCTACCAGCATCCGTTTTTCCTCCATCATATAATCCGGCCTCTTCAAGACCTGCAAATAAATCCCTTCCCACAGCCCCCACCTTAACCCGTATCATAAATCACAACCCTTCTTAACCAGATAACGACATAGTATCCATAGATAGGGGCGCTCTTGTGAGGTGTAACATAAAAACAACAAAATCTCTTTTGATTTATATTTCCATCGTGTTAGGTATAAAAAAAAATTTCATTTATTAATCCATTTATTTTTTCAATATCTGACAAAATATTCAAGAAGTATCAAAATGAAAAATCAAATATATGTATTTCATTTCAAAATAGGCAGCAATTTATAAGAGTATAACTGAAATGATTATTTTTTTACAATTTGTATTTGAAGTACAAGGTACAAGTTAGCGAAGTGTGATGTAGGATCAGAGGATATACACTTCAACATATTTTATGATGCTGTGTGAACTTGTACTGTACTTCTTACAGTACAAGGTACCTTACTACAATTCTTGTCATCATCTAGACCAGGGGTCGGCAGTTTGTCAAGTGAGAAGAGTCAATTTGTCAAAGAAACAAATATATCAGAGAGTCATATTATAATGGGGGGAGGTAATCGTACTGTGGTAAAAATTTGGTGGAACAATAATTTCGATTTGCTTTGTGTTATGTACATTCTTACTGTAATATCACACTTCTGCCCGTTTAAATATTTCTATAAACAGACTCACGCATAGATTCCTTATTAAATTAAAACGAGTGTGTTCGGAATGCAAAAAAAATAATCGTTTGGGGGCTCCATCTCATAAGGCCGGTTGAGGGTCCATCCATGAATTATGTCACACAAGAGGGGGAAGAGAGTAAAGAAGTGTGACAAGGTATGGGGGGTCATCAGCACTGTGACGTCACATGTAAAAATTTAAATATTTTTATAATTTATTTTTTTTTACTACTGTTTTGATTATTTTTAGATGTAAAATTGCAAAATATGTGTCGTCACACTAGAGGGGAGGGGGTCTCACAAATGTGACGATGTGGGTCAGGGACAGAGGGGGGTCAAAAAATTATGAAATTCGTCTGACGTAATTTGTGGAAGTTAATTAAATTGCAATTGATGTCTGAGGAGTCGAAGAGCCGCAGACGTCTATGCAAAGAGTCGGCTCGCAAGCCGCGAATTCCAACCCCTGGTCTAGATAAGTGTGCGGCTTTTGCGTAGGCGTTTGCGGCTCTTTAGATATTAACTCCTTTTCACCTCTACTTGCCTCCACTCAACCAGCCGCCATGAGATAGAGCCGCTGAATGAACTTTGACTTTGGAAGTCAGTGCACGGTATGCTCATTATGGTACCATTACAGGAGTCAGTATTTGTATGCCATGACACGATCTCAGTATCTGACGTCAGTATTGTTGCAAATCCCACACAAGACGCTTTTAATGTAGTGGTTCTGAAAAAGAAAAGCCTGTTGTTATAAATTTGGTGTTGAGCACAAAGAAACGAGTGAAATGTAAGTGATGGATGGATGATTCTCAAGAAAAAAAAATCTCACACTTTAATTTTGCTGACTGATCAGAAAAAGGTATTTGCACCTCTGGAACTCTTTTTTTCTGTTTCCAGATTTTCGATTGAGTTTGGCTAATATTGTTTTCATTTAATTAAATATTACAATTTGAGCTTTTACTCGTAAAAAAATAAAAAAAAATATATATACATATATATAATTTTATGGTTATTTCCTTTTGGGGTATTATGCCCACTGATGATGGACACTGTAACGCTGTCCGAAACGTTGGCTAAAGGAGGAGGTAGCGCAACACGGCATAATACCCCAAAAGGAAATAAACATAAAGTTTTTGGCCGTGAATATCTAAAATCATATCATATATATTTGTTTTTATTCCAGAAAAAAGAACAAAACATTTTCACTTATTTAACTAGAAATAACTGAAATAATTACATTTTACATTAAACTACACGAAAAAACATTATTTAACGTCCATTATTTTGTTGATTACCTTAGAAAAGAATTAATTTTTTTTTAATGTACACAGACTTTTTTAATTTTTTATAAGGAAATTGTATAAATTGCTACCCTGAGGATGAGCAATGAGAATTTCAACAAATTGCTAGATATGGTAACTACATACATATATTTTGAAAGAAAATACAGCCACGAGAGCTTCGATCTTGCCAAGAGAAAAATTAGCTATAAATGTTTCTGTGCGACCAGCAGAAGCTTTGAAGGTTCCTTCCTATAAATATTTTGCAACATATTTATTTTCTTGCAGACATCTTCCCGTGTAATATTAGGGTTTGTAGTTATCAATATTGCCTATAATTCGTCCAAGGCCCAATTTCTTCTGAGAAGAACTACATAAAAAATAGTTGTTGTGAGTCGTGTTCCACATCTTAACTCATGTAAAATGTCCCACATATGTTCTACAGATCCCGTGTTTTGTACGCCTCGGTAAACGTCGCAAGGAGGCGCTTTGGCGGTGGAGGTAGGAAGCTTCGGTGGCGGGGATGGAACATCGCTGTCTAGTGTAGCTGGTGGCGATGGATGCGTCAGAGCACTATGCTCTGTAGACAAGGCAGCACCGTCTTCCAAGGCACACAAGACATATTGATGTACTGAGGGGACGAGCACACACACGCATGAGTAAGCGCATCAGGATTCAAATATCTATATAGCACGATTCAGTACTCACATCGGTGAGGATTAGATAATTATAGTAATATATATAATACAAACTGTACATTTTTTTTTATTACTTTGCCAACTCTGACAGAAATATAGTTTTAGGTGAATGAAACATAGTTGCTTGAACACACAGCCTCTTTGCGGCTTTTCCTCCACTGTGTCCACTCCATGATCTGCTCCCGGAGTTCGTCGTAGGACTTGATTTTGGGCTCAATTGATGTTGGACTGGTCTAGACCGACACTGAGGGGGGATCAGTTGAATGGGTCGGATTGATCACTGAGGAGATGACTGCAAGTACAGAATGGTTAATGTAAATGTGAAATCACTTAACAAATATTTAATGAATGTTTCCACCTCACAGATATTGCAAAAAGAATGGAAGAACTGAAATGGGTACGGGCACTGGGCAGGGTGGGAAGCAAGGAAATAAATTGTTGATGCAAAACTCTGATTGACTGGAGACCAGAAGGGTTGCAATTTGGGAGTCCGGCCTGAGTACCGCCGCCCCAGCAACCATTTATTGGTTAACCAACACCTCTGCCGTAGGTCGCCCCAAGTGGTTCATACGTTTGGTGACTCAGCAGGGGTGCCCGGGTTTATGGGGAGAGGTTTATCCGGGTCTCTACAGCGGATACGTCTGACCACCAGCTGCATGGCAGGCCGGATTGGGAGAGAATGGTTGAGGGAGTCCCCTTTGACTTCTCCAGCTATTCTCTCTCGGAACATCGCCTTGCACCACAGTGGGAGGGATAGATTCATACGTCCTTCACTCCTGGACACCCTGATCCCAGATTCCTACCCATCCCTCATACCCTTTTCCTTCCCAAAACTTCCTCTTCTTTCTTTCCCAAAAAGACCCTCCACACAGCATCCCCAAAGATGACATAGGCCCTGAAATAAATTATTTTCTTCAGGACCTTCTAAGTGGTGGTGCTGTTGTAAAAAAAATTACTGATGAAGGAAGCTAAAAAGGAATACCCTGAGGAAAATAATTCCCCTCGGGGCCTCCTGTAGGTAAAAAAGAAGAAGTAAAAAAAAATAAGGAAAAATGCCACCAGGAAGCCCACAACAGAGATGAAGCAATGATTTAAAAAGATACGGAGGGCTAAAATGGCAAACCCTGGCCTAACACATTAAGGAGGCTTTTCATATTAACCACATTCTTCTCAAGTCATTCTAATCCTCATTGCTGAGGATTGTGAACCCTACTACAATATCCAGAGGACAAAGCTCCTTCACTCCTCATGGTTCTGCACTGCATGGACACTCTAGTACCAGACACCAGGGATACGTCACTCTATGGCTGCGGTGACCTTCCTCTGCTTCTTCTGCCAAACATTGAGCTCAGTGACTATGAGTTTCTCCAAGATGGAGTCCTCAGTTTGGCAACATGCCCCAAGTACATTAGAAAAAGTTGTGGGCAGATAGTTAAAAGCCTATTGTGGATGCCTAACTCTTCCACTCTACGAGGCCTTAAGGTTTCCCTCAGGCCTATCTAAGAGCCCGCGCAGACAGCAAGCGTTCCGCGTTCGGCGTTCCGCGTTCTGCGTTCTTTGTAAGTAGTTGACCACTATAGCGCAGCGCAGACACAGCAGCAGTCAGACCGCGCCGGTCAGTGTGAACGCTTACGTTTTTGCGTTCTATTGTCAGAATTACAAAGAACGCGTGGAACGCCTCGCTAGCAAGATGACCGACACCGAAAAATTAATTGATTTAGTAAGGGAAAGGCAGTTTTTTATATAATCTTAGTGACGCAGACTGTATAATTATAAAAATATTTTTTTATACGCACCAGATTTAAATGTCCGGGTTAAATTTTCCCCACAGGAAAAACTAAAGCCTTTCACACACTTCCCCAAATGATCATCTAGTCAATCCACGCTATGCAATTGCACTATATAAGTATTGTAAAAACAAAATAATACAAGAACAACATGTCGACCTACCAGAGACCAAATGGGAAAATAATTCTATAAATAACTATATATTTATTATTTTATAATTATATAATTATAATTATATTTATTATTTTTTTTATATAATTATGTAATTCATTAAAGCTACTTATTGACATTCGGAAGTAAATAAAAAAAAACGTTCTTCATCTTTAAGTAATTCAGGAAAAATACTGAACTCTCCTTTTCATTTCGCTCAGTGTTAATTGGATGCACCCAGTGACTTCTTTTCTTTTTACACTCTTCCAAAGTCAACAAAAGCAATGCTTCGTCTTCTGAAGACGAACTATCAAAATACGTGTTTCAGGTACAAGCTTTTTAGGAAAATGGAACGCAGAATATTTGACCGTGTGCTGTGTGAGTTAGAACTCCCGTAGAACGCAACCGACAGAACGCTAGATGAACGCTGAACGCTTAGCTGTCTGCGCGGGCTCTTATATTTGGATATGCTGCGCAGGGTGCAGGGGGACCCATTCCCAGTGAGTGGGAAATATGAGCATATTTCCCAATGCTGCATTGAAATATGTAATCATATTTATGAGAATATTGTCTCATAAATATGATCTCATATAAATATCTTATAATAATAATAATTGGATAATTTGTAAAGTGCCGTTTTTGTGAAAAACCACCTCAAGGGTACTCCAATTAGAATTTAAAAAAGTATTTGTTTATTCGAGCAACCTTGCAGTGGTAGTCCTAGAGCTGGGCAGGTTGACGGGGCCCAACATGAAGGTGTTCATGATGGGGTCCAGGAACTTCTCAGGAGCATCAGCTAGCGTCTCCTCGTCCTCCAGCGGCTTACATGCCAGGTATGCCTTCTACTCCACTATAAACAAATAAGAAATGTTCAATATTTTTACAAGAAAAACTCTCTTTTTATAACTTTTGGAGGTTATTCCCACCAATGTATTATATTAATGAAGAAGAAGATAACAATAAGAATCTAAACAAAAATATGAAAGAGAACAAGACACAGAAAAAAAAAAAAATAATGGTCGCAACTGGGACTCGAACCCAGACCTCTCGTCTAAACGGGACGTGCGCGTTAACCAATTTCGCCATTGCCACCTTCTGTCAAACCGTCATATTTGTCAATCTCATATTTCAAATTTTAGAATTACAATATTATCCTCAACTAATTCTTTTTTCCATATTACGGGCAGCTGCCCTTTTTATTGGAAAAAATCATTCCAAGAATGTTTTATGTAATCTGGGTAGCGTCTCGGATAATGGATCTCGGAAGATGGCAATGGTGAAATTGGTTAATTGGCAGAGCGCTTTCACACATACTGCGCATCCCCCACCACTCCCCTTATCTCACCCCGAGTGCCACTGACATATGAAAAATTAAAACACCATACGCGATTGAATATGGCATACATACACGGCATGGACACGATACACATGCTCCTGGCAAGCTGAAGGCCACTACTAGCATGCTTTTGATCGAGATAATAGCATGTGTATCTGCAGCTTAACTACTCGAACCCAAAAGCTTGTTTTCACAATAATATAACATTACCAGACATATGTATGACGTATGGGGCGTACCTGACTTATTAAAGAATAACACAAGAAATGTCTTGTGGGTTTCTTTCACGGTCCAAATTTTACCTAATAGAGGCCTAAATTTCCAATACAATACTGTGTTTACGAAATCCAAACGGGGTGGATGTAAGTGAGAGTTATATACGTGAGAGTGAGCGCTGGGCTATTGGGTTAAACGGAACATTGTTTCCATTCATATTTGTATGCAAGGCATTTCCAGTTTTCTTTTTTATTCTCCTTTGAATTATCCTGGTGATCCCAATTTGAAACTATTTTTTGTCTGCACTTTCTAGAATGACTGTACTGTACTGTACTTCGTAAACACTTGCTCAAAATATTCAGCGTGATATTGTCTAAAATAATGCAATGCAAGAATACCTTGAAGATGTTCTGATTGGGCCCCACCAGGTGAAGGAGGAAGTAGTTGAGCATTGAGGTGATGCCGCCGACCATGGTGGAGTGGCTGAACAGAAAGTGACTTGCGTTGGTCGGTGATTGATTGGTCTCCAGAGTGCGCGTGGTGCCCCTGCCAGGTGTCAGGATGCCAGGATATTGCCAAGTGCGCCATGGAGTTCAGACTTGCCATTCATTGTTTTCACTAAAGAACAAGGACAATAGTTACAAAACTGCACCAGAAAGCTCTGCCTCAAAACGGGAATGCCTCCCAATGAGATAGGCATAGTAAAAACCATAGTAATATTAAATTTGTTATTAAGATAAATCAATTTAGGAGGCAATGTGGGAGGCGGGTATGGGTACCGCCGATCTGGGAAACATTTCATGAATAGCTAAAATCTCTGCCACAGGTCGTACGTTTGGTGACCTAGCAGGGGTGCCGGGATTTGTGAGGTTTTTTCATGCCTTGGCTGTGGATGCACTTGCCCACCAACTCCAGGGAGGGTTCAGTTGAGGAAGGCCCTTTGTACATAACACTTGACCTGTCTAGCTGGACTCTCTTGACCCATCGCCTTGCACCAGTGGGAGAGATGGATTCATACTTCCATCATTCCAACACAATAAACCCAAATAATTTCTACCAACTCCTACCCTTTTCCTTCCCAGAACTTACTCTCCTTAAAAGGACCCTGCGCACAGTATCCCCAAAGATGACATAAGCTCTGAGGGAAATAATTGTCCTCAGGGCCAATGAGTGAAGTTAATATAAAAAAGCAATGTTTTGATTCTGAATGGTGGTATTCCACCAGGAAGATACTGAGTCTTTAAATGTGAAAGAAATCTGGATCCGGAGGCCGGTCCCGGGAGCTTATTGAGACTGTTGGTGTGAGTTACCATAATATTTTTTCTCTTTAGCGTTACTGATTATAGATCATTTAATTTCAGAAGAAATCTGTAAATAAACTTACTTAAAGCACAAAAAGCTACCTTGTTAATTATAAAACTGAATAGACATATGGAAAAAAGAATTAGTCTCAAACCGCTCTCAAAGAGCGTATGTGCGCCATGTTGCTCAGAGCCTTCCAATACACATTCATTTCACAGTACAAGCCACATCTTCCATGTTGGCTTCAAGCGATCGAAAAAACAAACTTTGTGAGTTTCACTGGAACTATTTAATAAATGTTAATAGTTATTTAGCATACTTGAAACAATCTGTGTTCTTTGATTTTCCACAAGAAATCCATCACCAGATGCAGATACGTGTGCCGCCTGTGGTTAAATTTAAGGTCAGATTGAATGCTTTGACGTTTGACCTGTCACTTCTATGTCAACTAACACGTCCAGCAGACTTGGGACAATCTGAAAAACCAAAATTTGAAGGTTTAGTTTTAGAAAGAATACAATATTACAAAGTTACTGAGAAAGAGAAATGTTATTTTAACATTCTAAACATAATATATGACCGTCTTACTGTACTGCTCCTGCTGTATGTGTAATGTTTTTGAATATGGATCATAAATAAACCAGTCATTAGATTGATAACTTCGTGGTTTTACTATGGACCAAGTGTCAACGCTATTTGTCCATATACATACCTATATTTGACGACTTTTTATTCGATATGCGCAACGATGTCGTCACACATACGATAGACAAGGGGATAGAGGAAACAAAATAAAAGGCTCGACCATAGACAATATAATTATCTTTCAGTACCTACCCAATTTATTAGCCTAAAATATTATTTTAAAAATAAAATTAAATGTCAAAATATTCCCCAGGGAACAGAGCTGGATCTGACAATCGCTGCCTTGAGAAAATGAGCTTACTTTTCTTTACTGCTCATTTTCTCCGGACAGAGCTTTGTCAGATTGAAACCCGTTGCCCTATGAAGAAACCAACTGTCGTAAAAATAACCTAAAATTACTTGAAATTTCAATCCCTTCAAAAGGGGAAGAACAATTTCAAATAAGATTTAGCTTTCCTACGATAGTATCGACTTTGACATTTCTCTGGTTTCAACAGAAAAATGAAAAACTCAATTAAACGTTTTAGTATTTTATTAAAAACAGGAAATACAAGAAAAACTAACTAAAAATCACGCCGTTTCCCCGCAGGGGTAGGCCGATAGGACGGACCGTCAAACAACTGGGTCTTGGCACACACTCTTTGCCTCATTCACACTCACACATCGACTCATACATACTATTTCTGACTCTTGACGTGGCCCGATGCAAGTATCGGATTCCCTTGATCGTGTCAGGTTTTCCTCTGGCGTCCCTGACTTCATCTACCACTCACATCTGCGTCATATATTCTACTTACACCCCACGCTTCGTTCATTCGCTCTACATGCCCAAACACTCTGAGGGTCCCTTTCAATTTTACTCATTATGATCAGCCTTGCATTGCATTGCTTGATCATAAATAATAATATTTGGATGATTTGTATAGAGCCATTTTTTGTAAAAAAATACCTCAAAGGTACTCTGCACAAACTTATATTTCTGCAATCTAATTCCAACTACAAAGTAGAAAATCCATTATAACAACTTATGGATAAAACTTGCATCCACCGGTTCATTGATATGAAACTACCTATACGTACAACGATTTGACCGATGAACGCTTTGCTGCATGTAAAATGTACAATATGTACATATTATATTTTTTGTACTCTGTACAGGCAGAAAATATACAGTATCATACGTAGTTTTACCACACATCCTCAGGGGTGTCATTTCTACAGCATTCAGTCCACTTTCCTCTGCCAGTTCCATGCCTCACTGCCATACATAAGGGAAGGTACCAGCATTCCGTTGTGGACTGCTAGTTTCACTTCTTTACACAGTTTTTTGTTAGCGCCAACAGCATTCAGGGGTGAAATGCAGATCCGGGCACAGTTTGGAAATTTAATAAAAAGGCACTTTCTAGATGAGAAAAGTATGGAGATGATGAATAAAAAATAAATTAAGGCGCGCTCGGCAAAATTGAGGGAGATACAACCGTTCAAAGTATTTAAAAAATCACTTGGCGAACTGATATTGACAGTTCGTTGTTCGTTCGCCATGTTTTCACCGCTTAGGTATGTTGGATCCCAGACCTAATACAGAATTGATAGTACGCCAGAATCACAAACCATGTTACACAAACCTAGCGTAGCCGCTAAACCACTTGAAAACTGGGATGTTTTTCTTGCCTTGACGTGAGCAGGCGCTATAAAGGGGCACTTTTTTTGTATCACAAACCATGATTAGCGTATTAGGTTATAAAAAAAATGGCGGGCGGACGCGGGCGAACTGTCAATATCAGTTTGTAAAGTGAAATTTTAAATACTTTGAACGGTTGTATCTCCCTCAATTTTGCCGAGCGCGCCTTAATTTTTGTTTTATTCAGCTTTTCCACACTTTTCTCATCTAGAAAGTGCCTTTTTATTAAATTTCCAAACTGTGCCCGGATCTGCATTCCTCCCGCATTCAGTTCTCCATTAATAGAATTACCTACATTTACCCTTCTTTCAATATCTCTATCAGCCTTCCCGTCTCTCATACACATACTTCCCACGATATACAAACTCATCCACCTGCTCCAAGTTCACAACTATATTGCACAATGTGTGCGTACCCTCCTGATAAAAATAGAACAAATTAATTTAGAAAAGCTAAGCGTACTGAGAATATATTGGTCCTGCTGCATCCTGGTCCAGGCCATGGAGTACTCTTCCTCCTTCTTATGTTCGCTCAAGAACAGCGGTGAAAGAGAGTGGTGGCACACGTCAGCCCCATCTCCTGACATGACACCACAACGTTACTGTCCCACATACCTACAACAATCATATGTCATTATTAAGGTGCTAAATTAATGCTTTTATATGTATTATTATAATAAGGTAAAATGCAAACAAACCCAGAGATCAGTAGGCGCAGGCCGTCGTTCGTGGAACGTGCTCTCTTCTCTAGGGGAATGACACCAGTAATCTCCACCGGCCTGTCAGCTGTAAGGATAGGATTTAGTGTTTCGAGCTGAAAATATTAAAGAAAACATCTCATGAGATACATCAAGACAGACCGACAGATAAAAACAAAACAAGATAAATGCAGAAATGTTTCATATAAATGTTTGTACCTTTTTGTTTGCAGGTTATAATGGTTTTCACGAGCATAATCATATCGCGAAATGAGACGTTTTGCGATACTAGTAGCCACAAACATATGGACGAGTTCTCAAAATTGGATAATAAACGTATTCAATTCTATTTCACTTGTTTAGGAAGCAAATTTTGAATTCGCGTCGCATTGAAATAAACCGTTGAGAGCAATCCGCATAAATATACCAATCCACTTATTATTTCACCCAGCTGTCAAAAGCTTAAATTCAAAGTTTTCCTATTGGCATCCAATTTCCCATTGGTGGAGAGAGATTGCGCAAAGATGACGTCACACAGTCATAGATATTATCTATCTTCGGTCTTGGTTGAAAATTTGGATCGGAGTTATACCCCCCTGATATGGATGTTCCCTGAACAGCCCTTCTCTGCTATATAATCCGAAAGGCCACGATTTCAAACGGTTGAAATTTTGAATGCATCGCTCTTCATGCAAAAAGTTGTCTTTTATAGTAATTGATGAATCAAAGGGTTTTTTTACAAAAGAAAATATTCTAGGTGCACACCAAAATATCTCCCATGTGTCAAAAACGTAAAACGTTCAGAGGGAGCTAAAAACTGATTTTTGAGTACAGATTATTTAACAAAAACACTAAACTTTTAAAACGAAAACTACAAAGCGTAATATTATCAAAGAAATAATGAAATTACTGGGTTCATAAATTTTTTAGGTTAATTTGTATGTTCACTGTTTATATTTTATGTAAATGCCTACCATTATAAACACATCCCACGAGTAGATAATATTTACAATTTGGACTAGTATTGCGTCAGAGTAAATAATACTTTTTATAATGTAATTTCAAATTACAAATGATAATTCTTCCAGTAATATCATCTTGAAATTTACTACATTTCAACCATTTTACATCATGTCAGCTTGTCAATCATGCTTGTTTAGTATGCTATGATGTTGGTAACATTGACAAAATTCATATTATTAAAAATCACAATTTTCAGTTATTACCATATGAATTATGACAATCTCTAGGGCCGAATTATTAGGACAACATTACGAAAACTCACACGTCTAAAAAGTTGCCACTTAGTTGTCTGGTCACCCTCTATTAGTTTATCTCTATTATTTAAAATATTGAAAAACTACTGCACAAAAAAAATAATGAATGAAAAAAGTAATGCTTCTTCTAGGGAGAATACTTCGAACAACGGAACAACGGATTTCATTGATTGCCCAATCCCATACTAATTTTTCGGGAGTGATGACGTCACACGATTTACCATATTTCCGGGGGGTCTCGAAAAATTAAAACTGACAATTATTTTAACTATTAAAACTAACTGTAAAAATAAAAACAAAAACGCAGTTATTTAAATTAGAAGGTCATTATTCATAAAAAAAATAAAAAAATTGGACTGGAGTTCTCTTTTGTCCAAACGACCATTAGAAAATTTTACAAGAGGAGAAGGTTTTCTTTCATTATTTCAATGAAACATTATGGTAGGTGTTTAAGATAAACGGGTGACCAAAGCTCGATATGGGCTGTAGCGCCATCGGAGAGTTTAAGATAAAGCTATTTTTGTAAAAATAAAGGTCTCATTAGTTTAAATAATTCTTAGTTAGGTGATCAACTATCATTTTTTATACTATTTTTTTATTTTTTTTATTTTATAATTTTTTTTATTAGTTACAGATATTTGTTTTTTTTGGCTACCACACTGGGCTCATGCCCTTGTTATGGTAGTCATATATTTAATATTTATTTAAATTAATACAAATACTATTTTATTAAAACAGATGATTAAAAATACTAAATAAAAATTATGAAATATTTAAAAGTAAGTGAAAAATAAAGAGAAAAAAAGATCATATTTTAAAGAAAAGTAGAAATAAAAATGAAAATTCAAATTTTGAAATACAAAAATTAATAATAAAGATTAAATGTTAAGAATTCTATACAAATATACAAATTAAAACATATAAGAAAATAAATTAAAATTAAAAAATAAATAAAATTTAGTGAAAAAATGAAGAGAAAAAAAATAACAACATTTTAAAGAAAAATAGAAATAAAAATGGAAATGGAAATTAAAATTTTGAAATGCAAAAATTAATAATTAAAATGCAGTGTTAAGAACTCAGGAATTCTTTAAAGTACGCTCGTCCACTTTCGAAAATCCAATGTTGTACACGTGTTATAAAAAGAGAATTAGAATTACTTGACTTTATGTCAGTACTCAAAGCATTATATATTTTAGGAGCGATGAACCAGAATTGTCGTTGAGCGAATGAGGTTTTAGTTTTTGGGATCACGCAACCCAGGTTTGATGAAAAGCGGGTGTGTGCTTGATGTTGTGGAGCGATTAGTAGATTATTTTTTCGTATATAACAAATGCTTGTTTTAGTAAATAGCTGTCGAATATCTAAGACCCTGATTTTTGCAAAGAGTTCATTTGAGGGATGAGTAGGTTGACATTTAAATATAATTCTCAGAATTAGTTTTTGAACTAAAATAATTGGTCTAATAATGGTTTCAGCACAACCACCCCATCCCACTATACCGTATGTTGCTATGGATTGGAAAAGGGCAAAGTATACGCTTCTTAGAGTCTGTAAACTACTTACTTAACTAACTACTTTACTTTATTTTTAATTTTTAAAGTGGAGATTGAACAAAAACTTAAATGGTCATTTGAACAATTAAGAACTATGGCGACAATTTACTTCCTTACTAATAGACATGCTTTTAATTTTATAAAACTGATAAACAACGATTGTTGTACGGTAAATGGTTGTATATGGGTGTAAAATTTAAAAAACGTTTATTAGTAAGGTTATCATGCCCGGTGACTGCTTGTAACCGAATGAAGCCGGTCTTTTGTAGAGACGCTTCAGTAATATGCTTCAAACAGAATCAACTCAACTCAAAAAAGTCATTAAAGTCATCAAAAGGATTCATGGCGTGAGGTTTGTCCGGGTCTTGGCGGCGGATGCATCTGTCCACCAACTGCGTGGCAGGCCAGATCGGGAGAGTCTGGACGGACGTATGATTGATTCATACGTCCGTCACTCCTGGACACACTGACCCCCAGATTCCTACCCACCCCTCATACGTTTTTCTTTCCTACAATTTCCTCTCCTTCCTTTCCCTAAAAAGACCCTCCACACAGCATCCTCAAAGATGACACATGCCCTGAGAGGAATTATTTTCTTCATGGTCTCCTGTGTGGAGCTAATGTAAAAAAAAATTTAAAAGCTATGAAAAAAAAATTAAAATAGCCTATACCCTAACGCAGGGATGGCGAACCTTTACATATCAACGTGCCATTTATCTAAAGAAATGTTTTATGAGTTTATAGACGTGCCATCAAATAATTTAGACTTTGTGATTATTGGGAAAATAATAATAAATACTTAGTATCAATTAAAAACTCTTTATTTACAATTACTAATTAGGAACATTTAGCATTATACGCGTAATTTAAATTAAAGTAAAATGAGTGTGACTTCTGTTGTTGCAGGTTAGACGAAAAATAACATACGTTAGGGCTGTAAGATGTTACTTTTAGCAGAATGCATGCTGAACTGGAGTCATCTGTCAAACATGCCGAACTGGAGTCATCTTGTTTCAAAATTCCGTTTCGCAGACGATGTTCTAAATGCCCCTGTTCCAGAACATAAAACCCACACCGCTTTTTCACCTTTACTAATCATGGCATATTTCTCTGTCCGCCAAGTTTGAAATTATCTGATACTCTTACTATCTTGCACTTTTTGTTTTTTTTTTTCTGAACTAGCCATATTAAGAGCGTTTAACCAGCCAGCGGACGAAAATTCACATATCATCGAAAGTTGTTCTTACGATCGTACAGGGCGGTTACAATGAGAAAAATTAATTATTCTCCGTACCAGCTTTTTAAAATTATAACACAATATCGATTTTATTTCATTCCAAATTTGCTATAATTTATACCTACATCCAAAAATGTTGAAAGGCGTGATGATAAAACTATTAAAATAATGTACTTTTTGTAATTATTTTTCAATAATGTCTAAGTTAAATAAGAATGTTAAAAAAATCTGAAATATATTAGTTTGTAAGTGCGCAAATAAATACACAAACGGAACAATTTTCTTCAAGAAACACATGTAGGTATGTAAATATTTTTTAATGATTTTATTTAAACTAAAATTAAAATTCTAAAAGATGCGATACCCAGATAATATATTGATTTATTTTACTGTATGATTATATGATTTGAAATATGTGTGGTATAATACAAAATCTTTTTTGAAAATTTAACAAATCTGCCAACGACCTATGGTATAACCTGATTACACTAAAAATAAACATTTTTTCTCAAAATTTAAAACATGCGAATGCTAGATAAAAGAACAATCTTTCGAAATCCATTTATAATTTTTTGTGGAAAAGAGTCAATACGTCTAAAATCTGGTTTAAAAATGACATATTTCTTGTTTTCTCTGGTAATACCCTCTTAAATAACATTTAAATCATAGATAAAACTCAAATAAACTTTAAAATACAATTATATCAACGAAATTCACTATTATTTTATGCATAAAGAAACTATGCGTCATTCATTAGCAATAGAAACTCGCGATGTAGATTGTAGGTACGAAAAAAAACGAGTGAGCGCCGCGCTTCCCTCCGCCACCCCGCGCACCGCACCGTACCCCGCGTATCGCAGCCCGCGCATCGCATCAGAACATTCTGTAGCGTAGGGACCACTCGGGTTCGCTCGTTCACCTACTATACACATCACACTTTTTTTCATTGTGCAAATGTCAGACGATCAGCTCGTACCGGTGGATAATTATCACCCCCCCTTACACATTACAGTAAATATGTACACAAACAAACCACCACAGAAACAAACGACACTCAACTTCAAAAAAGCCGATTACGATTCTATTAACTACCAACTCACTAATACAGATTGGACTTTCTTGACTAATAACAGTGATAGCGAACAAATACTAGAAAAACTCTATGAAACATTTTCTGAATTTATAAAATCTCATGTCCCCTCATATACACCAAAACACAGAACATATCCAATTTGGTTCTCCACAGACCTTATACTCTTACTGAAACAAAAAAAACAGCTACACAAAATTTTTAAACTCACTCACCAAATCAACGACTACTCAAACTTCTCAGAAACAAGAAAGAAATGTAAAACACTATCTAAACTATGCTATAAAGCACACATCACCTCCGTTGAGAAAACTGCGCTAGGAACAAAAAATCTTTGGAATTTTGTTAAAAAATTAAACAATGAAAGTACAGACTACCCCCCCACAATGCATTATGATGGCAAAATAGCCAATAGCACCTTTGATATTGTTAATTTGTTTGCGGATCATTTCCAAAGTGTATACGAAGGTGAAATATCAGATAACAACGTACCATCGTACACATATCAAAACACAATAAATTTACAGAACTACACCATTACACAGGAATCATGCTTAAATAAAATCATTTCACTTGACCCTAACAAATCTGCAGGCCCAGATAACATCCCACCAATATTTTTCAAACAATGCGCATCTGCAATATCAGGTCCACTCACCACATTATTTAACCACCTACTTTCTTCTGGACATTTTCCAACCCGTTGGAAATCTAGTTATATTACCCCGATTCTCAAAAAAGGTGACGACTCAGACATTAAAAACTACCGTCCTATATGCATACAATCAGCGCTCCCGAAAATCTTTGAATCCCTTGTTCTTGATTTAATTTATCCATCAATATTAAAAGCAATTGATAAAAACCAACACGGATTTGTTTCTGGTAGGTCAACTGCTACCAACCTGTTACTTTACCATAACTATATTATAGAATCTTTTACAAGAAAAAAACAAGTTGACAGTATCTACACAGATTTTTCAAAAGCTTTCGACAAAGTATCACATAAATTATTACTTAGTAAACTGTATGCCTTAGGACTGAGAGGCAAGTTGTTGGATTGGTTCTCAAGTTATTTATCTAACAGAATCTTATTTGTTAAAATTAAACATACTATATCTAAGTTATTATATGCAACTAGTGGTCTACCGCAAGGGAGTCATCTCGGTCCCATCCTTTTCTTAATATTCATAAATGATATCATAAGCTGTTTCAACGATGTAGAAGTTCTGCTTTTTGCCGATGACATCAAATTATACAAAGAAATATCCAATATAGGTGACTGCCTAATCCTACAGTCAAACATAGACAAATTACAAAATTGGTGTGTCACAAATAACTTATTCCTCAATATCGACAAATGTAAGACACTAACGTTTTGTCGAACAAAGACCCCACTATCTTTCAAGTACACAATAGATAACAACATATTAGAAAAAGTCAATGAAATTAGAGATCTTGGAGTTGTGTTTGACACGCAATTAAATTTTATAAATCACATACAACAAATAACTAACAAAGGCATGAAAACACTAGGATTTATAATCAGAACAATCAAAGACTTCAACTCGTTGGAAGTTATAAAAATCGTATATTTGTCACTCGTACGCAGCTTGTTGGAATACAATTCCATTGTTTGGTCCCCTTATTATCAAATTCATATAAAAAATATCGAAAGAGTGCAGCACAAATTATTAAGATTTATCAACTTCAAATTACACATACCTACTCAACACATTAACTATACATCCTTACTAAACACACTTAAATTGCATTCCCTAGAAAACAGAAGAAAAATAAATGACTTAACTTTTTTGTTTAAAATTATTCACTCTGAATTAAATTGTTGCGAACTCCTGCATCTCATCGATTTCAGGGTACCCAATCGAGCAACAAGGCAAAACATATTATTCTGCAACAATAATTCTGGAACGAACTACCACATACATGCACCTATTTCTAGACTTCACACATTAGGAAACAAATTCACCTCCAATATCGATATATTTAACACAAGTTTACCATTATTTAAGAAATACCTGAACGATACTTTTATGTAGAATATTTCGATATTTAAGGCGCATCACCTAGGGGCTAATGCGTATATTTGTGTATTTCTATATTTAACCACAATGTAATAACTAGTTACCGTTTTATTTTTATGTATCTTGCATTTTGTCATGTATTATTTACACATCACAATTAATTACTAACATACGAGTACCTACCTACTAGTTTATTTTCTACGCTGTTTACAACTTAAAAACTTTCTCTTTTATCGTAATGTTTTATCTTCCTTAATTTATCTGTATTACTTGTTATTTATTTATTTTTATAGTGTATATTTTGTTTTTAAAAAACCTGTCTCTGTATTACAAACTTGTAATGTAAAAGCCCATCAGGGCGTTGAAAATTAATAAATAAATAAATAAATAAATAATAAATTTTGTGATCACTGATCTGTGACGTGCCCAAAATATTGTGCCGCGTGCCATTGGTTCGCCATCCCTGCCCTGCCGTAACGTAACCTATTTAACCATTTTTTTTACATGTTTTTACATCACTTTTAATGACTTTTCAAAAGAGGTTATGAGATGATAACATTCTGAGTTGTCCGGTCATCGTTTTTACATTGCAATTGAACAAACATTGTAATTGAAGTTTAACATCCTGTTGACAAATTGCTTAAGTTGCGGTTTAACGGGATTGTATTTTTAAAAAATATATATATATTTTTTTAAATATTGTCAATTAGCCCCAAGAACTTGTTGTCGTAGGCGAAATGAAGAAACAGGAAATTTTTGTTAATGTTAATTCCTGTAATGCTACTAGTGTAAACAGTATATTCTCTGACGATAGGTGATAGTACTGATGCTCAACTTGCCATTTCTAAAAGAGGTATTGTAACCAATCAATAATGTGACTAAACAAATGGCTTCCTTGTTACCATTAGAACATATAACCTGTCTTGTAGTACAGATAACCCACGTTCATCTCGACCCCAGGGAGTGCGGATTAGAAGTGAGTCGTTCGCGAACGAGTCGGCTCAGTGAACCGGATTTTCATACTGATCCGTAAGATCCGGTTCCCAAAGAACGATCTTCACGGTTCGCGGATCTTCGCGAACGAGTGAGCCGGTGAGCCAACCAGTGATGGTATGTCTAGGGAAATTTCCCTAGATCTAGGGGAGAAAAATATTTTTTAGGGAAAAGGGAAATTAGCACAAAATCTAGGGAAATTTCGAACTCTGGCAAAATTTTATTACATATAACAATATTACTGGTATAACAGATTTTTATTGGAATTCCAATGAATCTTAAATAGTGTTGATGTATTTACAAGCAATGTTATGTGGGTGGTTTGGTATATTTATGAATGTTATCAAGCAATGTTATTTTTAACATTGACAACTCAAAATGATATTATGTATCTAAAAAGATAAATGGAGACCTCTGAAATTTTTTTTATTTAATTAATGTTACACAGTCAGGTGATTACGTACTTGCGTAAATGTGATTATTTGAATAATTTGACTGCTTACAATGTTATAACATATACTTACAACAAACGTTTATTATGTATTTTGTTTTGAAAAGTTTTTTTTTTTTAATAATTTTTATTTATTTTTACTTAAATTTTTTGTTTTTCTTTTTTAAATTTCAAAAATAAAATAAAAATTGAAGAAAAAAAAGAAAAAAAACTGTTAATTTTGTTAATTCCCAAGAAATACTATAGAAGTTGATTATAGAATACCACTTTTAAAGTCGTTGTCCCCCCCCCCCCCCCGACGCGAGTTTTTATTGTCAAGTTGGTACTCCCGAAATCTAGGGAAATTCTAGGGAAATTTCACCTCGAAATATAGGGAAATATTTTTTTTGGGCAGAACATCCCTGGAGCCAACTGACCCGCCAGATCCGGTGAGCCGACTGACCCGTGGGAGCCGAGAGCAGTGTATTTCAAGCTCCACACTGCTCGCGAAGTTGAACGAGGTTAGCCGAATACGATAGTGCGGAGGGGCACTTCGTCTAACTTCGTCTAATTTCGTCCAACCTTGGCTCGTCTCGGGCGACCTCCAGTTTTTGTCGGTTTTTGTGCCCGAGTCAAAGGACTCGAGGTTGCACGAAGTGCCTACACGAAGTGCCTTTCTACACTACTCGGTTAACTTCAGTTCGCTTCAATACGTCGTCGTGAATAGACGTGCGCGCTAGTAATTATTATTTATTAGTATTGTCATACGGCACGATTATGAGTGGAATACAGTGGTCGCAGGAGCAAATTCTGTTGCTCCTGCGACCAGGGCATGTTAGAATTACCCGTAGACGAATTAAAGAAAAAGAAGGATTCGCTTTTTGCTATGTACAGGAGCTACCGTAGAAAAAAAGATGCGTCAATAAATAATTATAATGGTTTATTGTCTTCATTTCTTAGTAACAAGTAGAGATAATGATATCCTCACTCCGATCTCCCGTGCTGAGGATTTCACTTACATATTATAATTTAATTATAAGAAATTAATATGAAATAGACATAACATATATCATGTAGTATATATTTTTTAAATAATTATAAATAAAATAAGATAGTGTTTTCTTTATAATTCAGTTCACTAGATTTGGTTGTCTGTATTTGATATCAGTATATTTTCTATTTCTGATCTCTCTATATTTAGTATTCAGCTTTTTATTTGAAAATTAAATGTTATAATGTTGAGGTTTTTGAGTGAGAGTGGTATTTTATTGTAGAGTTTCATGCCATAATATAAGAAGCTTTTTGCCCAAATGTTGTGTTAGTAGTTCCTTCTTTTATTTCTTCGTTTGATAAATATGTACATAGTTATAATAAGCGAGCGTGCACATTGCAACGGCAGCTGCTACTTGAGCGTCCATGACGTGCGAGCCGTGACGGCACCACCGCGCGAATGAGCTTCTCGCGAAGTTGAACGAGAGTGTAGCAACGTACTTCGAACTTCGGTCAACTTTCCCGAATATTTCGTCGAAGAACTTCGCGAGTAGTGTAGACCTAGCATATCGTTCAACGGATCTCGCGGCTCGCGGGTCACTGCTGATGTACTGATGCGGATTGCTCGTTCGTTCGTTCGTTCATAGCCACTCTAGTCAGCGACGCAGAAAGGTAAAATATGAAAGTAAGGTAACGGTTTACAGTTCAGTTCACTATGACACTTTTCTACGCGGTGGCGTACCTTTGCTGGTCAGTGTGCGTGCGCCGTGCATGTACTACCGAAATACAATGAATATAATAATAATATCGGAATTCAAGCGTGTTTGCGTGCATAAACGTCAGTCGTGACGTCAGCGCTCCGGCCACATTATCCTTTGCTGGGTAGTGTGCGTGCGCCGTGCATGTTATTACCGAAACACAATGAATATAATAATAATATCGGAATTCAAGCGGGTGGGCGTGCATAATACGTCAGTCGTGACGTCGACGCTCCGGCCACATTATTTTGTTTATTATAACAGGATAAGTTATATTATTAATTATTATTATGCTCATTGTTTATTTTCAGTAAATCATTCATTGTTTATTTTCAATAATTCATGCTTTCTAAAAATCGTTAAAAAGTAAAGTTGGTGTTGGTTTCACACCAAAGATCAAAACTCAACTAAATACAAAGAATTTCATTTTTTCATTCAGGGATACAAGAATCCGATTAAAAAGGGAACCCCAAAATATTGGGGTTCCCTTTTTAATAAAGTGTGAAGGGCCGAGGGAGGGGACGGGGGAGATGGACCAATTCAGTCGTTCATTCGAGCCGGTTCACTGACCCGGATCTTTTCATTGAACGAGACCCAGTGAACCGGCTCGCTCAACTGAGACGCTTTGCCCGCCTCTAGTGCGGATTCGTTATAATGCGGAATTTTAAACAACACTTGTTATCCTTCAACTTCAACTTCAGTGCAGGGGGGTATAACTCCGATCCAAATTTTCAACCAAGACCGAAGATAGATAATATCTATGACTGTGTGACGTCATCTTTGCGCAATCTCTCTCCACCAATGGGAAATTGGATGCCAATAGGAAAACTTTGAATTTAAGCTTTTGACAGCTGGGTGAAATAATGTATCCGGATTGCTCTCAACGGTTTATTTCAATGCGACGCGAATTCAAAATTTGCTTCCTAAACAAGTGAAATAGAATTGAATACGTTTATTATCCAATTTTGAGAACTCGTGCATATGTTTGTGGCTACTAGTATCGCAAAACGTCTCATTTCGCGATATGATTATGCTCGTGAAAACCATTATAACCTGCAAACAAAAAGGTACAAACATTTATATGAAACATTTCTGCATTTATCTTGTTTTGTTTTTATCTGTCGGTCTGTCTTGATGTATCTCATGAGATGTTTTCTTTAATATTTTCAGCTCGAAACACTAAATCCTATCCTTACAGCTGACAGGCCGGTGGAGATTACTGGTGTCATTCCCCTAGAGAAGAGAGCACGTTCCACGAACGACGGCCTGCGCCTACTGATCTCTGGGTTTGTTTGCATTTTACCTTATTATAATAATACATATAAAAGCATTAATTTAGCACCTTAATAATGACATATGATTGTTGTAGGTATGTGGGACAGTAACGTTGTGGTGTCATGTCAGGAGATGGGGCTGACGTGTGCCACCACTCTCTTTCACCGCTGTTCTTGAGCGAACATAAGAAGGAGGAAGAGTACTCCATGGCCTGGACCAGGATGCAGCAGGACCAATATATTCTCAGTACGCTTAGCTTTTCTAAATTTGTTCTATTTTTATTGTTAAAGAGAGTACGAACACATTGTGCAATATAGTTGTGAACTTGGAGCAGGTGGATGAGTTTGTATATCGTGGGAAGTATGTGTATGAGAGACGGGAAGGCTGATAGAGATATTGAAAGAAGGGTAAATGTAGGTAATTCTATTAATGGAGGACTGAATGCGGGAGGAATGCAGATCCGGGCACAGTTTGGAAATTTAATAAAAAGGCACTTTCTAGATGAGAAAAGTGTGGAAAAGCTGAATAAAACAAAAATTAAGGCGCGCTCGGCAAAATTGAGGGAGATACAACCGTTCAAAGTATTTAAAATTTCACTTTACAAACTGATATTGACAGTTCGCTCGCGCCCGCCGTCATTTTTTTTATAACCTAATACGCTAAACATGGTTTGTGATACAAAAAAAGTGCCCCTTTATAGCGCCTGCTCACGTCAAGGCAAGAAAAACATCCCAGTTTTCAAGTGGTTTAGCGGCTACGCTAGGTTTGTGTAACATGGTTTGTGATTCTGGCGTACTATCAATTCTGTATTAGGTCTGGGATCCAACATACCTAAGCGGTGAAAACATGGCGAACGAACAACGAACTGTCAATATCAGTTCGCCAAGTGATTTTTTAAATACTTTGAACGGTTGTATCTCCCTCAATTTTGCCGAGCGCGCCTTAATTTATTTTTTATTCATCATCTCCATACTTTTCTCATCTAGAAAGTGCCTTTTTATTAAATTTCCAAACTGTGCCTGGATCTGCATTTCACCCCTGAATGCTGTTGGCGCTAACAAAAAACTGTGTAAAGAAGTGAAACTAGCAGTCCACAACGGAATGCTGGTACCTACCCTTATGTATGGCAGTGAGGCATGGAACTGGCAGAGGAAAGTGGACTGAATGCTGTAGAAATGACACCCCTGAGGATGTGTGGTAAAACTACGTATGATACTGTATATTTTCTGCCTGTACAGAGTACAAAAAATGTAATATGTACATTTTATATGCAGCAAAGCGTTCATCGGTCAAATCGTTGTACGTATAGGTAGTTTCATATCAATGATCGATGAACCGGTGGATGCAAGTTTTATCCATAAGTTGTTATAATGGATTGTCTACTTTGTAGTTGGAATTAGATTGCAGAAATATAAGTTTGTGCAGAGTACCTTTGAGGTATTTTTTTACAAAAAATGGCGCTATACAAATCATCCAAATATTATTATTTATGATCAAGCAATGCAATGCAAGGCTGATCATAATGAGTAAGATTGAAAGGGACCCTCAGATGGTTTGGGCATGTAGAGCGAATGAACGAAGCGTGGGGTGTAAGTAGAATATATGACGCAGATGTGAGTGGTAGATGAAGTCAGGGACGCCAGAGGAAAACCTGACACGATCAAGGGAATCCGATACTTGCATCGGGCCACGTCAAGAGTCAGAAATAGTATGTATGAGTCGATGTGTGAGTGTGAATGAGGCAAAGAGTGTGTGCCAAGACCCAGTTGTTTGACGGTCCGTCCTATCGGCCTACCCCTGCGGGGAAACGGCGTGATTTTTAGTTAGTTTTTCTTGTATTTCCTGTTTTTAATAAAATACTAAAACGTTTAATTGAGTTTTTCATTTTTCTGTTGAAACCAGAGAAATGTCAAAGTCGATACTATCGTAGGAAAGCTAAATCTTATTTGAAATTGTTCTTCCCCTTTTGAAGGGATTGAAATTTCAAGTAATTTTAGGTTATTTTTTACGACAGTTGGTTTCTTCATAGGGCAACGGGTTTCAATCTGACAAAGCTCTGTCCGGAGAAAATGAGCAGTAAAGAAAAGTAAGCTCATTTTCTCAAGGCAGCGATTGTCAGATCCAGCTCTGTTCCCTGGGGAATATTTTGACATTTAATTTTATTTTTAAAATAATATTTTAGGCTAATAAATTGGGTAGGTACTGAAAGATAATTATATTGTCTATGGTCGAGCCTTTTATTTTGTTTCCTCTATCCCCTTGTCTATGGTATGTGTGACGACATCGTTGCGCATATCGAATAAAAAGTCATCAAATATAGGTATGTATATGGTCAAATAGCGTTGACACTTGGTCCATAGTAAAACCACGAAGTTATCAATCTAATGACTGGTTTATTTATGCTTCAGTGCAGGGGCGTATAACTTCGTTCAAATTTTTCAACCGTGGTCCGTGACGTAAAAGTGCTGCCACTCATAGATAAAGTTTCATAGATGGAGCTGCAAAGATAGGTTTGTAATTTTGATTTTCGCCATCTCTCGCTCAGGGTTGCCAGCTTAGGGGTAAAATAAGTGGGATGGGATTTTTTTACTGGTTTAATAGGTGTTTTGGAGTATTTTTTGTGGTATTTTTGGGGGTTTTGTGATTCCATATATTTTTTTAAATTTTTATTACATCGTATACACGGAGCACTCGCACACTTCTTATTTGAGGATTTATTTTTATTGTACAAAAACTTGCTGAAACGACTTGTGCCTTCACAAATGGAAAAATTGGTGGACTTTTGAAGTTGTAGAATTTTTTTTTTTTAATTTCCGAGAACACCTGATCCGTACAGCTTCAATGTGTTTTGGTTTTGATTTTCTAAATATATCACAAGATCTTGAAGAAAATGATTTTTTTTTTTTACAGTAAATACCGTACAAAAATCTCAACTGCTCCGTCTGAAGCCAGTGAGACTATGGCATTCCCCAAATTAGGTATGTTGTGAGGCTGAAGGTAGTGAGGAGGGGAAGGAGGTGGGGAAGAGGAGGGTTGGGAAGTACCTGGCTATTCAGATCTGGTCACCAAACACGGCTAAAGCCATTTTCAAGCAACATTTCAATTCTGAATGGTGGTCTTACACCAGGGCGATACTGATAGTATCTTCCACTCTGGAACATGCCGTAAATATACTATAATATATATTATTTTAAATGAATTAATTGTGAAATAACACAAATTAATCAAATAAAATTTAGTTGCGCATGCCGGGTTCGAACCCCAATCTCCGGATCATGAGTCAAGAGTCTTACCCACCGGACTACGGAGGTCGTCAGGCCATTTGATGGATGAAAATTAAAATCTCTTGATTTTATGAAACAAACAGCCCCGTATTTTGCGTATCGCTTGAGAAAGATATGTTTTATAAGGTATATAACAAATCGCGTACTGGCAACACAAAATATTTGGAAATGGCGTCTTGGACAAAACGGTTTGACATCTTGGTTTTCTGCATAACATTAAAAGGTAAGATATACCATTTTTCTGTTGAAAATAATTATTATACTGTATACAGATGTTTAATCTGATCGATAAATATGATTTCCATTCAAAAACATTGCTTTTTCATTTTGTTTTCGCTAAAAACGTTCACGATCCTGTGATGGCGCATTGGTGGATGTTTTTAATGGAGATCTTCTTGTTTTGGCCTTTTGTATTGTTTTACGTATTTTAATTTGATTCTTTCAAGATGTATTAATTTATTTTAATGTTTTCCGGTAGACTATATATAACTTATTGTTATCATTTTTATAGATGGCTGTTAGAGGTTTGTCACATGAAGAAATAACTATTGCACTGGAAGGAGACATTTCCGATGTCAAATGGGAGTCTGACGGTGAAGGTGAAGAGAGCTGGTCAGTGGAGTATCTACAAGATGACCAGGATGAGAACCAGTACCAGGACATCAACATTCAGCATTCGTCCGTAAATTAATTTGAGGTTAGGTCGGTTAGGATACCTTAGTTTTTGTGTTATGTTTTATTATCAATTGTCTTATGTGTTATTTATTATCAATTGTCTTTACTGAAAATAAACATATTTAAAGATGTTCTCAGAGTGTTTCATTTGTAACATTTTCTGATTCCAATAATTTTGTTCTTAAATAATTTATTGGGCTAATGAAGTAGGTCGAGAGCGATTATATTGTCTATGGTAGACAAATAAGTTTCCTCTATCTTTAGTCTATTAGTGCTGGCAGGTGCGGGAAGGGCGAGGGGGGGGGGGGGTCTGGTTAAGTTGGTGACGAAACCGCTAGGAGGAAAAAGCCCGAAGTGATCGATCTAGGGGTTAGTATATTTATGCTTCAGTGTAATCTTAGATGTGGTGTCAAGTGCACGTTCCATATTTTTATCCCTTTGTACAATTTACAATGTCAAACAGACAACGTGAAAAATCGGTTAAGAAAATTCGTAAGGACTTCGGAAAATAAACAAAAAATAATAAATAGTGGTAAATTTACAGTTGTGATATTATTCTATCTCATTATCTCGCAGGCTAAATCCTATGGATGTATGTGTTTGCCTTTTTTTAGTGTCGTTATTTTTCGTATGTAAAATGTATTTATAGCTAGCAATTAAATCTTTAAATTAAACAGTTTTTTGTTTCACCCCTAAAGTTTTATTAATTTTATTTTATTTATTAAACTTAAAACTGTTCCACTTCACGTGATCTAATATAAACATACATTTTAACATGATGAGTATTTTATGACAGCTGACGACAACTGATTGGCCTTATAATATACGCAAATTTACATATTATATCTACTCAAGATCTACGACTAAAAGTAGGTAGGTACTTGTATTCCAATATCTTTCATACGTGCCAAAAAAAACTATTCTAGCCGATGCCGCGATGTTCGAATTCAAAGTCGAAAGTTTTCGACTAACTATGTAATGAAATTGAAGGCTTGGCCCGCCGAGGTGAACCGCACAGACGGATTAAGGGCCGGCATTGAGGAATGAATTAGTAACTTTTGACTAGTGTCTTGTGTCTTACCTTGCAGTGACTTGATCAACTCGCGAGCTACGTTTCGGACGGACCTGAGCCGAGATTTACGTGAAACGATGCGAGACGATGACAACTGACGTCATTTCTGGGTCTGAGATTAACTAGAGACAATAACGTCACAAGTGAAAAAGACTTTAGTTTTAATTCCTGAATAAAGCGCATCGGACAGATTAGATACGAGTACCTGGGACGCGGACGGACGGGACGCGCGGGGACCTTAGAACCATCTCAGGACTATTGACTATGACAAATGATTAATTCCTTGCGTGAAAGGGACGCACGGACAACTCGGCTGAATCGCGGCCGCGTTTAGGGAACGCACCCATACTACGTGACACTTTTAGGGGGGGGGGGGGGGGTCTTCAAAAGGTCACGCTCCATACAAATGAGCGGCGGTTTCCTTAGGATTTTGGTCACCGGGGGGGGGGGGGGGGGGTTAAAAATTGCAAAAAGTTGGTCACGTAGTTTGGGTACGTTCCCTTAGATCTACGGGTTTTTAGAATGGCGGCCGGCGGTAGCGCTACAAGTCGTTCACAATACCGTCGACTACTTCGCGGCGCGCCGCCCAATATTTAAATACCTATGCGCGTCACCCTTATATTTAAATACGCCCTTATATTTAAATACCTATGAAACATTATAATATTTAAATCGTTTACGGAACACATAATTCATTGAAATAATTTAACAGTAAAATAAATGGAAATTAAAAATTTATGGTGCCGTTAAAAATCGTACGATACAAGGCCAAAGGTAAGGAACGAAGAATCAATTCCTTTTGAAATTGAGAATCAGGTTGAGTGTGTCACAAGATTGAATTTATTCATTTAATTCGGTCATACAATTTTGCCTACGTCTAACTTGCATTGCCTTAAAATGACTGGCAAATCAGCTAGTGCAGACATAGAATCAGCTGACAATGTGTATTTTTTAAATCCCCCTTTGAAATCATTGATCACAGAATTTCGATCATGTCCGGAACACATCTCCCGCGATCAACGGGGGTTACCTGTACTACAACATTGAAAGTACCCCTTCCATAAATATATCATGTGAGTTTACCAACCTTGATGTAGATGGTATTGACAAGTACCAGAGTGGTGTCATTATTCATGTCATTGGCCGCCACAATGTCTTTGATTGTCTCGTTGGTCTTTTTCTCAACCTAAACAGAGAAAAACAGAAAAATTTACAATTTACATTGAAATGATCAATGTAACAAATAGCTTTTTTACTTGACACCTGCAAGTGCATTCCTGCCTGTCTTACAGAGCCAGTGGATCTATATCAATACCAGAGGTCTTGTATTGTGAGATTCTAACATGTGAGAAGATAAATTTCATATTTTGAAAGTTTTAAATGTTAGAAACAAAGTACTCTTTTTAGGGTAAATTGCCTATTTCAAAAAAATATATATTAAAACTGTCAAAACATTAGTTAATTCTTGTTACAGTAAATAAATCATGAATCCGACAGGTCATGTAAAGTGACTAGACGTCTAATGTAGGTGCCACATGCAAAGATAAAAGTGCGAGCAGATATCTGTTGAACTGCGAGCCCTTATGTATTGTACCATCATACAACGCTATCAAATATTTCATAGGATAAAAGTGCAAGCAGATATCTGCTGAACTGCGAGCCCTTATGTGTTGTACCATCATACAACACTATCAAATATTTCTTAGGATAAAAGTGCGAGCAGATATCTGCTGAACTGCGAGCCCTTATGTGTTGTACCATCATACAACGCTATCAAATATTTCTTAGGATAAAAGTGCGAGCAGATATCTGCTGAACTGCGAGCCCTTATGTGTTGTATCAACGCTATCAAATATTTTTTCCTATGGTAGGAGAGGGGGTCAGATGAGTTAGAGAGCCACGAAATGCCATTTCTTTGTACTGAATCTGTCAATATTTCAACTGTCATCCGCCCGCTTCGGCAGCTCAGTAATTAAAATGACCCCCTCTCCTGTTTACTGCGGAGAGGGGGTCACATAACTTTTCGCAGCGGTTACGGCAGATTACGGCATATAACTTTTAGCTTTGAACGCATAAACATCCCTTCTCCCACTCGAAACAATTCAGAAAATTCTTATAAAAATTATCATAAAAAAAACGTATTACTACCCAACAATAAACGTATTCGAAGAATTCCCTGTTCCCCCACTTACAAAAATTTACGAAAAAATAGCACTACTTCAGCTACACAAAGATATTTTTAATAAAAATATTACCCCACTGCTAAATATTAGCATAAGGAATAATTCTATTGGTGGACTAACTGTACCACACGTACGAACCACAACAGCCCAGAATCACTATGTATGTAAAGGAATAAAATTATTTAATCAATTACCCGCTAATATGCGAACAGAAAAAATCACAACAAATTTAAAAAAAAAATTAAATCTTATTTTGGTAGTTCCACCATACAATTTTAACTTTCTCCTAGATATATTTTTGACTGTCTGTTATTTCTAATGTTTTATGTACATCCTATATACATTTCTTGTTTAATTACCCTTATAAACTCCAAAAATATGTTAAGTCTAAATCTCTTCATAAGTTAAATTCTTAAGTTTGTGATAAGGATTTTTTAAAATAAATTATAAACAAGTTGTCATCTCCTAAACACAAGCATTTGCTTTATTAGGAGAGTGAATAAATATGTAAGCTATATTATGTTATATTATGTAAATGTAAAAGAAATAAATATTAATAAAAAAAAAAATTTAAAAAAATGCTTAGATATGACAGGTCTGATGGGATTGTATGGAGAGCTTTATTTTATCTTTTATCTTCGCGTGTGGCACCCGTCTTAATCTCAAAATATCTTAGGGCTGTGAGGGGTTAACGCGAAGAGGAATAGGTATAATATTAGTACAAAACAGCATCAGAGCAATCTGGCGGACAAAACGGTCTCTATCATTCATTTTGAGATTATTTTGTTTTCAAAAAGTTTCGTTAAAATCCGAAAGATGCCACTAGAAAAATAAATATTATTTTTTTTTCAACATGTCACACATCCTATCACCGAGTGGTCACGTCACAGCAGGATTCGGGCGGCTAGGGTTGCTACCAGATGCTACAGCGCACGTGTTCTACAGTGAACTCCATGAAATTATATTTTTTCGTTAATTTTATCACCGTAGCAAAACTTGGACGTGGTGGTCCTTTACAACGACATGTATTTTATATATTTTAGCGGCAGGGAGGAAGAGGACGGGGCACAGAAAAATACAAAAAGATAACGGTCACAAATGGGACTTTTTCTCTTTCATATTTTCGTTGCAAGGGCGTTGTTTGTCTGGGTCTTGGCGACGGATGCGTCTGCATACCCGCCTCCCAAATTATACCTTGACCGTTTTTTAGATTAAAAAAAAACATTTATGTGAATATCGCACAAGAGTGCCAACTGCTCCCGTCTGGAGTCAGTGAGACTATGGCATCCCCAATGTTGTGAGGCTGAATGTAGCGGGAAGGGGAAGGAGATGGGAAAGAGGAAGGTGGGGAAGTACCTCAGATCTGGTCACCAAACATGTCTAAGGCCATTTCAAGTAACGCTTCAATTCTGTTCGGTGGTCTTACACCAGGGCGATACTGGTATCTTCCACTCTGGAACGTGCCGTAAGTATGGTATTAGTACTTAGCACATTTGACGTAGGTACTATAAATACTTCAAAATCCTTTTTTTTACGACACAAACAAACATCAATGAGAATTCTCTTTTTGAAAAACGCACTCTTAGACTCAAACATTTGAAAGCTCATGACCACGTGGCAATGGCATAATTTGTGCACGGTATGATAACTAAAAGACCCTGTTGAAAGACCACGTTTCCGAATTCAGATTGTTATATATATATAGACCTTATAAATACCTAGCGATAGACCTACATAACGAAAATAAATAAAGTAACTTTTTTATTTTCATTGTGAATACCTCATAAGGGGCCATCTACAAATTACGTCACATGAATTTTATGATTTTTTGACCCCCCCCCCCCCCCCCCCGTCCCTGTCACGCATCGTCACATTTGGCATTTGACATTTGACAACTGGCGTGGTCTAGCGGTCAGGCTCTTCACTCGCAATCTGAAAGTAGCGGGTTCGAATCCCGGCATGGCAAATAAATTTTATTCGATTAGTTTGTGTTATTTCAAAATTAATTCATTGAAAATAATATATAGTATATTTGCGGCACGTTTCAGAGTGGGTGATACTCTCAGTATCGACCTGGTGTAAGACCATCATTCAGAATTGAAACGTTGCTCGAAATGGCTTTAAGCCGTGTTTGCAGACCTGAATAACTAGGTACTTACCCACCTTCCTCTTCCCTATCTCCTTCCCCTCCCCGCTACCTTCTGCCTCACAACATACCCCAATCGGGGATGCCATAATCTCACTGGCTCCAGACGGGAGCAGACTCAATGGCACTCTTGTGCGGTATTCATATAAAAAAATTGTGGGACCCCCTTCCCTCTAGTGTGACATCACAAAGAAACGTAGTGAACCTCTTGTTGCTGGTTATCCAATAAATTTGGGAGGTGGGTGTGGGTGCCGCTGCCCCGGCACCATTTATTGGATTACCAACACCTCTGCCATAAGTAACCGATGTTACATGTAAAAGCCTTCAAGGCGTAAATAAGTGAATTAAATTTCAAGAAACTTTATAAAATCGGTCCACAAAATATTTTTTTTTCTTTGATCTTAAAACCTACAAAAAACCGTAAAAAAGGTCTTTACCATCTACTTTCAAAAACGTTTAAAAACTTATAAAAGAAATTGGATGGCCTGGGATTTGAACCTCTCGCTCAAATTTGAACGCCAGTCGACACTTCTACTAGCAAATAACTAAAAAACGACCATAAAAACATTTGATGTTTCCATTGAGACGTATTGCATACAAGTATACATGTCTACATGTGGCAGACTTCCGACCAAGGGTAAGCAACCGTAATCACGAATAATAATAATACTAGAACATTTGAAAGCGTATCGATATTCCAGACCTCGGTGGTTGAACGGTTACGATCGTTGGCTACGAATCCGGAGGTCACGAGTTAAAATTCCGGCGTGCGCAAGTACCTACCTATCAACATTTTATTCGATTTATTTGTATTATTCCACAATATATTATTTTTAAATAATTTCGTTTAGATTATTAGTGCTATCTTTTTTTTAATGATATATAACATTGGTAGGAACAACCTTCCAAAGTTGAAAATAGGTAACTACATATTTTATATTTAAAATAAATAAATCGGAACGTTGCGCGAAATGGCTTTAGCCGTGTTGGGTGACCGGATCTGAATAGCCAGGTACTTACCCACCTTCCTCTTCGGGGTATGTTGTGAGGCTGAAGGTAGTGGGGAGGAGACGAATCCGGAGGTCGCGAGTTAAAATTCCGGCGTGCGCAAGTACCTATCAACATTTTTGCGATTAATTTGTGTTATTCTACAATATATCATTTTTAAATAATTTCGTTTAGATTATTAGTGCTATCTATTTAAAAAAATAGATAAGATATATATTTAAAAAAAGAATCGTAACGTTGCCTGAAATGGCGTCAGCCGTGTTGGGTGACCGGATCTGAATAGCCAAGTTCTTACCCACCGGGCATCACGGAGTTCTTCTACCACTCACTTCCGTGATATTTTATTGTATTTACGTAAGTATTATTTTAATAATATAATAAACATTTAAAATTTGGCACACCTGCACTCTATACTAGCTTGACGTCGATATAAAACAGTAGTCAGGTTATTATATTAAAACGAATAGGTACCTACATATAGGTAGATAGATGATATAAGTATCATCGTTTCCAAAAATAAAATGTAATAAAATATCTTAGATTCTCACCGTGATTGATTACTGCCATCTTTTGAAAAATTTTGAAAAAGGGTTTTAGTTCAAAATTGTACCATGTAGAGAAAGATAAATGGGCGCCACACGACAGAGGGCTTTTGCTAGTAATTAAAAATCCTGTTTTTAATTCTTAATTTGAAGATTAAAATTTTAAAATTGTCTTTAAAAAATGGAGAAATATAATACCTACAATATCTCGTAACGTTTTGGTAAATAAACGAATTTAAAGTTTTGTATTCAGCGTTTAAAAAAACACGAAAATTGGTGTTTATGAAAAATTTTTACTAAAAACTTATTTATCTTTTTATTTTAAATTTTTTTTCGAGGTTTTAAAGAAAACCCCTAAAGGTATACTTTGAGGATATTCAGCAGTTAAAAATATTTTGTAAAGTTTACGAAAAAACGGTCAGAATAAGGTCTTATTTCTGATTTGGTTTTGATAAATGCTAAGCCTATGTAAATTAAAAAAATTTATAAAAAATATTTTTCATATTAAAAACTTTATATTTATCGATTTGCGTAATAATATTATCATTATTTAAAATTAATAAATGATTACACTTGGCCTTAATAAAAGAGAAAAATTAGAATAAAAAAATAAGCATTCAAAAGCGGTTACTCGGCTCAATCAATACACACAAATTTATTTAAGAAAACACTCTAAATAGGTTCTAAGACTAGTTTTTTTTTTTTTAATTATCTTTAATTTAGCCCAAACTAAGCTAAAAAGTCACTTGTCATAATATACCATATGGTAAGAAAATGCCCACAAAGTGAATAAGATTAATGAGTAATAAATTATTTTTCTATCGTAATAATTATGTAAAGACCAGAAATTATTTTAGTAGGTATGTGTAAATTCGTTTTAGTGTTGAAAATAACCTGTCACCATAGACATATGAATATTAGTAGACCTGCCCTAAGTGATAAAAGCATTTTATTTCCCCCTCCCCCATACCGGTTCCACAGAACCGGCTGGGATTGAGTATGGCTTCTCGTGAATCTAAAAAATGTGACGTCATCATTCTTCTGCAAGCCAGCGTCGAGCGCTCATCGGTGTATTTTACGAAATAACACCGCAAAAAACATGGTTTGTGTTTTGAAAACGTGTAAATATATACTATCACTCGAGATACATGGCGTGTGCTCGTCGATGTTTATTGGGGTAAGTAAATTATGAAACATTTATAAAAGTGTCTTAACTAAATACGGCAACAAAATATTTGACCCTCAAAATAGGCGAACTTTATTTTGACGGCTTTAGGACTTCGCAAATTTGTTCACTACGCGACGAGCAATTCGCGCTCCCATGTAAAAAGGTCTTTTCATTTAAAAGCAGAGTTAACTTTTAAGAACTAAATGGTGAAATTATAATGCGAGATGCCTATATACTGTTGATTGAGTTATTGACGAATCACATTTCAGTAAAGCCATCTTCCCGCTCTGCGCCCCGCTGTAGTTGGTTTCTCCCCTCACCTTTATGTTCTGGTCTAGTAATATTCATATGTCTATGCCTGTCACCTTATGCACTGCTGGCTGGAAATATTGCCTTTTAGGAGATTAGTTGTGGAAATGCACAAATTTATCTCTTTTTTATGCTAAATAAGAAAATTTCTAGTATGTAGCTATTTCCTGCAAACTACAGTGAATTATGCAAACACCTGAGGGATAACAGTGGCACAAGTCAAAAAAATGCATTTTTGAGTTAATTATGCAGAAATGTTTCTGGATGTCTATTCTATCTTCGATAAAAACGTCACAATTCTTAAAAATGTTATTGCAGCCTTAAATGCGAATATGTCATTTTATATAATAATGTTTTACTCGAATTCAAGTACAAATAGTGGCACAATGATCATTGTACCACTATTATAATATTTAATCTAATTAATATTAATGGTAAATTTTTGATATCGCTGGCAATGCACTTTTATATGCACTTTTTTTTTTAAAAACCTTTTGATTCAACTTAATTACATTAAAAGGCAACTATTTGCATTGGGGGAAGTGGAAAATATTTCATTCTAAATTTCGATTACGTAAAATTAAAATTAGCTTTCATTCTGTGAAACGAGACCGTCCATTTTCAAACATTATTTTCAAATGTCATTTTGTTATGTTGGTATTCTTGTTACTGTACGAAAAGATGCTAGAGCAAAGCGTAGCAGACTTCATGGGAATTCTAAGTTTGTGTAACATGGTTTGTGATACAAAAGAAAGTGCCCCTTTATAACGCATACTCGCGTCAAGGCAAGAAAAACATCCCATTTTTTAAGTAGTTTAGCGGCTACGCTAGGTTTGTGTAACATGGTTTGTGATTCAAAAGAAAGTGCCCCGTACCTTCAAAATCTTCTAACCGTTCGTTATACATTCAAGTGTATCAGGAATACCAACATACCAAAGTGACAGCGAATGAGCTAATAGCTAATGGCGTACAATCTCACAAGACGAAAGCTAATTTTAATTTTACGTAATCGAAATTTAGAATGAAATATTTTCCACTTCCCACAATGCAAATAGTTGCCTTTTAATGTAATTAAGGTGAATCAAAAGGTTTTTTTAAAAAAAAGTGCATATTAACCGTTGCCAGCGATCTCCAAAAATTAATAACAAAATTATGCTAATTGGTGTGTGGTTTGGTATGGTTTGGTTTGGTAATATGGACATACTGCCAACCAACCCAGATATTCAGTGGAAATGTAAATAATAAAGCTGCATTTTATTGTGGTTGCCAGGGCAAAATTTATGTCATAATCTATTTTTGTATTACGTTAGCTTGTTCATCTCACCCAAGAGTTTATCTCGGCGGCTGCCTCAGTGCTTTGGCTAAAGTCGATGTTTTCCACTTCGCTGCTGAACAAATAAGCGGCCAAAGCCTCGAAGACGGGGGCCAGCTCATTTCCCTCCTTGACGTACACCTTGTTCGCCAAGTGCATGGTGACATTTTGTACGTCGTTCATCTTGTCGATTGCGAGCTTGTAGGCTGCTTTGGTCTGGAGAGGGTAATCATTAGTTCAGATGACAAAGCCAAGAACTGACAAAAAATCATTGAAGGTAAGTTTGAAGGCTGCTGAGGTCTAAGGAGGACCAGTAATTAAATAGTGATGGTCTCAGGAGACAAAGGTGGTGACAGAACCAGGAAAGTGATCAATAGTCGATGATCAATTCAAGGGTGGATAATTTTTATTTTTTTATTTTTTATTTATAATTTCTCACCATACATGTGTTTTTTACATTCAAAAATATTAACCTCACTAGGACTAGCAGCCTGTATTGAGGTTAACATTCATAAATTTGAGTGATGCATTTACACACAAATCACTAAAATATAAAACACTACATCCAAAACACTAAAATATTATATATGCAGAAAGCAAGAAATAACAATATTATATTGGTGATGGGTAATTTGTAACAATATAGACCATAAAACAAATTCTTAATTACCATACCCACCAAGAAACAAAGGTAGTTCAAAACAACTAGGGTGACACTCCGTTTTTGACAAATGGAACTCAAATAAAATCAAGTTATTTAAAAAAAAATTATTATTTAAAAAACAAATATTATTAAAAAAAATTTATAATTAAAAAAAAATAAAAATTTAATAATTTAAAATAAAAAATCTTATTATTTAAAAAAGGCCAAGGATGAAAAAACAGTATGCCAATCCTCTGACAAAACAAAAATCTTAACATTTTTTTTTTAAATTTAGCTAATGAATTGGAAGACTAATGGTGGGTTTCTTCATTTACGAGAATGCTAAATGCAATGCTTATTGTAAAAGTAAACGGTCAAATGCATAGAAATTTCGTTTAAATTTTAAATTTCGATCGTTTATTTTTACAATTAGCATTGCATTTAGCATTCTCGGTAAATAAAGAAACCCACCCTTAATGTGTAATCTGGCAGAATATTAAACATAAGTGGAGCCTGATATAAATAGTTTCTTTGGCCAAAAGATGTTTAAGTACTTATTGCGACAAAGTTCATTGTTGATTAATTAGTTTACTTGACTGAGCTACGGGGTTAAGATGAAGCTGTACTTGAAATCCTATTCAGATAATATTTAGATTAATCTTTACTATGAATCGGTTTACATTATGAACATCAAAAAATATGCTATGGATAAATTGAAGCTTTTACCACCTTTTGTATGTATTGTAATTACAATAAAAATATTATTTACATTACAAAAAATATAAGTGTAAACTACTAAAAAAAATGTTTTTCCATGACTTAACTATGAAGTAATATAAGAAACAATTTTTTAAAAATACCCCTTCATGGCTAAGACTATTTTTGATGTTTTTTATGATCTAACTTTTTTACATTCTTATAAAATTATGCACAAAATAAATAAAAATCATTTTGGCGCTTATTTGCCTCGTGCAAATAAGACGCTCGATTTAAAATTTTGAAGGCGTGACAATCGAAATATTTAATCGGGTAGGACAACTTTCGTAAATGTTTAGGAGAGGGGTAATACACTTCTCCTAAACCAGATGTGTGGGAAATCTAAGTTGTTTTTGGGTACTCTATAATTTTTTGCTAATCTGCATTTTTTTTTAAATATCCTGTTACAATTTTTTAAGATATTAATATACATCCAATTCCCCCCCCCCCATACCCCCTTCTCCCTTAACAACCTAGACATACTCACAAAGGCAGAGTTGGGCAGGTGTAGAGCATCATTCATCTCATCAAGGGTCTTTCCTTCGGCGCCGAGAGACAGCATGGCCAGCACAATGTCTGCCGACATTGGGGACATGATGAGGTTTTTGCCAGCATGGTCTGCATCCTGGGAGATCGCCTGCAATAAAAAAGGACAAACTGCATTACAAATTTGTTTTAACTTTATAACTAGGAAGAATTTCCCATTACAGGATAATCAAATTCGAATGTTGCAATGATAATGTATATTATCAGAAGTTGACACCGAAATGGGTTTCACTGATGCAATGAAACCAATATTAACATTGACAACAAAACGATTTTTGTGAAACATCACCTCAAGGACGATAAGTTTGTACTTTCAAGTTCCTTGTTGTAGATAAGCGGTTCCCATCAGGTATAAGTTTTAACTTACATGTACACATTCGAAATGTGGATCTACAGAAGAATACTCAAAATAAGCTCGATGGACGGAGTTACGAATGGAGATGTTATGGTTTAAATGAATAAAGTTTTTAAAACTGTTTTTTGTCTTAAAAAACAACATATATTTTTGAAGAGCTTAAAACTTCAAATTTTTAATCGAGATATGTGAGAAATTGGTAGAAATTCGGGTAGCGGCGGCTTAAATAGTTTTTTTAGATTAGGATTAGATTTAAATTAGGCTT